>JAOWBW010000093.1:0-600000 GCA_026119855.1 Campanula takesimana | reverse complement strand
ATTGTAAATTGAGATATTTCCATTGATGGTTAAATCCATAGTTCAAATACTAGCAAACCGAAATCTTTCCTATGCTAGATATGAGAATACTTTGTACTTTGTATTATAGTCTTGGACTAATTAATTTAGTTCAATATAATTAAAGTAAAGTATTCTATAATTATCTTTTACTAGGAATAATTTATTTGCTTGTATAAGGATTATAATTAATTTATAATTATATATTATTTAACTTAAATAATTAGTCCTAAGTTTGATTGGACTAATTTAAGTAGTTAAATTGGAAACCCATATTAATATTGATTCCTAATCAAAATCCTTACCAAAGTCAACTAGTATACTTATGCTAGTCATGGTAGTTTGTCTTTGACTAGGACTACGTTCATAATAAGTTGTTGACTTAGAGTTAAGAGTAAATCAATATAAAAGCAAGGATGAGAACACGGGTTGTTAGAACAATTTTAATCCCTGAATGCCATACTCATATTTAAGTAAGAGAAAGAGGAAGAGATGAAGCGGAAGCATATAATAAATGTATACCTGTTGAATCTATCTTGATGTCTTGAAGGGAGAATAAGAATGAAGTAGAAGATAATGTAGGGAGATGATCTTCTAAATGAAAGTATCTCTTAGTCACTCAAAAGTTCTTTCAATAATGAAGAGATAATTTAGATGAGAGAAAGTAAGAATCAAGTATGTTTAAGGCTTGATGGAGGGGCCTTTATATAGTAAACATGGTGACACTTCAAATAGGGACCATACCTATTCATTTCCAAATCAATGTTGATTTACCATCTTGCCCATCAAAGATAGATAAATAACATTTCAGGGATTCTACACATTGACTATTTTGACCATACTTTATATTAATGTCATAGTTATGATTTTATTTATGGAAGGTACCAAATTATTTGTGTTGCAAGCCACATTGATCTAACAATCTCCCACTTGGGTTGCAAAACAAATTTCTTCCTTTAAATCATAAGTACAACATAAATGATAACCCAAATGTGCACTTTGTTATCACTTATAACAATCTCGTCCATTAGCCATACAAGTATAGAACTAAAGGGGCAGTCGTTGTAATTGAATCGCAACTAAACCCACTATAATTACATATACTAATTCAACTAAATGACATTGATCAAAAGTATGGATGTGTAGCATGGATCTTAATGAATATATACATATTCTTCCAACTAGTCCAACTTAACCAAATGAGATCAAACTTTAAATAATAATAGAACAATAAAATTGAAGAAAACAACATAAACTCCCACTATATTAAATGTTATCAAAAGTTGTTACACCCATATGAGCAACATGCTCGTGAAACACTAAAGGTGATAACGCCTTAGTAAACGGATCCGCTAACATAGAGTTTGTACCAATAAGTTGTATTTCTATTTGTTCATTTCGTACCCTCTCTCTTACAACAAGAAATTTAATGTCAATGTGTTTAGACTTTGACGAGCTCTTGTTATTGTTGGAGTACAAGACCGCTGCCCTATTGTCACAATAAAGCTTAATAGGTCTTTCGACACTATCAACAATACGCAGTCCCTCAGTGAATTTACGCAGCCATATAGCTTGATTGGATGCCTCGAAACAAGCAACGAACTCGGCTTCCATGGTGGAGGAAGTAACGAGTGTCTGCTTGGCACTTCTCCAAGAAATGGCTCCACCGGCTAATGTGAAGACATAACCAGACGTTGATTTACGGCTGTCTTGGCATCCAGCAAAGTCGGAATCGGAATACCCAACGATCTCAAGATGATCCGACTTTGAATATGTAAGCATGTAGTCCTTGGTGTTTTGTAAATACCGCATCACTCTTTTGGCTGCGACCCAATGTTCTCTCCCCGGATTGCTTTGGTATCGACCAAGCATTCCAACAATAAAAGCTAAGTCTGGACGAGTACAGACTTGAGCATACATTAAGCTTCCTACTGCTGATGCATAAGGGATGTTTTCCATATACTTGGTTTCAAAATTGTTTTTGGGACATTGATTAAGACTGAATTTATCTCCTTTAGAAACAGGGGTGTCATGTGGTTTACAGTTTTGCATGCTAAACCTTTGTAATACCTTCTCTATATAGGCCTTTTGTGATAATCCTAAAGTACCTCGTGAGCGATCACGGTGTATTTGGATTCCTAATACAAAAGATGCCTCTCCAAGATCTTTCATTTCAAATTTCTTTGAAAGAAATTTCTTAGTGTCTTTAAGAAGGTTTATATCATTACTAGCTAGCAAAATATCATCCACATATAAGACTAAGAATATAAACTTACTCCCACTGAACTTATGGTATATACAATCTTCACCAATATTCATTTCAAAGCCAAATGAAAGAATTACTTGGTTAAATTTGAGATACCATTGACGGGAAGCTTGCTTGAGCCCATAAATGGATTTCTTAAGTTTACAAACTAAATGATTAGTTTGTTCCAAATCATCCACCATTTCTGGTTTCTTCATATAAATGGTTTCCTCAATGTCTCCATTGAGAAAAGCAGTTTTTACATCCATTTGATGAAGCTCAAGGTCATAATGTGCCACTAAAGCCATAATGATCCTAAAGGAGTTTTTAGAAGACACCGGAGAGAATGTTTCTTTGTAGTCAATACCTTCCTTTTGAGTGAAACCTTTGGAAACAAGACGAGCCTTATGTCTTTCCACATTACCTTGTGAATCCCTTTTGGTTTTAAATATCCATTTACAACCAATCGGTTTCACATCCTTCGGTAATGAGACAAGATCCCAAACGTCGTTGTCTTTCATAGATTTTAACTCTTCATTAATGGCATTGATCCACTTATGAGAATTAGGACCTTTAATGGCTTGATGGAAGGTGAGAGGCTCATCTCCCACTAAACCTAAGTGTCCTTCATTCTCGGCTAGATACACCTCATAATCATCCGAGATGGCACTTCTTCTTACTCTATTTGATCTTCTTAAAGGCACTGGTTCTTCCTCATTTTGAGGTTGTTGAATTTCCTCATTTTGATCAACATTTTCATGTTGTTCAATATTTATAGGGGAGTCAATATTTTGAATTTGTTCCTCTTGAATTTCAGGTACAAGTACTTGATTTCCAATTGGAACTACTAAGGGAAGAGGTATAGAAATGGATTCCTCTTCCTTAAATTCAAAATTATTATTCCTAATTTCCCCTCTAAACTCAACATCCTCAAAGAACCTAGCATTTCCCGTTTCAAAAAACGTTCTAGTTTTCGGGTTGTAAAATTTATAGCCCCTAGATCTTTCGGCATACCCTACAAAGTAGCAACTAACTGTCTTAGCGTCCAGTTTTCCTTCGTTAGGCCTATAAGGCCTAGCTTCCGCTGGACATCCCCAAACATGAAGATGATTTAAGGACGGTTTCTTATTCGTCCATAATTCATAAGGGATTTTATTGTTAGTAGCCTTAGAGGGAGCCCTATTGAGAAGATAAGTAGCGGTTTTTAAAGCATCGCCCCATAATGAGTGAGGTAAAGAAGTACAAGAAACCATACTTCTTACCATATCTTTAAGGGTTCTATTACGTCTCTCAGCTACACCATTCATGCTAGGCGTACCCGGCATAGTGTAGTGAGGGACAATCCCACACTCTTCAAGGTAGCGAGCAAAAGGACCCGGACGTTGTTCTCCCGAACCGTCATTCCGACCATAGTACTCCCCACCACGATCGGATCTAACGTTCTTAATAGTCTTCCCAAGTTGATTTTCAACTTCGGCCTTAAAAGACTTGAAAACGTCCAAAGATTGAGATTTATCATGAAGTAAATAAATGTATCCATATCGAGAATAGTCGTCTATGAACGTAATAAAATATTGTTGACCATTCCAAGAAGGAGTAGGAAATGGTCCACAAATATCCGTATGTATTAGTTCTAAGACGCTTGATGCTCTCGAGGATACTTTCCTTTTCGTGTTTGTAAATTTTCCTTTTAGGCATTCAATGCAAAAGTCTTTATCCGGAATATCAAGTTTATTTATGATTCCCTCAGACACAAGCTTGTCAATTCTCCTTTTGGAGATATGACCTAAACGCCTATGCCATAAGGTATAAGAATTTTCACTTGAAAACTTTCGTTTTTTACTTTTAGTTTCATTATTATGGGACTCATTGATTGTTTGAGTAGTGTTAAGCAAATAAAGATTATCACTACTCGATAAAGTACTAGTACCAACAATAATGGAATTAAAATAAAGATCACATCTATTATTTCCGAACGAACAAGAGTAACCCTCTTTGTCCAAAACAGTGATAGATATTAAATTCCTTCTAAACGAAGGTACAATGAAAGTATTATTCAATACAAAATAATATCCGGTACTTAATAACAATCTAAAGGTCCCAATGCCTATTACTTCAACCGGGTTCCCAGCTCCCATATAGATAAATCTTTCATCCTTGCTAGGTCTTCGATAATTCAGGCAACCCTGCATAGACATACTAATGTGAGTTGTTGCACCAGAATCCAACCACCATGTATATGAAGGAATTGAAACTAAATTAGCCTCAGTACAAACAAGACCAAATGACATACCTTTCTTAGCACGCCAAGCGTGATACTTAGGGCAGTCATACTTCATGTGCGTTAGGTCCTTGCAAAAGAAGCACTTCTTTTCTTTATGATCGTTAGATCCCTTAGGCTTCTTGTTGCTTGTTACCGCAACTTCTTTCCCTCTTCTCTTAGTCCCATGAGAAGAGGTAGATGCTAAGTGAGCACTTTCAACCTTAGATTGCTTCAACCTATCTTCCTCTTGTGTCACATGTGAAATCAATTCATTAATGTTCCACTTGTCCTTTTGACAATTATAGGTCACCTCAAAGTGACCAAACTGAGGAGGAAGAGAGATCAAAACTAAATGCACGAGGAGCTCTTCAGTCACCTCTAACTTAAGTGCTTTTAGTTTTGTCGAAAGGTGAAGCATTTCCAAGATATACTCCCTAAGATTCCCGATACCCTTGTACTTCATGGAAACAAGTTTCCTTAGGGTAGAACTTGTTTCCGACTTTTCGCTTTTTGCAAAGCGTTCTTCAAGGGTCTCGAGGAAAGTCTTAGCATCAACGTCCTCGGGAACACTGTTCAAAAATGTTTCCGGGACGACATTTTTCATAATCATTAGGCTTACTCGATTGGAGCGTTTCCATTTCTCAACATATAAGCGGTCCTCAGGGGTGCTTTCTTCATTAAGAGGAATGGGAAACGGCTCCCTAAAAGCGAGGTCAATATCCATACAGCCTAAGATCATTACAATTTTGTTTTTCCAAGTTTTAAAGTTTGTCCCATTAAGCATCGGAATTGTGCTCATCGCAGCAGTAATAGAAGAAGCGTTAAGTAAATCTGGGAATCGAGAACAAGAATGAATACAAAACAATAATAAGTAACTACATTATGAATTAAAAGATTAATTATATCAAATGAAATCCATCAATAAAGCAATTAACATGACATCAAAACTAATATTTGGATTGCGAATTGACTCATAAATAATTACTTTAGATGACAAGTAATTTGAACAATATTTGATTAAATGCTTAATCTTCCTTTGGGTAGTCTTAAGCATTTAATAAAATTACTAAATGTTCATTTTATATGTCATCACATGAATGCTTAAGACTTTCTTAGTACGTGGCGTTGTTCAACCTTAGTCGTTCCACCAATCCGTTCGGATGGTTGACGAGACCAGTCAAGGTTTCCAGCCTGATATACCATCGTAAGTCAAATGTCAAGATTTTCTTTGGAAAATTCAAGTCATTCATATCTTAAACATTCAACACTTTAATAATTTTGCATTTAAATAACGTTAATCACTTAGGTGATAATATTATTTAAATAATGAATAAAATTATTTAAGCATATAATTAATCCAAGCTTTAAGGTTTGAAAAATGAATGATTTTTGTTCAAGAGAAAACAACAAAATATTGCAGAACTTGATTTTCTTTCGACATACTTAGCACGACCGTGCCAAACAAAGGGCACGACCGTGCCAAAATATGGGGAAAAAAAACATGTTTTCACGGTGCAGATGGCACGACCGTGCCAAAATAATAGACACGACCGTGCCAAACGAAACGGTCCGACCGGTTTAAACAACACACCCGTCCGGACCAGCACCAATGTACACACCGGTTCAAGGTAATAGAGGCGCACGGCCGTGCCAAAACATAGAGCACGACCGTGCCATATAATCTGCACTTCTGAATTTTTGTCTAAATTTTCCTCAAAATCAAATGAATTGCAAGTAGATCCGCATGGTATGTACTTAAAACATAAAACCATGTTATTTAGGATAATCTTGCTTTTTTAAAAAATTAATGGAATCAAGTGAGTAGATCCACATGGTATGCACTTAAAACATAAAACCATGTTATGAAGGGATAGTCTCACTTAAACCTTTTAATGAACAAAAACTTTCAAACCATTTTTCTTAATTTTAGATGAAGATCATCAGCACTCTATTAACGAATTAGAGTCCCTAATCGACATCAAAAACCTTATGATTCAACAGAGAAAATGAATCAAAGTAAAGCATGAAAGCTTTTTCTTAATACAAGAACTCAAACTCAAACTAAATAATGAGCGGGGCTCTGATACCAATTGTTAGAACAATTTTAATCCCTGAATGCCATACTCATATTTAAGTAAGAGAAAGAGGAAGAGATGAAGCGGAAGCATATAATAAATGTATACCTGTTGAATCCATCTTGATGTCTTGAAGGGAGAATAAGAATGAAGTAGAAGATAATGTAGGGAGATGATCTTCTAAATGAAAGTGTCTCTTAGTCACTCAAAAGTTCTTTCAATAATGAAGAGATAATTTAGATGAGAGAAAGTAAGAATCAAGTATGTTTAAGGCTTGATGGAGGGGCCTTTATATAGTAAACATGGTGACACTTCAAATAGGGACCATACCTATTCATTTCCAAAGCAATGTTGATTTACCATCTTACCCATCAAAGATAGATAAATAACATTTCAGGGATTCTACACATTGACTATTTTGACCATACTTTATATTAATGTCATAGTTATGATTTTATTTATGGAAGGTACCAAATTATTTGTGTTGCAAGCCACATTGATCTAACACGGGTACCTACCTGAGAAAAGAAATAAGGACAGAGGAAAAATAATCAGTATAGCGCCGCCAATGCAGTGAGTTGAGCGAATGCTCAACTGATCCGTCCCTGTTGGTTTCTTTTGTTCCATTCCCGTTTATTCGTTCAAGTCATCCTTACAACATAGTTGATACTCTTGTTTATGGTTTCACAATCCTTAATCCATGGTGAAATCAAGAGAAGACTTTGGCGAAGTGGGATAGCAGCCGCAAGTGGATCTGTACCTGTGTGCATAGTTTTGGGTACGTGCTTATCTTGAGATCGTTTTATCCTCGGAGGAATATGCCTGTATCTTAAATCGCACGAGTAGGAGGCAATAGTTTCTCTTAGGAGAGTCTTATTCAGGCGACTCGATCTACCCGATAAGTGTTCTTACTTTCTCTTGATTTTCTTGTTATTCAAGTATGCTTAATTTGCTTATACCGTTATTTGTTGGTTTACTACTATTATACATTTGATTACATGATTGCCCCTTTGATTATTTGCTTATTAATCTAGTTGTTGCGTAACTTAGGGTCCAACATAAATTCACATGTTTACTAGATTAAAGATGTAACACCCCGAATTTTCTTAATGTATCTTGAGCATTTAATGGCATTTAATATCAATAAATGACAATAATAAATACTTCAATTTAGGGTTCACAACAGCCCCTTAATTAACCATAAATTCAAAACAATAGCGGAAGCGTAACTTAAACATGTCTTGGTAGGCAACAACCTTAACCTTCAATGTACTTCAACTTACATCAAATAAATAAGCGTACTTAAAACTACTAAATTAAGAATCTTCAATCCACCGTCTCCCCATGGCTACTTTCCTTGTCTTGTCCTTCTACTTAAATCCTGAAAACAAAATTTATAGAGAAGGGATGAGCGAACGAATGCTCAGAAAGTTCATACGTGGCCTCTCCGGTTACTAAGGAGAGACGACCAGAACGAATACTTAGAATAACTTTTCAAAGATAGGTTCAGTTACTTTTGGATTCAAGGCTGCAGAACAATACAGTCTTATTACTTTTAAGATTTCACTTTCAAAGGATTATGGCACTACAATCCAAAGGGATTCCTTCAAGTTTCCGTCAATTCCTTGGTAACGTACATTATAACCTCAATGCCAAAGGTACAATTTGTACACCTAGCTTCTTCAGCCAATAGTGTGGGTCGAAACATATATGGTATCCACACACATATGCTCGGGGTCTAGAATCATCCTTGTAATCAGACAATTCCTGAGAGAAGGCATGTGATCACTCATGCAATCCCTAGTTTAAGGACGAGTCTTTTCTAACTGGACTGTCCGTCAATGTCTTTTCTAACTGGACATTGGATGCCTTAACAAGTAAGTAGTTAACTTACAAGTTAAAATTAGAACATACCATGGTACAAGTATGTGATACAAGTTTCAAACTTCGATACTTAGTAGATCGATGGGGACATCACTAAGTATAGATTATTTCAAGGAACGTTTAATAACGCAGAGTTCATTCAAATACTATCATGCCATACTGATAGCTGTCTTTAGAAAGAAATACCGAATTCCAATAAACAGGAGTTCAAATACTTGTAAGGAACGTAATCCCTTACCTGAATTGCTTTTTCCTCGCAATCTCCCCTCTGTGCAAATCTACAAGGCACGGAGTAATTTACTTTAGTACTCTCTACATTGTTAACTATTTCTTCTTAGTTAACTGAGAGATGCAGTTTAACTTCTTTACTTCGTTACTTCTTTCTTTACGTTTAAGTTTCTGACTTTAATTTACTAGTCAGTCCTTTAACTTTATGTAATTGCAATTAAGTCCTCTAACTTTGGGTTAATTACAATTTGGTCCCTCAACTTTGGGTTAATTGCAAATTGGTCCTTCAACTTTGGATTAATTGCAAATTAGTCCTTCAACTTTCCTTTAATTACAATTTAGTCCTTCAACTTTGGATTAATTGTAAATTAGTCCTTCAATTTTAATTCAATTGCAATTTAGTCCTTCCACTTTGGATTAATTGCAGATTAGTCCTTCAACTTTCCTTTAATTACAGAAAGGTCCTTAGACTTTGGTTTTTGTTCATAAGGTCCCCTAAGTTTCTCTTTTCAATCACTTAGGCCCTTCTAACTTCAAAGGTTTCCTTTTATTCCTTATAACTTTAATTCTTTTCAGTTTAGTCCTTTTCTGTTAGGAAACTAACTGAAATTTGTAATCTTTTTCTTTCTCGTTAACTTTTTAATTTTGAAGGTCTTCCAAGGGTTTATTCTATTTCCTCAAGTTACTTTTCTAACTTGTTAATAATTCTTCTAACGATTTTGCTTTCTTTCCATTAGAAACTTAACGAAAACACTAACTTTCCGTCTCAATTCTTAACCTTTTCAATCAAGAATCAACACCCACTTGATATAACCAAAGCCGAATCATACTCATTATGGTTCATCGATTTTTGATCAACTTTTCTAATTCTTACAATTTTTCTAAGTTCCCAAACATCAATCTTTATTCATAATCAATAACACAATTCATTAAAATCAACAAAGCAATTTTTCAATTGCTCTAGGCCATTCGGCCGAAACATATTCAAGGGAAATCCATAATTTTTTCTTCTTTTGATAAACCCAATTCAACCTCAATGATTTATGTGTTCAATCCCAAGTCATGGTATAATATAAATCAATTCAATCCATGATTATATAATCAATCAAAAGAAAAAAAACGAATTTAACTAGTATCAAGATTACTACTTTTGTTTTCTCCATAGCATCTAGATCACTCCATTAACCTTTAAAATTTTGATCATAAATCCTTAGCATACAAACCCTAATACTTGTATTCTTAAAACATGCATAACTTATGTTTTAAACATCCAAATCCAATGAAATAAATTTTAGGATGTGAGTTTCGATATTACCTTGAGTTAGAACGGATTAATCTTCAAGAACAATGGCTGAAATTTTTCTTCTTCCCCCTCCCCAGGATCGGCCGGCGGCTTCTTGAAGAACTACGGTTTTGTTTTTCTTTTTTTTTTTTTTTTTTTTTTTTTTTTTTGAGTTTATGATTATAATGAATTTCCTAAGTTGACTAACTCATTTATTTATACCTTGGGTTGATTCCTATTTGGGTTGGGTTTACTAATACAAATTTTGGCCCATCTAATTATTTGGCCCACTTCTTTCAATTACTTTATATCTTCTAATTATTGTTTAATTAACTTTGTAAAACCGAAAAATAAAATTAAAAAAATTAAAAAAAATCCGGCTATTACATTCTTACCCCCTTAAAAGAAGTTTGTCCTCAAACTTTGACAATTCTTAATCCGAGAAGATGTCCGGGTACAATTCGCGCATTTCACTTTCTTGTTCCCATGTCGCTTCTCTTTCTGAGTGATTGCTCCATTGCACTTTTACATAGGGAACCGTACGCTTTCTTATGACCTCGTCTTTTCTGTCGACGATCTTGATTGGTCGTTCATCGTACGTCAAATCTGCCCGAACTCTTAACTGCTTGTATTCAATCACATGACTTGGATCATGAATATACTTCCTTAGCATGGAGACATGGAACACATTATGCACTCCAACTAATATCGGCGGTAACGCCAATCGATAAGCCACTTCTCCGATCTTATCAAGAATTTCGAATGGTCCCACATATCGTGGACTTAACTTTCCCTTAATCCCAAAACGCATAACTCCCTTCGTAGGCGATATCTTTAGGAATACTCGATCCCCTGGCTGAAATTCCAGTTCTCGTCTTCTGTTGTCTGCGTAAGATTTCTGCCTACTTTGCGCAGTCTGTAGCCACTTTCGGATCTATTGTACTTTATCTGCCGTGACTTGTACGAGCTCCGGTCCACTTAACTTCCTTTCACCGACTTCGTCCCAACACGCCGGTGATCTACACTTTCTCCCATACAACGCTTCATATGGAGCCATCCCAATGCTTGCGTGAAAGCTGTTGTTGTATGCGAATTCTACTAATGGTAAGTGTTCGTCCCATGCGTTTGGCCAATCTAACGAAGTAGCCCTCAGCATGTCTTCCAACGTCTGGATAGTCCTTTCCGACTGCCCATCTGTCTGTGGGTGAAACGCCGTGCTCATGGTCAACTCTGTTCCCAATGCTTCTTGTAGGCTATTCCAGAACTTCGAAGTGAACCTAGCATCTCGATCAGACACAATTGTGACCGGGATTCCATGTAACCTTACTATCTCGTCGATGTACAACTTGGCCAACTTTTCCAACGAATCAGTCTTCTTGATTGCCAGAAAATGTGCTGACTTAGTCAATCGATCTACTATAACCCATATAGCATCATACTTTCCTACCGTCTTTGGCAACCCACTTACGAAATCCATAGCAATATTCTCCCACTTCCATTCGGGAATTGGTAATGACTGCAGTAACCCTGCTGGCTTCTGATGTTCACTCTTAACTTGTTGGCACGTCAGGCATCTATGCACATACTCTTCCACGTCATTCTTCATGTTATTCCACCAATATGCTTCCTTTAAATCTCTATACATTTTAGTACTTCCTGGATGTACAGAGAACTTCGAGCAATGAGCTTCTCTTAGTATCTCTCTCTTGATCTCATCATTGCTTGGCACCCACACTCTCTTTTGATATCTCAGAATTCCATCTTCACCCATATGAAGATCTTTTGCTTGCCCTTTCCCGATTAGAGCTTCTCTCTCCTCGTCTAATTCTTGTGCCTCTTTAATTCTGCCCAACAATGCAGGTTGTAACGTCAGTTGAGCCAAATACCCGTTTACTTTTACTATCAAGTTCATCTCCTTGACATCCTTCCATATGCTTACCCCCTTAGGGATCAACGTTGCCAGCATTCCGTGATTCTTCCTACTCAAGGCATCTGCCACCTTGTTGGCTTTCCCTGGATGATACAATATTTCACAGTCGTAATCCTTGAGAAGTTCTAACCACCTCCGTTGTCTCATATTCAATTCCTTCTGCGTGAAGATGTATTTGAGGCTCTTATGATCCGTAAAAATCTGGCATTTCACGCCATACAGATAATGTCTCCAAATTTTCAATGCAAACACTACTGCTGCTAACTCCAGATCATGGGTCGGGTAGTTCCTTTCATGCACTTTCAACTGCCTAGATGCATAAGCTATCACCTTCCCATTTTGCATCAGTACACAGCCTAGTCCTTTCAACGACGCATCACTGTAGATAACAAAACCTTCCGTCCCCGTTGGTAGTGTTAATACTGGTGCAGATACCAGTCTATTCTTTAACTCTTGGAAACTTCGTTCACATTCCTCTGACCAAACAAACTTAGCTGCCTTCTGCGTCAGCTTCGTCAATGGTCCAGATAACTTCGAAAATCCCTCTACGAACCTTCTATAGTAACCAGCTAAACCTAAGAAACTTCTTATTTCGGTTACCGTCGTAGGCCTTTCCCAATCCATTATTGCTTCTACCTTTGTTGGATCCACAGAAATTCCTTCTTTCGACACTACGTGCCCCAAAAATGCTACTTTCTCCAACCAGAATTCACATTTCTTAAATTTTGCATACAATTTCTGTCTCCTCAAAATTTCTAGTACTATCCTCAAATGTTCAGCATTCTCCTCCTTTGTCTTCGAGTACACCAAAATATCATCAATGAATACTATCACGCATTTGTCTAGGTACTCTTGAAATATTCTATTCATCAACTCCATGAATGCGGCTGGTGCGTTCGTTAATCCAAATGGCATCACGACAAACTCATAATGTCCATACCTCGTCCTAAACGCTGTCTTCGCCACGTCCACATCCTTGACTCTCAACTGATGGTATCCGGATCTAAGATCAATCTTCGAAAAGTAGCATGCTCCCCTCAATTGATCAAACAAGTCATCAATTCTCGGCAACGGGTATTGATTCCTAACCGTTACCTTATTCAATTCTCTATAGTCAATACACAGTCTCATAGACCCGTCTTTCTTCTTCACAAATAGTACCGGTGCACCCCATGGTGATACACTTGGCCTAATCAATCCCTTGTCCAACAATTCTTGTAACTGCTCCTTTAGTTCTTTCAACTCTGTTGGAGCCATCCTATACGGTACTCTCGATATAGGTGTGGTTTCTGGTACTAAATCAATGGAAAACTCTACCTCCCTCACTGGTGGTATACCAGGTAAATCCTCAGGAAATACGTCTTGAAATTTATTCACGACTTCAAGCGACTCTAACGTTACTCCTTTTTCTTCTGTTTCACCTATGTGTGCCAGAAATCCTACACATCCTTTCCTCAACATTTTACGGGCCTTCATCACCGAGATTAAGCCTATCCTTTTCCTCGGCCTTGAACCCACAAATCTGTACTCTTTACCTTCCTCTCCTAGGAACGTCATTATTTTCTTTTGACAGTCCACTTTGGCTTGATGCAAAGCCAACCAATCCATTCCTAGGATTATGTCGAATTCTGACATGTCTAGTTCAATGAGGTCGATATTTACATTCGTGCCTCCTATCCCTAGAGTGCAGTTTCTATAACAGGTAGTAATGGGAATAGCGTCCTTAGTAGGAGTATCTATTACTAAAGGTATCTCTAAATTTTCTGGGTGTAGTTTTAACTTCTTTGCCACAACATTACTAACTACTGAATGAGTAGCTCCAGTATCTACTAACACATAAACATCACGGGAATTTAATTGTATCGTACCTGCCACAAGATCGGCATTAACTCCAGCTGCTTTGGCGGTCATGGTGTACACCCTGCCACGGCCTCCACCATTTCCTCCCCCGTTGTCTTTATTTCCCGCAGCCGGTTCATCCTTCTTAGGTTCTGGGCACTTCCACTTCGGATGTCCCACCTTCTTACAGTTGTGACACTGCCGTTCCTTATACCAGCAAACCTCTGACTTGTGCGCTCCATCACAAATAGTGCACTTATCATAACTGATGAAACCTTGGCCCTTGCCCTTGTTCCACTCACGCTTGTTGTCATTAAAGTTCCGACCATTCCCACCATGGCCGTTGTTGGAGTGTTTGTTCCCATGACTGCCCTTGTCTCGACTGTCATCCACTGCTTTCCTCTTATTATTGTTGTGGTCCTTACCACCCTTATTTCCTTCCGATCTTTCAGTCCCTGCCTTGCCTTTCTCTTCCCGTCGATTACGGTAGTTATCCGACTCCCGTTCTACTATCTTGGCCCTATCCAATACCGCTGAGTACGTAGGCAGAGCCAGCGGTGTGATTCGGTACCGAACTCTATCACTTAATCCCGCTTCAAACTTTCTTGCCTTCTGTTCTTCCGTATCGAAGAATCTTGGCGCAAATTCTAGTAAGTCAGTGAACTTCTCACCATACTCCGCTACAGTCATACTCCCTTGTACCAAAGTCAGGAATTCCGTTATCTTAGCATTCCTCGTACTTGCGGGATAATACTTTTCGTTGAAAATAGCCTTAAATCTGGTCCAAGTAAAGGCTGCATCACCACGAGCCACAGCAGCTCGCTTTTCCGCTTCCCACCATGTCTGAGCCTTACCTTTCAACATAAAGGTCGCAAATACTACCTTCTGCTCCTCAGTACAGTTCAGAGTCTCGAATATTCTTTCAGTGCTCTTAATCCAGTCCTCAGGTTTCTCTTTAGCAGTGTCCGAGAATGAGTCCGGATTCCTCCTTTGAAATAGCTCCAACGGATCACGTAATGGAGCTTGTGGTGGTGGTTGAGCAATTCCAGCAACAGTTTGACCTATCCCAGCTACTGTCTGCGATAGTGTCTGCAACAGGTTTACCAGGGCCGGATCCAACTGTCCTCCCGCATTACCGGTGTTGTCATTTCCCTCACCGTTCCTGTTACTTCCGCTTCTGGTATTCATCTGTAGATTTACTTTTACTTTAGAACAGGTTCGTGCTCTAGCAATATTCATCATTACAAAATACGTGCAGTATTCATGGTATACTTAACTTATTCTTTTACTAACGGGTACTTGTTAGTTTTGAATCGTGTTCGTAGGTCTTTTGTACTAGACCATTATTCAGATGTGGTTAGTTTACTTAACCTTTCTTCTCCGGTTCAGGAGTTTTCATACTTCATAATTTACAACCGTTTTACTTGGTTGCTTAATATTCTTTACTTCACTAGTTTTCATTACTTAACTAGCTTTAACTTATTCCAATGGTCGTCTTACTTCGTACCATGGTTACGGAGATTATTTCAATCACTCCGAGGCTTTCCCTTGTCTTTTCTCGACAAGTTAACTTTTGTTTACACAACAATAGTAAATTCAAAATTTTGGGTATTTAAATTAAATAATTAATTTTATTCAACTAAGGTGTGAGATTTAAACATCCCAAAATACACCCAAAATTCAACTTTGACATAAGAAAGTTTCTAACTATATTACTCCACTAATAATAAAGTAAAAGAATCTATTCTTATAACTATCTGTCATTAATTGCATCACTTCCCACAGTGTGCGTGTTCTGCTGCAAGTTGGTCATATTTCTCTTGCAATTCTAACTTCTCAGCCCAAATCTGATAGCCTGAAGTCCTAAGCCCTTCCTCATAAGCTTCTTGCTCATCTATCTTCCTTTTCAGTTCATTGTTTTGTTCTATCTCCTCCACCAGTTGTACACTGATTCGATTCCATTCGCGGTTAGCTCTAACCACATGGCTTTCTAGGCTTTGGACCTTCTTCAGCTGTACTGCTAACTTTCCTTCCACATACATTATATCCTCATCGCGTTCTCTGATGACATTCTGTAGACCGCCAACTCCTCGAGTCTCCTTCCTAAGCTCTCTTTTAGCTGAGCGGAGTTCCTTAGTTAGCTGCTTAATAATCTCTTCTTTAGCTTCTATTTCTTCCCTTAGAGTAGCACTATACCTTACTGACTTCATGGGTCACCTCGGCATGATCCTACACACACCAATTGTAACTTAATTAGTACATAACCCCAAGATTCCATTATAACACATTAATAGAATGCAAATAGACATATAATGAAGAGATTCCTATTTCCCCAAGTATATTCATACTTTATGTACACTCTTAGTATCATTCCTAGAGTTATACTTTATCACTTGAACTTCCTCAAGTAAGAACTTATTTAAGTCAAGTACTAAGTTCTCCCATTAGTCCTAACTTTCAGTTTTCTCCTATAAGACCTAAAACCTTGCTCTGATACCAACTGTAACACCCCGAATTTTCTTAATGTATCTTGAGCATTTAATGGCATTTAATATCAATAAATAACAATAATAAATACTTCAATTTAGGGTTCACAACAGCCCCTTAATTAACCATAAATTCAAAACAATAGCGGAAGCGTAACTTAAACATGTCTTGGTAGGCAACAACCTTAACCTTCTATGTACTTCAACTTACATCAAATAAATAAGCGTACTTAAAACTACTAAATTAAGATTCTTCAATCCACCGTCTTCCCACAGCTACTTTCCTTGTCTTGTCCTTCTACTTAAATCCTGAAAACAAAATTTATAGAGAAGGGATGAGCGAACAAATGCTCAGTAAGTTCATACGTGGCCTCTCCGGTTACTAAGGAGAGACGACCAGAACGAATACTTAGAATAACTTTTCAAAGATAGGTTCAGTTACTTTTGGATTCAAGGCTGCAGAACAATACATTCTTATTACTTTTAAGATTTCACTTTCAAAGGATTATGGCACTACAATCCAAAGGGATTCCTTCAAGTTTCCGTCAATTCCTTGGTAACGTACATTATAACCTCAATGCCAAAGGTACAATTTGTACACCTAGCTTCTTCAGCCAATAGTGTGGGTCGAAACATATATGGTATCCACACACATATGCTCGGGGTTTAGAATCATCCTTGTAATCAGACAATTCCTGAGAGAAGGCATGTGATCACTCATGCAATCCCTAGTTTAAGGACGAGTCTTTTCTAACTGGACTGTCCGTCAATGTCTTTTCTAACTGGACATTGGATGCCTTAACAAGTAAGTAGTTAACTTACAAGTTAAAATTAGAACATACCATGGTACAAGTATGTGATACAAGTTTCAAACTTCGATACTTAGTAGATCGATGGGGACATCACTAAGTATAGATTATTTCAAGGAACGTTTAATAACGCAGAGTTCATTCAAATACTATCATGCCATACTGATAGCTGTCTTTAGAAAGAAATACCGAATTCCAATAAACAGGAGTTCAAATACTTGTAAGGAACGTAATCCCTTACCTGAATTGCTTTTTCCTCGCAATCTCCCCTCTGTGCAAATCTACAAGGCACGGAGTAATTTACTTTAGTACTCTCTACATTGTTAACTATTTCTTCTTAGTTAACTGAGAGATGCAGTTTAACTTCTTTACTTCGTTACTTCTTTCTTTACGTTTAAGTTTCTGACTTTAATTTACTAGTCAGTCCTTTAACTTTATGTAATTGCAATTAAGTCCTCTAACTTTGGGTTAATTACAATTTGGTCCCTCAACTTTGGGTTAATTGCAAATTGGTCCTTCAACTTTGGATTAATTGCAAATTAGTCCTTCAACTTTCCTTTAATTACAATTTAGTCCTTCAACTTTGGATTAATTGTAAATTAGTCCTTCAATTTTAATTCAATTGCAATTTAGTCCTTCCACTTTGGATTAATTGCAGATTAGTCCTTCAACTTTCCTTTAATTACAGAAAGGTCCTTGGACTTTGGTTTTTGTTCATAAGGTCCCCTAAGTTTCTCTTTTCAATCACTTAGGCCCTTCTAACTTCAAAGGTTTCCTTTTATTCCTTATAACTTTAATTCTTTTCAGTTTAGTCCTTTTCTGTTAGGAAACTAACTGAAATTTCTAATCTTTTTCTTTCTCGTTAACTTTTTAATTTTGAAGGTCTTCCAAGGGTTTATTCTATTTCCTCAAGTTACTTTTCTAACTTGTTAATAATTCTTCTAACGATTTTGCTTTCTTTCCATTAGAAACTTAACGAAAACACTAACTTTCCGTCTCAATTCTTAACCTTTTCAATCAAGAATCAACACCCACTTGATATAACCAAAGCCGAATCATACTCATTATGGTTCATCGATTTTTGATCAACTTTTCTAATTCTTACAATTTTTCTAAGTTCCCAAACATCAATCTTTATTCATAATCAATAACACAATTCATTAAAATCAACAAAGCAATTTTTCAATTGCTCTAGGCCATTCGGCCGAAACATATTCAAGGGAAATCCATAATTTTTTCTTCTTTTGATAAACCCAATTCAACCTCAATGATTTATGTGTTCAATCCCAAGTCATGGTATAATATAAATCAATTCAATCCATGATTATATAATCAATCAAAAAGAAAAAAAACGAATTTAACTAGTATCAAGATTACTACTTTTGTTTTCTCCATAGCATCTAGATCACTCCATTAACCTTTAAAATTTTGATCATAAATCCTTAGCATACAAACCCTAATACTTGTATTCTTAAAACATGCATAACTTATGTTTTAAACATCCAAATCCAATGAAATAAATTTTAGGATGTGACTTTCGATATTACCTTGAGTTAGAACGGATTAATCTTCAAGAACAATGGCTGAAATTTTTCTTCTTCCCCCTCCCCAGGATCGGCCGGCGGCTTCTTGAAGAACTAGGGTTTTGTTTTTCTTTTTTTTTTTTTTTTTTTTTTTTGAGTTTATGATTATAATGAATTTCCTAAGTTGACTAACTCATTTATTTATACCTTGGGTTGATTCCTATTTGGGTTGGGTTTACTAATACAAATTTTGGCCCATCTAATTATTTGGCCCACTTCTTTCAATTACTTTATATCTTCTAATTATTGTTTAATTAACTTTGTAAAACCGAAAAATAAAATTAAAAAAAATCCGGCTATTACAAAAGATATTAAACTAGAGAACAAATATACTCACCTCACTTGATTTTGAGACACGCAACGACTTTTATTATGTCCAGTTTACTTGCATATGCTACATTTTCTCTTACTCTTACCTGCTTGATTCTCTATTGGATGTTTTTGTCTAAGCGACCTTGGTCTTCCCCTTGAAGCAACATGTAGCGGATCACCCAAAGTAAAATTCAAATTAGACAATACTACACCATTGTTATCACTTTCAACATGAACACCTTCCTGACTAACGTGTTTTTCTGTTTCATCGATCTTGTCTTCCATTTTCAAAAGTTCTGAATATGCATTTTGCATTGCAAGCTTCAGGTAATTATATTTTCTCTTGATCTCTGCCCTTCCTCTACAACCTTCAAAAGCTCCATCATCAAACTATTTTTCATCATCGTAGATGAACAATCTTCGATGCCGTCTTCGATATTTTCTTCATGATTCTCACTTAAGACACCACATTTGGCATTAATTGTCCATCTTTCCAATATATATTGTTGAGGGAGAGAATGAACAAGAGACTTTTTCACAAAAGTTGCAAGAATATGCTGACAAAGAATTCCAACAAATTCAAACATACGACATGAGCACGTTGCTCTAATTTCTGGAATGTCAAGTACTACCTCACGCACCGGACCTTCTTTACCATGAGGAAACACTTTGTATGTCTTCTTAGTTCCTTCCTCATAAACTTTTGTTGCCTTGAGCTTTTGACTTAAATATAACTCATTTTGGAATTTCAAAAACATCTTTCTTGTGTAGATTTTAGCTGCCTCCATTTCTATTTTATAACATGTTTTCAGAACAGGAGAAGAGCTCTTTGTTTTAACATCTTTCTCTTTTTCTTTAAGATATCTCGCATCCAATGCTTTTTCATATTGATAGACAAACTCACTAACCATGGTACTAGACTGGACAAATCCCTTAAAAAAATTATTCATACTCTCACTTCGCTGTGATGTGGACATACCAGCACAAAACGTACCCCTCAAATAAGCAGGTATCCACTTTTCACGTATCATGTAGACATTTTTTAACCACTCATTATCTTTTAGCTCATACTTATCAAGTATATTGCTCCATGAATTCTCAAACTCTTGAGTTGTTTGTATATCGTGAATGCATTTATGAAATTCTCCTTGAAAAGATGAATGCTTATTATACACATGAGCTAAATGCTCAGGAACTTTTTGTAAAATGTGCCACATACATAAATGATGAGTTGTAGTAGGTAGTACCTCCTTAATTGCATTAGCCATAGACTCATCACCATCTGTGATAATTACAGATGGAACACGACCATCCATTGTCTCGAGCCAAGTTCGCAATAGCCAAATGAAAGAATCTGTTGTTTCGTTCACAAGCAAAGCACACCCAAACATAATTGACTGGTGGTGGTGATTAACTCCCGTGAATGGAACAAATGGCATCCTATCGATTGGTTAAGTATGTGGCATCAAAGGTAACTACATCCCCAAAGCAGCGATATGCAAGTCTAGACCTTGCATCAGCCCAAAAACAATTTCCCATGCAGTTACTAGTATTAGCTTGAATTGCATAAACAAAGCCAGGATTTTTGGATTGACTCTTAAGGAAGTACTTTAACATTCTTTGAGCATCTCATTCTTTTAGAAGTTCCCTTCGTTTGCTTCCCAAATAGTTCTGAACATCCATCGAAATGCATCCAACATTACTATCACCACATTTTTGTTGATCAAGCACTTGCATTATTTTTCTTGCAGGTACACCTGCATTGTTCCACACATCTATTAAAAGGAAGGTAATATTGACTTAATTAGCCACTAACTAGGGTTAAAAGTAATTAATGATATTTTCTATTTTCTTAATATTTTGCTGATGTGGCTTGTTTTTATTGGTGGGTGCAAATCCCTCTATTTACACCGACACCTAACTAAATTTTTATGAGAAATAAATAATGGAAGGAGGTGTTTCTGAGTATGAAAATTTAAATAAGGGAGAGTGTGAGTGGGAGGAATATTAAGTTGATTAGTGTTGTGAGTGTAAAAGTAAAGTAGGAAAGAGAATGAGTGGGAGGAATAGTAAAAATTCTTTGCTATTTTTGGGCAGTTTACACTAACCTGAGACGCAAGGAGTATTACATATCCGAGATAAAATGTTAATAAAAATTAATATTTAAAATTCGGTGGGTGCTGGCGCACCCGCTCGTGTCTACATGGGTCCGCCCTTGTGAGAACAGTTAATTGCAAGTTCAAACTCCTTTGGTCTTATTTTAAGATTCAAATTGTTTTTGAGACACAAGATTTAAAAACAATAAAAATTAATTACATAAAAGATTAAACGCGAGCGTAAAACAAACTTTTCATGAAATTTTTCACATTACAAAATACTCCCTACGTCCCATTTTAAGAGTCAAAAAATGGGTGAGTTCAAGAATTAAGAAAAATGTGATGTGTTGTGAGTGTTGATAGTTGGGTAGGAGAGAGAAAGTGAGGTAAAGAAGAGTTAGTGGATAATTGTTGTGAGTATGACATGTATGACCCACTTTTTATTTTAGGATTTTGACTCTTAAAATGAGACGCCCTTTTAAGAAATTTTTGACTCTTAAAAATTGACGGAGAGAGTATAGATAGTGAAGCTCATTGAATAAATAAATATTAAAAGCTTTTATTTTTGAGATTTTGAATTTTAAATTGAGACATCTATTTGAAACTTTTATAGGTGAAAGTGAAAGAAGGTTCCCGTTGAGAGTGATCGGGGAGAAATTTTTGGGGGAAACTAGTTTTCCCATAGGTTATAAAAAGTCTTGTTTTTATAGGGTTTAAGGTTTAGGGTTTTAGGCAGGGGCGGACCCAAGGTTGCATAAAGGTGTGCCGGTGATCCTCTCTAACCAAAGAATGTGTGTGGTATAGTGGTTAAGTTGTTGGAAATTTGAGCAAGAGGTTGTTGGTTCTAGTCTCATGTCATGCATTAATTTTTTCGTATAGAGTTTTATAGTGCATTTGTGCATCCCCACTGTAGGAGGGTAGTCCTACGAAGTTGTGTTAGGGTTTTGTGAGGTGATAGAAGAGTATTCTAGGTAGGGAGGCGTTACACGGATCACCGGAGAGTAATAGAGAGGAGGAGCGAGAATAGGAACTAGAAGGGTTCCGGGGAAAGACAAGTACTGCGGAACTTGGTCTCGTACAGAGAGAAATTATGTGGTATGGTAATTCAGCCCATGTCCTCACAAATGAGTCCCTTATGGGGTATTTATAGTGAATGGGAAGTAAGGCCATGTGCCTTGCACATGCACTTCAAGGTGTGATGACCATCCCGCAGTTCTCCCTTTTAAACCCAACTAGGCCACGTGTAACCTTACGATTGGGCCACATGGTGATCTTCCTATTCTAGCCTCCAATCCACAACTCCTCGGCGATCCCAATGGATAGAAGACTTCCCCGACCTTGTCTAATCGTGGGAAGTATTTAGAGGATACTAACCCGCATATAAAGGGAGAGAATGTGCGTCCGAGGGACAGAGATGTACCCGCGGGAGAGATAGATGAATCCATGGAGCAGAGGTGCATCCGCGGGAGAGAAAGGTGTGTATCCGCGGGAGAGAAAGAGACAACGCTCGCGGGAATGACCGGACGTGGGAAAAGGGCGACACGGGCGAGGCACGTGCGCGCTACATATGCGGAACATGTATATCCTACATTAGTCCCCCTGCGCGGGAAATTTCAATTTGGAAGTTTGGCGCGCAAACAGCATTTTAATATATTGGTTCAATGTGTGAATGACAACATAACACAACATTAGTGATTTCAAAATGTAGGTGTATGTAATCCAGGCTACTCCATGCTACAATAGT
Source organism: Campanula takesimana (assembly GCA_026119855.1). Classification (NCBI taxonomy): domain Eukaryota; kingdom Viridiplantae; phylum Streptophyta; class Magnoliopsida; order Asterales; family Campanulaceae; genus Campanula; species Campanula takesimana. The sequence continues at coordinate 577,206 of JAOWBW010000093.1, read as the reverse complement.
AGTCATGAAGGGAAAATTCATTTTAGGATAGCCTTTTTAATTGATAATGAGGATATATTCTGGAAGCTACCAAGTCGTGGGTCGGCTCGCAGAATAGTCACAGTATGGCAAATAGTGCGGTCATGAATTCGAAGTCAAGGAGGCCAGAATTGTGGCTCATGATAGACTTTTGAGATTGAAACTTTTAAATTCGTTGGTTTCCCATCAATGTAGTTTGCGGAGCACAAATTGAATATAGGAAAGCGCATAAGGTTGAAGGACCGTAGCGGAAAAGCACATGTGGGATAGTTCTTTGCCTTTGGACAATACAATATGATATTTTGTCAGAGAAAAACAACAAGGTGCTGAAATGAAACGCAGAAGAAATGCGCATGGTACACTTGCAAGATAGTGCGGGATGCACCTACGGGCACATATATTCTTCCTTAGTCCACCTGTTTTAATGGGGAGAATTTTTATGGAAGTCTTGTTAAGCATGTACGACTTCTAGATACACGGTTGTTAAACCTCAAATGATATTAGGAGTCTTGTGCATGTGTGGTAGCAAGATCCACGATAGCAAGATGCACTTTGATATGCGGGACATGCATGTACGAGAATATATATTCAAAATGCATAGTGAATAAGTATGATATGCATGTGTGAGACACGCTCAAATAGAGGAACGGGATGAAAATAGCAATGTGGCTACTGGCTTATCAACATCCGCAAAATATATCGCTCTTAGGTTTGTTTTGTCGCGACCCCGGACCCCGCGGGCCCGAGATCGCGATCTGGACGTCGACTCTAAAACCAAAACTGTGAAATACCGAAATTAAAAATTCCATTTGATACCAAAAGGTGATGATCCAAAGTTTTACAAAACCAAGTTTGATAAAAACCAATTACAACTATCATAAACTTCCACAAGTTTATGCCCAACAAAATACAAATATACAATTCTTAATGACGTCATTGTTTGGTACAACTATCCCAAAAAGGTTACACATTTACATAATGTAAACCAACCTATAACAACCTTCCCCAAAATAATGGATCGACACTCGACGTCCTCTTTCTCGTGATCAGCGAGACTAATGCTTAGCACCTGGGGGGGGGGGGTTAAGGAAAAACAAAGATAAAAGAAAAGGGGGTGAGATAAATCTCAATAAGTTACTAATGCAACTACATGACATGCTATGATGCAAGAACCAATAAGCAATAATAAATATCACATAGCACATAGCATTTATCACATAACAGATAGCAGCGGAAATAGACACATAACAAAGGATATAGCCAAGGTTTTCCAAACCGGTACATCCAAATAAAGGATCGCTGCGCAGCTTCAATAATCAACAAATCATCATCTTCATAATAGCATGAAAGCCGAAGAGAAAACCCGGTACCGGAACCAATAACCATAAAAGTGTCACAAAGGACAAGGACCATGACACAAAGTCATGCCCGGTAGCTAGATACATTCACAAAGGAAGCTAACTTATCCCTTCCAAGGCCAATCTGGAAAAGGGGGTATAGAAGGGGGCAAAACAATGGTCAACATTATAATGGACTTGGATTTGCCATTATAATCTTTCCCATCGCCCGATGCAACAAATATGCCAGCTGGGCTTCCAAATAAATGCTAAGTAATAATAATTTAGCATGGATAAACAACTTAAGGTTCCAAAGTAGGGAACCAATCCAATTAAATCACCACAAAGGTAAACCAATATAAACAGCACATCAAAGATGCCCAACATTCCCAAAACGGTACTTAAATAAATTTCATAACACATTTCTTCACAAAAGAATCAATTCCACTTAAATAAGTGTTCCACGGTGTTATTTTAAGTTAATTAGAAGAAATAAACCTCAACTAGTTAAGCCTTAAGTCTTAAACCAAGCAAAAAGGGCAAAATCCCCAACAGGCGGGCGGGCGGGCGCCTGGGCATAGGCAGGCGGGCGCCTGTTTGGCCAGAAGGTTTGGGTCGCTGGAAAAGGGGGTGCAGGCGGGCGCTCGGGTCAAGGCGGGCGGGCGCCTGGTCTGCGGGCTGGGAGGAAAAACAGAGCTGGGTTCTTCAAATTGCCTTACCATTTTCATACCAAATCCACAACACCCAAAATCAACACTCCCAACAAGATTTCTAAGGTACCCAAACAACATTTAGCCAAAAAGGGGACCTTAACAACACCCTTTATCAACCAAAATCAAGACCAAAATCCCACATTAAAGATTTCACCATTTTTAACCAAAAACTCAAATAAATTCCAAACAAATTCAAAACCCAACCAAACTTCAAATATAACACATCAAGCATTATCTAAACATGATATGAACATTTTAGCATCAAAATGGGGGAAAAGTAACTTACTTGAATTTTCTCAAAGTTGACGGAATTCAATTCTTTTTGATTCTACGCGATCCTAACGACGATCTAAACACATTTCACGTTTTAAGAAATGAGAAATAACTAGAAGAAGGTGAAGGAAATGAAGAGAGAAGGTAGAGAATGAGAAACTTACCAACAGGGAGGAGAGAGAGAGGGAGTTGCTGGGAGGAGGAAGATGAGTGAGGGAGGAGAGTAGGGAGGTGAGGGAAGTAGGGGAATTATTTTTAAAAAGTTACATCTAGGCCCCTCCCCTTCTACTAACACAATACTACACTCCCAACTAACAATTAAGACTCAACAATACTACACTAGCACAAATGACCCAAATAAAATGCTAGGCATAATTATTATAACACATAAATTGCACACATAATTATTTAAATAAATAATAATTTAAATAAATAGATAAGCAAATAATTAAATAATAATCATTTAATTACTAATAAAATAGAGCCTAGATTTCGGGTCGTGACATTCACTCCCCCTTAAAGAAAATTCGACCCGAATTTTAACGAGACTCACCTTAAACAAAAAGCCACGGAAATTTCCTCTCGATCTCACCTCGGAGCTCCCACGTCGACTCCTCGATGTTATGATTCCTCCAAAGAACTCGAACCAACGCAATGCTTTTGTTCCTCAACTCTTGGACTTTAGAATCTAAGATCCGAACCGGTCGTTCCTCATAAGTCATATCGGGCTCAATATCCTCCGGTATCCTCGGCAACACGTGAGGTGGATCATGAACATACTTCCGAAGCATAGAAACGTGAAAGACGTTGTGCAACCGGTCCAAAGATGGCGGTAACGCAAGACGATACGCTAGAAGTCCAACCTTTCCCAAAATCTCAAACGGGCCAATAAACCTCGGAGCCAATTTGCCTTTCTTCCCAAATCTACGAATACCCACCTTTGGAGACACTTTCAAGAACACCAAATCACCGGTCTGAAAGCTAAGATCTCGCCTTCGGTTATCTGCATAGCTCTTATGTCGACTCTGGGCTGTCTTCAATCGATCCCGGATAACTTTGACTTTCTCAACCGAATCCCGAAGCAAATCAATACCCACGATCTTCGCTTCACCAACCTCATCCCAACAAATAGGCGATCTACATTTCCTTCCATACAAAGCCTCAAACGGTGCCATCTCGATACTAGCCTGATAACTGTTGTTGTAAGAGAATTCCACTAACGGTAGGTGCGAATCCCAAGAATCGGAAAAGTCTATCGAACAAGCTCGCAACATATCCTCCAAAATCTGAATAGTCCTCTCGGATTGACCGTCGGTCTGGGGATGAAAAGCTGTACTGAATCGCAAATCTGTACCCAAAGCTTCCTGAAAATCCTTCCAGAATCTAGAAGTAAACCTCGGGTCTCGATCTGACACAATGCTAACCGGAACCCCATGCAATCTCACAATCTCGTCGATATAAAGGGTCGCAAGCTTCTCCATCGAATATCTGATGTCAATAGGCAAGAAATGTGCACTCTTGGTCAATCTATCCACTATTACCCAAACACTGTCATACTTCCTACGGGTACGAGGTAGTCCCGTAACGAAATCCATAGTCACATGTTCCCACTTCCACTCGGGAATCTCTAATGGCTGAAGTAGTCCCGCGGGTCTCTGATGCTCGGCTTTGACCTGCTGGCACGTTAAACACCTCGATACATACTCGGCTATTTCCCTTTTCATATTAATCCACCAAAATTGTTGCTTCAAATCCTGATACATCTTCGTACTACCCGGATGAATAGTATACCTCGATTTGTGACCCTCATCTAAAACTTGTCTCTTTATTCCACCAACATCGGGCACGCACAAACGACCACGGAAAGTCAAAACTCCACTCGAGCTCACAGAAAAATCCTCGAAATTCTTCCTTCAATTTACCCATTATCTTCACCAACTCGGGATCTTCTTTCTGAGCTTCTTTTATCCTCTGAATTAGGGTCGGAGACACCCTAATATTCGCAAAAATAGCCCCATGTCTCGATTCACGAGGAGACCAATCTCGAACATCCTCAAGCATTTTCCACTCACGGACCATCATCGAAGCCACATAAGACCTTCTACTAATCGCATCGGCTACCAAATTCGCCTTTCCCGGATGATAGGAAATTGTACAATCATAATCCTTCAACAATTCCATCCATCGGCGCTGTCGGTTGTTCAATTCCTTCTGAGAGAATAGGTACTTCAAACTCTTGTGATCGGTAAAAATCTCAAACTTCGCTCCATAAAGGTAGTGCTTCCACTTGTGCAACACAAATACTATCGTGGCCAACTCCATATCATGAGTGGGGTAATTCTGTTCACTAGGGGTCAACTTCCTCGAAGCATAAGCAATTACTTTCCCATTCTGCATCAACACACAACCCAAACCCTCTTTCGAAGCATCACTATAAATCACTAGGCCATCGCTCCCATTAGGCAAAGTCAAGATCGGGGAGGTAGTCAACCTCTTCTTCAATTCCTCGAAACTCTTGTCACATTTCTCGGTCCACACAAACAGAACATTCTTCCGGGTCAACTGAGTCATCGGAGTAGCGATCCTCGAAAACCCTTCAATAAATCTTCGGTAATAACCGGCTAAACCCAGAAAGCTTCTAATTTCTGTCACTGACTCGGGTCTCTTCCAATCCACTATAGCCTCTATCTTTGAAGGATCCACCGAAATCCCATCTTTAGAAATAACATGTCCCAGAAATGACACCCCCTCGAGCCAAAATTCGCATTTACTAAACTTCGCAAACAATTTCTCCCTCGCAAGAACGGATAAAACTGTCCTCAAGTGTTGTTCATGCTCCTCTCGAGATTTTGAATAAACAAGAATGTCGTCGATGAAGACTACCACGAACGAATCAAGATAGGGATGGAAAACTCGGTTCATCAAATCCATAAACACGGCCGGCGCGTTCGTCAACCCAAACGGCATAACCAAGAACTCATAATGACCATAACGAGTGCGAAAGGCAGTCTTCGGAATATCCTCCAATCGAACCTTCAACTGATGGTACCCACTCCTCAAATCAAGCTTGGAAAACACAACGGACCCTTGAAGCTGATCAAATAAATCATCGATGTGCGGTAGAGGATACTTGTTCTTCACCGTAACCTGATTCAACTTCCGGTAATCTATACACAATCTCAACGGACCATCTTTCTTCCGCACGAACAAAACCGGTGCTCCCCACGGGGAAACACTAGGGCGGATAAACCCTCGATCAAGCAACTCTTGCAATTGAACCTTTAATTCCTTCAATTCTGCGGGAGCTAACCTATAAGGTGCTTTCGAAATTGGAGCCATACCCGGCAAAAGGTCTATACAAAACTCAATCTCACGATCGGGAGGCATATCATACTCGGTAGAGAAAACATCGGGAAATTCCCGAACTACCCGAACACTATCCAAACTAGGGGATTCCTTCCTAGTATCAAGGATACTAGCCAAATACCCCTCACAACCACTATGCAATAATTTTCTCGCTTTCATATAAGAAATTAAGCGAACCTTTCTACTCAGAGGACTAGCCTCAAACACAAATTTAGGCACATCGGGAATAGAAAAAGTAACAGTTTTCTTACGGCAATCAACGGAAGCATGAAACTTGCTCAACCAATCCATACCCAAAATGACATCAAAGTCTTGGATAGGAAGAACTACCAAATCCGCACAAAGGACACGACCACAAATAACCACATCACACGCACGAAAGACTCGATCAGAAATCAAGCATTCTCCTATAGGGGTCGACACCTCTAGCACGTACGGTAAAGACTCGAATGCAGCATTTAACATGGAAGCAAATTGCACAGAAATGTATGAATGAGATGATCCTGGATCTACTAACGCTCGTGCGCTCACATTAGACACAGAAACAATACCTCCAATAACGGATGGATCATCGGTAGCTTGTTGTTGATTCATGGCATAAACCTTCCCTTGAACTTTGGGCTTCCCAGCGGCATCCCTTTTCTGACCCTGATTAATACCAACTCCTGACCCGGATGCTTGACCTCGGTACCTCGTGCACTCTCTCGCAAAGTGCCCCATTTCACCACAATTGGTACACTTGCCTTGCTTTTTCCAACACTTATCCTCCGTATGGCCTACCCTCTGACAAAAGGTACAAGGCCTCCTATTCTGAATCCCCGGAGTAGTACCCGGATTCCTCGGTGAGGTTTGCCCCTTAAACTGAAATGATGCTCCCGGGTTACCTCGGTTGTCGGAACGGTGTTGTGGCTTGCTTTGTGCTCCTTGCTTACTCGGGTTGGCCACCTCGGTCTTCCTCTTATGTTCCCCAATATCTTGCTCTATCAAATAGGCTCGGTCCACCGCATCTTGGAATGTCACAATCCGTTGAGCAATAAGTTGAGTACGGATGGAGGTCTTCAATCCCCGAATGAATCTCATAGCCTTTTGTTCCCTGGTCCTCACCAAATAGTCGCAATACCGGGCTAATTCTATGAACTTAGCCGAGTACTGGGCTATAGACAACAAACCTTGCTCCAGGTTGAGTAGCTCGATCTCCTTTCGGTTTTGATCAACAACCGGAATGAAATGCTCCTTGAATTTGCGCACAAACAACTCCCACGCATACACCGTGTGAGTATCATCCCAACTAGCTTTAACACCCTTCCACCAATGCTCGGCGGCTCCCATAAGTTTGTAAGCCGCGAACCGGACCTTGTCCTCATCCGTGCACCCAAATACATCATAAATCTTCTCCATCGACTCAATCCACAACTCAGCTTTCCTTACATCGGGCTCCCCATTGAATTCAACCGGTTTCAACTTCAGAAATTGCTCCAATCCATAGCGGGGTGGTGCTGGTTCTACCCTCGGACCTTGATCATGTATGGCCTTCATGGCCGCCTCGAACATGCCTTGAAACATAGCACGTACTTCTTCCCTTGTATCATTCTGATTTGCATTACCGGTACTACCTTCACCACTCCTTCTACGAACCATCGTAAACAAGTACCTGCATAAAACATCAGCCGTTAATCACTCCGCACACTACTACCCACCTAGGTCATACTAATCCACCTAGACTTATACTTAGAGATAATGCCATAGCTCTGATACCAACTGTCGCGACCCCGGACCCCGCGGGCCCGAGACCGCGATCTGGACGTCGACTCTAAAACCAAAACTGTGAAATACCGAAATTAAAAATTCCATTTGATACCAAAAGGTGATGATCCAAAGTTTTACAAAACCAAGTTTGATAAAAACCAATTACAACTATCATAAACTTCCACAAGTTTATGCCCAACAAAATACAAATATACAATTCTTAATGACGTCATTGTTTGGTACAACTATCCCAAAAAGGTTACACATTTACATAATGTAAACCAACCTATAACAACCTTCCCCAAAAGAATGGATCGACACTCGACGTCCTCTTTCTCGTGATCAGCGAGACTAATCCTTAGCACCTGGGGGGGGGTTAAGGAAAAACAAAGATAAAAGAAAAGGGGGTGAGATAAATCTCAATAAGTTACTAATGCAACTACATGACATGCTATGATGCAAGAAGCAATAAGCAATAATAAATATCACATAGCACATAGCATTTATCACATAACAGATAGCAGCGGAAATAGACACATAACAAAGGATATAGCCAAGGTTTTCCAAACCGGTACATCCAAATAAAGGATCGCTGCGCAGCTTCAATAATCAACAAATCATCATCTTCATAATAGCATGAAAGCCGAAGAGAAAACCCCGGTACCGGAACCAATAACCATAAAAGTGTCACAAAGGACAAGGACCATGACACAAAGTCATGCCCGGTAGCTAGATACATTCACAAAGGAAGCTAACTTATCCCTTCCAAGGCCAATCTGGAAAAGGGGGTATAGAAGGGGGCAAAACAATGGTCAACATTATAATGGACTTGGCTTTGCCATTATAATATTTCCCATCGCCCGATGCCACAAATATGCCAGCTGGGATTCCAAATAAATGCTAAGTAATAATAATTTAGCATGGATAAACAACTTAAGGTTCCAAAGTAGGGAACCAATCCAATTAAATCACCACAAAGGTAAACCAATATAAACAGCACATCAAAGATGCCCAACATTCCCAAAGCGGTACTTAAATAAATTTCATAACACATTTATTCACAAAAGAATCAATTCCACTTAAATAAGTGTTCCACGGTGTTATTTTAAGTTAATTAGAAGAAATAAACCTCAACTAGTTAAGCCTTAAGTCTTAAACCAAGCAAAAAGGGCAAAATCCCCAACAGGCGGGCGGGCGGGCGCCTAAGCATAGGCAGGCGGGCGCCTGTTTGGCCAGAAGGTTTGGGTCTCTGGAAAAGGGGGTGCAGGCGGGCGCTCGGGTCAAGGCGGGCGGGCGCCTGGTCTGCGGGCTGGGAGGAAAAACAGAGCTGGGTTCTTCAAATTGCCTTACCATTTTCATACCAAATCCATAACACCCAAAATCAACACTCCCAACAAGATTTCTAAGGTACCCAAACAACATTTAGCCAAAAAGGGGACCTTAACAACACCCTTTATCAACCAAAATCAAGACCAAAATCCCACATTAAAGATTTCACCATTTTTAACCAAAAACTCAAATAAATTCCAAACAAATTCAAAACCCAACCAAACTTCAAATATAACACATCAAGCATTATCTAAACATGATATGAACATTTTAGCATCAAAATGGGGGAAAAGTAACTTACTTGAATTTTCTCAAAGTTGACGGAATTCAATTCTTTTTGATTCTACGCGATCCTAACGACGATCTAAACACATTTCACGTTTTAAGAAATGAGAAATAACTAGAAGAAGATGAAGGAAATGAAGAGAGAAGGTAGAGAATGAGAAACTTACCAAAAGGGAGGAGAAAGAGAGGGAGTTGCTGGGAGGAGGAAGATGAGTGAGGGAGGAGAGTAGGGAGGTGAGGGAAGTAGGGGAATTATTTTTAAAAAGTTACATCTAGGCCCCTCCCCTTCTACTAACACAATACTACACTCCCAACTAACAATTAAGACTCAACAATACTACACTAGCACAAATGACCCAAATAAAATGCTAGGCATAATTATTATAACACATAAATTGCACACATAATTATTTAAATAAATAATAATTTAAATAAATAGATAAGCAAATAATTAAATAATAATCATTTAATTACTAATAAAATAGAGCCTAGATTTCGGGTCGTGACATGTTTAATTGATGTTGTCCCAATATAGGTGACATCACAAAACACAAAGTTTGTCATAGTATATTACAAGATGTGAGGCACGCGATAGATGGGCGAATAATATGATATATTATATAGTAAAACTACGAGGATAGTTGCAATGACTGAACTATAAGTCGCATATACATATAGCCCATGATAAATAGATATGCTTAAATACTAAGCAATCAAGTATGTTATCCATAGACATAAAGGGGCATGTTTCAACAAGTACGTTTGCGGGGATGCATCTGCGGGATGTATCTACAAGGGACATCTATCCCATATTAGTCCCCCTGCGCGGGAAACTTCGTTTAGAAGTTTCGCGGGCATATAATATGTTGCAAGAGGTGGTGACAAAAAAGAATTAATATGAAGTCCGCAAAAAAAGTAGAATAAAAATAGAGGGAGATTTGCTTGACTTGTTTGATATATCGAAGGCTTGTAATTTTAAGTCTCATGCATGCTAGAGTTGACACGGACGTTGCTATCATGACACGAAGTTTGAATTTGAACATATAGCTCAAGGATATAACAAGTGTGGACTCTGATGTCGCTGCACTTTAATAATGTTTAGACATAAAGCTCAAATCATAGAAGTTAGTGCAGGCTAAGCAGCCGCGGTACTAAGATAAAGATAAGGTATAGAGCTTATACCGCTGTGGTTAGTGCGGACAAAAATGACACGACACTTAGATAAAGTGGGTCATAGACCCAAGATTAGAAAAGCTAGTGAAGCTGCGGAAAGACAATGCTCAATCTCAAAATTTGGTGAATGTGAGACTTTATGATCACTTGGATGCTTTTAGACCAAATAGAGTTATACTTGTCGGGGGTGAGATTGATGCGGAACATGTAAGTCACGACATCAAGTCTACAACTGATTTTTACCTTATTGGGCACGACTAGATAGAGTTGGAAGCTAATGCGGATTAGAAGGTCACAACGCTAGGTTGTACCTGGGGCATAGAGCAAATGACATAGGAAATTCCAAAATGAGTACGGACCTTGTCTGTCGCAATAGTAAACTTGGGTGCGTAATTGTTGTCTTAAGTGCAGACTATGCTCGTCACGACGCTAAACAAGTAGCATGATGTTCCAAAATGACTATGGAATATGTTAGTCACAACACTAGGGTTGGACGTGCTATATTTGTCTTTTTAGTGCGGATGCTAGTTCGCGACATTTAAATAGGTAACGGAAAATCTCAAAGTGAGTGCGGGACCCGATTGTTCAGGGAGTACCTGAGATCATCCCGCATTAGCTCCCACTGGTAGTAAAGTTGCAGAGCCACATTCCTACAGATTTGCGGGAATAGAACATGCGTAATGAGTAGATGAGGTCATCCCCTATTAGTCTCCCATCTATTTTGTGGGGAAGATAAGCAAGTGGATGTGGATGTACAGGATGAACTCGCAAAACGAGTAAATGGAGTCGTCTCATATTAGCCCCTCAATATCATTGAAGTTTATATTCTTCCCGTTGATTTTGCGGGAAAGATAAGCATTGTGGAGGTGTGGGATGAACTCGTGGAACGAGCAAATGAAGTCATCCCATATTAGTCCCCCACTAGTTTTAGACTTGCACATGTTTCCCATTGATTTTGCGGGAACAATCTCACATTGATATATGACTGGGTGAGGTCCTATGTTAGTCCAAGTGCAGAACATAACTCAGTTACAGATTTTAGTCATCGTTATAAGACTTTCAATATATTGCAATAATTGCGAGAAAGTATTTACTCATTGTGAAGTCTTTATACGACATCATGACTGAAGATAGATTATTTGAGGAACTTTTAGGAAGCCTCTTGCCTAAAATGAATTTAGAACGTGCGAGGCGTATCAAGTTGATCACGACAATAATATGAAAACCGGACATGTTGCTCGAGATGAAGAATGACCACACTCTGACGACGGGTGTGAGAGCCCGCGCCCGTACCCGCGTAGGGATCCGTGCGAAACGCGGCTGGAATCCGCTCGGTTTCTCAAAATGGTTACCCTACTTTGGTTTTGAAAAGAAGAGTCGCCACCTCATTTTATTTAGGAAAATAGAGATAAAACCTTTTTGATTGAAAAGTGGGTTCGGGGGCTATGTTACGAGAGGAGAAGGTGTTAGGCACTCCGCTCGCCCTTTCGGTCTCTAGCATGCTTCCGCCTACGCTTGATTTTAGTTTACCTTTTGAAAATGTGTTTTATGTCCTAACTTATAAAAAATGTGTATGTTTATGTACAGGGGAGTCTCCTAGTCTAGGCACGTTTGTTTTAATTCGCAACCGGGAATCGGTTTGGGTGGATTCCCGATTGGTTTTGAAAAAAGGTTTGAATCATATATACAAGTATGAGCAATTAAAGGGGGAAGGGGGAATATTGTACAAATAATACAATTAGGTGAAAAATGGGAAATATCCCATGAAAGCAAATATCCAAGCCAAGGTTGATCTCCAAATTCATGGGGCTGCTGTGGATCGCCATGGGTGTACCTGTGAATGACCTATCCAAAAACATATCCAAAGATTGGGATTCACTCCCAAGATGTTAGAGCACATGTATGAATTTTTGTTGGATTTATGGGTTGATATTTCATGCTCAAATCATGTCAAGAACATTTATGTAAATTCAGCCCAGCACAGGAAAAGATATCATAGCAGGTTTTGATGAGCAATTTACACTATCATATCTTAATAATATGGAAAAGCATAAAACACAAAAGTTGAAGATCATATATTAAAGATAATGTGTAACAAGTTTCAAAGTCATAAAGAAAGTTTTGGTTCTTCAAAAGTGATCTGACATTGGCATGTCAGAATCTGGGAGATATGAATCTGGAAGCAGGCACTTGATTTAGAAAATGGAAAGAAGCCTTTCCAGAGGTCATAAAATTGTTTCCAAAGCATGAACATATTAATTAGTATTTTAAGAACAAATTTCATGTTTTGACTTTGACTTGAAAATCTATTTTTGGTAGGGTTTTAGACTAGAAAACTCAGATTAGCCAAAACTGCAGCAAGCAAAGCAACATATTTGAGCTACGAAAATGACTACCAAAAAATGACCTATACATGGATTTAGACCACAAAACTTGGCAATAATCATATTAAGTATATAATTAACAACTTTCATGTTTCAAGACACATCTAGAAACGAATTTATGATTGAGTAAAAAGCTCATCAAAAGGCTTGGTTGAAACAGAACATGCTGGACAGATTATACATGGCATGAAGATTGATATCAAAACATGGCATGGAGTCAGAGAAAACCCATAGAACTTGGGGAACTTATTTATTGATATATTTTTAACATTATACTATTTATGAACAAACATAAACAAAAATGAGAATAAACAAGAAAGAAGGAGATGAGGGCAGAATATACACATGCTGAGCAAATGGACTATATCTTGCTGGGATTTGAGATCTAAAGCATGAGATTAACACACAAAATGAACTCAAGACATATATACACATGATAGGACTGAAGTATGAACATTTAGAATATATAGAACACGTTTATTTACAAAGTAAAAACATAGATTACATAGGTAATAAGGGGAATCTAGTCACTAGTTGACTAGATTCCCAAACAACTCATTTAGACTTACATTTTATCAAATCTATGATATATAAAAAGGAAACTTACCTAGATTAAAAGAGGGTGGTGTGCTTCCTTTGTCTCCAAGGGAAGACTTTTTTTGTTTGTTGTTTATTTGAGTTGAAGTTGTTGATTTGAGTTGAAGTTGTTGTTGTGGTTGTGGTTGTGGTTGTTGTTGTTGTTGTTGTTGTTGTTGTTGTTGTTGTTGCTTGTTGTTGTTGTTGCTTGAGATTTGAAGGGGTTGTTTGAGGTGTTTGGGTGGTGGTTTAGTAGTGGAGATGTGGTGGAGGAGTGGTGGTAGTGGTGGTGGAATGGTGGTAGTAAGAGCAAGAGTGAAAGTGTATGGAGGGAGTGTGTAGTGTAATGTGTGTGTTGAATGAATCCTCCTCTTTCTTGGATCAACATAGGAGTATATGGAGGAGGGAGGTAAGTTTTCTTGGACCAAAATGCCCCTATAGTAGGGGTAGTATGGAGGGTGAGTCCTCTTACCCGAAATCATGCAAAAGTGGTGGAAAAAATGGTCAAAAGTGATGGTGTTGTCCTTGTGTGCAATATTGATAAGTCATCCCCTCATTTGATGCCACTTGTCCATTTTTGGTTGATTTTTGGCCATGTGACCCCCCCCCCCATATTGCAGCCATGTGCCGAATTTTGTGGGAGTGAACATGCATGATTTTCTGGCTCCGTGTTCCCGCTCCGCAACAGCTTGCAACTGCTCCGTCGTGCGCGTTCCGGTGTCCCGGTTGTCCGCGGGTTCAACACAAAAGTTGCTCTTCTCAATTTTCTGGTCAAGATGGCATATCTAGATTATGTTAAAGAGTAAGGAATAAAATAATATAATTTTAAATGCAAGGGATGACCGGTAAAAGGCGTTCTAGGGGTGCGGGGCCCGCCGTAGGGTCCCGACGCTCAAATTTCGAAGAATACGCCTGTTTACTCGGTTTTGAGCCCTGATCATGAATTCGGACTCGGTTTTTCCATCCGATGCACCGATAAGGTGGTCGGTAGTCCCGAACGGCCAAATCTGGGGTTTTAGGTCAATTATCGCGCTCAGACCGAATTAAGGGTTGGTTTTAGGGGTGCGAGATCGGGGTGTCTACAGAGCCCCTCGTTGAATTCACTTGTGATGTAAAGTGGATTCGACGATCCAATATAGACAACCGATCTCGTCTAGGGTTCGATGGCTGGGCCCAAAGTAGGGTTTCCTACGTATCCCTTGCGGGAATCAAGCCTCCGTAGTTCTTCTCAAGCAAGCCAACAAACACAATCATATGGTCGAACTCGGGAACCCGAGATTCCTACGTATCTCTTTCGAGAATCAGACCAATCGTAGTTCGGATGGATGCTGGGGATGCATCGAGAAACCGAATTCTCTTTGCTGGGGATTGGAATGGGTGAACGGCTTATGGGTTGGTGAGATCACATACATCTCTGAGCCAGGGTTGAGGTAACATCAATTCGATAGAACGTCCGACTGAAACTCTTGTTATCGAGCTGCCTACGTATCCCTTTCGGGAATCAAGTCGGGGCGTAGTTCTGAGGGAGGTCCAACCCGAGCGTTCGAGTGGACCAGAGAGTAACCAAACATTCGAGGGGGTCAGATTCAGATAAATCCGAAAGGACCAGGGTAACCAAGCATTTCGAAAAGAAGGGGTGGTCGTGCCTGAGGTGACAGGCTGCCTACGTATCCCGCATGGGAATCAGACCAGTCACGTAGTTCAACGGGGAGATTCAACTCGAGCCTTCGAGCGAACCAAGAGGTAACCAAACATCATTCGAGGAGGTCGAATTCGGGGGTGACCGAATAGACCTGGGCAAACAAATCATTGAAATGGAGGGTGATGACTTCTAGGGGGTTGGTCGGCCTATCAGTCAATGATATTGATGGGACTCTAGGGGGTTCGTCAGCCTATTGGTCAAAGATATTGAAGGGACTTCTAGGGGGTTCATCGGCCTATCAGTCGAAGAGATGTCATTAGAGGGGTCTAATTCAGGGGTGACCGAACAGACCAAAGTAACTGAATGTTTTGAAAATATCAATTTCGGGTGTAACCGAATAGACCGGAGGTAACCAAATGCTTTGAAAAGGTCAAATTCGGGTGCCCGAATAGACCGGAAGTAACCAAATGTTTTGAAAAGGTCAAATTCGGGTGCCCAATAGACCGGAAGTAACCAAATTTTTTGAAAAGGTCAAATTCGGGTGCCCGAATAGACCGGAAGTAACCAAATTTTTTGAAAAGGTCAAATTCGGGTGTAACCGAATAGACCGGAAGTAACCAAATGTTTTGAAAAGGTCAAATTCGGGTGCCCGAATAGACCAGAAGTAACCAAATTTTTTGAAATTCAAGACATTTCAACAATCAAGAGAAACATCATGAAAGAAAATTCAAGGATACGCTGCACGTTGTGATTTTTCTCCGATCCTTTAGCTTTGAGATTGATGCGTGATGAGTTTTTGAGCTTCGCCTTACAATGAACCACTGTCGGGCAAGAACGGAGTTGATAAGTTTGGGGAGCGCACCTGTTCAAGCATAAACATTTGCAAGCCACAAAAGTACTTATGCTAGTGCCAATTGCATTTGATTTTTGATTGTGATGTAGGTGCACAAGTTTCTTTTCTTTTTGTAAATTCACGTTTTTACCAAATATTATGATTAGATTTGACGTGATGGTGGCTGCGATTACGATGTTAGCATGGTAAGTGTATGGATGTGAAAATGACATGCTTGGGATAGGGGTGCAACATCGTATATGACATGATATGATAAAGGCATGATAGGAACAAGATAATCTAAAATTCCACACACATTCAAATTTGATAGATCAAGGATACGCTGCAAGCTGCTACCATGTGCGGATCCTCTGGCTTTATAGTTGCTGTGTGATGAGATTTTTGATTCTTGGCTTGAGGAGAACAATCCAATTACCATGCTTTCATGTTGGGACCCTTTTGGATTTGACGGGAGGCCATCTCGAGTTTCTGCAAGATGTGGAGAAGCTGCTCTTGGAATATTTGGATGTGTTTAGTTGGGCTTCACGTGACAAGCTCCCCCATTTCAAAATTTCGATGCGTTTGTGGCCGGACTTGCGGTGCCAAGATCTCCATTGCAACGTTTTGATGCGTGTGTGGTCGGACCTGAGGTGACATGCTGCCTACGTATCCCTTTCGGGAATCAGACCTTACGTAGTTCGAGTTTATGAAAAACTCGAAAAACACATTTTGATTGGAGTTTGGAACATCGAAAAACTGAATTCCCTAAGAAGAAACGTGTCGATAGATTTCTTGGTAAGTGGAATGGAACGAGCAGAGTTCCATTGTGCATGAGATGCAGTGGGTGTTGAAAATATTCCTGCAGAAAATTTCACAAGTATGCAATATACAAGTGATATCGTGACATTCATGTGCAGAGAGTGTGTCATACACGCAACCAAATCATCATGATTAAAAGATCGAGAGATAAAGAACATATCACATTGAGAACTGCTCGCTTTCCATCATTTCGATGTGTTTGTGGTCGGACTCGCCGAAGCAAGCTGCCTACGTATCCCTTTCGGGAATCAGACCTTACGTAGTTCGAGTTTGTGAAAAACTCGAAAAACACATTTTGTTGACAGACGATTTATTGGAGATGACCCTTCTTGCGATGGGGTACCTGCATGGGATTAGATTTGGACACCTGCAAAAGATTTTCACAAGTATGCAATATCATAGCGCGCATTTTTCACTTCAAAAACTTCTCATTGTCATTAATGATTGAAGGACTTCAAACGAGGATTTCCTTTGCAAATGATTTTGAAATTTAAATCTTGCCATCTTTCTTTCAGAATTGAAAACACTCTCTTTTTTTTCATTTTTTTTTGACACGTGTGCATTGCTTGCATTTCAGCCTTTGCTTTTTATAAAATGAACAAAATGTTTATGTGCAAAGAGGGAGAATCTGAAAAAGGAAGGAATTGTGCATTTTTATATTTTTTTTTTATTTTTTTGAATCTTTACGGGAAATGAGGGTCGAGGTGGAGATATATGGTGGAGTGGAAATGAAAGCCTAGCGCGAGTACTCGAAAGGTCAATTCCCTACACCCATTTTGATCAAGTTTACTCGACGGTATCTCTCCTGGTGGATTACATTGCCTTTCCCCCCAGATGTCGGTTGCGGAAGCCCAGTGCCTTTTCAGAATCAGCCCCCAGATCTTCAATCATGAAAGCCCCCACTTTGTCAAGGATCAGCCCCACATTTGACGACTCATTTTATGAGGACCTCGCTGTTTGTAAAAGCGGTCATAAGTTCTGAAGCCCCTACTGCTATCCCAAGGTGATTCTTGTACTGTTCATCGGTTCGAGGCAGCTCCATGCCTTGATACTCATACTGCTTTGGGACCTAACTGTCGTTGAGAGTTGTTGCAGATTTGATGTTTCGCTGTTGGGAGTAACTCACACATTGTGATAGTCACATTTCCATTCGACGCTTTGATGGGGAAATCAACTGCCTTCGAGAATTAACCAATTATACACAGCCCCCAGTATTTCCGGTGATTGAGCTTTGTGACCTGTGGCCCAAACTTCTAATCTGAAAAACTTCCCTCCGATGATTCTCTTGAAAGGGACCTAACCATCTGTGACGGTTGTCTCACAAATTCTGATGATTTTTTATGTTAAAACTTCCAAGGACCAACTATCTGTGAGAGTTGTCCTACCCCTGAGACGTTTTGCATTAACGGGGAACCCATCTATCATTTCTGAATCCTGACGCGCAGCCCCAGTTCACATTCATTCATTTGAGCATACTTCCCGATTTTGGATTTTGAGAGTCAGAGGATCACATTCCCTCGCCTCCCTTGCTGTGACAAATTACACGAATTGACTGGGGAAGGCACAAGGCCAGTGTTTTGGGAAAGCAAAGAAAGATCCCGTGGGATCTTTGACATTGTGTTTGCGCAGAAAAAATTGACGGAAGGACGAGAGTAGGGGGAAGACCCTAGACTCGAGGAAATTGCTCACATTCGAAATCAATGACTCAAGATTAGAATTCGCATTAATGGTCAAGTGCTTCAAAATCAAAAGTTAATTTCTATTTTTTTGAAAAGATTTATTTGGACTCAGATTAGACCGTGACAAATCGAGATGAGAACACCATCAAATAACTATCATAATTATCACCGCCTGTTGACCTCATGGGTGGGAGGTCCTTGTCGTCGTTGTCGCACTTTTTGAGATTGATTAGAGGTTGTATGACCTTTGGCCGCTGGGCTCCCTCAGTGTAAGGGTTTGGCAGAGCATGTTGGTCTCCAACAAAAGACACCAGTTGTCGTCGTTGATGGTGCTTGCCCAAAGTTGAAAGATCGAGATCTTCTTTAGTGCAGATTGGCCTCGCATACGCGGTGCTCCTTAAAATTGATGACGTCACATGAGATTGTCGGACCCTCGGTCCATGCCTTGCCTTTGTGCAACAAGTGATAAAATCTTCATAATGAAATGCCAATTGCTGTCGTTGACGGCACACACATGAATTTGTAGTGTCACGATATCCTTTCTAAAACAATTGAATTAAACAATAAAGCAAATGGAATATGTACCAAAATAAATGAATAATGCTTCTTCTTCTTCTTTTTTTTTTTTTTTTTTTTGACCTCCCCTTTTTTGCTCTCTTTCGATTTTTTTTTTTTCACTCAAGAAGAAACATTATAGCATGCGGAATACAACAATTTTTACAAAAACATAAACATACAATATGCGAGAATTTACAATGCATCGTACATTAAAGGAAAATCGCCGACACTTGCTCTTGCATCAGTGTGATAATCTTCGGCCTTTACCATTTGATTGGCCTCTTTGATTATTCCCTTGATTGCACCCTGAAATCTTCGTTCGTCGGATGACTTTGTCGATCGCCTTCGTGAACTTCGTTGATTGCCTTCGTTTGTGAATTCCGTTGAGCACTGTCAACCCTAGTTCTCACCTCAATTAATCGCAGTCTAAAATTAGTCCGTTTATTATCGTTTGCTTTTAATTAAGTGCGATTAATCATTTGTGGGACCAAATTTACAAAATACGTGATTATGAAGGCACTTGATTATAACGCGAGCTCATTGACTGAAAACCTATTTACAAGACCAGCAAGCAAATAAATATATTACAGAAAAGATACACGCAAGCATGGAGTTGGAAAGCAAAAGAAGTGTGAGCGCATTTTAGGACGGGCCCGAAAGCAAAAAGGGATTAGAGTTGGGCGGTGTGCCCTATTCATAGCAAAAGGAGACATAATCTCTCGGGTCGACAAACTTCCATTATTAGCAAAACATCTTCTCGAGTTGATAAACTGCGGTCATTATCAAACAAAAGACAACTCCTTCCTCGGGGCTCGGTGAGCCCCTAGGATAACATCTTCAAACTTGAAGCCTTCAGCGAAGGCTTTGGGATAACTTTTCTATCGATAAGGTCCTGGAGGGCGTGCTTGAGAGACCGACACGAGTCTGTATCGTGACCCCAAACTTGATGATACATGCAGAGCTTTGAGGGGTCCCAAGATTTAGGCAACGGGTTGGGTAACTTATACCCTTCCATGGGCTTCATGATTCCCTAAGAAACCAAACTGTAAAAAACACTGGATATCGGGGCTCTAAATTCATTGAATTGTCTATCTTCCTTTCGAACCAAACTCTTCTCCTTAGCCATGCCAGATGGGACAGGATTGTAAGCTTTCGGGATTCCATACGGGTTTACACAATATGGAGTCACAGGCCTTGGGGCGTTACGATTGTCATAAGGCGGGTTGATTTGCAGTATGGGCTTCTCAATGATTTCCTCATCAATAAGGTTTTGGATTATATGATGGAGTTGAAAGCAATTGTCTGTGCTATGCCCTCTTGACTGATGAAACTCACAATGCACAGAATCATCCCAACGTTTTGGTAACGGATTTGGCGGCACATAACCTTCTATAGGTTTCAATAAGCCTCGAGCCATCAAGTCGTGGAGTATCACACTCATGGGAGCATACAATTCATCAAAGTGCCTATCATGAGGACTGAACCTTCTCTGTGAGCGACTTGGTTTTTGATCCCTAACATTATGAAAACTTGAATTGTCATTTGTCATCTGTTGCGCATTATCATTACATGTCATGAACCTCATATCTCGGGGGGAAGAAGAGTTGAGATCGGAACCGATATTTTGGAATTGGGGTGCCTGGAGCTCGTTGAGATCCAATTTACTTTGGTCCCTCAAGAGGCTTGCCATTTGATCTAACATCCCTTTCTGAAATTCTTGCATAAGGCTGATCATGCGATTGCTGTGTTCGTTCAAGCGCCATTCCAACCATTGTTCCACTTCATTCCTCGGCTCAATGTTAAGTGAGCCCCTAGCCCCATTTCCTGATTTATGTCCGCTGTTGGCCATGCTTGATGAGAAAACCCGGAGTAGACCTTGATCAAAGTAATGTCTGGAACTGACCTTGAATGTCGCACTAGAAAAAGAAGCGAGATTCTCCCTCTACAAAAATGGATTGGAAAAAGAATGTTTTAAATTTTTGAAATGGGATTTCTTTTATGTACAAGAGTAAAAGCACAAAGAGAAGAAAAGTATAAGGAACAAAATCATTTTTGAGAAAGGTTGAAGTGCAAGCAACGCACAAAAACCTAAGAAGCCAGACAAGCACTGTGCTTTGTTTTGACACGTTCGATGATTAAATCCTGGAACAGTGGATACCGTCTCCAAAGTATAGGACCAATGTTTTTCACTTGTACTAATGGCCGTCCGAAACCCCTAGCGAAGGGCCTATACTCTTTCTGGGATCCACCATTCGGGTTACGGTCTATGTGAAGGTCTTGATAATTTTGGGTCAACCCAATCGTTCCAAAATATCCACACTTTAGGTTGTTTATAACCTTTTAGGAATGCATACGGTTGAATAGAAATTATTAGACAAAAACCGGCTTAAAGTCGAGGACGTGTCATTTTGAAAATTCGGACATCGAGGCTTTGATGGATGGCTTGCATGTGGCTTACACCCGCAGCGACGACTAGTAGCCGCGCTTTGGGGCGGGAATGTCAACCGGGAGCCCTATCGGAGGATCGGTGACCCCCCTTCACTCACCTGGCTACACCCCCTAAGGTTTGTATGGTTTCTAAGTCGCAAGTTTGAAAACGTGAACCGTGTGTGAAGTCTCTAATTTTGAAAAATGATTTTTTGAAAGAAAGAAAGGAATTTTTTTTTGTTTTTTGTTTTCTTTTTATTTACACAAACAAAGAGAAGGTAAAAAACCTGCAAAACAAAGTTAGGACATGTATATACAAGGCAAAGGCAAGTAATGGCGAAAGCACACAAAATTGAGTCTAGCCCACTTTTGAAAATGATCCCCAGCAGAGTCGCCACTGTGAGAGCCCGCGCCCGTACCCGCGTAGGGATCCGTGCGAAACGCGGCTGGAATCCGCTCGGTTTCTCAAAATGGTTACCCTACTTTGGTTTTGAAAAGAAGAGTCGCCACCTCATTTTATTTAGGAAAATAGAGATAAAACTTTTTTGATTGAAAAGTGGGTTCGGGGGCTATGTTACGAGAGGAGAAGGTGTTAGGCACTCCGCTCGCCCTTTCGGTCTCTAGGATGCTTCCGCCTACGCTTGATTTTAGTTTGCCTTTTGAAAATGTGTTTTATGTACTAACTTATAAAAAATGTGTATGTTTATGTACAGGGGAGTCTCCTAGTCTAGGCACGTTTGTTTTAATTCGCAACCGGGAATCGGTTTGGGTGGATTCCCGATTGGTTTTGAAAAAAGGTTTGAATCATATATACAAGTATGAGAAATTAAAGGGGGAAGGGGGAATATTGTACAAATAATACAATTAGGTGAAAAATGGGAAATATCCCATGAAAGCAAATATCCAAGCCAAGGTTGATCTCCAAATTCATGGGGCTGCTGTGGATCGCCATGGGTGTACCTATGAATGACCTATCCAAAAACATATCCAAAGATTGGGATTCACTCCCAAGATGTTAGAGCACATGTATGAATTTTTGTTGGATTTATGGGTTGATATTTCATGCTCAAATCATGTCAAGAACATTTATGTAAATTCAGCCCAGCACAGGAAAAGATATCATAGTAGGTTTTGATGAGCAATTTACACTATCATATCTTAATAATCTGGAAAAGCATAAAACACAAAAGTTTAAGATCATATATTAAAGATAATGTGTAACAAGTTTCAAAGTCATAAAGAAAGTTTTGGTTCTTCAAAAGTGATCTGACATTGGCATGTCAGAATCTGGGAGATATGAATCTGGAAGCAGGCACTTGATTTAGAAAATGGAAAGAAGCCTTTCCAGAGGTCATAAAATTGTTTCCAAAGCATGAACATATTAATTAGTATTTTAAGAACAAATTTCATGTTTTGACTTTGACTTGAAAATCTATTTTTGGTAGGGTTTTAGACTAGAAAACTCAGATTAGCCAAAACTGCAGCAAGCAAAGCAACATATTTGAGCTACGAAAATGACTACCAAAAAATGACCTATACATGGATTTAGACCACAAAACTTGGCAATAATCATATTAAGTATATAATTAACAACTTTCATGTTTCAAGACACATCTAGAAACGAATTTATGATTGAGTAAAAAGCTCATCAAAAGGCTTGGTTGAAACAGAACATGCTGGACAGATTATACATGGCATGAAGATTGATATCAAAACATGGCATGGAGTCAGAGAAAACCCATAGAACTTGGGGAAATTATTTATTGATATATTTTTAACATTATCATGTGTCTATTTATGAACAAACATAAACAAAAATGAGAATAAACAAGAAAGAAGGAGATGAGGGCAGAATATACACATGCTGAGCAAATGGACTATATCTTGCTGGGATTTGAGATCTAAAGCATGAGATTAACACCAAAATGAACTCAAGACATATATACACATGCTAGGACTGAAGTATGAACATTTAGAATATATAGAACACGTTTATTTACAAAGTAAAAACATAGATTACATAGGTAATAAGGGGAATCTAGTCACTAGTTGACTAGATTCCCAAACAACTCATTTAGACTTACATTTTATCAAATCTATGATATATAAAAAGGAAACTTACCTAGATTAAAAGAGGGTGGTGTGCTTCCTTTGTCTCCAAGGGAAGACTTTTTTTGTTTGATTGTTGTTGATTTGAGTTGAAGTTGTTGTTGTGGTTGTGGTTGTGGTTGTGGTTGTTGTTGTTGTTGTTGTTGTTGCTTGTTGTTGTTGTTGCTTGAAATTTGAAGGGGTTGTTTGAGGTGTTTGGGTGGTGGTTTAGTAGTGGAGATGTGGTGGAGGAGTGGTGGTAGTGGTGGTGGAATGGTGGTAGTAAGAGCAAGAGTGAAAGTGTATGGAGGGAGTGTGTAGTGTAATGTGTGTGTTGAATGAATCCTCCTCTTTCTTGGATCAACATAGGAGTATATGGAGGAGGGAGGTAAGTTTTCTTGGACCAAAATGCCCCTATAGTAGGGGTAGTATGGGGGGTGAGTCCTCTTACCCGAAATCATGCAAAAGTGGTGGAAAAAATGGCCAAAAGTGATGGTGTTGTCCTTGTGTGCAATATTGATAATTCATCCCCTCATTTGTTGCCACTTGTCCATTTTTGGTTGATTTTTGGCCATGTGACCCCCCCCCATATTGCATCCATGTGCCGAATTTTTTGGGAGTGAACATGCATGATTTTCTGGCTCCGTGTTCCCGCTCCGCAACAGCTTGCAACTGCTCCGTCGTGCGCGTTCTGGTGTCCCGGTTGTCCGCGGGTTCAACACAAAAGTTGCTCTTCTCAATTTTCTGGTCAAGATGGCATATCTAGATTATTTTAAAGAGTAAGGAATAAAATAATATAATTTTAAATGCAAGGGATGACCGGTAAAAGGCGTTCTAGGGGTGCGGGGCCAGCCGTAGGGTCCCGACGCTCAAATTTCGAAGAATACGCCTGTTTACTCGGTTTTGAGCCCTGATCATGAATTCGGACTCGGTTTTTCCATCCGATGCACCGATAAGGTGGTCGGTAGTCCTGAACGGCCAAATCTGGGGTTTTAGGTCAATTATCGCGCTCAGACCGAATTAAGGGTTGGTTTTAGGGGTGCGAGATCGGGGTGTCTACAACGGGTTGATTGTATTTGCAATGAAAGGCATGTCGGGGTATAGATGGCAGATTTGGATAATCGCGCATTAAATAAGTCACGTTACCATCATAGGTGTGGATATAGAGTATCGCGACACTAAACATTCAACCGGTTACCTGCAAAAGCAAGTAGAGACAGAGTAGAGCTAAAAGTAGCTATGTGTCAGATGGCGCAGTAATCATGACAGAGCAGATAAACTACTTTCAGATAAGACAGTACAAAAAGGACAAAGACAATCGGTAAGGTTGACTTTAAGGTAGAGCGATGTAACCTGACAACCGGTAAAGTACAGACTGTCCTTGCTGATTGTCATGTCGTCGGCAACTTGATTGTGAACTGAATAGTAAGTTGATCGGCAACTGGAATGCTGGCGTTGATCGGCAACTTGAATGTTGGCGTGCCAATTTGCTTCCTCTAGCTGGTTTGCCTTGTATGAAAAGTTGTTATACACCTGTGCTGGTCACAAAGAATCCTAAGGATACCTTAAAAAGGTTCTAATAAAATTGGGGGATCTTAAGTCTTAAACATGATTGAGATTAAGCAATTCTATGTCCTAAACATATATTTGAACAACAATCTCCTCCTAATTGCTTAAGTCCAATCACCCTAAACAAGAACATCTATCTTAGCTTAGTAAAAGAATGTTTTCAGAAGGTAATCTATTTATTTTCATTCCCAAAGCCAAGTCACACTTGATGTCTTAGTAAAGGTAAAGAAATAAAAATACAATAAAATAGATAGAATGGGAAAAGAAAATGGATTGCTGATTCAATGATCAGCAGAGAAATAATAATCTGCAAAACAGAGTTAGCATGAATAGCAGCAGATATATTTTAAGAACATAACACAAAAATAAGCAAACACAAAACAGAATATTTGCAAAGAATTTGTTGGATATATCTTTGAAGATCTTCAGGATATCTATATCATTGGCTACATTGACTCAAGACATAAGAGGGTCCTCTTGCTGGTCAGGAGCCTTTGATGTAGATTTAGAATGTTTGGCCTTCTTCTTTGCTCGGGCTTCTTCTTTGTCAGCTTTCCTTTTCTGTCTTGTATTGGCACTTTGTAACCTCTCAGTCAACATCTTGTTATTGGCTTCAAGAGCAGCAATCTTCAGATGAGCATCAGCAAGAGCAGTCTTGGTTACAGATAGCTCTTTTTCAATTTTCTCCATATCTCTGATATGCAGCCTATGATTATCAACAAGTTGCTGCTGAATGGAATTTGTGGTTCCCAAGGATTCAGAAAGATTAACCAGTCTGGTTTCTCTATCAGCAAGAAGTTCCTTTAAGTCTTTGATTCTTCTACTTTCCTCCTCCTGATTGGACTTAAGAAGCCGCTTAGCAAGATCCTGACGAGTCTCTTTAATCAGGTCGGCAATAGAAAGTCCCATATCACAAACATCAGCACGAGTGGCAGGCACCTGCTGATTTGAAAAATCACCTTCCTCAAAGCGAATGAATTCATAGAGGCTGTGGACAACAACAGGCTTCTCAACAATGATTGGCTTGGCAAAACTCTCGGCAGATTGTACCAGTAGAGATGGCACAAAATCTTCATTGAGTAAGTCAGCCTCTTCTATTAGCACATCAGCAGGATCGTCCATCGGTAACTCGTCATCAGAAGAGAGAATGATCATCAATGGAGAAGGAGGAACAGGAATTGAAGCAGGAGGCAAAGGCTAGAATTGCTGAAGAAAATCAGCATAAGCAGCATCGGCATCAGCAAGAAGAAAATCATCCGCAACAGAGGTGGAGGCAATAATGTCGGCAGCAAATAAATCGGCACGGGGAATCGGCATGGGAAAATCAGGATGAATAACAACAGCACGATCCTCCGGCAAATGGAAAATGCCATTGTATTCCATTGACAGAAAGATAGCCATAAGCAAATTAAGGCAAGCACGACCTTCAAGGATCATAATTATCAACCTAGCATTCACCAGCCTAGAGGTATAGACCAAATGATCAGCACGCTATCTTGGGTGAAACATTGGCATAGTCAGTGCAAGAGCATCAGATTTCACTAACAACAGCAGGCCAAGAGGGTCAGTAGCCCGAATTCAAGTATATCATGAAGTGCTTCGTTGATCATCATGCACCTTCTCATCCAACCATTTGTGGTGATGCAGACTTCCTTAGAAGAGGGACCATGAAGGTGAATTTTACCACCAACTTTTAACTTACCAGGTAAGCAGTATAGAGGTTCATAGACTGGTTCATTCACCTTGAGATTGGACACCCGGGGAGCCTTCACTTTCCTCTTGAAATCCGGTTTAATCCAGGGCAAAAATGTAAGCTGTTCACTAGTGGAGCCAGCAAGAAATGAATGGTTTGGACCAAAGGAATTTGGGATTTGTTGTAGAGTATTTGCCGGTAGCTCCACATAGTCCACAGGATCTATCTCATCTGAGCTTTCATTACCACCAGCAGCAGCAACAACAGCAACCGGTTGTACTTCAGCAATAACGACTGGAGCAGGAAGGGCTTCAGGAGCAGGCAGCAGAGGGAAGGAATCTGGAGCAAATAAAGCATCCTGAAATTCCTCAAACTGGAGGTCAGCAGCAATCATTGCATCAATGGCAGTAGTGTTGTCAGCAGCTCCTCCTCCCAACTCAACAACCTCTCTCAATCCAGTAGACTCAACCAGAATCACATCAGCAGAAGAGATAGGAAATTGAACAATGTGAGTGTTTAAAGTTTTCTCAGAGACTTCATCAGCAGAAGCAAGAATAATCTGAGTGTCAGCAGTTGGCTCAGAATGATGAGTGTCTGAAGTTATCTCATCAGTAAGGTCTGTCTCAGCAGCTGCATCTTCTTTATCAGCACAAGCTCCTCCTGAAATCGGCAACTCTTCAACAATAACTTCATCAGCAATTTGAGTGTCAGCAGTTTGCTCAAGTGATGCAAGTTGGTCTTCTTCCCTTACAATCAGAGGTTGAGTTTCCATAGTTTCTTCAACTTGATCCACCAGGGGCTCATCAGCAGCACTAGTTTCATCAGCAGGTTGAGTGTCTGAAGTTTTCTCAACAATCTGTTCAACAGATTTATCAGCAGATCCTTTGTCAGCAGAACTGCCTCCTCCTTGACTACGCTCCAAGCCATCACTCGCTAATACGGAGTCAGCAAATGCTTCAGCAGATGATGCAGTAGTTGGAATTGTAGTAGACTTATCTTGGTCAGTTGATGGCTTCTTGAAAATTATGCTGATTGGCATCTTGTCATCACTGATTGAGTCAGATGATGTAAGAGTGTCACCAGCAGACTTGTGAGCACACACAAAATCAGCAACATCAGCAGAGCTACTGGGAGAGGGAATGGGAGTGGCTGCTGGTTTTTCGGCAGGAACAGGAATAGATGCTGGAGCAGAAGCAGCTTTAGCCTTGATGAAGGTTCTGAATCTTTGATTAAGTTCACTGTTATCATCTGCACATTTTTGACAAATTGAGTGGCTTGAGGGCCATTTTCCAGTCTTTCACTATCATTGTAGTTCAGCAGATCATCCTCATCTTCTGGTCTTCCTAACTGATAGGCATCATGCTCATCAAAGTTCATCAGTTGGTTGAAAACCGAGGCATAAGCAACCCAGACATCTTGCACCATCAGATCTTATCTGATTCTATCTTGAAACAGATAGACCTGATTCTAGGGAAGGGGTAGCAAGTCAAAATACCTCTCAAAATTGAGTCTTAGCTCTGCTTCAGGTAGCTTCTGATATCTCTGAAGAGGCACAAACTTCTCCTTGTACATGTCGGTGAGATTGTTTAGACTTTTATAGTCAACGTGGTCAGCAAGCTTTCCAGTAGGAACTGACTCCTTTCTTTCCTCATGAAACTGAAGCAGCCGGCGAATTAAGGGGTGAAGATGATCAATAGGAAATACCCAATTCTTTGATAATACCTTATTGGTGAATGACCAATGGTTTCTGAAGAAGATATGGAATGTGGGATTCCTGATAGGCTTGCATTTTCTGACTATTGGTCCAGAGGCTACATTAGCAGTAGCATGGAGCTCAGGCAAATAGGGAAGATCAAGAATTCTTCTTTGAAGTGGAACTCTTACCCTTAAGCCAGATTCAATCAGTCTTCTTCTCTTAGACATTTCATCGGCAACATCAACTTCAGACTTGATAACCACAGAGGGAGCAGCAAGTGTTGCACCGGCAAGAAAGGACGGAGCAAACCTGATCTGCTTGGCTCTTGGATTGGTAGAAGGGATTTGAGATGAAGGAATTTGAGCAGCAGCAGGCTTTGGCTTTGGAGCAGCCGATGGTGCATCAGTAGACGCAGCCTTTGACTTTTTGACCTGGTCTTTATCGGCAGCCTTGACCAGCTTTCTTTTCTTGGGAGCTACTGGAGTTGAATCGGCAAGAATCCTGTCGGTAGATGGAGCAGGAGTAGAAACATCGGCAGGAGCAACAGCAGCAACCTTAACAATTTTCTTAGCCTTCTTCTTTTTCGGAGTACCAGCAGCAGGAATAACTACAGTACCGGTAGAAGCTTTATTGTTGATCCTTTTCCAATCGGTAAGCTTGAAGGACTTAAGATTAGAGAAATTGAAACTTGGAGGGGCAGGAGATGCTCGGACAATTTCTGAGTTGTTCCTCAGGATGGTGCTAATCAGCATATAATGACATTCCTTACCAGGGTGAGCTTTGTTCTTTCTTCTATCCTCTTTCCATTTAACGGAAGCAATAGCAATGACCCTAAACAGGTAGGCACACCAGTTGAATTCTTCTTGTAATACAATGGCTGCCATTGCCTCAAACTGTATATCAGTTACATGGCTGTGAGAGCCAGATCTGCAGACTAAGCATCTATCAACAATCTCAGCAATAGCATAGAATCTCCTTCTATAATGAGCCTTTAAGTGATTATCTCCACTAAGCCTAGGACCGGCTCCCCTCATAAGGGTCCATGCCTTGTCTAAGGACTTATCATCGGAGATACTTGTTACTCCTTTATTCCCAAGAAGTGGGAAAACAGTAGAAATAGAAGACGGAGTGATGGAGATAGGAATGCCAGCGACAGTAGAGTTGATGGAGACGAACGTAGACGGATCATTTGGAGCAGAGATGACAGAGGCATTGGATAAGAACTCTTGAACTTGACCCAAAAATAAGAACTCAACGCCAGTTGGAGTGATGAAGGAGTCCAGAAGAGAACCAATCAAAACATTTCTCAAGAGTTCTCCGTCGGTTGAGTCGCTGAAGAACATAGAGTCAACATAGCCTCCATAGATATCCTTCTCGTTGCTAGACATTTTCTGCAAAAATACTCAAGAAATTTCACAAGTTAAAATCAAATAAATCAAAATAAATTTGGAATACAAGTATAAAATCATCAAGTAGTTACCAGAGATTAGAGTAAGATCAGTTGAAAACTGGTAGGAAATATGAGATGATGAAGATGAACACGAGCAACAGGGAGAGTTCAGGAGAGTGAAGAGCGAAAAGAATAAGAAGAGTTTTAAGTGAAGCTTTTATATGTTATGGAAGAGAGAGAGAGAGAATAGGAAGGGTTTGCATGGGAGAAAGAGAAATAATGATGAGTTTAACTAAAGTGGACATATCGGAGTACATACGCACACAATGAATTTAATGCGCGTACCGGAAGGTTAAAATAGACTGTTAAACTTAGGAGAGAGAAGGGGTATAAATGGAAACAATAATATTGTAAATATAAGAGTTACCGTTATGATTTATCACAAATATTTAGGATAAATCTTTGACACGATTTGGGTAAGGCGGTGCACACACGTGTCAGAGAGAAGGTGTGACCGATTGTACCTTTGATTTGACTTTGCTTACGTCATGTGTCAGAGAATCCTTATCCGTTAAGGGAAGATCTACCGATGAATTTTGAAAATTGGCAAGACATAATTTGGCAAGTTCTTGATCGGCAAGGTATTGTCGGCATGTTGTTTGTTGACACGATGATTTTGATCGGAAATACATTTCACACTTTGCTGATAAGATCGGCAGACTAACAAGTAACAAAGTTAGCACAATTTAACTATAGAAATCAATCATACCTAGTTCGCCTCTGAGGAATTCAAATCTTTTCTGATCTAAGGGTTTGGTCAGTATGTCTGCTCTTTAGAAATCGGTATGAACCTTGAGCAGCACAACATTTCCCTTTTAAATATGTTCCTTCAGAAAGTGGTATTTGATGTCTATGTGCTTGGTTTTGGAGTGCATGACCGGATTATTTGATACTGAGATAGCAGATTGATTGTCATAGTAAATGGGACAAACTTGAGATGGAACTCCATAGTCAACCAGCTGCTGCTTCATCCAAAGGATCTGTGAACAGCAACTGCCGGCAGCTATGTACTCAGCTTCAGTAGTGGAAGTGGAAATTGATGCTTTCTTTTTACATGACTAAGACACCAACCGATCACCAAGAAATTGGCATGTTCCACTTGTACTTTTCCTGGTCACCCTACAAGCTGTAAAGTCTGCATCTGAATAACCTATTAGATTAAAAGATGAATCTCTAGCATACCATAATCCAAGATTAGCAGAACAACATAAATATTTAATAATTCGTTTTACAGCCTGCAAATGAGATTCCCTTGGGTCAGCTTGAAACCTGGCACATACACAAACATCAAACATGATATCTGGTCTACTGGCAGTTAGATAGAGGAGTGAGCCAATCATACCTCGGTAGAATGTCATAACTACCTTCTTACCAGACTCATCCTTATCTAAATGAATGTTAGTGCCCATCGGTGTGCTTTGAGAGTGAGCAGTGTCAAAGCCAAACTTCTTGATAAGTTCTTTTGCGTACTTGGCTTGACTGATGAATATTCCTTCATTGGTTTGCATGACTTGAAGTCCAAGGAAATATGTTAGTTCACCCATCATACTCATCTCGAACTTGCTCTGCATTAGCTTCTCAAATCTCTTGCAAAGTGATTCATTAGTAGATCCAAAAATAATATCATCAACATATATTTGAACAAACAATGAATGACCCTTATGTTTGGCAACAAATAAAGTAGTATCGATTTTACCTCGAGTGAAACCTAAGCCATCGCTAAGTAAAAACTTAGAAAGTGTTTCATACCATGCCCTTGGAGCTTGCTTTAGGCCATAGAGAGCTTTCTTCAATCGGTAGACATGATTAGGCTTCTTGGAGTCCTCAAAGCCAGGTGGTTGTTCAACATAAACTAGTTCTTGGAGTTCTCCATTCAGGAAGGCACTTTTCACGTCCATTTGATATAGTTTGAATTCTTTGACGGTAGCATAGGCTAAGAAAAGTCTTATAGCTTCCAATCTTGCAACAGGAGCAAATGTCTTGTCGTAGTCAATCCCTTCTTCTTGTCGGTAGCCTTTAGCAACTAACCGTGCTTTGTTTCTAGTGATATTCCCAGCTTCATCCAACTTGTTTCTGTAAACCCACTTAGTACCAATAACTTGCTGAGAAGTTGGTCTTGGCACAAGTTCCCATACTTTGCATCTTTCAAACTGATTCAGTTCCTCTTGCATGGCTTCAACCCAACCAGGATCGGCAAGAGCTTCTTCAGTCTTCTTTGGTTCTATGTTGGAGACCATAACAGATGAGAAGAGACCTTCATCAAATGCTTTGCTGAGGTTCCTTGTCAATCTGGGACCAAAGACATCACCAATCACATTTTCTAATGGATGATCACGAACTGCTCTAACTTCTCTTGGCACATCGTGTCTTACTGACTCTTGTTGTAAAGATTCTAGAGGAGGATCATGATCAGCAGATGGTGGAAGAGAAGAAGAGTTTTGAGTGAGAGGTGGATGAAAACTTGGAGGATTAGGTCTTATAACAGAAATTGGTTGAGGGCTAGATCTGTCTTCAGGATGACCAGCAGAGTTTGCATCGGTAAATGGATTATAAAAGTTATCGGTATGATCATGTTCTGCCGATGATGGGAAATACGGAGTATCTGCTGGTTCTTCTACTGAAATGACTGGATTAGCAGCTGGTACTTGACCTGCATGGTTAGAATTACTGGATTCACCTGTCTCATGAGCACTAGAAGCAATAGTACTATTTGGAGTCTTGTCATACTCTAACAAATCAAATTCATCAAAGGTTACATGAACAGATTCAACAATTTTCAGAAGTTTCTTATTGAAAACTCGAAAGGCCTTACTATGTTTAGCGTATCCAACAAAGATTCCTTCATCAGCTTTCTCATCAAATTTATCTCTGTGCTCCTTATCGTTGTAAAGCACGTAACATTTGTAGCCAAATATTTTGAAGAATCCAATGTTGGGAATTCTGCCTCTCCAGAGTTCATAAGGAGTCTTGTTGTGGAATTTGTTGATTAGAGATCTGTTCTGTGTGAAGCAGGCGGTATTGATGGCTTCAGCCCAAAAGTATTTCGGCAGCCTGGCTTCAGCAATCATGGTTTTACCAGCTTCTATAAGAGTTCTGTTCTTTCTCTCAACGACACCATTTTGTTGTGGTGTACCGGCAGCTGAGAAGTTGTGGTCTATGCCATGATCATCACAGTACTGAGCAATACCATTGTTCTTGAATTCAGTGCCATTGTCTGATCTCATACTGATGATATCGCTTTCTTTCTAGGTCTGTAGTAGTCTGAACAACTTGGTAGCAACGGCATATGTGTCATCCTTATGACTGAAAGTTTCTACCCAAGTATATCTAGAGAAATCATCTACTACAACCAAAGTGTATCTACTTCCCCCAATACTTGCTGTAGTTGTGGGGCCAAATAGATCCATATGTAGCAATTGAAGGCACTTAGATGTTGACATGCAGGGCTTGCTTCGGAAGGATGACTTATGTTGTTTTCCAAGCTGGCAGGCCTTGCACTTCTTTCCTTGATCAGCAGACACTTGAGGCAAACCGGTAACTAGATTTGAACCAGCAAGCTTAGATAGATACTTGAAGTTCAAGTGACTGAGTCTCTTGTGCCATAGCCATTAGTTCTCACTGATGTTCTTAGCTAAAAAACAAACATTAGCAACACCGGTAATAGCACTTAAGTCTACTGCGTAAATGTTACCTTTACGTTTGGCAGTGAGAAGAGTTTCATTTGAAGCAGTGTCTTTCACATAACAACTGGAAGTAGTAAATACACATTGCATTCCTTTATCACAGAATTGTGATATTGATAGAAGGTTATGTTTCAGACCATCCACTAGAGAGACCTTCTGTACAGTAACTGCACCTCTCTTGATGGTACCAATACCGACAATTTTTCCTTTGGCATTATCGCCAAAAACCACTGGGGGACCTGATGCTTCAATAATATCGGCAAGTAGATCTGCAAATCCTGTCATGTGTCTTGAACAACCACTATCTAGAATCCACAAATCCTTGCTTGCACCAGTTGAGGCCATGAAGCATTCCTGAAATAAAACAGTATGCTTATGGTCCCCCTTATTCTTGGATCCGAGGGTTAGTTCCTCTTTGGCAACCACATCTGGCCACCACTGGAGGATGCAACCTCAGTGGGTCTAGATAGGTGCTTCAAAAGGCATTCATGAGCCTTGTGTGTCGCGACCCCGACCCCTCGGGCCGGGAACTCGCGAGATGGACGTCGACTTAAAACCAAAACTCTAAAATACAGAAGTTAAAAATTCCATTTTGAACCAAAAGATGATAACACATGGTTTTACAAATCCAAGTTTAAATCAACAAAGTACATTTAACATAAGCTCCACAGCTTATACCCAAAAGAATAAAGTATACAATTCTTAATGATGTCAATAATGGTAAAACTATCCCCAAAAGGTTATACATTTAAATAATGTAAACCGAACCATAACAACCTGCCCCAAAATCTCAATCCTCTCGACGTCCTCCTCGATCCGCGAATCCTAATCCTTTTCCTCCTGGGGGGGGTTAAGGAAAAACAAAGATGGAAATAAACGGGGTGAGATAAAATCTCAGTAAGTTACTAATGCAACTACATGACATGCTATGATGCAATAATCAATAATAAATCGCATAACACATAGCAATTATCATATATCAGATAGCAGCGGAAATAAACACATAACAAAGGATATAGCCAAGGTTTTCCCAAACTGATAAACCAAATAAAGGTCGCTGCGCAGCTTCAATAATCAACAAATCATCATCTTCATAATAGCATGAAAGCTGAAGAGAAATCTCCGGTACCGGAACCAATAACAAAGTAATGTGCCACAAAGGGCGGGAGCCATGCCATAAAGTCATGCTCCAAACGTCTCAACCAAGGCCGATCTGGAAGAGGAAAATAAGGGAAAAACAATGGTCGACACCATAATGGACTTGGCCGGTGCCATCACAATATCTCACATCGCCCGACACAACCACAAATACCAGCTGGGCTTTCAAATAAATGCTAAGTAATAAATACTAGCTTAATTAAACAACTTAGGGTTCCAAAGTAGGGAACCATTTCAAATAAATCACCAAAAAGGGGCACCAATCCAACAACACATCAAAAGATGTCCAAACAAAAACAAAACGACACTTGGTCAAATCCCACACATATTTGTTCACAAAGGAACCATTTTTCCACATTAAAGTGTTTCTCAATTCCAAACAATAACCAAATTGATTCCACAACTAAATTGTTCACAAAGGAACCAAATTCAAATATTAAAGTAATCCAAAATGATCATTTTTAAGTCTACTAAGGTAGTACTCACAATCTAGGCTAAGATTGCATCCCAGTCTCATACCAACAAAAAGGGTGTTCTTGGACACAACGGACCGATCATAAACGTTTTGTTATAGAACACCTACCAAAATCTCAACATAATCTGAACCTGAATCCCCCACCAAATAAACCACCTCATCTCGTAGTACTCTAAAAGGGCTTTAAAACGATAGTTTACTCGATTAAAGCGGAGTCCGGAAGAAGAAGTTATGGCCTTCAAAAGATTGGACAAGCAAAATAATGATTTTCACAGAAGGTAGAGGGGTGCGCGCGCCTCCCACCAACAGGGTGCGCGCGCCTCCCTTAATCAGATAGGGATGCGCCACAAAGGGGGAAGAAGGGTGCGCGCGCTTCATCGCCAAGGGGTGCGCGCGCCTCCGGAGTTCAGAAGGAAAAACATCAGCATGGAGATGGAGGGTGCGCACGCCTCCAAGAAAAGGGTGCGCGCGCCTCCTGCGCCGGACAGAGAAATCTACAGAATTTTTCCTGGGTTCTTCACATTTCTTACCAAAATCAAACATGAACCTTACCCATTTCACAACCCAACATTTCTACCAAATTCTATTAGCATGCCCAAGCACCCAAAACAACATATAAGTCTATAAGGGACCTAAATAACATCATCTAGCAACCCTAAACCAAGATTTAATCCCAACATTATCAAAATCACCAAAAGATGAACAAAATACAAATAAATTCCAAACTCAACCCAAGAAGCCATGGATATCAACAAGAACATCAATAGAGTTAAAGATGAGCATTTTTAACATAAATGGGGGAAAAGTCACTTACCCGGATTTTCTCAAAGTTGACGAAATTCGAATATGCTTAGCCCTTTACGATCCTATCGACGATCTAAACAAGTTTCACGTTTTAAGAAATGAGAAATAACAAGAGGAAGATGATGGAAATGTAGAGAGAAGGTAGAGAGAAACTTACCCTTTTTGAGCTAGAGAGAGAGAAATGAGCTGGGAATGAGGGAGAGGTGAGGGAGAAGAGAGGGAGTAGGGAGGGAGTAGTTAAAATGATTTAAAAGAACTTACTCTTAGGCCCCCTCCTCTACACTACACAACTCTAATACTCCCTACTAGCCACTAAGACCCCAAAACTCTACACTAGCACAAAAGACCAATTAAAATGCTAGACATAATTTAATATAACACATAAAATGCACACATAAATATTTAAATAAATAATAATTTAAATAAATAAATAAGCCAATAAATAAATAATAATTATTTATTACTAATAAAATATAGCCTAATTTTCGGGTCGTGACATTGTGACCATAATCATAACAATTAGAACATCTCACTTGACTGATAGGCTGTGGAGTCGACATCATTCTGTTTAGTCAGTGCATCGGCAGAACCAGAGGATTGAACAGGCACAAACTTAGTAAGTTTAGGGGTGCTAGTGTTACCTTTCTTTCTATTCTGTTTACCTTTAGCAGTTACCTGGTTGGGCACTTGTCCATCGGCAACAGAAGTAGTTAGACCTGCAGCATTTGCTCTGCTGATGTATTCACCAAGAATACCGTTATCGGCAGACTCAGTATCAGCAATCTTAACTTGACTTTGTTTGTGCTTATCTTTCCTAGGGTTCTGGTTCTTAGGATACTTCATCGCCACAGCACTATATACTGCAGGCTTAGCATCCACATGCACTGAGTTAGCAGAACTACATTCAACTTTCTCATCCTTTTTTTTGGTCGCACAAGTTTTAGTAGAGCTACTGCTGCTGGTAACAAAGCCTGACCCAGATTGGTCCTTACATGACATTTGGGTCTAAAGGATTGTTTCAACAGCAACTCTAGATTTTGCGTAAGAATCAAACTTCATAGATAGATGATTGTTTCTTTTCACAAGATTTTTTATCTGAGCTATCAATACTGCTACTTGGCTTTTGAGATCCAGGTTTTCTTTCTTTAGGAGAACAGACTCAAGCTCATGTCCTTTGAGAACTTTAAGTTCAGACACAAGCAAGTCATTTTCTGCAGAAATTCTATTGAAATCAGCAGCCATCACTTTATGAACGCTACTCAGCTTCTCATGATCAATAAAAAGTTCATCCATTGTCTCTACCATTTCAGCTTTGGATATTTCAGGAAAAGGATCAGCTAAAATTTTAGGAATAGAGGTAATAGGTTTAGAAGAGAAGTCAGGTAGGGAAGAGATGGGTTTTGATAAGTTTTTGGCAATGCTAGGGTGTTCAGTGAATGAGAACTTTCTGGTCACCGGTAAGGATTTTGGTTTGATGGCAGTGAATTGAGTAGAGTTACACTGACCATAGAGTGAGGTTCCCACTTGATGAACCTTGTATCCATTTGGGTTTTCTGCTTTGACACTTATTTCTTTGAAGTTTGGTTGAGGTCTTCCAGCAGTTTCTTCTCTGAATGGAGTTCTTGGAGGAGATGGATCTCGGTAGATTGGAGTCGGCAATGATAATATATCAGCATCTTCCAAGTCTAGGGCGACAAAACTTACATCAGCATCTTCATCTTCATCGGCATCTTCGTCTGAGTCAGTTTCACACCAAACCGGTAAGGCCTTTTCTGTGCTTTCATCGGCAACAAAGCTTCGAGACTTAGTATGTCTCTTGGTGAATGACTTCCTCACATATTCATATTTTGGTTGAGGGCATTTGGAAGCAAAATGACCAGGCTTTCTGCAATTAAAGTAGACAAGGTTACCTTTGTTGTTCTTTCCATCGGTAGCACTAGTAGAGGGTTTGTTGTAGCTTGCTGGCTTTTGAAATGATGGTGTGAATGGTTTCTGTTGCTGGTAGTTTCCTTTCTGCATTATTTTGAAGTCTTTGAACCTTTTGTAGTTCCTAGCGAAGGCGGCAAATTCGTCTTCTTCCATAGGTTTTTCTGAGGTTATTTTATGGGTATTGGAACTGCAGGGTGTTTGATGGGGATCTATAGGAGGGAATTTGTTTGAAGGGAATGGTATCTGTGACTGAGCTGATAGAGACAAGTTTTTGAAATTTTTATCGAGAACGTTAAGTTTTTGCAGATCTCTCTCATACAGAAATAGACTAGATACAAGATTCTGAATAGAAGTCTTGTTTAAGTTTCTCACTTCTCTAACAGCAGTGACCTTGGTATGATACTCATTTCCCAAAGAACTTAGAAAACGAATATTTAGGTCTTTCATAGTATAAACCTTACCTAATGAAGCACATAAATTACTTACCTCGCAAAATCTGTCGTAGGCACTTCTGAGTGACTCACCATCTTGTTTCTTGAAGGATTCAAACTCAGCAATGCAATCGTAGAGTCTGTTATCCTTCACCTGCTCATCACCTTCAAAGTATGCAAGGAGCTTGTTCCAGCATTCTTGAGCCATGGAGCACAAGTCAATGAGTTTGTATAGCTTGTCATCCAAACCACAAGAGATAATGTGGCATGCTTTTCCATCTAGGGCAGTTGAAAGTTTGTCATCCTCGGTCCATTCCTCTTTGGGTTTTTCAACCAGAGTTTCCTCAATCTGAACATGGGTTTCTTGTTCCGTATCACGATCAGCATGTTGTGTCAGCGGAGTGGAGGGAATAGGTCTATAGGAGGTTGAAACTTTTAAAGGAATGATTGGACCACCTTCTATGACCTTCATCAACCGATCATCGATTGAATTCATATACTTTATCATACGAGATTTCCAGACACCAAACTCGTTGACATTCAACAACGGAATGGTGGTGATGTTGAATGACTGCATGATTTTTCCTCCCATGGTATCGGCAAACAAGCTGCAAAGCTTGGAAATTTCTTTCAAAATTCCAAGCGCTGATACCAATTGTTAGGCCCAATTGGTAGGAAAATAGGCTAGAGGGGGGGGGGGTAAATGGCCTAATTAAAACTTTTTCAAAGAAACACTTTATAAATGCAAAGTCACTTATCAGTTTACAAACTATTATCAGTAAGCGTAGCGGAGAAGATATGACTTAATTTAACTCACAGAAAATCAGTATAAAAGGTTTTGAGAGCTTGGTTTAAACACAAAGTGGTTTCTAAAAGTTCAATGCAGTTTCAAGAGATTGATCCAAGGAAATAGCAATGAATCAGTAAGACCAATAACGATCTGCCGGTGATAGAGTTCCAACCTGTCACGACCCGAAAACTAGGCTCTATTTTATTAGTAATAAATGATTATTATTTATTTATTTGCTTATTTATTTATTTAAATTATTATTTATTTAAATATTTATGTGTGCATTTTATATTTCATAATAATTTATGCCTAGCATGTTATTTGGGTCATTTGTGTTAGTGCAGTATTGTTGGGTCTTAATAATTAGTGGGAGTATTATAGTTGAGCTAGTTAGTGGGGGAAGGGGGCTAGGTGTAACATTTCAAATAATTCTTCTCCCTACTCCCTCTCTTCTCCCTCACCCTATCACCCTCACTCACACTCCACCTCCATCTCCCAGCATACTCCTTTCTCTCTCTCCATTGCCAAGGAAAAAAAAGGGTAAGTTTTCTTCTTCCCTCTCTATTCATTTTCTTCCTCTTCCTCTCATTATTTCTCATTTCTTAAAACATGAAACTTGCTTAGATCGTTGATAGGATCGTAGGAAGCCAAAAATATTTGAGTTCCGGCAACTTTGAGAAAATCCGGGTAAGTTACTTTTCCCCCATTTATGTTAAAAAATGCTCATCTTTAACTCCATTGATGCTCTAGTTGTTATATATGGCTTCTTTGGTTGATTTGGAACCTATTTGTAAATTCTTCATATTATTGTGAAATTTGGGTGTTTGAATCATTCCTTGGTTAGGGTTGTCCAAATGTTGCTAGATGAGTTATTTTAAGCTTAGAAGTTGTTTTGGCACTTGGGTAAACTAGTTGGGAATGTTGGTGTTGATTGGGGTTGAAGTGGTGAATTTTGGGGTTGAAATTCGGGTAGAAGAACCCAGGAAGAATTCTGGGTTTGCTGATTTTGGTTGGAGGCGCGCGCATCCTATTTGGGTGAGGCGCGCGCACCCCTCCATCTCACTTTGTGCGTTTTTCTTCTGTTTATAGGAGGCGCGCGCACCCTATGTTTGGGAGGCGCGCACACCCTTTGTATCCCTATTGGTGCCTTTCTTTCTGATTAAGGGAGGCGCGCGCACCCTGTTGGTGGGAGGCGCGCGCACCCCCTTCCTTTCTGTGAAAATTATTCGCTTCTTGTCCAATCTTTCCAAGGCTATAACTTTCTCATCCGAACTCCGTTTTGGACAAGTAAACTATCATTTTAAAGCTCTTCTAGAGTACTTCGATATGAGGTGGTTTATTTAGGTGAGTTTCAGGTTTATATTGTGTTGAGATTTCTTTTAGCGTCTTATGACAAAGTGTTTAGAATCGGTCCGTTGTAATCAAGTTGGGAATATCGGTTTGTGTGGTTTCGCCTTGGTTCCTTTGTGAATAAATGGGTTATGGAATTTAGTTATGGATTATTGGAAATGTGGGAACACTTTCATAATGAGCGGACGTTTGGGATAGTTGTAATGATAGTCATTGTGCTATTTGGGGAATGACCATTTGGGTAGTACTCTCTATGGGTAACTCGCGTGTATCATGTTAGGATGCGTTTGATATGGATCCTTGTCCTAGAATCATTTCTTTTTAATGATTTGTATTGTTGGGCTTTTATGAGCAATTCCATTCCTGTTATTGAACTCTTTTATGAGGAACTTCTTGCTATCAATGTTGTTAAACTCTTAATGAGTAATCGTTGTATCTTTATGGTGATTTTTGTTATGGTTCCCTACTTTGGAACCCTTTTGATGTTTTTAAAGCTAGTATTCACTACTTAGCATGATTGAAAGTCCAGCTGGTTAAATTGTGTATCGAGTCAGGCAATGGATAATGCTATAATGGCACGAGCCAAGTCCAGTATAGCATCGCCCATTGGTCCTTCTGTCCTCATCCAGATTGGCCTTGGTTGGGATGAGCTAGCTCCGTTGTGGGTATTCTAGCTAATTGTTTTGGAGCATGACTTTGTGGCATGACTCCCGCCCCTTGTGGCACTTTACATTGTTATTGGTTCCGGTACCAGGTTTCTCTTCAGCTTTTATGCTACTATAGAGAGGGTTTGAGTGGTTGATTGGTCGGTTCTGACCGGGGTTATCGTCTTCAGCTTTTATGTTACTATGAAGATGGTTTGTTTGATTGATGAGTTGATTGGTCGCTTCTGACCGGGGTTTCCTCTTCGGCTTTTATGCTACTGTGAAGATATGGATTGGTTGATTGTTGAACCTGCGCAGCGATCCTTTAATTGGTTCTATCAGTTGGGAAACCTTGGCTAATATCCTTTGTTATGTGTTTACTTTCCGCTGCTATCTGTTGACTGTTATTTGTTACATGCTATGTGATATTTATCATTGTTTATTGCTTATTGCATTATAGCATGTCATGTAATTGCATTAGTAACTTACTGAGATTTTATCTCAC
Organism: Campanula takesimana; assembly: GCA_026119855.1. NCBI lineage: Eukaryota > Viridiplantae > Streptophyta > Magnoliopsida > Asterales > Campanulaceae > Campanula > Campanula takesimana. Next base: position 535,784 of record JAOWBW010000093.1, on the reverse strand, counting down.
CCCGTTTATTTCCATCTTTGTTTTTCCTTAACCCCCCCAGGAGGAAAAGGATTAGGATTCGCGGATCGAGGAGGACGTCGAGAGGATTGAGATTTTGGGGCAGGTTTTTATGGATCGGTTTACATTATTTAAATGTATAACCTTTTGGGGATAGTTTTACCATTATTGACGTCATTAAGAATTGTATATTTTATTCTTTTGGGTATAAGCTGTGGAGCTTATGTTAGATGTACTCTGTTGATTTAAACTTGGATTTGTAAAACCTTGTGTTATCATCTTTTGGTTCAAAATAGAATTTTTAACTTCTATATTTTAGAGTTTTGGTTTTAAGTCGACGTCCAGCTCGCGTATTCTGGACCCGCGGGTTCGGGGTCGCGACACAACCGGCAAAGACAAAGTAAGTAACAGAGGACACAAGTATTTGGAGAGGTTCACAGTGTAAATACTGCTACGTCCTCTACCAAGTTTGGTCAGAACTTGGATTTGGGTTAAGAGCACTATTAGATATCCCTAGTCTATTACAAGCACGGCTTTGCCGGATATAAAGACTAAATTCTAGAGATTACCAATGGATCGTAAAACAAATACTGACCAAGTGTTTTTGAGCGGCAAGTCCAAAAGAACTTATCTCACTCAGGTGGGTGTGTGAATAACTCAAGCAACGTATTCCTTAGAATAATCTAGTTTGGGAATACTGACATTTGTTGATTAGTTGTGCACAAGTGTATGTCCTATTAAATGATCTAATGATTATCTGGACAGAATGTTTGAGCCTTAATGAATACTCAAAACAAACAACTCTCTTCAATGCACTATTTTCACCAACCTTCTTCAATGCTCTAAGTTCTCTATTTATAAGAGGAGTTAATGACTTTGAATCTTGTTGAAGAAGGCTTGCAATTTGAATTTCCAGCCGGGTAGGTGAGGAGCATTAAATGCGGTATCTTTGGCATTAATGGCGAAGATATGTAGTACACGCATGCTTAGAAAAGTCTGATGGGTAAAGACCCCTTTGTCTTAACCGGTTACCTGCAAAAGCAAGTAGAGACAGATTAGAGCTAAAAGTAGCTATGTGTCAGACGACAAAGTAATCATGACAGAGCAGATAAACTACTTTCAGATAAGACAATACAAAAAGGACAAAGATAATCGGTAAGGTTGACTTTAAGGTAGAGCGATGTAACCTGACAACCGGTAAAGTACAGACTGTCCTTGCTGATTGTCATGTCGTCAACAACTTGATTGTGAACTGAATAGTATTGATCGGTAACTGGAATGCTGGCGTTGATCGGCAACTTGAATGTTGGCATGCCGATTTGCTTCCTCTAGCTGGTTTGCCTTGTATGAAAAGTTGTTATACACCTGTGCTGGTCACAAAGAATCCTAAGGGTACCTTAAAAAGGTTCTAATAAAATTGGGGGATCCTAAGTGTTAAACATGATTAGGATTAAGCAATTCTATGTCCTAAACATATATTTGAACAACAATTGTATAGCAGTTTCTTATTATTTCTGCGGAAAGTAAAAGTATGGTGGATTAACATATTGAGCTAGTAAATGAAACTATCCCATATTAGTTCCCCACATTTCTGAGTACGGATGTCTTGCTAATTTTTTAAAGAAATATTTGACACATTTGTGCGCTTTTGAGCTTGTGCATTTATTCACTTTTAAATTTGTGCCATTCATTGCATCTTTGATGTAAAATTTATGCACTTGCGATTTACTCATTTTGGTTGTGTAAGTTATACACGTAAGCAATTTGTACACTTTTGCGATTCACGCATTTTTATTTTCATTTTTTTAGATCTATTATGAGGCGTCTTGACCTTTAAAATGGTTTTTGAGATCTATTATTAGGTGTCTCGACCTTAAAATGGTTTTTGAGATCTATTATCAGGTGTCTCGACCTTAAAATGGCTTTTTGAGATCTATTATGAGGCGTCTCAACCTTAAAATGGCTTTTTGAGATCTATTATGAGGTGTCTAGACCTTAAAATGATGGGATCATCGTGTGCACTGTTGGCTACACTAATGCATCCACAAATAGTGGGATTGTTGCGTGCACTGATGGATCCACAAACATATCCGCAAATAGTGGGATCGCCGCTTGCACTGATGGCTATGCAGACGTATTCACAAATGGTGGGATCGTTGTGCGTACAAATGGCTCCACAAACGTATCCACAAATGATGGGATCGTTGCGCGCACTGATGGCTCCACAAACGTATCCGTAAGTAATGGGATTATTGCGGGATTAATGCAGGCTCTATTGGCTACACAGATGTATCCGCAAACGGTGGTATTATTGCGGGACGAGGCAATTCTATCATAGAGATTGTTGTCCACATGGGTGAGTATATATCTGATGTGGACCCTTGGGACCGCACTATCGAGTTGTCGCTGAAAGGATAGTTACGTGCACTAACAGCTTGGCTTACGTATCTGCAAATGGTAAGATCGTTGTGCGCACTTATGGCTATGCAGACGTGTTCGCAAATGCTGAGATCGTTGCGCGCACTGATGGCTCCACAAATGTATCCGCAAATGGTAGGATCGTTGCGCGCACTGATGGCTCCACAAACATATCCGTAAATGATGGGATCGTTGCGCGCACTAATGGCTCCACAAACGTATCCGTATATAGTGGGATCGTTGCGCACACTGATGGCTCCACAAACGTATCCGCATATAGTGGGATCATTGCATGTACTGATGGCTCCACAAATAGTGGGATCGCCGCTTGCACTGATGGCTATGACGTATTCGCAAATGGTGGGATCTTTGTGCGTACAAATGGCTCCACAAACGTATCCACAAATGATGGGATCATTGCGCGCACTGATGGCTCCACAAACGTATCCGTAAGTAATGGGATTATTACGGGATTAATGCAGGCTCTATTGGCTACACAGATGTATCCTTAAACGATGGTATTATTGCGGGACGAGGCAAGTCTATCATAGAGATTGTTGTCTGCATGGGTGAGTATATATCTGATGTGGACCCTTGGGACCGCACTATCGAGTTATGGCTGAAAGGATAGTTACGTGCACTAACGGCTTGGCTTACGTATCTGCAAATGGTAAGTTTGTTGTGCAAACTTATGGCTATACAGAAGTGTTCGCAAATGCTGGGATCGTTGCGCACACTGATGGCTCCACAAACGTATCCGCAAATGGTAGGATCGTTGCGCGCATTGATGGCTCCACAAACGTATCCGTAAATGATGGGATCGTTGCGCATACTAATGGCTCCACAAACGTATCCTCATATAGTGGGATCGTTGCGCGCACTGATGGCTCCACAAACGTATCCGCAAACGATGGGATCGTTGTGCGCACTAATGGCTCCACAAACGTATCCGCATATAGTGGACCGTTGCGCGCACTGATGGCTCCACGAATGTATCCGCAAATAAATGTGAGTCACTTAGGTCACAACATTGTTGTTGGAGATATGATAGTCCATCTGTGGGAAATGAGAATGTTCCTTAGCGGGAGGTGTAATTTTCTTTCACCAGAAGGTAAAATCGTTCCTCTGCGGAAATAAGATTGCTCATTTACGGGCGTTGTAATTATCATTCCGTGGGAGGTAAAATAGTTCCCCTGCGGAAATGAGTTTGCTCATTTGCGGATATTGTAATTGTCATTCTGCGGGAGGTAAAATAATTCCTCTGCGGGAGATAAGGTTGTCCCTTTGCGGGTGATAAGATAATCCCTCTGCGGGATATGAACTTGTTCCTTTGTAGGAAATGAAATTGTCCCTATGCGGGAGATATGTTAGTCCCTCTGCGGGAGGTGTTCCCTTTGCAGGAGATGAGAATGTTCATGTGTGGAAAAGTCTCTCTGCGGGAGACAAGCCTGTCCCTCTGCGGGAGATGAACTTGTCCCTCTGCGGGAGCTAAAATTGTTTCACTGCGGGAATAAACTAGTGGCTAAAAACATGAAAGACAATAATCTATGAACCAAGTATAAAATATTCTTCATTTTTGGGGGCATATTTTGAATATTTGAGGAAACATAATTGTGTATGTTAAGTAAATTGCTAAGCATGAATTAAAATCCTCGTGCTTGTGCGGAAGCAAATAAATCAGGATGTACTGTAGCAAATTCATAAGTAACTATGGTTTATCTAAATTTATAGTGTGATATAGTCATGGCATGGGCTAATAGATTTTCATAGAATTTTTTTAACAAAGGAACCAGGTATACTTATCACATGGCATTTAGCTTGTTTAAAGAGCATATTTCAATATTGAATAAAGCCATAATTAACTATAATTGAAACAATAATCGTAGTCTAACAAATTTGAACTCATTTGTGAGTTATGTCTACCTTTAAGGTTCACGAACTGTTTGTGTGATGGGTATTCCCTAATTTTACAAACATAATAGGTCGTAGCGGTTCGCTAATAAACAACAAAGTGACACTTATTTTGAGCTATATATTTATCATGTAACAATATTGTTTAAAGTATGAGCTTCAATTACACAAGTAAAGGGTGTATCTAGAATAATGATGTATACGTAAAGGATGTCAAGTATGTATCTTATTGCCCCCCACTCCATATTCTCAATGCTTATCTTGGGGATGGGGAGTATAATTCTTTTGTGATTTTGATTTGATTCCTTTTTTTTTTTTTTTTTTGTATACCCTTTTTGTGTTAGCAATGAACTACTAAGGTATTTATGAAATAAAGGAGTGTCTAAGTCTAGTTTAAGCATTTAAAACTAATATATGTATTTCAAGCATAAGTGGCAGTTTTAATGCAAACATGTGATAGTCATACTTGTAAATCTTATCACCGATCATGTGATGTAAACAATACCGATATTCATATAATGATGAGTTTACACAATTAATTGTATATATTTTTAGTTAATTTCAGCATACTAAAGAGTAATGGTACAGTTTTTGATTCATTTATGCTCGTTATATTATTGCATTTTGCAAGAATAAAGCGCATGATGTGTAACACGTTATGTATAAGTGCACTACTGCAATGAGATATAAAGAAGGCAGATAGTCACGGTTTTAAAATGCAATCATGCGGATGCATTAAAAAGATAACGAGATTGGCATGTAAAACTACCATTTTTTTTTACATATTAATGAAGCAATAGATATGCAGAATCATGATCATGCAAGGTTAATTTGCAAAAAAGGATTGCGTAAATGGAAAGAGCACACCTGAAAATGTGGGGAACCGACTAACGGGTTCTAACAGAGCTAACGCAATTTGAGATTTAACGGCTTCAATACTTGCCGGAGATATTAGCCGTTAGTTGAAAGGCTTCAATGTTAACAGGCTGGTTAGTTCGATGGAATATTTTCCTCCAGCTTTAATATTTGTGTGGCTGTTATTGCTTCCTTGACTTTCATTCCATCTAATAATGCCTTTGTCCTCATTCAAACTTTCAAAAAGAAGTGCCAAGGAAAATAGGGGTGATACTATATACAAGGCACCCGGAAATGACTAAAATGCCCTTATATATATACTTTAAAAAAAAAAACCTTCTCTCCCTCCTCCCATTCAACTCGTTTCTTCTTCTTCTGCGCTCTCTCTCGACCGAAGCCGGCCACCACAACACCACCACCATACACAACAAAATGAAGACAAACAAGCTCCCTATCACCGGTGGAAAGTCCGGAGCCGCCTCTTCTACCGCCGCTCCAAAAGTAATCCTAATTTCTAAACCTAAATTTCAATTTGAAAACCCAACATTAATTTTATGCTTAAAATCGATTATATAACGCTTAATGTTGTTTAAACCTATCCTAAATGGTTCTAATTGCGATTTCGTAACATAAATTGGAGTTTTTTGTTTGAATCGGATACGGATTCGTGGGCATAAAATTTGAAATTGTCGGGGTGTGTTTCGTATGAACACACACGAGCTTCCTGTCAACATTTCCTGTATTAGCACACGATATGTAAAATGATGAATCAGATTTCGTGTGCTAATACACGACATGGTATCTGTGATGTGAATTTTGTTTAAATTTTTTGTTGTTAAATATTTCAACTATAATTGTTGCTTATTTATTGTCTTTTGTTTAATTTTTTTGTAGGGACGTAAACCTGCGACTGCCTCTAATAGAAAGAGGAAGGCCGAGGAGGCAGGTGCACTTAGAGATGCACGTACCAAAATGAGGCACGACAAGAATGTCGTGATTGAGCAGGCTCAGGATGATGAGACGGATAGTGAGGAGACGGGCTCAGAGGGGTCGGGGGAGGAGTCATCTTCTGGTACTCGTTCCGGAGGTGCATTTGTGCATGAGGCACACCGATCTGGTGATGATGATGAGGAGGAGGCGGAGGAGGAGAGTTTAGGTTCGAGACCTCGCAAGAGGTGGGCCAGAAAGGGGAAAGAGGCTAAGGATGAGGAGTGGGTGCTTAGGAGTAACCCCGGTGGGGGCCCGGAGGTGTTTGATTTGTTGTACGGGTTTGGTCATCACCGAGCCCGTAAGATCTGGGAGAACACCACTTCTGAGCCGGTGTTGAAGCGGCAAACCAGACAGCAGATTCTAGATAAGTAAGTATATGATAATTTTATTAAATAGTTTTATTATTTGTTGTTAGTGTTTAAACCTATTTTGTTCCCGAAAAACAGTCCCATTTTGACATTTTGTTCACAAAAAAAAAATAAAAAATAAAATCAAAATGGGACTGTTTTTTGGAACAGATGGAGAATTAATTATAATGTTTTGTTTGGAATCAACAGATTCTCGCCTGCTGCTGTACCGGAGGGTCATAGAGCTTGGTGGGCTCGTGTTGAGGGTACGGGCCTCCATTGTCTGTATGATGCTACCATTCGCCGGCCTAGCATGGCGCTCCTAACGGCGTTTGTAGAACGGTGGTCTCCTGAGAGTAACACCTTCCACATGCCGTGGGGGGAGATGACGATCACTATGCATGACGTCACCCATATCCTAGGTATATTCTTGTTTGCTGTATATTTTTTATCAACAATTTCATTAATTTTATCAATTTCATAAATTTTATCAATTTTATTAATTATTTCATTTTCAATTTATAGGTATCAGCTGCTCAGGTGGCCCTGTTAAGAAGGCGGTTCCAGAGCCTGACCTGGCCGGTATCAGGACAAGACTTAGAGGTTGTGAGAAGGGCACGACCTACTCTTTAGATGGCCTCCGCCGTTGCTTTGAGACCCCTTCTGACATGACCGCCGACGAGCGTGCTTCCACGTACATCATGCTCCTCCTGGGCTCCACGCTGTTCGTGGACAAGAGTCAGGATAAGATGCCCTCAGCCTACCTTTCATTGTGCGTGGATATTGATAGAGTGGGGGGTCTCTCCTGGGGGACAGCTGCGTTGGCATACCTATACCGGGAGTTGGGGAAGGCGTCTAGATATGGATGCAAGCAGATTGGGGGTTGTTTGAGTCTTCTGGAGGTAATATTTAACATTCCTTTAATAATTATTACAACATGTATTTATTGTTATAAAATTGTTTACTTATTTATTTCATACATTTGCAGGCGTGGATATACGAGTACTTTCCGGATTTCCGGAGAGATATTGACCCGGCATGGACGGAGGGCCAGCCGAGAGCTCGTAGATGGGTACGTACTGATACGGCCAGAAGGGATATGCCCCATCTATTGAAGTTCCGGTACACCCTGGACACGATGACGGTTGATAGGGTGAGTTAGTTATATTTTAAGTTTTACAAATTGTTATACTCCCTCCGTCCCAGTGAAAGTGGCACTAGTGCTAACTTTGACCAATAACATGTTATTGGTCAAAGTTAGCACTAGTGCCACTTCCACTGGGACGGAGGGAATATTCTGTTGACGTTGTCTAACAAATTCATTTTTAGGTTTGTTGGACTCCCTACGGTACCACCCCAGAGGCGCTTTTGCCAATCTCATACTTCCGAGGGGTTATACGCTTCCACGATATCACCGAGGCCCATATGCCTGACCGTGTTACCCGGCAGTTCGGTGTCCAGCAGAAAATCCCCAGAGACATGTTGGAGTGCAGCCGTGATTGTTTATTGATGGCTGGTCAAAAGGGGTATAAGAAGTCTTATGGAGCACGTGATGATATCTGGGAGGAGTGGTTAGAGGACGGGTTGGGGGATTTCCGTGCAGAGCGTCGATGGGGGCCGTCCGTGAGTGCATCTGATCCTGTTACTTCTACGTATATGTCGTGGTTTCTTGCTAGGACTCATGTTCGGATTACTAATCCGATTCATGATGGCCTAGTTAACGTTCCACCTCCGCCTAGGGTTATAGAGGCTCGAGATAGACTGCTTGCGATGCTCACGGATGACAGGATACCCGCAGATGTCATAGATGAGATTAGACGGGTGTACGAGCTATTAGGAGGTCCCCATTAGGTTTATGTTTTAAATTTCTGGTTTGTAAGACATGTATTTCATACATTTGATAGTTTGACACTTTGGGATACATTGATTGATTTTAAATTTCTGGTTTGTAAACTTTTGATGTTTGACACTTTGGGATATGTTTCAGTTTAAATTTCTGGTTTGTAATTCTGGTTTCTGGGTATGTTTCTGTTAAGTGTCTGTTTTTTTTTTCAGTACAGAGACCATCTCGTGTGCTTATACACGAGATGGTGTGACTCATCTCGTATATATACACACGACATGTTTTCTTTCCTCTCGTATGAACACACACGAGATACATTACTGGATAATTAGTGTATTTCGTGTAATGTTCATACGACATAAATGAAACACGTCGTGTATATTTATACGAGTTATGTTATACCATCTCGTGTATAAGCACACGAGATGGTCTCTGTACTGAAAAAAAAACAGACACTGAAACAAACAAACTGAAACAAACAAACTGATGTATCCATACATCAAAACTATAATTTAAGTACTACATCAAGTGATCCAATTTTAATATACTATATCCGTCCCAAAAAATAGTCATACAAAAACCAAGTATGCATAATACAAAAATCAATACACTATACACATAAACTATGGCCTATTTCCTGCAATTCGTGCTTCGTTCGCCGTAATTGAGAGTCGGTTGAATGTTTGTATCCGAGTTCTGTATGGCATGATCAGGTTACTTGCGCTTGGATCACGTCGATCCTCCCAATATAGTGCTAATGATGGTATCGGGTAATCACTATCGGACATGTGCAGCTGCAAAAGTAATTAAATAGTCAAATATAAAAAATTTAAAAAAGATATTTAAATATAACGAATGTAAACAAGATAGTTAAATATAACGAATTGAAGTATCATACCAATATAAAATGGTTTCCCACATGTCCCAACACAAGTATGTCTGTGGGTGGTCCTGTTCCTTGTGGTACAGTCACTGGTAGGCTTGTGAAGCCAGCGGTTTGCGAGTACGAGACAAACACCACATTATACACCGTGGCAATGATGTGCCCTATCTCTGGGAGTGTCAACCAATAATATTCCGAACAAGGTGAGGTATAGTGAGCAATGCGACTATAGAGCTCGTCCATATCTCTCCAAGGCATAACTCTCTCATAAAGCGTGCGGCGATGAAGCAGCTCCTTGGCACAATCTGAGCGCACTCTTTGCCACATCTCCTCAGTTCCGTATATTTGCACTGCTACTGCTCTATATCCACAATTTCCATCACCCATCACATCTGTGAAGCCATCAATAAATGGGACAATCATAGGTGTAATCAACATCCTATACCCAGAAGTATGTAGTTCATTGACTTGTCCATTTCCACGACCCCGTTCCCGTCCCCGTCACCGTCCCTGTCCCCGTCCCCGACCTTGACCTCTACCTCTACCTCTCCCACGACCTGAACCAGCTAGTGGTGGAAGAGATGTAGGAGTAGTAGGGCTAGATGGTGTAGTGTTTGAAGCTGATTCCGGAATGGGTGACTCCCGCGACCTCAAACCTGATTGGGTTGATGCAATAAATGAAGATCTAGACCTGCTGCTAGTGGAGGGTGGTGTAGTGGGGACTCCAAAATGTCTGTCAGTACGCTCCCAATCTGACAGTACTCTACAACTGGTGGTCTGGGGTTTATTTGCCTTTGAAATATGATCCGGCTCAGAAGCATCTCCGGTTTGTGGATGTAGCCCTTCATTTATCGTTTGGAATAACCTTCTCTTTACCGGTGCAGGTGCGTTCTACAGTTCATGCAACAAAGCTTCAAAATCAGGCCCAGTTGGACAGTATTCTAGTTCAATGTCCAACTTCTTCCAGAAAGCATGAATCGAGGACAACTCTATCCGGCCCCCAGACTTTTGTATGCATGCAATCTCGTGACTACATGGAAGTCCATGTGTTCGCCTCAAGTAAGACCCACAAAATGAAGCATCCATGACATTACCCCCACAACGACTCCGCTCTTCTTTGATGATGTCCAAGGCTGCCTTTGACACTAGCCCCAATATGTCGTGATACAGATCACATGTCTTCATATCATTTGGAATTCTGCTCTTTGATTGCTCCATAGTAGCTTTGATTGTTGTTATTTGGATTTCCATAATCTCATGAGCCTTTTTGAACAATGTGTCAAAAGTAGAAGAAGCACTCCCCAAGGCCTTCTTCAACCTGTTATGCTCACTCTCAGCCCTGTTCGTGGTGTGGGTTCCGAAGTGTAGTAACTGATCTGTGTGCATGGACAAAATACTCGTAGAGTATGGACCAATCCATGTCTCCCGGAGGTAGGTCAATAAATCAGGATAAGAGCTGTAATGATCGCTAAACAATTGCCAACGGGTGTCCCACTCTGAGCGAGTAGCGGCTGATATTGCATAATTGAATCTATTCATGAATGATAGTGCGAACTCCGGGCTACTAGTTCTACCCAACGCCCTCTTTCTAACATTGACTTCGATATGCCTTCGACACAAATGGTGTGCGGTCTCGGGAAATACCATTTGGACAACATTAATGAAAGCCAAGTCACGATCAGTTAAGAAAACTGTTGGCATGTGGGGAGTATGAAAAAGACTTTGCAAATTCTTGAGTGCCCACGTGTAATTCTCAGCCTTCTCATTTTGGAGGAACACATATGCAATTGTGAAATTCTTCCTCGTTGAAGTAAATCCTATAATCTCAAGGAATGCCATTCCATAGCAGTTGGTGTTGTAAGTGCAGTCACCTTGTACTACATATGGAAAACAGTTAAGCATATCCGATGGTCGTGGGTGAGAGAAGAATATGTCACCGATCATGTCACTCTCATCTGCTTTCCTCATGAAGACGATATATTGCTTATCCTCGAGTAATTTTATGAATTGTTGAAGAGAGGATCTCCCTTGTCGTTCTTGTGACTTGCATTTTGTGAGGGCATTGTGGACGTGTTTCGGAGTACTCACGTTCTTCTCATCCTTCCTCTTTAACATTGTTAGAATGTTATTTGGACGCACCGAAGACTGACTTGCGCTACACACCTCCTCATATTCAGAACTTGTCAATTTACCCAACGGATGACCTTCGGGATACGTTGGAAAGTCATGATTATGAGAACCATTCTTCATAACGTAACCCCATAACCCATCACCCCTTTCTTTGGCCCGGATTTCAAAATTACACCCAATCTTCTTCGTACTAGTCAACCTCACATCCTTAGTTTTTCCGGACCTGTACTTGCCACCAAAATGGCATACAATCTTCGCGTAGCCTAGGATCTTGCCACTTGTCTTCCTCGAATCTCCTATAGAAAGGGTTATATTTTGACGGGCCGCAATATCCCGTACGTGTTTAACAAGCTCATCCCTATTTGAAAATAATAGGGATGTATCGAATTGATCACTGACATCCGGTCCCTACAAATTGTATTACCATCAATTAGAAAATTGCAAAATAAACAACAGGCTAAATGACATTTCGTGTAGTTATACACGACATATTAAGAACTTTGTCGTGTACTTATATACGAGTGGGTTCTGCACATCTCGTGTACATATACACGACGTAGTAAATTACCACTCGTGTATTAGTACACGACATATCACGATATCAGAATTTAAAAATCCAATCTTGAAAAACAATTCAGTTTCAATATTGGATTTTTATTGTGATTTTGATCATAACACCAAATATAACTTTAAGAACTTACTTCATTGCATCTTGGAATTTGATTTTGATGTGAAGAATTTGGTGGCAAACCTTCTTCTTCAAAAATAAAATCCACAAGATCAAGATTAATGTGATCATAAAGACTTGGAGAATGTTGTGGAGAATCCATAATATGGTGTTAGATAATGATAATAATGTGTATAGATTGATGGGTGTTAAGAATGGTTGTTGTGAAAGTGTATATCAATGGTGCTGCATGGGTGTTAACCAACCGGCGGTGTAATGGGTGTTAATGGCCGTTACAGGTAGGGTTTATGGGGGTTTAAGTGTTCTGTTCTGGGTGTATCTCGTGTGAACTAACACGAGACAATATGGTACAAGTCGTATAAATTCCATACGAAATGTTTTTTTTTTCTGGTAATAATCTCGTATGAACAATACACGAGATATAATCTATCAAGTCGTGTAGTGTTCATACGAGATGTTCTAACATAGGTCGTGTATTCACACACGAAACAACTTATTAAAAAGAGAAATTTAATTATAAATAAATGTGGTAGGTTATATGATATTGTATGATGTTGGTTCATTCATATATGTAATCATTGTTTGTTTTCCACATTATTATAACAATAAACATATAATCTTGATTAACAAATATGATAATTTCAAATATATAATCTTGAGCGAGTGGCATTCCTCTAATGTACAACTTGTCATTAACCTCGTTTGGCAAATCATCGAAACAACTTAACTCGTTATATAACATGTTTAATTAACTCATTATATATAATCTTGATTAGAAATATAACACCATAATTCATTAATTTAACATAGTATATGCACATCATAACACGTCTGTTAGTTGATAAATAAAGTGGTATCACTTTTAACTAATAAATGTGATAGGTTATTTATGATATTGTATGATGAATTATAACATGTTTAATTACCTCTTTAAATATAATCTTGATTAGAAATATAACACCACAATCATTTGTTTGGGGATTATAAATAAAGTGGTATCACTTAAATGTGATAGGTTATATGATATTGTATGATCCAATATGACATTTGTTACTTGTCATGTCTAAGTGTACAAATTTTGCTCAATTAACAACACAATTCAATAATTTATCATAGCATATGCGTATCATTAACATCGTGTTGCAAATCATCGAAGAACACCTTCATTTTGATATGTCGTATAGATATACACGAGAGTATGGTATCATATCGTGTGGTTATGTACGACCTTAATGACAGAGTAAATTTAAATTTCGTATAAGTTCATACGACTTAATATTTTACACAATTGGTCTATGTCGTGTAAAAGTACACGACATGAAGGCTTCCTGTCGTCCTTTCGCACACGACACGCGAAGGGTAGTTTCGCCATTATTGGTGCCTTGTATGTAATATGCCTTGTATATAGAATTTACCGGAAAATAGGGACAACTTTTTGCAAGCTAGCTGTCAACAGTAATGGACTTGTCAACAATAATGACTGGAAGAAAGAAGAAAATGGCCTGAGTTTGGTCGGTCGACGCCGGAAACGGCAATGGCTGCCGGAATTTCAGGAGCTTAGTAGCAGCCCGTTTCAGCTCTGTTGATGGCGTTATTTACGTCGTTGACTTCGTCTGGTCGAGGCGCAGCTGTCGGTGAGGTGCGTTTGTCTCACCGGAGTGTCGCTGGCGACGGAAAAGGGTCGCCGGAGTTAACGGAGGCGATAAGTGTGATGTTTCAAGGCCGATGATAGCGTTTTTGTCGTTGGTATACTCGTTTTGGAGATAGTATGCTGTTTATATGGTGATGGATAAGTAGATCTGGCCGGAATATTGCCGGCAGTAGTCATACACGTGCGGCGACGTTTGGCGGCGCACCTTAAGGGCGATGACAATGGTTTTGGTGGCAACGACTTCGTCTCCTCGAGGGGAGTCCAGATCTGGTGTCCCTTTTTTGTTTCTGTTGTCGGAGTTGTGACCAGAGATTAAAGTCGCCGGAAAAGAAGGAGAAATCAGAATGAGCTGGGTTTTTTGCTCCTCTCTTTTGAAGTTTTGTTTATGTGATTTCCTATCTCTCTCTTTCTTTGCTGTGAATGGTTTTGATTTTGGCAGTAGGACAGTACCATTACGTTAGTCATGGCAGCCGGAAATTCGAGAAAGTGTGTGAGGTTTCCGGTGAATACTCATGAAAACCTCCCCAGCGGAGTCGCCAAATGTAGGAGGGTAGTCCTACAAAGTTGTGTTAGGGTTTTATGAGGTGATAGAAGAGTATTCTAGGTAGGGAGGCGTTACACGGATCACCGGAGAGTAATAGAGAGGAGGAGCGAGAATAGGAACTAGAAGGGTTCCGGGGAGAGACAAGTACTGCGGAACTTGGTCTCGTAGAGAGAGAAATTATGTGGTATGGTAATTCATCCCATGTCCTCACAAATGAGTCCCTTATGGGGTATTTATAGTGAATGGGAAGTAAGGCCATGTGCCTTGCACATGCACTTCAAGGTGTGATGACCATCCCGCAGTTCTCCCTTTTAAACCCAACTAGGCCACGTGTAACCTTACGATTGGGCCACATGGCGATCTTCCTATTCTAGCCTCCAATCCACAACTCCTCGATCCCAATGGATAGAAGACTTCCCCGACCTTATCTAATCGTGGGAAGTATTCAGAGGATACTAACCCGCATATAGCGGGAGAGAATGTGCGTCCGAGGGACAGAGATGTACCTGCGGGAGAGATAGATGAATCCGCGGAGCAGAGGTGCATCCGCGGGAGAGAAAGGTGTGTATCCGCGGGAGAGAAAGAGACAACGCTCGCGGGAATGACCGGACGCGGGAAAAGGGAGACACGGGCGAGGCACGTGCGCGCTACATATGCGGAACATGTATATCCTACACCCACAAAATACTCTAGGTCCGCCTCTGGTTTTAGGTTTGGGGTTTAAGGATTAAGAACAATATTTTTTATAACTTATTAAGAAACTAGTTTCCTTCAAAACACACTCGTGATTGGGATCCTAAAAACGAACAAGTTATCAAATCATTCCCATTTGTAGGTAGAATCGTACTAGGGCAAGGTTCCCATCGATAGTGATGGGATCCTAAAAAATGAAAAAGTTATTAAATCATTCGCCATTTGTTGGTATAATGATGGTACCAACGTTTTACCAACAATTATTGACACAAGTACATGCTACCTTTCCTCAGTCGTAAAATAAATGTCACATATAGTCAACTAAGTTAAACTTTAAATAATTTTTCATGCAAAATCATTTATCTTCATTAAAATTCAAAAATAGTTATGAATAGTGTTTTTATTGATGTATCAATAACCATTTTCAAAGTAGTATAAAAATCCTCATATTTTCATAACTTTTTTGTTAAAGTTCAACTTAACTCACTGACCATTTATTCCCGGACAGAGGGAGTATTGAAAACCAGAATTAAACAACCGAAAACCAGAAGATGCAAAATTAAACGGCAACAAACATTGACCAAAATAAAATCATCTTGTGCTACTAAAATAAACATAAAAATACAACCTTAAGCATAGCTGCCATCCAACTATTTACCTAAGCTTGTGACACTAGAAGATCATAACTACGTTTTTTTAGACTCCAAACACGAGTTTTTGCACATACTAGTGTGTGCCAGATACCTCTAAATTCACTTTAAATTTCTGAACGTGCTGAATGAAGGAATTTATGTAATTGTCATTAAGCACCTGGTTCCCGAAAACATGTTGCATCTGACAAGCCTTTGCTCTTATCGCTTCTCCTTCTCGTGATTCCATCACCATCCTTACCGACTCAGCAACCATTTCTTTAGTGAAGGACCCATCTTCACCCCTTGGCACCTCATACCCTATTCCTCTTTGGACAAGGAGCTTAGCGTTGAGACCTTGATCAGCCACCATTGGTAAAAGAATCAGAGGGTGACCAAATGCAAGAGACTCTATAATGGAGCCCCAACCAGAATGGAATAGGCAACCCCCTATTGCTGGATGTGCTAGAATGTCAATTTGCGGTGCCCAATTAAGACAAACTATACCCTTTTCAGACACTCGGTTCACAAACTCACGAGGCAATAAATCTGCTTCATCGACACCTTCTGGCTTTCTGAGGATCCATATAAACAAAAGCATTGAAAGCTCAATCCCCAAAGCAAGCTCGTGGATTTGCTCAATTGGCATCTTGTACTCGCTCCCAAATCCAACAAAAAGCACAGACTTTGGCTTTTGTTTATCCAACCACTCAAAAGTAGTCGACCAACTTGAATCCATAACTTTCTCTCTTTTTTCCCCTCCCAAATTAGGTACCGGGAGTAACCCAATTGGCAAAACTGGTTTTTGGTAGAGTTTCGCGAGAAGATCCAGATTCTCTTGCTCAAACTCTTTGCAGCTTCGGATTGCTACAAACTGACTTGCTTGAACAATTATGCGCAACCTCTGACTTGTTGACATGTCAGAGATATCAGGACAGTGCACACGACTTAACATCTTGAGTCCATAATCTGGCCTTGAAGAGGGACTCGTTTCTTGATTCGGATCATCCAATTGGCGTACATATGCCAAAAGTGCAGCAGTGTATACACTGAAAAATGCAGTAGGAACCCCAAATTTAGCTGCAGCTTCAGGAATCCAGTATTGGACAAAGTCCATGAGAATCAAATCTGGCAAATCACCCACATCATCTTGATCTTGAAGAAGTTTTTCGAATGGGGCTGCTAATTTGTCGTGAGCTCTCTTAAGATACTGTATTTCCTGTTGTTGAAGGTCAATGGTGGCTTCGCAGTTGTCACGCAGACCCTCAGTTTGTGGCAAAGGGATCTCTAACAGATGAATATTGGTTGCAAAATTTGGAGGAATGGGAGGTAATCTCTTCAGATTTCTTGGAGTGGAAACGTAGGAGATTTTGATGCCATTTGCAGCTAATTTTTTGGAGAGCTCAAGAAATGGCAGCATGTGACCGAAAGCTAACCATGGGAACACCATCACATGACATTGTTTAGCTGCAGCCATGATCTTCTTAACAATATGTTTCAGATGGGTATTTTAAGTTTATCACTTGTTTGTGAGATCTGGACTTCTGGCAGAGGCAAACGGCTTAAGATAATTGGTTGAATATATATAGTGCATATATATTCAACCAATTATTTGGGTTGTGCGAATTTAATCACTAAACTAATAATTTAGAATCTTTAATTACACAACTACTATAATGGTTCATCCATGGTCACTCAACCTAACGCCATCCATATTTTTTTACCTAGACATGTGATTTCTGTTCAGGGGTAAAAATGGAAGAACTTTACTCCACTCCCTCATCCCAACTCCTCACTCCTTCCCTATAGTCGGTGTTGTTGTTCACACCCATAAAATTTCATAATACACCCGGATTTGTGTTTTATAGAGTTGTACCACATAAAAAATTATGCATACATAAGAGTGTATAAGTAAATTTTACGGGTGTGTATAGCAACACTCATAGTCTCTCTTTCTTCAACCCTCATAGTTGCTCTCTCTCTCTCTCAAGAAAATTTCTAGTTCATCACCACCATCTATTGGCTGCCCACTACCATCACCAACCCAACCACCACCAGAAAAGTTCATGGAAATTAACAGATCAAAGCTTATACAGTTGAAAGGGTTGAATATGCAAGTACTTCATCAAATTGAAAATGAGCAGTACTCAATGAAATAAAAACTAGAACCAATCGCCATACCAGGGAGTTTTAGACAAAAATTGGTTCATTCAGTTAGAAACTAGAAGCATGCCAAACTTCCACAGTAACAAAAAGAGTGCTGCTATTATTCATACAAGAAAATTAACAGGAAAAAGAAAATCATCACGACAAACCCTAAATCTTATTTCTTTTAATTTCAATCAAAATCGCAATTTGGGATCAGCAAATCGGTCAAATATCAGATAAAAATACCGATTATAATCTCAAAGCCCTAACCCTGAAGCTACAAAGGGAGAGAGAGTGGATGACCTCAGCATGTGGGAGCAAAAGGACTGGGTGGAGAAATTGATCGTTGATGACGGTCAAAGGATGAATAAACACCGTTAATCAACACCAGGTACCGGAGTTGAGAGGGGCACGGGGTAGGGATGACCAAACACGTTTCCGGTTACGGTTCCGGTTCGGAACCGCCGGTTCCGGTTCGGCTTTTATGTGAACCTTAACCGGCTCTTGGTTACACCGGTTCCGGTTCCGGTTGTCACAATCCGGTTCCGGTTCGATTCCGGTTCGGTTCCACGGTTCATTTTTTTATGGTTTTTTAACGGTTAATTCTGATGAAACTGATAGAAATCAGTCAAAACACATTTTTATTATTTTCATTCACTGATTTTGGCAAAAAAATCAGTCAAAACACAACTTTTCTTGTCAACCTTCCCTTAGTAACGGTTAATTCTGATGAAACTGTTCGAAATCTAATGATTTTGATGGTTTTTTAACGGTTTTACTGACGGTTCAGACGGTTCTGGTTCGCGGTTTGGTTGGGCGGTTCGGAACCGCCAGTTCACGGTTTTTTGGGGGGTTGAACCTTAACCGGCCCTTATTCAAAACGGTTCCGGTTCCCACGGTTCCGGTTTTCGTGACGGTTCATGGCGGTTACGGTTTTTTCGGTTCCGGTTCCGGGCCGGTTCGACGGTTCCGGTCCGGTTCCGGTCCGGTTTGGCCATCCCTAGCACGGGGCGGTCTTGGGTTGGGGTGTGAGAGTCGGCGTGGATTTGGGCAGTGGATTAGGGAACCGGACCAGGGGTTCATAACCGGAACCGTAAACGGGATGAACATGGGCCGGTTAAGGTTTAAGGATTCCGCGAACTGGAACCGTAATTGGCCGACTCTAGTGGACATATTCCCCTATGCCTCTCTTTAACCCAAAAAAATTGTCATTTTGATTTTTCTACTTTAATCTACAAAGTTTTAAAATGGAAATACTTTTAACGCTTTTTAAATATGAAACTCACTTGTCATACTCACAACAACTATCCACTCACTATTTTCTAACTCACTTTCTCTCTCCTACTCAACTATCTACACTCACAACATATCACTTTTGCCATTTTTTCCTTAATTCTTGTACCCAAATCTGTTTTTGTAAATAAAGAGGAAAGGATGGAGTATTATCGGCCAATTACGGTTTCGATTCCGAACCGCCGGTTCGGGTTCGCGGAAACCTTGAACCTAAATCGGCCCGTGTTCATCCGGTTTACGGTTCCTGTTATGAACCTCCGGTTCCGGTTACAATTTAGATCGTTCATGGTTTTGGTGTTTTTCTTTCTTTTTTTCTTCTTTTTTTTTTTTGCATAGGAAAAAATGTTTAAAATTATTTTATTACTGATTTGTTTAAAAAAAGTTATAATTTTTTTTTGAATGCAGTCAAAACGGCTCTTTTTTGGTCAAATTTCTGTTAGTAACAGCAAATTCTGACAACACCGTTAGAAATCTGACGGGTTTAACGGTTTTGCTTACATTTTTAACAGTTTTTCTGACGCTTCTAATGGTTTTTCTGATGGTTCTAGCAGTTCGAATTACAGTTTGGTCCATCCGGTTCGACGGTTTTTGGAGCCTTGAACCTTAACTAACCCTTATCATTTACGGTTACGGTTACAGCTGTAACGGTTTTTAGCACGGTTCGTGGCGGTTTCGGTTGAACTGTTTCCGATTCTGGCCAGTTTGGCGGTTCCGATTCAGGTTTACTCATCCCTAGTGGGTGATGCCAGAGTGTAGGTGAGTGTAGGTGTGGGCGGCGCCAGAGTGGACGCAGAAGGTGGCCATTTTTTCTTAAGGGCAATTCAGGTACAAATTAAATTTGTTACTTTTTGTTTGTTACTTAAATTAAATGTGCATTTATAGCAATTCCATCTCCAAATTTTATATTTTGTTGCAATATGATATAAAAATATATGAATCATTAATTGTTCAACGAAATAGAAGTTAAACTTTATGTGAAAATAAAGATATTCAACCCTACAGTTCAACTAATTCACAACCAAAGTCTTTTTAAAGCGACTAATGTTTATTTATTTTTTCTCTTAAACCAACCATCTCACCACCATACAACATCACCTAGCACCGCATCTTCAGCATCCACCATTAACACCACAACCAAACAACAACTATAAAATCACCACCCATCATTAAAACATCTACTTCCTTAGTCTTAGGAAGATACTCTCAATTTGACTTTATGGCTACTCAATTAAATTTTGACCATAACAATATGACAATCTTGTTATTCATATTTAACTCATAATTGTTATTGATTCAAAATTAAGAATAAGGTATTATTATACACACTCGTAAAGTTATTGAGTATACCCGTAATACCAAACCTACCTATCAACAATTGCACTCAATACAACACATATTTATCAATATTCCTATTTTATCCCATTAAGCCCTTAACGTACCAACCTATCCAGACAAATTCTCTTTCACACACTCTCTCTCACTCTATCTCTCTTCTTAATCAACCCCTCCTCTTCCGGCAACACCACCTCCTCCGACAACCATTCTCCCTCGAGTAACCCCTCTCCACTTAAGTCTCTATCCTTCCTCACCCATCACACACGCGTGCACGTGCACACACGCACACCCTCTCTTTCTCTCTCTATCTTAAATGTATTTCACTCTTCATTCTTTTCCAATTTTCCATCTTCATATTACTAACAGTAAGATTTAAGGTTTGATTTTTCATATTTTCCATTTCTCTCTGTCGAAAACTCCCTTAATTCCCACAAAACCCGCCATTAAAGCCTTTTTTTTTTTTTTTTTTTTTTTTTTTTGTTGTTGTTTGGCTCAAAACCTATCTCCCCTTCTGTTGAAAAATGAGGAAATTTTCCACACCAAGGCGGGATTTTTTTTAATAATTTTTATCATTGAGTGTATCAGTCACCTTTTCTCATAGCTTAAATTTGATTATTTTTTCCTTCCGGCCATCCTCCATGGGTTTTGATGTTTTTCTGTACTTCTGGTCATCCTCCATAATTTCGTGTAGCGCAGGGGCAATGGAACCAAGAGGATAGGAATAAGATTAATGTTTGGGTATAATATGTGAGGGCTAATATTGACATTTACTTGAATGACATTTATGAAATAATTTAGAATACGGGTATACTCAATAATTTTGCAGGTGTGAATAACAACACCCTTAGGAATACTATCAATAATAATTCTAAGAACCCATAAGGATAATTACATTTTCATAAACTTAAGATCAAAGTTTGATTGAGTTGACCATAATAACTAATTTGGACAATCTTTTAGGGACCGAAGGAGTATTACTTATTGTTGGAGAATATGCCATTGGAGAATATGCCATATGCCCTTGAGATAGGCCTTATGTTATGTCATGTTCTCAATTGTTATAGAGATAATAACCTTGGATTATTATATGTTTTGCATGTTTATTATAATAATCTTCGTCTCTATTACTCATGAAGAACTAGTATAAGTTTAATCGATAATCATGTGATGATTATGCGTTCTGCTACAATTAAACTTATGGGTACTTGTTGATGAACAAGTTATTGGACATGACCCATTATGAGATTTATGTCATGGTCAAATATTATAATTAAATCTCATATAGTTATATTATTGGAATCCTTAAACCTGAGATTATCATGGTCTTCCACATGATGAACGTTATGTTTGATATAGTGATAGGCTAAATCGCTCACCTACAAATTAAACCTATACTATGTTTTAAAAATATGTAGCTAGGATAAGTCCAAGATCGATCTACGAAGAACGGTTATTTGTTTACATAATTGTCACTTGACAAGATTGGGGGAATTTATAATTATTAAATCATAAAAATAGAATTTAAACTAATTATGAGGTAAAACAATATTAAGAAATACTTTAGATTTGATTTCATTCCCACCTAATTATTCAATTATCATCGATATATCCTTTCACTTTTTACCCTATTCACTTGATAACGAGATTTATTACAATCTATGTTTCTTCTTCCAAAGTAGTTACTAGCAGTGGCACACTCACTAGAAATCCTAATTAATAAATCAATCTAACTGGCACAGTCTAGATCTCAATATTAATTGATTCAAGATTTAAGAAACCAAGATCAAGAATGCATTCTACAATTATTTCATATAGATAATCGTCTAGTTTTACCCACTTCACAATTTACCATGTCACATGCATAAATAGTAAAGATACTACTTATGAATTTCTACACTAGCACATTAAATAGAAAATTCTAGCACAAATTAATTACACAGAGCAAATGGGTTGATCAAGTCTATAAACCCTAGCAATCAATTTAATTTAATCCCCAGTAAAATTATGAACATGTATAAATTTTTTAAAAAGAAAAATACCTCAAATTGATAAAAAAAATGGTTCAAGAAATCAAACCCAAAGTTTGGATTCAGTTCCTCTTCCAAAGCTTTTGAATCTCCATGGAAAAGAAAATAATCCTAGATCTAAAATATTGTATGAAGTCTAGAATGAAAACAACGAAAGAAACATATTCTAAATACTTAGGAAAGTCCTAAACTAAAAAGGAATAAAAAGAATAAAAGAAAATAGGAAAATATGAAAAATCTCACTGCCAAGCCGTCACACGCGTGTACCTCACGCGCCCACACGCACGCCGGGACTCCTACTCGCCGAAATTGCACCTGCTACATGCGTTTTTATTGCTCCTTCACGATTCGTGCTGGAGCGCACGACTCACGCTCCATCCATTGCTCTCTGAGTCGTGTTTGTGACTCGTGCAATCCGTTGAACTTGTGCTGGGCCGTTGTTGCTCGGCCAATCTACCCCTTGGCCTGGGCTCGTTGCAGACTGCTTGGTGTACTGGGCTGCTGCAATTGGGCCTCCTGATTAGGCTTGAGTTGTTGGGCTCTTGAACCTTGTTTGGTCTGCTTTCTTCTTTGATTAACATTTGCTTGGGCCAATTGATCTTCCTTGCTTGCTTGCTCTCTCCATCTTGGGTTGTTATTCTTGGGCCATTTTTTTCTTCCTCATAAATATTTTACATCCATATAAAATAACCAATGTACTCTCTAATTATAATTAGCCCCAAAATTACATAAAGTTAATCTAAAATACATCAAAATTATATTATAAGCTCATAAAAACCTATGAATTAATGGTATAAACTTTGTCTCATCAAATTCTCCCACGCTTAGACCTTTACTCGTCCCTGAGTAAAATCCTAACTCCCCTCTAAACACCGGTCTAATAGCGTAGCATGGAGAAAAATGATTCTTAGTCTCCTCTAACCCATCAATCAAAAGTCAACAAATAAAATCAAAGTGTAGAAACTCCGCCTCCTTATAACTCCTCAAAGAAATAATATAAATGACATTAGCTCAATACCAACACCATAATAAACGGTATTCAAACTAAATGCCCACTCAAAATCCAAGGGGAACTAAAAATGTCCTAAATTTCCCCCACACTTATCTCACACTACAATCTCCCTCATAAATTTTTTTTTTTGCATGGTTTTATAATTAAGCACAAAACTTATCTCGCAACAAAACACCAATACCCCCTTATATCTCCAGAAAAGAACGAGGATTTTTAACCTAAACTCCACTATCCGAACCTCCTACTCCAATAGTGTAAATCCTACCCGAAACTCCAAACCCCCTTATGTCTTCACTCCGGTGAATGTAAGCTGTTTTATTACTCAATTCTCACCTTTTGCCTAAACGCCTTTTTGGGTTTTCACTTAGCCTCTCCGTTTTTTTATTTTTATTTTTTTGAAAAGAAAAATTACTAACTAATCTAGAAAGAAAAATGCATACTATACAACAATTACTTCCCCCACGCTTAAACTACACAGTGTCCTCAGCGTGTAAAAGTGAATAAAAATATAAGAGCTGTTTAAACGTAAGGGAATAAATGGTACCTCATTAGTGCACACTCCAACCCGTTTGAGCTCGAATCGTCTTCATAAATCCTTTCTTCTTTAAAGTCATCGTGCTTAAACCTCCATGCTTCTCTACCACCATCGGACCACTAGCCATCATCACTTCTTCCTCACCCAAATGAGCTTATTTTTGGTGCTCAGGAAGATTCTTCACCTTACTTGGTCCATGTTTTACTGCCGATATCTCCAAATCATTCTTCACGTCATCATTCTCACTACAAACCTTGGACACATCCTCTACCTTTGGCTCTACTACATCCATAATGTTGGGTTTCGTAGTAACATGCGCAGCGGAATATAGCATTTAAAATTTATGAAACCCAAAGCCTATAGATCCATTCATATGATTAAATCAAATACATCTACGATGAATACAAGAATACTAACCCTTGAAGCGTTTGATTTAACAACCTTGAATTTGGTGTAGCTTTTTGAAACTTGATCACGAAGACAATCACGAGCAAGATCACGAACATG
Organism: Campanula takesimana; assembly: GCA_026119855.1. NCBI lineage: Eukaryota > Viridiplantae > Streptophyta > Magnoliopsida > Asterales > Campanulaceae > Campanula > Campanula takesimana. The sequence continues at coordinate 511,348 of JAOWBW010000093.1, read as the reverse complement.
ATGATGATAAGCTTCATCCTCTAACGGTATCCACACCACGAACGAAAACCAAGAAACTCTTAATCTTGGTTGCTAGACCAATTTGTGAAACAAACTTTCACAATGAACTATATGGAATTTATTTGATTTCTTGTTCTTCACTTTTAGGATCTTAGAACAAGAATAAAACTCTCTCAAACCCTTTGTAGACTTTTTCAATGCATGCTGTTTAGAGGCTGTTTATATACTTGTTAGACCTATTCCAAATAGGTAACAAGTGATTAAACTCGTAAGAAAACGTATTGGGAAAGTGTCACGCCCCGGAAATCTAAAAAAAAATCCATAAATATAAAATTTACATAATTAATATCTCCAAAAATGCAAAATACCAAACCGGGCGCGTGAATTCAACTATGAAACCAATTACATCAAACAATACCTCAACGAGATTATAACTCGGAGACTAGAAACAGACGCGGAAGCAAGAACAACTATTAACAAAAATATCCAAAATACAACCGTATATACAAAACACTGATCGACTACGAACCCAATATGAAATACATAAAGGCTCCAAAGAGCAACTATCCCAAAGGCGATCAACCTGCTCAGAAGATTTCCGCTACAACGGACCTCACAACGCTACCACTTGCTTTCCTGGGGGGGGGGGGGGGTTAAGGAAAAACAATTTGAAACAAGAAACGGGGTGAGATAAAATCTCAGTAAGTTACTAAATGCATCTACATGGCATAATATCATGCAATTCAACGATATAACTGAACAAGCAAATCACATAACAACAAATGAGAAAGCTCCCTATCGCCAACTGTCCCATACCAGTTGGAAATAACTACTAACTCATCATGCAGCACATAAGACTGAAATAAACACGTAACAAAGGATACTTAGCCAAGGTTTCACCAAACTGATAGAACAATCGCTGCGCAGCTTCAACCGATCAACCAATCAACAATAGCAGCATAACAACTGAAGAGAACCCCGGTCAGAACCGACCAATCAATCAATCAACCCATCAAACCATCTTCATAGTAGCATTAAAGCTGAAGAGAATACCCTCGGTACCGGAACAATAACCATAAGAGTGTCACAAAGGACAAGAGCCATGCCACAAAGTCATGCTCGGTAGCTAGATACATTCCCAAAGGAAGCTAACTTATCCCTTCCAAGGCCAATCTCGAAAAGGGGGTATAGAAGGGGGCAAAACAATGGTCAACATTATAATGGACTTGGTTTTGTCATTATAATCTTTCCCATCGCCCGATGCAACAAATATGCCAACTGGACTTCCAAATAAATGCTAAGTAATAAATACTAGCTTAATTAAACAACTTCGGGTTCCAAAGTAGGGAACCATACCAAATAATCACCATAAAGATGCAACGGTTACTCATGAAGAGTTTAACAACAACGATAACAAGAGTTTCTCACGAAGAGCACAACAACGATAAACGGAATTTCTCATAAAGAGCACAACAACGATAAACGGAATTGCTCATAAGGAGCTCAACAACAATGATTATTAGAATACTATAATTCCATAAAAGGGGAACCATACCAGATACATTCCAAAGATGATACCCACAAGTTACTCATAAAGAGTACAACCCAAACGGTCACTCACAAATAGCACAATGACTATTACCAAAATGACCCTAAACATTTACTCATAAAGATATACTGGGACTATTAACTCCCTATATTTACACCTAGAATTACAAATAGGAAGACCGAATAAATACACCTTAAATCTAGTCAACACCGTAGGTACCCAATCACCAATTCACGTCTTACATCCGTCTATCAACGAACCAATTCTTAACCTCAAACACCCAATAAAATCCCGAAGTATAAAACTTAGAACTTAACTGAACAACCTATTCCATCTTGTAGTACTCGAAGAGAGCTTCGAAACGATAGTTTACACACCTAAAACGGAGTCCGGACGAAGAAGTTATGGCATCCGGAAGATCGACCTAATTTCTAGAAAAAGTGGGCGGGCGCCCAGAATTGAGTGGGCGGTCGCCCGGAATGCTGTTGCCAAGCTAAAAGAGGCTGATTTAGTGGGTGGTCGCCCAAAACTAAGTGGGCGGCCGCCCAGACCCCAAAATACACCCGAATTTCACTCCTTTTGTCCTAAATCTTGATATAACAACCCTTATACCTCCCCACCATTGAGGAGCTCGACCCAAACCAATTCTAACTCCATTAAAACACCATTTAACTCCAAATATATCAAACAACACATAACTCATCACCCCAACCCAACGATCCATCACCTAATCTTCACAAATCACTTCGAGAACAACAATTTCTTCCATGGCTTCCCAAATCGATTCGATTGGAACAATCACGAACACATCATAAGATGCCTAAACATCCCCAACAATACTTGATCAAATTCCATAACACCATTGTTCACAAAGGAACCAAATCTCAAGCACTAAAGTGTTCCATGGTATTAACTTAAGTCAACTAGGGTGATACTTCGAGCCTAGATCGGGCTTGAACCATAAAACCATTCGAAAACAAAGGTACTCAGGACAGCTGGTATGGGCGGTCGCCCATAGCCAGTCCGGGCGGTCGCCCAAAACCCACACCCAAGCCCAAAACCAACTGACTTCATGGGCGGTCGCCCAACCCAAAAGTGGGCGGTCGCCCACTCACTTTTACTCAAATTCTTCGGATCAACTGATCTCATGGGCGGTCGCCCAAACCACCCATGGGCGGTCGCCCACGCACCCAGGTCGCCAGAAAACGGCAAGAACCAAATGGGTTCTTCCATTTTCTTACCCAAAACCAAATTTCTCACAATCAACACTCCCAACTTGATCCCCAAAGTACCCAAACAACATCTAACTAAAAAAGGGACCTAAATAACACCATTTATCAAACAAAACCAAGATTAAATTCCAACATTCATAATAATCACCATTTTTTTACCAAAACTCAAATAAATTCCCAATAAATTCTAAACTCAACCAAACTTCCAATATAACACACCAAGCATTATATAAACATGATATGAACATTTTAGCATAAAAATGGGGGAAAAGTAACGTACTCGGATTTTCTCAAAGTTGCCGGAACTCGAATATTTTTTGTTCTCTACGATCCTATCGACGATCTAAACAAGTTTCATGTTTTAAGAAATGAGAAATAACAAGAGGAAGATGGTTAGATTGAAGAGAGAAGGTAGAGAAGAAAACTTACCTTTTTGAGGAGAGAGAGAGAGAGTTTTGCTGGGAATGGGAATTGGTGAGGGGAAGGTGAGGGAGAAGAGAGGGAGTAGGGGGAATTATTATGAAAAACTTACACTTAGGCCCCCCCCTCCCCACTAACTACCCAACTCTAATACTTTCTACTAACAACTAAGACCAACTAATACTACACTAGCACAAATGACCCAAATAAAATGCTAGGCATAAATTATTATGAAACATAAAATGCACACATAAATTATTAATTAAATAATAATTTAAATAAATAAATAAGCAAATAAATAAATAATAATTATTTATTACTAATAAAATAGAGCCTAGTTTTCGGGTCGTGACAGAAAGTCCTTGTCAAACCAGGACAAAAGGTCCGCCCGGGTACACAAACTGGTCCGACCGGATCAACCCTTGGTCCGATCAGGTGTCAGTCTTGGTCCGCCCGGATCTTTATGTGGTCCGGCCAGGTCCTTTATAAGGTCCGACCGGACCTTCCCAGTTTCCTGTTTTCTCCTCTAACTTCCTAATATTCCTCAAAGGCCCTTCGACCCTTAATTCCAATTTAGTCCTTTTAAGATTTGTTCTAATGTGTGTGACCCTTTAGGATTATACTAAGTTGTCAATGGGTAAAACCCATTAGATATGATTAGGTTCTAGCAAACCATCATACCTACCCAATTAGTATAACTATATAAGTTCGTATCCTTTAATAGAACATATCACAATCTCTTTGTTCACGATGTCTATTGAACGTAAGCTATGGTCAATGGTCAACTTACAGTGTTCAATGCTTTCTCGATCTCGAATATATTGATAACACAAATGTTATCGATCTCATCAATTCATTTGCGTACAGCCATGCATTTCATCAATACTATTCATCGAGGGGACCAAGCTTGACATCTCTCATATTGAGGAACAAATCCCATCTTGAATTATTACTCTTACCTACATAGGTTTGATCATGCCAATCATATCTTTTATAATTAATTGGTTAAGAGCAATGTTTGAATATGTCAAACATGATCTCCACTATGTGGAAGACTGTAGTAATCTCAGGTCTAAAGATTCAAGTGATATAACTATATGAGACTTAATTATGACATTGTGACCATGACATAAATCTCATACGGGTCAGTCCAGTATTTGTTCTCCAACAAATAACCACAAGTTTAATTGTATCCCATACACCATAATTATCATATAATTATCTATTAAACTTATACTAATAATTAATCATAATTATCAGAGACGGGGATTATTATAATAAATATGCAAAGGATATAATAATCAAACTTTCAATATCTTTATTTGTCATGACCCGAAAACTAGGCTCTATTTTATTGGTGATAAATAATTATTATTTATTTATTTGCTTAATTATGTATTTAAATTATTACTTAATTAATAATTTATGAGTTATTATAATTCATGCCTAGTATTTTATTTGGGTTAGTGTAGTATAATTGGGTCTTAATTGTAAGTAGGGAGTGTAAGTTTTGTGTGTAGTGATGAGGAGGGGGCCTAAGTGTAAGTTCTTTAAATCATTTTAACTACTCCCTCCCTACTCATCTTCCCCCTCACTCTCTCCATCTCCCAGCATACTCCTTTCTCTCTCTCCATTGCCAAGGAAAAAGGTAAGTTTTCTTCTTCTCTCTCTCTTCATTTTCTTCATCTTCCTCTTGTTATTTCTCATTTCTTAAAACATGAAATGTGTTTAGATCGTCGATAGGATCGCGTAGAATCAAGAATATTCGAATTCCGTCAACTTTCCTTATTTTCAAGTAAGTTACTTTTCCCCCATTTTGATGCTAAAATGTTCATGTCATGTTTATATGATGTTTGATGTGTTATATTTGAAGTTTGATTGAGTTTGGAATTTATTGGGAATTTATTTTAGCTTTGATGAAAAATGGTGAAATCTAGAATGTGGGGATTTGATTCTTGATTTTGGTTGTTAAATGTTGTTGTATGGGTCTTTTTAGACTTATAAGTTGTTTTGGTACATTAGTAAGCTAGTTAGAAGGTTAGATTTTGGTTGAAATGTGTTTTGGTATGAAAATGGAAGAACCCATGTTGTTCTTCCGAATTCCGGCAGGTCAGATCATTGGGCGACCGCCCAAAAATTCCTGGGCGACCGCACAACATTCTGAAAGCTTTTGGTCATGTTTGAGGATCTTTTGGGCGACCGCACATACCATTTTGGGCGGCCGCACAGTCCTCTGAGAGTTTTCATTTTGTTGGTTTGTGTGATTGAGGAATGCGTTTTGGTCCAAATCTTGGGTGTCCTTCTAGTTGACCTTAGTGAACATTGTAGTACACTCTAGTGATAGAATTGGGTCCTTTGTGATGAAGTTTGTGACGGAAATTAGTTAAGGGTTAATTGGGTCTTTGAACATCTTATTGAGGTATTGTTGGTTTGACTTATCTTTGTGATGATCATTTAGTATATGTTTGGGGCATCTTATGATGTGTTCGTGATCATGTTCTAATAAGTGTAACCTTTTGGATTTGTTGGGGTGTTTGGAATGGGTTCGTTATGAACGGAGATAAAGTGTGAATTGGCAATTGGGTACCTACGGTTTGATTAACCTTAAGATGTATTCATTTGGATTTCTTATTTGGAATTCCAGGTGTGATGAGGTGGTTGAGTTCATAGTCCTAGTATATCTTTATGAGTAAATGTTTAGGGTCATTTTGGTAATAGTCATTGTGCCATTTGTGAGCGACCGTTTGGGTTGTGCTCTTTAAGATTAACTTGTGGGTATCATATTTAGGATGTAGTTAGTACGTGCCTTATCTTGGAATCGTTATGTTTTAATGATCAATGTTGTTGGACTCTTTTATGGGAAACTCCTTGTGCTATTGTTGTTGAACTCTTCTTGAGTAATCGTTTGCATCTTTTGTGGTGATTAATTGGTATGATTCCCTACTTTGGAATCCTTCATTGTTTATCGTGCTAGTATTTTATTACTTAGCATTTATTTGGAAGCCCAGCTGGCATTGTGTGTGTGTTTCGGGCGATGCGAAATATTATGATGGCACAAGCCAAGTCCATTATGATGTTGACCATTGTTTTGCCCAATTATTACCCTCCTCCAGATTGGCCTTGGATGTGAGAAGAGCTAGCTCCTTTGTGTGCATTTTAGCTTTACTTGGAGCATGACTTTGTGGCATGTCTCCCGTCCTTTGTGACACTTCATTTGGTTATTGGTTCCGGTACCGGGTTTCTCTTCGGCTTTCATGCTACTACGAAGATGGTGTGTTGATCCATGGGTTGATCGGTCGCTTCTGACCAGGGATTTCTCTTCAGCTTTCAGGCTATTATGAAGATGATGATTTGTGGATTATTGAAGCTGCGCAGCGACCTTTATTTGGTTCTTTCAGTTGGGTGAAACCTTGGCTATGTATCCACTTATGAGTGTTTATTTTAGCTTTATGTGTTGCATGTTGAGCTGGTCGTTATTTCCAACCGGTATGGGACGGTTGGCGATAGGGAGCCTCTCATTTGTTGTTATATGTTTATTTATATGATCGATCATTGGATGTTACCATTCGTCAGCATGTCATTTATTATTCCGCTGCTATCTGTCTTATGTTAATTGCTATTGATCATTGCATATTAGCATGTCATGTAGTTGCATTAGTAACTTACTGAGATTTTATCTCACCCCGTTTATTTCCATCTTTGTTTTTCCTTAACCCCCCCCCCCCCAGGAGGAAAAGGATTAGGATTCGCGGATCGAGGAGGACGTCGAGAGGATTGAGATTTTGGGGCAGGTTGTTATGGATCGGGTTACATTATTTAAATGTATAACCTTTCGTGGATAGTTTTACCTTTATTGACGTCATTAAGAATTGTATATTTTATTCTTTTGGGTATAAGCCGTGGAGCTTATTTTAAATGTACTTTGTTGATTTAAACTTGGATTTGTAAAACCTTGTGTTATCATCTTTTGGTTCAAAATGGAATTTTTAACTTCTATATTTTAGAGTTTTGGTTTTAAGTCGACGTCCAGCTCGCGATCTCGGGCCCGCGGGGTTCGGGGTCGCGACAGTTGGTATCAGAGCCATGGTTTGGCTCTAAGTATAAGTCTAGGTGGACTAGTATGACCTAGGAGGGTAGTTGTGTTCGGAGTGAGTAACGGTTGATGTTTTATGCAGGTAATTGTTCTCAATGGCTAGAAGGGCTAGTGAAGACATCAGTGGGACTCAGAATCTTAATGGTATAAGGGATGGAAACCATGCAGTGTTTCAGGGCATGTTTGAGGAGGCCGTGAAATCAATTCGTGACCAATGGCCGAGAGAGGAACATGTAGCACCTCCGCGATATGGGTTGGAGCAGTTCTTAAAGTTGAAACCAAGTGAGTACGACGGTGAGCCGGATGTGAAGAAAGCCGAGCTATGGATAGAATCGATGGAGAAAATCTACGATGTCTTTGGTTGCACTGATGAGGATAGGGTTCTGTTTTTAGCTTATAAGCTCGTGGGCACTGCGGAACATTGGTGGAAGGCACTGAAGACCAGTTGGGATGCGACTCTTGTACCATATCCTTGGGAGTGGTTCGTGAGGAAATTCAAGGATCATTTTATCTCTCTAGTGAATCAAAACCGGAAAGAGATCGAGTTCCTCAGCTTGGAGCAAGGCTTGCTGTCAGTGGCACAGTACTCGGCTAAGTTCGCAGAATTAGCCAGGTGTTGTGACTATCTTGTGCGGACCGAGGAGCAGAAAGCTATGAGATTCATCCGGGGTTTGAAGACTTCTATTCGGACTTAACTTTTAGCCCAAAGAATTCAACCTTTTCAGGATGCGGTGGATCGAGCCTACTTGATTGAGCAGGATATTGGGGAACACAAAAGGAAGACTGAGATGGTTAACCCGGGTAAGCAAGGAGGGCAGAGTAAGTTACAACAGCAACATTCGGATAACAGAGGTAATTCTGGAGTGCAAACTCGATTCAGAGGACAACTTCAAGGGCAACCAACAGTAGGAAATCAAGGTTCTAATAAGGGGACACGAAATGAGAAAGTCTGCAGCTTCTGTCAGAGGAAAGGACACTCAGAAGACAAGTGTTGGAAGAAGCAGGGAAAATGTGTGAAGTGTGGTCAGTTGGGACACTTCGTTAAAGATTGTCTGAGGTTTAGAGTTCAGTCATCGGGGACAGGAACTGGAATACCACAGGGTCAGAAGAGGGATGCTTCGGGGAAGCCCAAGGTTTCAGGTAGAGTATTGGCAATCGATTAGCACTCGACGTGTGATTCATCAGTTTCAGGAGGTATTAATTTATGTCGAGAGAGCGAGCGCGTGCATTTTAGGATCATTGCATTCTCATGTTTATTTGCATTTAGTTGAATTTATTTCTTTTGAGTCTTTGACTTATGTGTTGTAGGTGTCTACTCCTATGGAGGGGTTTAGGGTATCTGATGAAGTCTTATGTGCTTATGATGTGCTTAAGTATGGTTATGTCTCACCTGCTAAATTAGCCATGTTGCTATTACAAGATTTTGATGTTACTCTTGCTTTAGTTGATTGTTGTAGGAAGATGGTTATATTCTCCATTCCTGATTTCTTAAAATTATTTGAGACCGTTCCTTTGCGTAGAGTTATACCAATTTTTTTTTTTTTTGAAATCCGAGTATTTAGCTTCGGTCAAATTGTTGGGTGTAATTATCATTGTAAGGTTTCTACTTTCTTCTAAATAGTACCTAGTATTTGAGGAGAAGCTTGGGTTAAATTGGGGTGTTGTGGTACAAGGTTGTAATGCTAATATTTAGATCAAAATCCATATTGTATCGGTTGAGTTATAGGAGTTGAGGATTCAATGAGGATCTCTTGAGGAAAATTTTGGTCACTTTTAGTACATCTCCGTGAATGTATCGGAACGGATTAGTATGGTGAGGTATACGATTTGTTATGGGTAATGAGTGTATGGTGGAATTTATAATCGATGATGGTGGTAAGCGTGTTAAGTTAGAAAAGACTAATAAGTACATTTTGGGAGAGTAACAATTTCTCGATCTATGTTAAAGGCATTTTGAATTTTGGTTAGAGAGTGGTTCTATGGTCCTGAATCTCTCCTTGGTGGCGTTTCGCGAATTGGATCATGGGTATGTAAAGGAAGTGGAGTATAAATACTGGGGCATAATTAAGGAATATCATGAATTGGTATTGGGTCAGTTGGAACGTCTCTAGCTAATTGGGTTATTATGATGGTAGTGTTATTGAGCCTAAGTGTCATTAGGTTAATAAATGTATGCGTGAAAGATTAACTTGGCTTAGCTATTGAGGACTTAGGATTTGTTGATTTCCGTTGGGTATATGAGCACGGATTATGGACCTAAATGAGAATTAGAGAAAATCTTTGAAGATAAATTTGGATAGTTTTGCGGACTAGTGAATATATGGAACTGTCTAGACTTTCAAAGATCGGATTAATGAAGGGACGAGATTATAGCATAGGTTTAAGTGGACTTTTTGTATTAAAATTTTGGAATTTATATTGTACTCTTAGTTTAAGTGCTAGCTTAAGTGGAGGCACTAAAATGGTAATCCTTAGAGACATGATCACCTCGATGAATATTATGGGAATGAAAATTATTTAGCTTTTGTAGTTTAAGAGTCGATTAAACTCGAGATGGTTTAAGGTTGTGAACTTCTGGGAAGTAATATCAAGTATGCGTTTGGCTTATGAATGCACTTTTGCAGTGTAATTAAGGTTATGCATAAGATGAACTTGAGGTATCTCGGGAACTATGTTGGGAGCAATTGAGATTCTTGATTTTGAACTTGGATCCTAATTAGTAGTGGGGGTTATGGTTGAAGGAAGTCAAGTGCGAGAGGTCCTGGTATGGTGAACATTATTTAAGGTTACCTTGTAGTGGGTTGGATTGGACAATTGAGGAGTTTGAGAAATGGCGGAACTATCGTATCCGTAGCTATTTGGTCTTTCGGGTAAGTCTCGTTAAAATTCGGGTCGAATTTTCTTTAAGGGGGAGTGAATGTCACGACCCGAAAACAAGGCTCTATTTTATTGGTGATAAATAATTATTATTTATTTATTTGCTTAATTATGTATTTAAATTATTACTTAATTAATAATTTATGAGTTATTATAATTCATGCCTAGTATTTTATTTGGGTTAGTGTAGTATAATTGGGTCTTAATTGTAAGTAGGGAGTGTAAGTTTTGTGTGTAGTGATGAGGAGGGGGCCTAAGTGTAAGTTCTTTAAATCATTTTAACTACTCCCTCCCTACTCATCTTCCCCCTCACTCTCTCCATCTCCCAGCATACTCCTTTCTCTCTCTCCATTGCCAAGGAAAAAGGTAAGTTTTCTTCTTCTCTCTCTCTTCATTTTCTTCATCTTCCTCTTGTTATTTCTCATTTCTTAAAACATGAAATGTGTTTAGATCGTCGATAGGATCGCGTAGAATCAAGAATATTCGAATTCCGTCAACTTTCCTTATTTTCAAGTAAGTTACTTTTCCCCCATTTTGATGCTAAAATGTTCATGTCATGTTTATATGATGTTTGATGTGTTATATTTGAAGTTTGATTGAGTTTGGAATTTATTGGGAATTTATTTTAGCTTTGATGAAAAATGGTGAAATCTAGAATGTGGGGATTTGATTCTTGATTTTGGTTGTTAAATGTTGTTGTATGGGTCTTTTTAGACTTATAAGTTGTTTTGGTACATTAGTAAGCTAGTTAGAAGGTTAGATTTTGGTTGAAATGTGTTTTGGTATGAAAATGGAAGAACCCATGTTGTTCTTCCCGAATTCCGGCAGGTCAGATCATTGGGCGACCGCCCAAAAATTCCTGGGCGACCGCACAACATTCTGAAAGCTTTTGGTCGTGTTTGAGGATCTTTTGGGCGACCGCACATACCATTTTGGGCGGCCGCACAGTCCTCTGAGAGTTTTCATTTTGTTGGTTTGTGTGATTGAGGAATGCGTTTTGGTCCAAATCTTGGGTGTCCTTCTAGTTGACCTTAGTGAACATTGTAGTACACTCTAGTGATAGAATTGGGTCCTTTGTGATGAAGTTTGTGACGGAAATTAGTTAAGGGTTAATTGGGTCTTTGAACATCTTATTGAGGTATTGTTGGTTTGACTTATCTTTGTGATGATCATTTAGTATATGTTTGGGGCATCTTATGATGTGTTCGTGATCATGTTCTAATAAGTGTAACCTTTTGGATTTGTTGGGGTGTTTGGAATGGGTTCGTTATGAACGGAGATAAAGTGTGAATTGGCAATTGGGTACCTACGGTTTGATTAACCTTAAGATGTATTCATTTGGATTTCTTATTTGGAATTCCAGGTGTGATGAGGTGGTTGAGTTCATAGTCCTAGTATATCTTTATGAGTAAATGTTTAGGGTCATTTTGGTAATAGTCATTGTGCCATTTGTGAGCGACCGTTTGGGTTGTGCTCTTTAAGATTAACTTGTGGGTATCATATTTAGGATGTAGTTAGTACGTGCCTTATCTTGGAATCGTTATGTTTTAATGATCAATGTTGTTGGACTCTTTTATGGGAAACTCCTTGTGCTATTGTTGTTGAACTCTTCTTGAGTAATCGTTTGCATCTTTTGTGGTGATTAATTGGTATGATTCCCTACTTTGGAATCCTTCATTGTTTATCGTGCTAGTATTTTATTACTTAGCATTTATTTGGAAGCCCAGCTGGCATTGTGTGTGTGTTTCGGGCGATGCGAAATATTATGATGGCACAAGCCAAGTCCATTATGATGTTGACCATTGTTTTGCCCAATTATTACCCTCCTCCAGATTGGCCTTGGATGTGAGAAGAGCTAGCTCCTTTGTGTGCATTTTAGCTTTACTTGGAGCATGACTTTGTGGCATGTCTCCCGTCCTTTGTGACACTTCATTTGGTTATTGGTTCCGGTACCGGGTTTCTCTTCGGCTTTCATGCTACTACGAAGATGGTGTGTTGATCCATGGGTTGATCGGTCGCTTCTGACCAGGGATTTCTCTTCAGCTTTCAGGCTATTATGAAGATGATGATTTGTGGATTATTGAAGCTGCGCAGCGACCTTTATTTGGTTCTTTCAGTTGGGTGAAACCTTGGCTATGTATCCACTTATGAGTGTTTATTTTAGCTTTATGTGTTGCATGTTGAGCTGGTCGTTATTTCCAACCGGTATGGGACGGTTGGCGATAGGGAGCCTCTCATTTGTTGTTATATGTTTATTTATATGATCGATCATTGGATGTTACCATTCGTCAGCATGTCATTTATTATTCCGCTGCTATCTGTCTTATGTTAATTGCTATTGATCATTGCATATTAGCATGTCATGTAGTTGCATTAGTAACTTACTGAGATTTTATCTCACCCCGTTTATTTCCATCTTTGTTTTTCCTTAACCCCCCCCCCCCCAGGAGGAAAAGGATTAGGATTCGCGGATCGAGGAGGACGTCGAGAGGATTGAGATTTTGGGGCAGGTTGTTATGGATCGGGTTACATTATTTAAATGTATAACCTTTCGTGGATAGTTTTACCTTTATTGACGTCATTAAGAATTGTATATTTTATTCTTTTGGGTATAAGCCGTGGAGCTTATTTTAAATGTACTTTGTTGATTTAAACTTGGATTTGTAAAACCTTGTGTTATCATCTTTTGGTTCAAAATGGAATTTTTAACTTCTATATTTTAGAGTTTTGGTTTTAAGTCGACGTCCAGCTCGCGATCTCGGGCCCGCGGGGTTCGGGGTCGCGACAGTTGGTATCAGAGCCATGGTTGGCTCTAAGTATAAGTCTAGGTGGACTAGTATGACCTAGGAGGGTAGTTGTGTTCGGAGTGAGTAACGGTTGATGTTTTATGCAGGTAATTGTTCTCAATGGCTAGAAGGGCTAGTGAAGACATCAGTGGGACTCAGAATCTTAATGGTATAAGGGATGGAAACCATGCAGTGTTTCAGGGCATGTTTGAGGAGGCCGTGAAATCAATTCGTGACCAATGGCCGAGAGAGGAACATGTAGCACCTCCGCGATATGGGTTGGAGCAGTTCTTAAAGTTGAAACCAAGTGAGTACGACGGTGAGCCGGATGTGAAGAAAGCCGAGCTATGGATAGAATCGATGGAGAAAATCTACGATGTCTTTGGTTGCACTGATGAGGATAGGGTTCTGTTTTTAGCTTATAAGCTCGTGGGCACTGCGGAACATTGGTGGAAGGCACTGAAGACCAGTTGGGATGCGACTCTTGTACCATATCCTTGGGAGTGGTTCGTGAGGAAATTCAAGGATCATTTTATCTCTCTAGTGAATCAAAACCGGAAAGAGATCGAGTTCCTCAGCTTGGAGCAAGGCTTGCTGTCAGTGGCACAGTACTCGGCTAAGTTCGCAGAATTAGCCAGGTGTTGTGACTATCTTGTGCGGACCGAGGAGCAGAAAGCTATGAGATTCATCCGGGGTTTGAAGACTTCTATTCGGACTTAACTTTTAGCCCAAAGAATTCAACCTTTTCAGGATGCGGTGGATCGAGCCTACTTGATTGAGCAGGATATTGGGGAACACAAAAGGAAGACTGAGATGGTTAACCCGGGTAAGCAAGGAGGGCAGAGTAAGTTACAACAGCAACATTCGGATAACAGAGGTAATTCTGGAGTGCAAACTCGATTCAGAGGACAACTTCAAGGGCAACCAACAGTAGGAAATCAAGGTTCTAATAAGGGGACACGAAATGAGAAAGTCTGCAGCTTCTGTCAGAGGAAAGGACACTCAGAAGACAAGTGTTGGAAGAAGCAGGGAAAATGTGTGAAGTGTGGTCAGTTGGGACACTTCGTTAAAGATTGTCTGAGGTTTAGAGTTCAGTCATCGGGGACAGGAACTGGAATACCACAGGGTCAGAAGAGGGATGCTTCGGGGAAGCCCAAGGTTTCAGGTAGAGTATTGGCAATCGATTAGCACTCGACGTGTGATTCATCAGTTTCAGGAGGTATTAATTTATGTCGAGAGAGCGAGCGCGTGCATTTTAGGATCATTGCATTCTCATGTTTATTTGCATTTAGTTGAATTTATTTCTTTTGAGTCTTTGACTTATGTGTTGTAGGTGTCTACTCCTATGGAGGGGTTTAGGGTATCTGATGAAGTCTTATGTGCTTATGATGTGCTTAAGTATGGTTATGTCTCACCTGCTAAATTAGCCATGTTGCTATTACAAGATTTTGATGTTACTCTTGCTTTAGTTGATTGTTGTAGGAAGATGGTTATATTCTCCATTCCTGATTTCTTAAAATTATTTGAGACCGTTCCTTTGCGTAGAGTTATACCAATTTTTTTTTTTTTGAAATCCGAGTATTTAGCTTCGGTCAAATTGTTGGGTGTAATTATCATTGTAAGGTTTCTACTTTCTTCTAAATAGTACCTAGTATTTGAGGAGAAGCTTGGGTTAAATTGGGGTGTTGTGGTACAAGGTTGTAATGCTAATATTTAGATCAAAATCCATATTGTATCGGTTGAGTTATAGGAGTTGAGGATTCAATGAGGATCTCTTGAGGAAAATTTTGGTCACTTTTAGTACATCTCCGTGAATGTATCGGAACGGATTAGTATGGTGAGGTATACGATTTGTTATGGGTAATGAGTGTATGGTGGAATTTATAATCGATGATGGTGGTAAGCGTGTTAAGTTAGAAAAGACTAATAAGTACATTTTGGGAGAGTAACAATTTCTCGATCTATGTTAAAGGCATTTTGAATTTTGGTTAGAGAGTGGTTCTATGGTCCTGAATCTCTCCTTGGTGGCGTTTCGCGAATTGGATCATGGGTATGTAAAGGAAGTGGAGTATAAATACTGGGGCATAATTAAGGAATATCATGAATTGGTATTGGGTCAGTTGGAACGTCTCTAGCTAATTGGGTTATTATGATGGTAGTGTTATTGAGCCTAAGTGTCATTAGGTTAATAAATGTATGCGTGAAAGATTAACTTGGCTTAGCTATTGAGGACTTAGGATTTGTTGATTTCCGTTGGGTATATGAGCACGGATTATGGACCTAAATGAGAATTAGAGAAAATCTTTGAAGATAAATTTGGATAGTTTTGCGGACTAGTGAATATATGGAACTGTCTAGACTTTCAAAGATCGGATTAATGAAGGGACGAGATTATAGCATAGGTTTAAGTGGACTTTTTGTATTAAAAATTTTGGAATTTATATTGTACTCTTAGTTTAAGTGCTAGCTTAAGTGGAGGCACTAAAATGGTAATCCTTAGAGACATGATCACCTCGATGAATATTATGGGAATGAAAATTATTTAGCTTTTGTAGTTTAAGAGTCGATTAAACTCGAGATGGTTTAAGGTTGTGAACTTCTGGGAAGTAATATCAAGTATGCGTTTGGCTTATGAATGCACTTTTGCAGTGTAATTAAGGTTATGCATAAGATGAACTTGAGGTATCTCGGGAACTATGTTGGGAGCAATTGAGATTCTTGATTTTGAACTTGGATCCTAATTAGTAGTGGGGGTTATGGTTGAAGGAAGTCAAGTGCGAGAGGTCCTGGTATGGTGAACATTATTTAAGGTTACCTTGTAGTGGGTTGGATTGGACAATTGAGGAGTTTGAGAAATGGCGGAACTATCGTATCCGTAGCTATTTGGTCTTTCGGGTAAGTCTCGTTAAAATTCGGGTCGAATTTTCTTTAAGGGGGAGTGAATGTCACGACCCGAAAACAAGGCTCTATTTTATTGGTGATAAATAATTATTATTTATTTATTTGCTTAATTATGTATTTAAATTATTACTTAATTAATAATTTATGAGTTATTATAATTCATGCCTAGTATTTTATTTGGGTTAGTGTAGTATAATTGGGTCTTAATTGTAAGTAGGGAGTGTAAGTTTTGTGTGTAGTGATGAGGAGGGGGCCTAAGTGTAAGTTCTTTAAATCATTTTAACTACTCCCTCCCTACTCATCTTCCCCCTCACTCTCTCCATCTCCCAGCATACTCCTTTCTCTCTCTCCATTGCCAAGGAAAAAGGTAAGTTTTCTTCTTCTCTCTCTCTTCATTTTCTTCATCTTCCTCTTGTTATTTCTCATTTCTTAAAACATGAAATGTGTTTAGATCGTCGATAGGATCGCGTAGAATCAAGAATATTCGAATTCCGTCAACTTTCCTTATTTTCAAGTAAGTTACTTTTCCCCCATTTTGATGCTAAAATGTTCATGTCATGTTTATATGATGTTTGATGTGTTATATTTGAAGTTTGATTGAGTTTGGAATTTATTGGGAATTTATTTTAGCTTTGATGAAAAATGGTGAAATCTAGAATGTGGGGATTTGATTCTTGATTTTGGTTGTTAAATGTTGTTGTATGGGTCTTTTTAGACTTATAAGTTGTTTTGGTACATTAGTAAGCTAGTTAGAAGGTTAGATTTTGAGTTCATAGTCCTAGTATATCTTTATGAGTAAATGTTTAGGGTCATTTTGGTAATAGTCATTGTGCCATTTGTGAGCGACCGTTTGGGTTGTGCTCTTTAAGATTAACTTGTGGGTATCATATTTAGGATGTAGTTAGTACGTGCCTTATCTTGGAATCGTTATGTTTTAATGATCAATGTTGTTGGACTCTTTTATGGGAAACTCCTTGTGCTATTGTTGTTGAACTCTTCTTGAGTAATCGTTTGCATCTTTTGTGGTGATTAATTGGTATGATTCCCTACTTTGGAATCCTTCATTGTTTATCGTGCTAGTATTTTATTACTTAGCATTTATTTGGAAGCCCAGCTGGCATTGTGTGTGTGTTTCGGGCGATGCGAAATATTATGATGGCACAAGCCAAGTCCATTATGATGTTGACCATTGTTTTGCCCAATTATTACCCTCCTCCAGATTGGCCTTGGATGTGAGAAGAGCTAGCTCCTTTGTGTGCATTTTAGCTTTACTTGGAGCATGACTTTGTGGCATGTCTCCCGTCCTTTGTGACACTTCATTTGGTTATTGGTTCCGGTACCGGTTTCTCTTCGGCTTTCATGCTACTACGAAGATGGTGTGTTGATCCATGGGTTGATCGGTCGCTTCTGACCGGGGATTTCTCTTCAGCTTTCAGGCTATTATGAAGATGATGATTTGTGGATTATTGAAGCTGCGCAGCGACCTTTATTTGGTTCTTTCAGTTGGGTGAAACCTTGGCTATGTATCCACTTATGAGTGTTTATTTCAGCTTTATGTGTTGCATATTGAGCTGGTCGTTATTTCCAACCGGTATGGGACGGTTGGCGATAGGGAGCCTCTCATTTGTTGTTATATGTTTATTTATATGATCGATCATTGGATGTTACCATTCGTCAGCATGTCATTTATTATTCCGCTGCTATCTGTCTTATGTTAATTGCTATTGATCATTGCATATTAGCATGTCATGTAGTTGCATTAGTAACTTACTGAGATTTTATCTCACCTCGTTTATTTCCATCTTTGTTTTTCCTTAACCCCCCCCCAGGAGGAAAAGGATTAGGATTCGCGGATCGAGGAGGACGTCGAGAGGATTGAGATTTTGGGGCAGGTTGTTATGGATCGGGTTACATTATTTAAATGTATAACCTTTCGGGGATAGTTTTACCTTTATTGACGTCATTAAGAATTGTATATTTTATTCTTTTGGGTATAAGCCGTGGAGCTTATGTTAAATGTACTTTGTTGATTTAAACTTGGATTTGTAAAACCTTGTGTTATCATCTTTTGGTTCAAAATGGAATTTTTAACTTCTATATTTTAGAGTTTTGGTTTTAAGTCGACGTCCAGCTCGCGATCTCGGGCCCGCGGGGTTCGGGGTCGCGACATTATTAATATATAATCAATAGATAACATTAATCGTTCACATAACGTGCCTAGAGCATATAACACCAACAATTTCCCACTTGCACTAGGCCTAATTAATGTATCGAATACCTATAGACCTAACATGACCATCATGCTTTGCTTGTAGAAGACCCTTTGTCAATGGGTCGGCAATGTTATCATCAGTCAGTACTTTGCATATATTTACGTCTCCTCTATCAACGATCTCTCGAATGATATGAAAAAGCATATGTATGTGTTTGGATTTCTGATGTGATCTTGGTTCCTTTGCTTGAGCAATAGCACCATTATTATCACAATAAAGGTCTATTTGGTTATCAATGATAGGAACCACCTCTAGTTCACCAATGAACTTCTTGATACAAACAGCCTCTTTAGCAGCATCGGATGCAGCTATATACTCAGCTTCTGTTGTAGAATCAACAACGGTACTCTGCTTAGAACTCTTCCAACTTACAGCACCACCATTTAGCATAAACATAAAACCAAATTGTGATCTATAATCATCCTTGTCAGTTTGGAAGCTTGCATCTGTGTAACCCCTTACAACAAGATCATCTTCCAAACCTCCATATACCAAAAACGAGTCTTTAGTCCTTCTCAAGTACTTAAGAATCGCTTTGACAGCTATCCAGTGACTCTCACCAGGATCTGATTGGTATCTGCTCGTCATGCTCAAAGCATACGAGACATCCGGTCTAGTACATATCATGGCATACATAATGGATCCAATTGCAGAAGCATATGGGATTCCATTCATGCATTCTTGCTCATCAGTTGTCTGAGGACACTGAGTCTTGCTAAGAGTTTTACCATGTAACACTGGCAGGCTACCTCTCTTAGAGTCTTCCATACGGAATCTTCTAAGAACCTTATCAATGTATGTACTTTGACTTAAACCAATCAATTTTCTAAATCTATCATGATAGATCTTTATACCAAGGATGTAAGCAGCTTCTCCCATATCTTTCATTGAGAAACACTTTCCTAACCATGTCTTTACAAACTGAAGTGCCGGAATATCGTTTCCCATGAGTAATATGTCATCAACATATAGTATTAGAAATAATACTACGCTCCCACTAATTTTCTTGTACACAAAAGGTTCATCTTTGTTCTTGATGAAGCCAAACTCTTTGACCGATTCATAAAATCGAAGATTCCAACTCCTAGATGCTTGCTTCAATCCATAGATGGATCTCTGCAACTTGCATACTTTATTAGAATTTTCTGGATTTGAAAAACCTTCAGGTTGTGTCATATAAGCATCCTCAAGTAAGTTCCCGTTAAGAAACGCTGTTTTGACATCCATTTGCCATATCTCATAGTCAAAATATGCGGCTATGTCAATTAAAATCCTTATAGACTTGATCATTGCTACGGGAGAAAAAGTTTCATCATAGTCAATACCATGAATCTGCCTATAGCCTTTCACTATAAGTCTAGCTTTATAAGTATGCACCTTTCCATCCATGTCAGTTTTCTTTTTGAAAACCCATTTGCATCCTAGGGTTTTTACACCTTCGGGTGCATCTATCAAGTTCCAAACTTGATTATCATGCATGGATTGGATTTCAGATTCCATGGCTCCAAGCCATTTATCTGAATCAGGAGCGGACATCGCTTCTTGGTAGGAAGTAGGTTCATCATTCTCAATGATTTCTACTTCATTACTATCCGTTACGAGAAATCCATATCTCTCGGGTTCGGATCGTAACCTACTAGATTTGCGACAGACTTGAGTATCTTGAACAGGTTCCACAACTCCTTGTGTAACTTGTTCAGATTCCTCCATCGGTTCATTGTTAGTTTCGGGTTCTCGAATCTCTTCGAGATTAATTTTACTCCCACTGATTCCTTTGGAGAGAAACTGTTTCTCTAGAAAGGTACCAGTTCCAGCAACAAACACTTTGTTGTCTGTACGATTGTAAAAGTAATATCCTTTAGTTTCCTTAGGATATCCCACGAAATTACATTTATCTGATTTGTGTGAAAGTTTGTCAGAGATAAGTCTCTTGACAAAAGCCTCACATCCCCAAATCCTCATGAAAGAAAGACAAGGTTTCTTTCCACTCCATATCTCATATGGAGTCTGTTGAACCGCTTTAGTAGGAATTCTATTTAGTGTGAACGCAGCAGTTTCTAATGCATGACCCCAAAAGGACAGTGGAAGATCACTTTGACTCATCATAGATCGAACCATATCCAATAAAGTCTGATTCCTCCTCTCGGACACACCATTCCATTATGGTGTTCCAGGTGGAGTTAACTGTGAAACAATTCCACAATCTTTAAGATGATCGTCAAATTCTTGGCTCAAATATTCACCACCACGATCTGATCGAAGTGATTTAATAGTTTTTCCAAGTTGATTCTGTACTTCATTTTGAAATATTCTGAATATCTCAAAAGATTCACTTTTATGTTTTATCAAGTAGACATAGCCATATCTACTAACATCATCTGTAAAAGTTATGAAGTATTGATATCCTCCCCTAGCACTGCTGCTCATTGGTCCGCATACATCAGTATGTATAAGTCCCAATAAGTCACTAGTACTTTCACTACTCTTAGTAAAATGTGTTTTTGTCATCTTTCCAAGTAGACAAGACTCACAAGTTTCATATGATTCAAAATCATGTGAATCTAAAAGTCCGTCCCCATGGAGTTTTGAGATACGCTTCTCATTTATATGACCAAGACGGCAATGCCACAAATATGTATAGTTTTCACCATTAGGTTTTGATCTTTTATTTATGTTATAGATATCCTTATTATTTTGTTCTTCTAGATTTAGGACATAAAGTCCATTATATGAATCTGCAATACAATAGAGCATATCATCATAATAGACTGCACATTTCCTGTTCTTAACAAGAAAAGAATATCCTTCATTATCTAGTGAAGAAACTGAAATAATATTCTTACTCAAACTTGGGACATAATAGCAATTGTTCAAAACAAGTATTAGTCCAGTAGGTAAAATGACTTCATAAGTCCCTACGGCTAATGCAACAACTCTTGCTCCATTTCCCAAACGTAGGTCAATTTCACCTTTGTTGAATTGTCTCTTGTTCTTTAGTCCTTGCACACTCGTACAAATGTGGGATCCACATCCGGTATCAAATACCCAATAACTAGAAGTAGAGAGATTAATTTCTATAACAAAAATATCTGAAGTAATAGTCTCAATATCCTTTACTTCCTTTTGATCTTCTAGACTTCTTCCACAATTTTCATTCCAATGGCCAATCAGATTGCCATGGTGAGAAATTGTACCTTTTAGAGTTTTAGTATTAGTTACATCCTCTCCTTTAGACTTGACGACTCTTGTTTATCTAAATATTTAAATCCTATATCCGTCTCAAAACCTTTCTGCCAAGCTTGCATAAGGAACTTTTCCTTTAAGAGTTTGCTTATCACATAAACATCTATGTGTTCTTGATACTTCTCAAGTATTAATCACATAGTATCAAGCTTAATACAACAGACATCAAAAGAATCATCAACATGTTTCTTGTATATGTCTTTGTGTGTCCAAAGGACATTGACAATGGTTTCTCTCGAGTTAGGATTATCCAGAATGCATAACTCCAATTCTTGCTTAAGAACAATTCTTAATCTCATGATCCAATCAAGGAGTTTTGAAGCATTCTCTTCTAATTCAAGGATAGATTGCAATGACGGGGTTTGATTATTGTTTAATGCCATTATCTACACATATGAAAACATGTACCCATACATAAGTACCAACTTTATTAAAGATATTGTAGACACCCCGCTTTGGACCTCTCACCCCGATTGCATACATAGTATTTTTATTTAACTTGTTTTTGTCAATTTCTGTTACTTCCGTTAAGTTCTTAACTGATTCCGTTAGTTTTGGACTAAACTGCATAACAGAATTAACTTTTAGAGTCATTCTGTCATTTTGTTATTCTCATCCGCGGGCGCCTCCCGTAATAGTCATGGGGAGCGCGCGCGTTTGGTCCAATAGGCCGGACCCGCGCGTTTCCCACTTTGGCAGTAACGGATAGCACCATTTTTCCCTCCCTTTTCTTATTTAGAAAATATCTTCTTGATCACAAACACCTCCTTTTTACATCCAAATTCATTCCCCCTTATTTCATAACTCCCAAATCTTTTATTATAGCCATTCTTCATAAAAACAAAATATTTCATTTTATTATTATTTGATTTTCTTTTATTTCTTTCATTAATTCTTTTATTTATCTTTTTCTTGATTGGTCAATTCCATTTCACATGGATTGACCAATTTCCCTCCAACATTTCCCTCCTAAGTTTACCTATAAAAACCATCATCTCCTACCTTGGAAAGGGACCTCAATTTTAGACTTGAATTTTCTCTATACACACACTATACACAATTCTCTACACAAATTCTCCCAACAAGAGTTCTTCGTAATAAGACTCTACATAAAATTGTTCTACAACAATTTCTCTACAACAACACCATCTTCAAGTCAAGGTTTAAAGTCCTTCTTCTTAAGGTACAACTTCCATTTTTCTTCTTCTTATTTTATTCATGTCTAGTCAATGTATGCAATCTCCATAAAAAGGGATACAACCAAAAAGCCACTTCACTATTAAAGTTTGGTCAAGGTTACATCCCAACATTTTAATTCCACTTTAATTTACATTCTCATTTCTTAATGTAATTATCTAGTAATAATTCGACATGTAATCTTTAGTATAAATCAATAAATAAGCAATTCTCCTTTATTTTTCCTCTATAAATTTCCCCATTCTTTTCATTATAATTGTTAGCACATTTCTCTTATCATTAACTTGAAGGACATTTAGCATTAGAACACCAAAAGTAGCAAGACCCGCGTAAGCGGGGCGGAGTGGGTGTTTAAGTACTTCCCACTCCGTCACCTAACCCCCGAACCCATCTTTTCACGAATCTCTGGTTTTGTATATAAAATTGGCTCTTTTTAGGTTTTTCTTATGTTCCTCTAAAACATAGGTGGCGACTCTTAAAATCAATTAGACATCCTAGGATAATTCACCGCTCTAGCCAAGCCGTGGTCTCCCGGGGTATCTACAGATATTATTAACAGTATTTCACAAATACTCCCACTAAATTATATAACCTTCATTAGCAATCATGCATAATATAATTTAAGTGGGCTAAGATCCATATTTCACTTGATTTGTGAGTCTGCTTTGGCATGAACCTCAAAATCAAGCTATTTAGGTAAATAACTTCTTATCAATCATATAATATATGACTCTTACATCCTTTCATGAGATTCCTTAGACATCTTATGTCTGAAGCATGTTTTATTCTCATCTTATGCCTTAGGCCCAAAACTGTTTTGATAGCCTAATCAAGTTCAACCACTTTAAATGTATAGACAACCTTTGTCTCATCTTGCTTCTCAAAGATAAAATGATGTGCCTCGCTTTTGGCGAATAAACCACATCAAAATGATCAAAGTACTTGACAAGTGTTTTAATCGTGGATGGCATAGAACTTAAAATTTTAAGAAGGTTCAAACATATAGCATATAACACATTTATGATCACATAAGATAAACATGTTACACATCAAGTTTAGTCACTAAATTAATCTCTATTAATTTAAGCATGATATTATGTGTCATTAGTTTATCTATAATTATGAGGATGAGACTATTTGAACCTCGGTTATCATCTCCAAATCAAGATAACAAGAAGTACGGCCGAACTAAGCCATAAGGCAACCACAATTCCGCACTAATTCAAGAAACTAAGAAAGTAGTCCATGTGGCCGAAACTAAGTAATAGATGGTCTCGATGAACGTAGGCCAATTGCATTCACAATTCCACATGGATCTCCAAAACTTGAATCAAGAACTTTGTTTCTCAATTTTAGTAATTATGAACTCTTCATAATTCTAACTTCGTTTTATCTTTGAATCTTTGAATCTTTGATTACGATCGAGTTTGGGAAACACAGTCTCGAGAACGTAGGCTAGCCATCCAAGCCTTGAACCAATCTCAGAATTCAACAAACTAAAACAAATAGGAATTTCAAACCAAAAAATCCACCCCGCGATCCTAGCCAATTCCCGCACCAGACCCGGAGGTCTGGCCGGGTCATTTACTAGGTCCGGTCGGACCCTCTGGAAAAACAGAACAGTTTTTCAAGTTTAAAAAATTTGTCTCAAAATTGTTTTTCCCCGATTCAATTAGGATTTGGTGTTCTTTATGATCCAATTGTTGGGTTTCGAATTAACATGCGCAGCGGAATATAGCAATTAAAATTTTAAGAAACCCAAAGCCATGGATCCGTTCATATGATTAAATCAAATATAACAAGATGAATAGAAGAATAACTAACCCTTGATGGCTATGAATTTTCTCTTTGGTCTTGGTGTAGATATTGAAGCTTTATCACGAACAAATCACGAACTTTGTAAGATGATAAAATTCACCCTCTAGCGGTATCCACACTTTGAACGAATATCAAAAGGAGCTTCTTTGATCTTGGTTGCTAGACCAATATTATGAAACACACTTTCACAATATAATAAAGAACTATATGGAATTTATTTGTGAATTATTTTGTTCCTCAATCAAAGATATCTTAGAACAAAATAATATCTCTCTCAAACTCTTTGAGACTCACAAAAGCACTTGTCTGTATGGTCTGGCCGAATTGGGGTTTTTATACACAATTAAGACCTATTCCAAATAGGAATCTTGTGCCAAAAACCTTCCTAAATCGAATTAGGAATTTTCCAATCGGGACACCAGGCGCCCGCCTGGTACCACCCAGGCGCCCGCCTGTTTGGGCAGAAAGTCCAGTTTATTTCTGGCTTGAACAGGCGCCCGCCTGGTTCAACCCAAGCGCCCGCTTGGTTGACCAGGAGGCCCAGATCTCTCCAGAAATTCCTTGGAAGTCCTCCGACCCTAAATGCCAATATAGTCCTTTTATTTAAGATTCGTTCTATTGTGTGTGACCTCTAGGATTATACTAAGTTGGCAATGGGCTCAAACATGATCCCATAAGATATGATTAGGTTCTAGCAAACCGTCATACCTACCCAAATAGTATAACTAGATACAAGTTCGCATTCCTTTAGAATATGTCACAATCCCTTTGTCCACGATGTCATTGAACACAAGTCATCGTCAAACAGTCAACTTGTTTTGTTCAATACTTTCTCGATTCCGAATATGTTGATAATTCAAATGCTATTGATCCAATCAATCCATTTGAGTCCGGCCGAACATTTCATCATCATTCCTTCGAGGGGCCCAAGCTTGACATCTCTCCGTGGAGGGACAAATCCCTTTAGCTTATTATTCTTCCCAACGGGAATCCGATTATGCCAATCATACCCTTTATAACTATCGTGTTAAGGTAGCGTTTGAATATGTCAAACACAATGTTCATCGAGTGGAAGACTATAATAACTTCATGTCTAAGGATTCAAATGACATTACTAATATGAGAAATATGTACGACATAGACCATGACATAAATCTCATACAGCGGGTCATGTCCAGTGCCTTGTTCCAAGCAAGTACCCATAAATCTAACATGATCATCTCATGATCATTTAGCCTTTATACTAGTGCTTAACAAGTACTAGGGATGGAGATTATTATAAGTAAACATGAACAACAATAATAATCAAAACATCTCTTTATTGATATGAAATAAATGATAACAATTACAACGTTTATTAAACGTGCCTAGGGCACCACTACCAACAATCTCCCACTTGCCCTAGGCCCAATCTCCCATGTATCTAATACCCATGGACCTAACATGACCATCATGTTTAGCTTGTGGAAGTCCCTTTGTTAGCGGGTCCGCAACATTGTCATCAGTAGGTACTCTGCATATATTTACGTCTCCCCTATCAACGATTTCTCGAATGATATGAAAACGCCTAAGTATGTGTTTGGATTTCTGATGTGCTCTTGGTTCCTTTGCTTGAGCAATAGCACCATTATTATCACAATAAAGGTCTATTGGATTAGCAATACTAGGAACCACTTCAAGTTCAGTTATGAACTTCTTAATCCAAACAGCTTCCTTTGCAGCATCCGATGCAGCAATATACTCAGCTTCTGTTGTAGAATCAGCGGTTGTACTTTGCTTGGAACTCTTCCAGCTTACAGCTCCACCATTTAACATAAACACAAAACCCGATTGCGATCGGCTATCATCTTTGTCGGTTTGGAAGCTTGCATCCGTGTAAGCATTTACAACGAGATCATCTTCCATTCCTCCATAGACCAAAAACGAGTCTTTAGTTCTTCTCAAGTACTTAAGAATCGCTTTTACAGCTATCCAGTGATTTTCGCCAGGGTCGGATTGGTATCTACTTGTCATGCTCAAAGCATAAGATACATCCGGCCTCGTACAAATCATGGCATACATGATGGACCCAATTGCCGAAGCATATGGAACATCATTCATTTTCTCACGCTCATCTTTTGTCTTAGGACATTGAGTCTTGCTTAGAGAAACTCCATGTAACACGGGAAAGGTTCCTCTCTTAGAGTTTTCCATACGGAATCTTCTAATGACCTTGTCAATGTATGTACTTTGGCTTAAACCAAGTAGCCTCCTTGATCTATCTCTATAGATCTTAATGCCAAGAATATATGCGGCTTCACCCATATCTTTCATTGCGAAGCACTTTCCTAACCAAGTCTTCACAGACTGAAGTGTAGGAATGTCATTTCCAATGAGCAATATGTCATCCACATATAAAATAAGGAATAGCACCATGCTCCCACTAATCTTCTTGTATACACAAGGCTCATCTTCGTTCTTGATGAAGCCAAACTCTTTGACCGATTCATCAAAACGGAGATTCCAACTCCTTGAAGCTTGCTTCAATCCATAGATGGATCTTTGCAATTTGCATACTTTAGAATCTTGTTCAAAACCTTCTGGTTGTGTCATATACACATCCTCTTGTAGTTTTCCATTCAGGAAAGCGGTTTTTGACGTCCATCTGCCATATTTCATAGTCATGATATGCGGCAATGGCAAGCAAAATTCTTATAGACTTGATCATTGCTACGGGTGAAAAGGTCTCATCATAGTCAATACCATGAACTTGCCTATAACCCATCGCTACAAGCCTAGCTTTGTAAGTATGCACCTTCCCATCCATGTCGGTCTTCTTCTTGAAGACCCATTTGCATCCTATGGTTTTTACACCTTCGGGTGCATCAATCAAATTCCAAACTTGATTGTCTTGCATGGATTGCAATTCGGATTCCATGGCTCCAAGCCACTTGTCGGAATCAGGAGAAGACATCGCCTCTTGGTAGGTTGACGGTTCATCATTCTCAATGATTTCTACCTCATTACTATCCGTTACGAGAAATCCATATCTCTCAGGCTCGGATCGTATCCTACTAGATTTGCGAGTTACTTGTGTATTTTGAACAGGTTCCACAACTCCTTGTGGTTCTTGTTCTTGTTCCACTATTGGTTCAATGTTATTTTCTGGGTCTCGAATTTCTTCAAGATTTATTTTACTACCACTGATTTCTTTGGAGAGAAACTCTTTCTCTAGAAAGACACCAGTTCGGGCAACAAACACTTTGTTGTCCTCTCGGTTGTAAAAGTAATATCCTTTAGTTTCCTTAGGATATCCCACGAAAATACATTTATCAGATTTGTGTGCTAGTTTGTCAGAGATAAGTCTCTAAACTTCGCAACCCCAAATCCTCATGAAAGATAAACTAGGTTTCTTTCCACTCCACATCTCATATGGAGTCTTTGAAACCGATTTAGTTGGAACTTGATTTAGTGTGAAAGCAGCGGTTTCTAGGGCGTAACCCCAAAAGGATATTGGAAGATCAACTTGACTCATCATTGATCGAACCATGTCTAACAAAGTCCGATTTCTCCTCTCAGACACACCATTCCATTGTGGTGTTCCAGGCGGAGTCAATTGTGAAACTATTCCACAATTCTTTAGATGATCATCAAATTCTTGACTTAAGTATTCACCACCTCGATCTGATCGAAGTGCCTTTATACTTTTGCCAAGTTGTTTTTCTACTTCATTTTGAAATATTCTAAATATCTCAAATGCTTCACTTTTATGTTTCATTAGGTAAACATACCCAAATCTACTATAATCATCAGTGAAGGTTATGAAGTATTGAAATCCTCCCCTAGCATTGCTACTTAATGGTCCGCATACATCGGAATGTATCAACCCCAATAAGTCGCTTGCCCTTTCACCCAACTTGGTAAAAGGTGTCTTAGTCATTTTTCCAAGAAGGCACGACTCACAAGTATCATATGACTCTAAGTCACATGAACCCAAAAGTCCGTCCCCATGGAGTTTTGAGATACGCTTCTCATTAATATGACCAAGACGGCAATGCCACAAATAAGTATGATTTACATCATTAGGTTTAGATTTCTTATTTACATGATAGACATTATTTTCATTCTTGACATCCAAGATATAAAGGCCATTAAATGAATTAGCAATACCATAAAGCACATCATTTAAATAAATAGAAAATTTCTTATTCTCAATAAGAAACTTAAAACCTTCATTATCCAAACAAGAAATTGAAATAATATTTCTGCTTAAATCCGGAACATAATAACAATTGTTCAAAACAAGAATTAATCTGGAAGGTAAAGTGACTTCATAAGTCCCTACGGCTAATGCAGCAACTCTTGCTCCATTCCCCACACGTAGATCTACTTCACCTTCTTTAAGCAGTCTCATATTCTTTAATCCCTGCACATTTAGACAAATGTGAGAACCACATCCGGTATCCAATACCCAAGAATCAGTGGTAGAAAGGAGAATATCTATCATATAGATACCTGAAGTCGACGCAGCCTTGCTGCTCTTCTTCTTCTTTTGCTCTTCCAAGAAAGCCTTGCAATTACGTTTCCAATGACCAATTTCTTGACAATGGAAACAGATTGCATCCTTTTGTGAATCAGGTTTTGCCTCAGAAGCCTTGGCAACCTTTGCCTTGCTTATCTTGGGTTTGACAACTTTTGCCTTACCCTTTCCTTTGGCACTAGCCTTCTTCCCATCATGAACCAAGAGCACGGGAGAACCTTTCTCCACAATTTTCATCTCTGCAGTTTTGAGCATCCCATGCAACTCAGAGAGATTCTTATCCATTCCATGCATGTTATAATTCATCACAAACTGATTATAACTTTTAGGCAATGAATTAAGAAAGAGATCCGTGGCTAGCTCCAATGGGATTGGATAGCCAAGTTTCTCAAGGTGCTCTACATAACCTTTCATTTTAAGAAAGTGAGGACTCACTTGTTGCCCTTCATTCATTTTACTAGTAGTGAATGCAACAATGGTCTTGTACCTCTCTTGCCTAGCTTGCTCTTGAAACATGGTTCTCAACTCCACGCCTATCTCATAGGCTTCCAAATGTTCCAAACTTTGTTGGAGTTTTGAACACATAGCAGCAAGCATGAGACAACTTACATCTCTAGAATCATTACGATGTTTCTTGTAATTGTCTCTTTCTACCCTAGGGGCAGTAGGCGGTGGTTCAGCAGGGAGAGGCCCATCGAGAATGTACAACTTATCTTCTTGCCTAAGAACAATTCTTATGCTTCGGATCCAATCCATAAAGTTTGTACCATTCTCTTCGAGCTTATCCTTCTCAAGGATCGATCGCAACGACATTGATTGAGTGTTATTAGTCATTATCTACAAATATGCAAAAAATTTCCAAAATTTAATAAGTACCGATTTTTCACTAAAAAGATAAATAATGTATTTTTCAAACAAAATACTCCCACTAAATTATATAACCTTCATATACATCCAATGTATAATATAATTTAAATGGGTTAAGATCCAACTTTAATTTAATTTCAAGTCCGCTAAGGCGGATTACACAAAATCAAATTAATTAGGTAGACAACTCTTGTCGATCATATCTCATATGACTCTTAGTTCCTTTTATGAGATTATTTTAGAAATCCAATTTCAAAAAGCATGTTAAACCTCATCTTTGCCTAGGCCCAAAACTGTTTTGACGCCCAATTAAGTCTAACCATTTTAAACGCATAGTTAATGTGTCCCGCTAGGGCGTGCCCACATTATCTATCTTGCTCATACATAAATAAATTTAATGCATCTCGCTAGGGCGAATCTACATTAGAGTCACTTATGTACTAACAAGTGTTTTAATCATGGCATGGCAATAAAAGACTTAAAACTTTCTTTGAAGGTTCATCACATATAGCATATAACACATTTATGAGCACATAATATAAACATGTTACACATCAAGTTTAGCCACTAAATTAATCCCATTAATTTAAGCATAATATTTATGTGTCATTAGTTTCTCTATAATTATGAGGATGAGACTATTTCAACTTTGGTTATTATCTCCAAATCAAGACAACAAGAAGTGCGGTCGAACTAAGCCATTAGGCAACCACAATCCCGCACTAATTCAAGAAACCAAGAATGTAGTCCATGTGGCCGAAACTAAGCAATAGATGGTCTCGATGAACGTAGGCCAATTGCATTCACAATTCCACATGGATCTCCAATCATTGAATCAAGAAATTTGTTTCTCAATTTTAGCAATTATGAACTCTTCATAATTCTAACTTCGTTTTATCTTTGAAACTTTGATTGCGATCAATTTTGGGAAACACAATCTCGATGAACGCAGATTGGCCATCCAAAACTTGAACCAATCTAGGAATCACAAGACTAAAACAAATAGGAAAATCAAACCCCAAAATCCACACACAAACCAACTACCCAAAACCCATTCCAGATCAGCAAGTCTGAAGTGGTCTTGTTACTGGTTTTGTTGGATTTATCGAAAAATTCCAGAATCAGATTTTCAACAAAATCAGAACATTCTGGCCTAGCGAGCGCGCGCCTGGTCCATCACGGGCGGCGCCTGCAACGCGCGCGCGCCTGGTCCAGCGCGGGCGAGCGCCTGTATGGTCAGAATGGTATGGAATTTTCAAGTTCGAAAATTTTGTCTCAAAATTATTTTTCCCCGATTATTAAAACTTTGATCCAATCAAAAATCAATAATCGAAATAATTCAGAATCCACCATAATTTTATTGCGATTGAATCGTGCGATTAAAGTTGGAAAAACAATAAACCACATAAAATCACAAAACACATAAACATCATATAATCCAATATTCATATCATGCTTGGCACAGAAACAATTTATATACACACAACATGATCCAAGTATTGAATTAATCAACATGAACGGGGCTCTGATACCACTGTTGGGTTTCGAATTAACATGCGCAGCGGAATATAGCAATTAAAATTTTAAGAAACCCAAAGCCATGGATCCGTTCATATGATTAAATCAAATACAACAAGATGAATAGAAGAATAACTAACCCTTGATGGCTATGAATTTTCTCTTTGGTCTTGGTGTAGATATTGAAGCTTTATCACGAACAAATCACGAACTTTGTAAGATGATAAAATTCACCCTCTAGCGGTATCCACACTTTGAACGAATATCAAAAGGAGCTTCTTTGATCTTGGTTGCTAGACCAATATTATGAAACACACTTTCACAATATAATAAAGAACTATATGGAATTTATTTGTGAATTATTTTGTTCCTCAATCAAAGATATCTTAGAACAAAATAATATCTCTCTCAAACTCTTTGAGACTCACAAAAGCACTTGTCTGTATGGTCTGGCCGAATTGGGGTTTTTATACACAATTAAGACCTATTCCAAATAGGAATCTTGTGCCAAAAACCTTCCTAAATCGAATTAGGAATTTTCCAATCGGGACACCAGGCGCCCGCCTGGTACCACCCAGGCGCCCGCCTGTTTGGGCAGAAAGTCCAGTTTATTTCTGGCTTGAACAGGCGCCCGCCTGGTTCAACCCAAGCGCCCGCTTGGTTGACCAGGAGGCCCAGATCTCTCCAGAAATTCCTTGGAAGTCCTCCGACCCTAAATGCCAATATAGTCCTTTTATTTAAGATTCGTTCTATTGTGTGTGACCCTCTAGGATTATACTAAGTTGGCAATGGGCTCAAACATGATCCCATAAGATATGATTAGGTTCTAGCAAACCGTCATACCTACCCAAATAGTATAACTAGATACAAGTTCGCATTCCTTTAGAATATGTCACAATCCCTTTGTCCACGATGTCATTGAACACAAGTCATCGTCAAACAGTCAACTTGTTTTGTTCAATACTTTCTCGATTCCGAATATGTTGATAATTCAAATGCTATTGATCCAATCAATCCATTTGAGTCCGGCCGAACATTTCATCATCATTCCTTCGAGGGGCCCAAGCTTGACATCTCTCCGTGGAGGGACAAATCCCTTTAGCTTATTATTCTTCCCAACGGGAATCCGATTATGCCAATCATACCCTTTATAACTACCGTGTTAAGGTAGCGTTTGAATATGTCAAACACAATGTTCATCGAGTGGAAGACTATAATAACTTCATGTCTAAGGATTCAAATGACATTACTAATATGAGATATATGTACGACATAGACCATGACATAAATCTCATACAGCGGGTCATGTCCAGTGCCTTGTTCCAAACAAGTACCCATAAATCTAACATGATCATCTCATGATCATTTAGCCTTTATACTAGTGCTTAACAAGTACTAGGGACGGAGATTATTATAAGTAAACATGAACAACAATAATAATCAAAAGATCTCTTTATTGATATGAAATAAATGATAACAATTACAACGTTTATTAAACGTGCCTAGGGCACCACTACCAACACCAATCACCATGAACATCAGAACCTTGAATAAACAATTTATTCATGAATCTCTTGGATTATCAAAACTTTGATCAAATCAAAAATTGATGATCTAAAGAATTTTAAATCCAACATAATTTTGATTGTGATTGAATAGTGCGATTAAAGTTTATAAAACAATAAACCACATAAAACGCATATAACACACAAACATCATAATCCCAATATTCAAATCATGCTAGACACATAAACAATTTATATACATACAACATGATTATGTATTGAAATAATCAACATGAACGGGGCTCTGATACCACTGTTGGGTTTCGTAGTAACATGCGCAGCGGAATATAGCATTTAAAATTTATGAAACCCAAATCCTATAGATCCATTCATATGATTAAATCAAATACATATATGATGAATACATGAATACTAACCCTTGAAGCGTTTGATTTAACAACCTTGAATTTGGTGTAGCTTTTCGAAACTTGATCACGAAGACAATCACGAGCAAGATCACGAACTTGAAGATGATAAGCTTTACCCTCTAACGGTATCCACACCACGAACGAATATCAAGAAACTCTTGATCTTGGTTGCTAGACCAATTTGTGAAACAAACTTTCACATTGAACTATATGGAATTTATTTGATTTCTTGTTCTTCACTTTTAGGATCTTAGAACAAGAATAAAAATCTCTCAAACCCTTTGGAGACTTTTTTAATGGATGCTGTTTAGAGGCTGTTTATATACTTGTTAGACCTATTCCAAATAGGTAACACGTGATTAAACCCGTAAGAAAACGTATTGGGAAAGTCCTAGTCAAACCAGGACAAAAGGTCCGCCCGGGTACATAAACTGGTCCGACCGGATCAACCCTTGGTCCGACTGGGTGTCAGTCTTGGTCTGCCCGGATCTTTATGTGGTCCGGCCGGGTCCTTTACAAGGTCTGACCGGACCTTCCCAGTTTCCTGTTTTCTCCTCTAACTTCCTAATATTCCTCAAAGGCCCTTCGACCCTTAATTCCAATTTAGTCCTTTTAAGATTCGTTCTAATGTGTGTGACCCTTTAGGATTATACTAAGTTGGCAATGGGTATAAACCCATTAGATATGATTATGTTATAGCAAACCGTCATACCTACCCAATTAGTATAACTATATAAGTTCGTATCCTTTAATAGAATATATCACAATCTCTTTGTTCACGATGTCTATTGAATGTAAGCCATGATCAATGGTCAACTTACAGTGTTCAATGCTTTCTCGATCTCGAATATATTGATAACACAAATGTTATCGATCTCATCAATTAATTTAAGCACGGCCATGCATTTTATCAATACTATTCATTGAGGGGCCCAAGCTTGACATCTCTTATATTGAGGAACAAATCTCATCTTGACTTATTACTCTTCCCTACATAGCTTTGATCATGCCAATCATATCCTTTATAAGTACTAGGTTAAGAGCAACGTTTGAATATGTCAAACATGATCTCCACTATGTGGAAGACTGTAGTAATCTCAAGTCTAAAGATTCAAGTGATATAACTATATGAGACTTAATTATGACATTGTGAACATGACATAAATCTCATACGGGTCAGTCCAGTATTTTTTCTCCAATAAATACTCACAAGTTTAATTGTATCCCATACACCATAATCATCATATGATTATCTATTAAACTTATACTAACAATTAATCATAATTATCAGGGACTGTGATTATTATAATAAACATATAAATGATATAATAATCAAACATTCAATATCTTTATTAATATATAATCAATAGATAACATTAATCGTTCACATAACGTGCCTAGAGCATACAACACCAACACATAAAACATAACCCACGAACATCCTTAGGGTTTTTTTTTTTAGTCAAAAATATTGAATTCCATTAAATCCCCATCGAACTCCATAGTCAAAGAACCGTTGGAAACATCCAACTTGGTATGAGCCGTAGACATAAATGGCCTCCCTGATGAATGAGTTTTTACTCATTCTATTGGATACTTTTAAGCTTAATTTTTGCTTTGTTCTCAAGATTTTGTTATTTGATAGGTTCTTTTTGTGTTTTTGTTGTGTAGGGTGGTTATGTGCTCAATTTAGAATAAATGAGATAAAAAAAAGAGCTTAATTGATCAAAGTTTTGAAGGGCAGGGCTGTTGTGCAAAAATCTGAAGTATTTAGGGACCAATCTACCAGTTTTGAGGCTTGAAGGACCAAACTGCAGCAAATTGTAAGTTCAGGGACTAAATTGAAAAATCTTTAGTACTTAACCACCTTGAACTTAGAGAGGTTTCTTAAGGAAGATCCTACAAAGTTGGTGGAAATGAGACAGATGTTTAAGCCGTGAGTGTGGTTGAAGTATGTGAATTTCCTTTGGGAACTATATACTTAACGGATTTTTTGATCGTTATATAATACCCCCTCCGTCCCACCTCACTTGAGACTTATTTCCATTTTGGTCCGTCCCACTTCATTTGAGACTCCCAAAAATGGTAATCCTTTTACAATTTTATATTCAATCTACCCCACCCACTCATTCTCTCTCTTCATTTTCCACCACCAATTCATTCAACCAACCTACTATTAACCTCACTCATTCCCTCCATTTTCTACCACATATATTTTCCTTATTTTATTCTTTTTCCTTAGTTATTGTGCCCACCTCTTAGGTCTCAAGTGAGGTGGAACGGAGGAAGTATTTAGTACCAAGAAAAAAGGCAAAGAATTGTTGGAGTTATTGGATTATAAAAATAAAGTCGAGAATGTTGGTACAATGAAATTCATTGTAGGCCGTTTCTTGATTAAAAATAGTAGACTCCATAAACCGTAAAAAGTTAAAAGAAAGAATTGAAATAGTCTTTCATGAAATCCATGCCGAATGGATGGTGTTAAGTAAATTTTTCAAGTGACGATATAATTGAAAAATTACTTTTCACTTGGAATGATTTCAAGAAGCAACTCAAACATAATGAATTGAAATGAATGTTGAGATGGTTGCTATTTATCTTTTTGTTGAAAAAGAGAATAGAGATTCGGATAAGAAGTTGTGCAACACTTCTTGTGATGAAAGAAAATGTGGTGGAGCATATTGAAATGCTTAAGGCAAAAACAAAATTTATCAAACTTGGTCAAAAGTCAAACTTGTTTGAAAAGCCAAACTTGTATGAAAAGTCAAACATATACCTTGTATCTTGAGAGACAAAGGTACATGTCATCAAGGATGATATAATGATTTTTGAATGAAGGAAATTGAAATTGTATCAACCGATGGGTTGAGTTGGTGATCGATAATGAGAATATGTCTCTTTAGTTTGATCATATTTCTTCATTAAAAAAGGAATTCAAATAAGATGTGAAATGTGTGTTGAACCACATCATCATATGATAAGAATAGTGATGTTTTGTGATATGTATAGATTCAAACACATTGTAATAATAACAATGTCATTATTATTATTATTATTATTATTATTATTATTATTATTATTATTATTATTATTATTATTATTATTATTATTATTATTATTATTATTATTATTATTATTATTATTATTATTATTATTATTATCTCATTGAATGGAGAAGCTTGAAAATAACTTTAAAATGAGATATTGAGGATGAAACACTAATGAGTATAGTGTGTGTATAACATGTGCCTGTACACAAATTATCCACCTTGTAAACGACTATCAAATGGTGTTGATGAACATAATGATAACATTATTGCTATATTTTAGGACTAACCTAAAGATGTGGTGGTGAGTCTGCTTTGGAAAATAAATACCTATTGAATAGGTTACCCCAAGAAAGTATGTAAATTTTGTATGAAGTATGAAAACGTAGGTCTACGTACACTTGTGAATGTGGGGGGTATTTCGCAAGGTAGAAAGTTCAACATCAACAAAATAGATATTTTGGTACAAGATGGTGGAGTATGTAAATAAGGATTTTTTTATTATGGTTGCCATATATTATTTAATAACTTTGAATATATACAAAACCAAGAAAATTGAAAACAAAAATGAAAATCAAGTATTGATGTCAAGTTCATAAAAATGAACAAATAATACTTTGAGTGAAATAGATCAAAGTGATACTTTGAGTGAAATAGATCAAAGTTACACTTTGAGTGAAATATATCAAAGTGATGCTTGAATGAAATAGATCAAAGTAAAACCTAGAATAAAGTGTGCAAGTTAGTAAAGTCACTAGATAATGACATCAAAAGCTTGATTTTGCCATGAAAGAAAGTGGATTAATCAAATATGACATGAGTGGTTATGTCATATTGTTTATTATATCTATCAAAGATATGCTAAACTTGAAAGAAGTTTAGCTAATGTGGCCATTGGGTCTAAAATTTCAAGAAGAACTAATGAATTTGCATTAAACAAATTATGATATAATTCTTTAAAATTTTGAAAAGACCAAGAGATATGGGTTTAGCAGATGCAATCATTGAAGTAAAAATTTGTAAGAAATCTAATGGAAAATTCTTGAGAAACTAACAAGGATGATTTAGCAAGGGTTAAAACACAATAGGCATGAGTCAACATCTATTGAAGAATAGAGGTGACGTTGTTTCTCAAGTTGAACACTCGAGAATTAATGGAAGTCTAGTGAGTTGGTACAGCAATCCTAAGTATATTGTATAAGTAATAAGGTACTTGAGATACAATCGAGATCACGGATTACACTACACTAGACATCTATCGATAATTTAAGGATATAACGATGCTATTTGTATATATTAAATCAAAGACTTAAGGTCTATGAGTGGCTTCGTATTCTTATTAGCGGAATCAACTATATCATGTAAATCTTCTAAAGAAAAGAGTTGTAAATAGATCCATAGAGGAATCTAAGTTTATAGCTTTAAGTAAATGTGGTGAGAAAGCCGCGAGGCTATGCCAATTTATAGAAGATATTTTAAGGGACAAAGCTTGTGCTAGCAATTGGTTGCACTGCTAGAAGTCAATTGATGACTGATTCAACACAAAGCACTTTGTATAATGGTAGGACTTGACACATATATCAAAGACATAATACCATTAAGAAACTACTCTCAACTAATTTGATTATGTGAAGTCAAATGATAAACGGATCCGTTAACCAAAATGTTAGAACCGAAGTTAGTTATAAATTATGGAGGGGAATGATACATAAGCCTCTTAGAGTTGATCACAGCAGAAAATCCAATCTAGATGACTGGAGATCCCTGTTGGTAGTGGTGCCCTAGGCACGTTTAATAAACGTTGTAATTGTTATCATTTATTTCATATCAATAAAGAGATGTTTTGATTATTATTGTTGTTCATGTTTACTTATAATAATCCCCGTCCCTAGTACTTATTAAGCACTAGTATAAAGGCTAAATGATCATGAGATGATCATGTTAGATTTATGGGTACTTGTTTGGAACAAGGTACTGGACATGACCCGCTGTATGAGATTTATGTCATGGTCTATGTCATACATATATCTCATATTAGTTATGTCATTTGAATCCTTAGACATGAAGTTATTATAGTCTTCCACTTGATGAACATTGTGTTTGACATATTCAAACGCTACCTTAACACGGTAGTTATAAAGGGTATGATTGGCATAATCGGATTCCCGTTGGGAAGAATAATAAGCTAAATGGATTTGTCCCTCCACGAAGAGATGTCAAGATTGGGCCCCTCGAAGGAATGATGTTGATGAAATGTTCGGCCGGACTCAAATGGATTGATTAGATCAATAGCATTTGAATTATCAACATATTCGGAATCGAGAAAGTATTGAACAAAACAAGTTGACTGTTTGACCATGACTTGTGTTCAATGACATCGTGGACAAAAGGATTGTGACATATTCTAAAGGAATACGAACTTGTATCTAGTTATACTATTTGGGTAGGTATGACGGTTTGCTAGAACCTAATCATATCTTATGGGATCATGTTTGAGCCCATTGCCAACTTAGTATAATCCTAGAGGGTCACACACAATAGATCGAATCTTAAATAAAAGAACTATATTGGAATTTAGGGTCGAAGGACCTCAAGGGAATTTCTGGAATTATTCTGGGCCTCCTGGTCAACCAAGCGGGCGCTTGGGTTGAACCAGGCGGGCGCCTGAATAAGCCGGAAAAGGCCTTGACCTTCTGCCCAAATGAGCGGGTGCTCGGGGGGTACCAGGCGGGCGCCCGGTATGCCAACTGGAAATTTCCTAATTCGATTGGGAAAGGTTTTTTGGCACAAGATTCCTATTTTGAATAGGTCTTAATTGTGTATAAAAACCCCAATTCGGCCAGACCATATTGACAAGTGCTTTTGTGAGTCTCAAAGAGTTTGAGAGAGATTTTATTTTGTTCTAAGATATCATTGATTGAGGAATAAAATAATTCACAAATAAATTCCATATAGTTCTTTATTATATTGTGAAAGTGTGTTTCATAATATTGGTCTAGCAACCAAGATCAAAGAAGCTCCTTTGATATTCGTTCGAAGTGTGGATACCGCTAGAGGGTGAAAATCATCGTCTTCAAAGTTCGTGTTCAAGCTTTGTGATTGTGATCAAGTCTTCAAATCTCCACCAAAGACCAAGAGAAAATTTGATAGCCATCAAGGGTTAGTTTTTCCTTTATTCATCATGTTGTATTTGATTTAATCATATGAACGGATCCATGGTTTTGGGTTTCTTAAAATTTTAATTGCTATATTCCGCTGCGCATGTTACTTCGAAACCCAACAATCCCAAGAACAAGATTCAAAAAGGATCACCTAACTGTTAAAAGACTTGTCTATTCCTATTAGTGACATCCCGAAGGGATAAGTATAAGCCTATAGATTTTAATGACTCTTACGCGTCGAGAAAGTCGAGCGGGGTAATACGGGCTACCTTCACGAAGTCACCTATGTGAGAGAGAATGATGCAATCCGACATTCAAAGGCAATTCAAGGATCCGCCCGGACCTCCACAATGATCCGCCCGGACCTGATTTACACGGGCGCTCCATCTTCAACACTCGGCCGTGCATAAAAGGAATTGAAGGACAGCGACTTGCGTAATGAATTGCACGACCGTGCTTATTCGTGAGCATGGTCGTGCCCGGCGTATGATCTGACGAGGAGTCCATTTTGTTTCAATTTTTAGTTTTAAAAACAATTCCTTATTTATTTTTGTTTTTGATTTCCTTCTTAGAATAGGATTTTATTATTATTCTAGTATAAGTATTCTTTGTAGTCTTTTATTTTGGATAAGTTGATTATTATTAATTTCAGAATTGCTTTGCAATTGTTTATCTCTTCTTCTTTAACCTCCTTTATTTCTTATTCAAGAATTTCATTGGAATTCTTCTTGGGAATTTTAATTCCTTGCAGATTAATTGATTTCGATCAATTAATATTTATCTTTCCGCTGTGTTTTACAACAGTTGGTATCAGAAAAGGACGATCCTTGGACAATGGTTGACGGTGTAGGAAACAACGAGGACACACACACCATGAATGCTAATATCGCGGCTCTTACAAGCCTGTTGGAGCAACAAGCAACGCGTCAAGATGCACTCTTGGCGGCCCAAGCAGCACAGCAGGCGCAGCAAGCATCGCAATTTGTGGAGCTTATGGCAACAATGGGGCGTTTAGCAGTTGGTGGAGGTGGTGATGTCAACCCCGGAAACCGAAACGGCACGCGTGAGGAAAATCTCCGTCACGTTGATCCGTATGGTAGGGTTAACCGTAATAATCGTAATGAGGGGGTCATGGGAGTACCCCTACGCCCTAAAATTCGGGCAGATATTCCATCGTTTAACGGTGATTTTTTGGTTGAGGATTTTATGGATTGGCTTGCAGAGGTCGAAAAATTCTTTGACTTGATGCAAGTTGAGGAGGAACGAAAGGTTCCTTACGTAGCCTACAAATTGCGGGGTGGAGCTTCTGCATGGTGGGGACAATTGGCAAGATTAAGAGCTCGTACTAATAAACCACCTATTCGTACATGGAGAGATATGAAACAGGAGTTGTGGGGTAATTTCTTGCCTGATGATTATGAGCACGTCCTCTACACCAAACTCCTTACTTGTAAACATGGAAGTCGTACAGTGGAGGAATATGTTCATAATTTCTTAGCCATATCTGTAAGGGTGGATTTATATGAAATGGAAGCACAACAGGTTTCAAGGTTTATTGGAGGTCTTCATCTTGGTATCAAAAATCAAGTCGAATTGTTTTCTTCGTTCGTGATGAATAAGACTATTACTAGAGGAAAAAAGGTAGAGACTCAATTGGCCTCTTATTTTTGTTCCCCTACAAATTTTCATAAGTTGGGTAATGCATCTTCCTCTAGTACCCAAGCCAAAAATTCTGTTGTTCTTAACGATGAAGATTCAGAGCAAACACCGGCCGCGGGTTCTAAGAACGATGATGGGAAACAACCAATTGCCACAAGGACTCAACCGGTACGTCGTAATAATAATGTTCCCAATCCTGCTAATACATATGCAAAGCCTCATGGGAATAAATGCTTTAAGTGTGGTCAACCGGGTCATATCTCTAGTAATTGTACTAGTGGTAAGGATAAAGGGGTCCATATAGTGGAACGTGATGGGTTTCTTGAGGATGATGAGGACGATGAAGGGCCAGAAGTAGTTTATGACTGTAATCTTGAAGACGATGATGAAGGTGATGATCATGCCTCCTATGTGGTTCGCAAGCTCATGCTGACTACTCCAATCGAGGAAACTGATCCTCAACAGCACAATATTTTTCGCACCAATGGGAAGGTACATACTTTTGCTTCTACATTTATTTTTGATAGTGGTAGTAGCGAAAATTTGGTGTCACGTGCGTTGGTCGATGAGTTGAAACATGAGGTATGCACACATCCTAGTCCTTGTTCTGTGGGGTGGATTAGTAATGTCAGAAAAATCAAGGTACATGAGCAATGTCTTATTCCTATTTCTATTGGTCGTTATACGGATAAGGTCTTATGTGACATTGTTGATATGAATGCATGCCACATTTTGTTGGGTAGACCTTAGCAATATGATCTTGGTGTTGTTTATAATGGGAGGGAAAATTCTCTGAGTTTTACAAAAGATGGGGTGTGTTTTCGTTTTTGTTCTTTGAAAGACAAATGTTGTAGACAACAAGGACCTCGTTAACAGATAATTTCCTTGAGCACGGCACATGAAGAGGATGTTCTTTCTCTAATTCAAGACATTGTGAGTAGTGTTGATCACGGGGAGGACGGGGCGGACGATCAACATCAGCAAACTGCACCAAATGATTTACACTTCTATCCAGTTCATATCAGTTTGCCCGAGGTTGTACATCGGGATCCTGTTTGTGCTATGAATTTGTTCCGTTGGGTTGCGACAATACCAAATTTTTCATGGCCGTCAACATTAATGATGTTCCTGTATTCAAAATATCTTTTTAAATGGCACGACCCTTTTCAAACATCGGAGGTGAACTCGGGACGAGTTCTTTTTAAGAGGGGGTGTATGATGCAATCCTACATTCAAAGGCAATTCAAGGATCCGCCCAGACCTGATTTGCACGGGCGCTCCATCTTCAACACTCGGCCGTGCATAAAAGGAATTGAAGGACAGCAACTTGCGGAATGAATTGCACGATCGTGCTTATTCGTGAGCGCGGTCGTGCCCGGCGTATGATCTGACGAGGAGTCCTTTTTGTTTCATTTTTTAGTTTTAAAAACAATTCCTTATTTATTTTTATTTTTGATTTCCTTCTTAGAATAGGATTTTATTATTATTCTAGTATAAGTATTCTTTGTAGTCTTTTATTTTGGACAAGTTGATTATTATTAATTTCAGAATTGCTTTGCAATTGTTTATCTCTTCTTCTTTAACCTCCTTTATTTCTTATTCAAGAATTTCATTGGAATTCTTCTTGGGAATTTTAATTCCTTGCAGATTAATTGATTTCAATCAATTAATATTTATCTTTCCGCTGCGTTTTACCTCAGAGAAGTGGGGCCTCTTTGAGAAAAATTGTACGAGGCTCAATTCTTAGACCCTCTCGGAGAACCATGCATTATGTTCAGGGCTATGAATGAACATAGCAATGAGAAATGAAATATGTTAGGACGTTACTTGTGTCTAGTATATGATCGGCTAAAAGCATATCGATTCAAGGACATTGCGTCTATCGACTTGCGAGTAGAGTAAATATGCTAGTACGAGCGGAGGTTCAATGTGTAATATCCCCACACCTTCGTATGCAAGTTTTTTGTCTGCCGGACTTTATCACCAAGCTCGTCCTCAATTTCCTTCATGTGGGGGATTTTTGGAAAAGTGTGGTTTGTGTGAAGGAAATCGTGCACATTTCCATGCAAGAATCGTTTGTCATTGGACAAAGATTATCGTGGGTTCATATTCTATTTGTGAGAATATGAAAATGATATATTTATTTGTTCAATTTGAAGATTGGAAGATAAAAATATTATAGCTCAAATAAA
This sequence comes from Campanula takesimana, assembly GCA_026119855.1. Lineage (NCBI taxonomy): Eukaryota > Viridiplantae > Streptophyta > Magnoliopsida > Asterales > Campanulaceae > Campanula > Campanula takesimana. The sequence continues at coordinate 468,063 of JAOWBW010000093.1, read as the reverse complement.
TGGATGGAAGTTGGAAATGTGAGTTTGTCTCATATGTGAAAAAAATGGAAAAACAAGTTGATAGTTTTTGCCACTTTTTATTGAATTATAATTCTTTTATTTCAAGATTAATTTTCAAGAATTACTTCCAAGCTTAATGTCCATTATTGACTTGAAAATGCAACTTGCAAACTATTGATGACAATGTTAATTTTTGAAATTAACTTGATCATCAATTTATGAATTAATCCTTGGGGAGTTTTGAGCTATAAAAGAAACACCCACAAGTCTTTTTTGAAAGATGAAGAAAAAGAGAGAAAAAACACACACAAAAAGAAACTTTTCTAGCGTTCTCCCTTCTTGAATTTGTTATTCTTCATCCTTTGACCTCCAAGAAAATATACAATGGTGATATTGTCTAAGCAATTAGTTCATTTCGCCGGAAGGCTTAAGTGTGGAGTTGCAACAGGTCAATCCGTTTTATCCTAGGAGACTAACTCCCATTGAAACCTCAAGCACTCGTAGAGATGGGGCCAAATTAGTCTTAAGGAGAGTGTGTTTTCACACGACTCGGATACAAGAGACCAAATATGGTTGTAACGTTTCTTTTCATACTTTCAATTATTGTTGTATATTGTGTTTCAATATGTAATCGTTTTCCTTTCAATATTTACAAGATTTTATCCAACATCTCATATATCCTTAACTTAGTTCCCATTAAGGAACGCTGTTTTGACATCAATTTGCCATATTTCATATTAAAAATACGAAGGCATGGCAATGAGAATTCTAATATCTTAAAGTATGACCACAAGTGAGATACTATTATCATAGTCTAAAATATGAATCAATATTTCACATTTAGTCATGCTTAATGAGTATGTACCTTGTCATCCATGTTAGTTTTCTCCAAGAAAACTCAATCCTATCATTTGGTTTTTACACTTTGGGTTAGAATGATCAAGTGCCAAACTTTATTATTATACATGGATCGCATTTTAGACTTTATGAATCCAAGCCATTAATCTAAATCCGGAGTGGACATCGCATTTTGATAGGTGGTAGATTTATCATTCTTAATGAATTTTACATTAATACTTTCTGTTACAAGAAATCTAATATTTCTTGTTATAGATTGTATCCTATCACATATGCAACGAACTTGTGTAACTTGAACGGATTTTCAAAACTCATTGTGAAAGTTTGTTCAACTTCTATTTTAGGTTATGTGTTATTTTCTAGATCTCGAACCTTTCGAGATATATTTTACCCTCACTGGTTCTTTTAGAGATTAATAATTTATCTAAATCAAAAGCAACAAACAATTTGTTTCTTACAAGTAAAATAATATCCTCAAGTTTCCTTAGGATATTCCATGAAAATACATTTATCATATTTAGGTGTGAGCTGTTGGAACAATTTGATAAAACCCTGAATGCCTCGCTCAGTTTAGAATGAGATAGAGGAAGAGATGAAGCGGAAGCGTTCAAGATCATTTACCTGTTGAATCCATGATGTGATCTTGAGGGAGAAGATGAAGAACAATTGTTAGGAATGTGTTCTTCTAAATGATGAATGTCTCTTTCAATTTCTCTCTTTCTCTTCCAACAAATGAAGATGATTATTAATGAGGAAACTAAAGATTCTAGCTACCTTTAAGGGATGATGGAAGTCCCTTTATATAGTAGGCTTGGTGACATTTCATTTAGGGACCACACATATTCACTTCTTAAGCAATGTTAATTTACCATTTTGACCGTGCATCAATTGTTCATCAGAATTGGATTTTTTTTTTTTGAATTTTTTTTCGTACAATTTTTTTTTTCTCTTGAACAAAACATTCATTTTTCAAACCTTAAAGCCTTGATTAATTATATGCTTTGATAATTTTATTCATTGTTTAAATAATATTGTCACCTAAGTGATTTACTTTATTTAAACCCTAAAATTGTAAAGTGTTGGATGTTTTAGTTGATATGTGAATGGCTTGAATTTTCCAAAGAAGATCTTGACATTTGACTAAACTTGGGCATTCATGTGGTAACAAGTAAAATGAACATTAGGTTATTTTCTTAGGTACTTATGTCGGCCCAAAGGAAGATTAAGTATTTATTAAAATATAAGTTCAAATTACTTATTGCCTAAGGCAATCATTTATGAGTCAACTCGCAATCCAAAGATTAATTTTGATGTCATGTTGATTGTCTTGTTGATGGATTTCGTTGATATAATTAATCATTTTTCATTATGTAGTGTCTTATACATGTTTTGTATTCATTCTTGTTCTCGAAATTCCAACAGATTTACTTATAGCTTCATCCGTGATCACTGCTATGAGTACCGTACCGATGCTTAATGGGACTAATTTTAAAACTTGGAAAAATAAATTGATGATGATCTTAGGCTATATGGACATAGATCATGCATTAAGGGAGCCGTTTCCCATTCCTCTCTCTAACGAAAGCACTCAAGAAGAGTGCTTAAATGAGGAGAAGTGAAAACGCTCCAATCATGTGAGCCTAATGATCATGAATATAGTTGTCCCGGAGACCATTTTGACCGGTATCTCCAAGGATATTGATGCTAAAATATTCCTTGATATGCTTGAGGAACGTTTGGCATCTACCTCTTCTCATGGGACAAAGAGAAAAGGGAAGGATGTTGCGGTTGCAAGAAATAAGAAGCGTAAGGGATCATCTAATGATCATGAAGAATGCTTCTTTTGCAAGGACCTCAATCACATGAAGTATGACTGCCCTAAGTATCACGCTTGGCGTGCTAAGAAAGGTATGTCATTTGGTCTTTGTTTGTGATAAAGGGAAATTTGGTTTCATTTCCTACATATACATAGCGGTTGAATATTGGAACGACAACTCACATAAAGGAAGTTTATGTAGGATTGCCTGAAATACCGAAGTCCTAGAGAAGATGAAGGATTCATCTATATGGAAGCCAGGATCCGGTTGAAGTGCAAGGCATCGGGAATTTTTGTTATTGTTAAAGTACTTAGTAATATTTGTATAAACACTACATTTGTTGTACCGTCATTTAGACGGAATTTGATATTTATCACACTATTGAACAAAGAAGGTTATTTTGTTCAATTTTATAAATGTGATTTTTATTTTTATTCCAATGTTGGTGGTACTAGTACTTTGTCAAGTAGTCTTTATTCACTTGATCTTATTTACACAATAAATGAATCCCATAAATAATGAAACCAAAACTAGAAAGCAAAAGTTATCAAGTAAATTTTAAGGCATAGGCGTTTGGGTCATATTTCCAAGAGGAAAATTGATAAGCTTATGTTAAAGGAAATCTTGAACAAACTTGATATTTCGAAAAATACTTTTGCATTAAATGCCTTAAAGGAAATTTACAAACATTAAAAAAATAAGTATTCTCGAGAGCATCAAGTGTCTCAAAGAACTAATACATTCGGATATTTGTGGACCATTCATTAATCCTTCATGGAAAGGTCAACAATAGTTATTATGTTTATAAATGACTACTCTCAATATGGATACATTTATTACTTCATGCAAAGACTCAAGTTATGGACGTTTTCAAGTCTTATGGGTCAAAGTTGGAAATCAACTTTGAAAGACTATTAAGAACATTAGGTCCAATCATGATAGGGTATATCATGGTTGGAATGTTTGTTAAAGGGAACAACGTCTAGGTCCTTTTTACTCGCTATTTTGAAGAGTGTGGGATTGTCTCCATCTACATTAAGCCGGGTACGCCTAGCATAAATGATGTACACAAGAGACATGATAAAATCCTTAAGGAAATGGTAATAAGCATGTTTTGTGCTTTTTTTACCTCACTCATTATGGGCGATACATTAAAACTGCAGCCCTTATTCTCATTAAAGCTCCCTTTAAGCTACTAATAAAAACCCTTTATAATTTTGGGACGAATAAGGAACACGTCCTTAAATCATCTTCATTTATGGGGTTGTCTAACATAAGGGTAGACCTTATAAGTCTACTAAGGGCAAGTTAGACATAAGATTGTTAGTAGTTATTCATGAGGTAAGCCAAGAGATCTAGGAGATATATAAATTTTACAACCCAAAAATTTGAACATTTTGAAACGAGAAAAGCTAGGTTCTTTGAGGATGTTGAATTTAGTGGGAGATTAGGTGTAATATTTTGAATTTGGAATAGAAGAGGCATCCATTTCTTCACCTCTTCCATAAGTTCCAATTGGATTTCAAATTTTGTACTTGATATTCAAGAAGAACATGCAATTCAAAATAAATATGGGTTCCCTATAAATATTGAACAATATGAAAATGTTGATCATAAGAAGGAAATTCAACAACCTTAAAATTAGGAAGAACCAAGTGCCCTTAAAGAGATACAATAGAGTAAGAAGGATTGCAATACCGGATAATTATGAGATGTATCTTACCGAGAAATAAAGGACACATAGGTTTAGTGGGAGATGAGCCATTCATCTACCATAAAGCCATTAATGGTCCTAATTCTCATAAGTAGATTAATACCATATATAAAGAGTTGAAATCTTTGAAAGATAACAACTTTTGGGATCTTTTACATTACCTAAAGATGTGAAACCTATAAATGGGTCTCTAAGACCTAAAATGACTCACAAAAGTAATGTTGAAAGATATAAAGACCCATCTAGTTGCTAAAGAATTTTCAACTCATAAGAAAGGCATTAATTATCAAGAAAGAAACATTTCCCGGTATCTTCTAAAAACTCTTTTAGAACCATTATGGCACTAGTAGCAATTTGTGTCTTAAGCTTCATCAAATGGATATTAAGAACTTTTCTTAATGGAAACATTGGGAAAACTATCTATATGAAGAAATCTATTTATGGACTTAAGTAAAACTTCTCATTAATGGTATTTAAAGATTAAATCAAGTTATTCTTTCATTTGGTTTTGAAATGAATCTTGATAAATATTGTATAAACCATAAGTTCAGTGGGAGTAAAAATTACAATTTTGGTCTTATATGTGGGTAATATTTGCTTGCTAGTAATGTTTTAAACCTTAATAAGGAAACTAAGAAATTTCTTTGGAATGAAAATTCTTGGTAAGGCATCCTTTTGTATTAGGAATCCAAGTTCACTGTGAGTATTCACGGAGTATTTTGGGATTATCACAAAAGGCCTATATAGAAAAGGTATTACAAAAGGTATAGCATGCAAAACTATAAACCACTTGACACCCCTAATTTTAAAGGAGACATGCTTAGTCTCAAACAGTGTCCTAAAGTTAATTATGAATCCAAGTATATAGAAAATATTCCTCTTTGCATCAGCAGTAAGAAAGCTTAATAAATGCGTAAGTCTTGCATTCAATGTTGGGATGCTTGGTCAATACCAAAGCAATCCAGAAAGTACATTAAGTAGTAGCCAAAAGAATGATATAGTATTTACAAAACACAAAGATCTACATGCCTATTTTTAATCGGATAATCTTGAGATCATTTGGTATTCCGATATTTGTTAAAATTACATGGCTACATAAGTTTTAATGGACTGTGATTTGTCAAAACAAGTGTCGAAAGACCAATTAAGATATGACTATCAGGTAGCAGTTCCGTACTCTAACAAAAGGTTTATGGATTTAGACATTAAGTATCTTGTTATAAAGAAAAGAGTACAAAATGAACAGAGAAATACAACTTATTAGAACACTCCATAATTTAACGGATCCATTTATGAAACGTTATCATCTTTAGTGTTTCACGAGCATGTTGCTCATATGGGTGTAACAATTTGATAACATTTAATTTAGTGGGAGTTTTGTGTTGTACTTCATTAATTGTTCTATTATTTTGATCTCATTTGGTAAAGTTGGACTAGTTGGAAGAATATGTATATATTCATTATGATTCCATGCTACACATCTATACTTTTGATCTATGTCATTTAGTTAGATTTGTATTTGTGATTATAGTGGGTTTAGTTGCGAATCAATTACAACGACTGCCCCTTTAGTTCTATACTTAAAAGACTAATGGACCAGATTGTTATAGATGACAACAAAGTGCACATTAGGGTTGTCATTTATGTTATACTTATGATTTAAAAGGAAGAACTTGTTTGCAACCCAAGTGGGAGATTGTTGGAACAAGATGGCTTGCAATTCAAGTTATTTAGACTTCCATTAATAAAATCATGACTATAATATTAATATAAAGTATAGTTAAACCTAGTCAATGTGTAGAATCCCTGAAATGTAATTTATCTATTTATGATGGGCAAAATGGTAAATTAACATTGCTTAAGAAGTGAATAGGTGTGGTCCCTAAATGAAATGTCACCAAGCCTACTATATAAATGGACTTCCATCATCCCTTAAAGGTAGCTAGAATCTTTAGTTTCCTCATTAATAATCATCTTCATTTGTTGGAAGAGAAAGAGAGAAATTGAAAGAGACATTCATCATTTAGAAGAACACATTCCTAACAATTGTTCTTCATCTTCTCCCTCAAGATCACATCATGGATTCAACAGGTAAATGATCTTGAGCGCTTCCGCTTCATCTCTTCCTCTATCTCATTCTAAACTGAGCGAGGCATTCAGGGGTTTATCAAATTGTTCCAACATGAGCTTGTTTTAAACAAGTCTTTTCGCAAAAGTCTCACTTTCTTAAATCTTCATTAAAGACAAACTAGATTTTCTTTCATTCCATCACTCATATGGTACCTTTTAACCTATTTTGATGGAACTCAAATTAGTGTGAAGTAGCGGCCTCCAATGTATAACCCCAAAATAAATACTGGAAGATCAATTTGACTTTATCATCTAATGAACCATATCCAATAAGGTTCAATTCCTCAACGGAGACAAGTCATTCCAAAATGATGTTTTTGGTGGAGTTAATTGTGAAACAATTCCACAATTTTAAAGATTATTGTCAAATTCTTGGTTCAAGTATTCATTGTTTTGCCAAGTAGTACTAAAATCCTCTTTTAGCATTGCTACTTAATGTACCATATACGTTATTATCTCTTCTACTACCCCTAGTAAAAGATGTCTTGGTGCAAGTAAATAAGACGTACACATTGTTGGATATTATGCCCTAGACCCTTGAGAAACGCCTATGTGTTACATCATGTCTTCATTTACTATAGAGATAACAAGATAGATTATAATAACTTTTGCATGTTTATTATAATTATCATTTTCACTAGAACTTATGAAGAGCTAGCATGAGTTTAATGGATAATCATGTAATGATTATGGTGCATAGGATGCGGATTAAACTTATGGGTACTTGTTGGAGGACAAGTATTGGATAGACCCGTTATGAGATTTATGCCATGGTCAAATGTCATAATTAAATCTCATAATAGTTATATCATATGATATCCTTAGACCTGAGATTATCATGGTCGTCTACATGATGAACGTTGTATTTGACGTAGTCAAATGCTACCTTTAACCAGGTAGTTATAAAGGCCACGATTGGCACAATCAGATTCATATAGGGAATAATGATAAGTCAAGATGGGATTTGTCCCTCTCTTATGAGAGATATCCGCTTGGTCACTCGATGGGTGAGATTGATGATAGTGTATGGCCATACCCAAATGAATTGATATGTTCAATGTCATTTGCTCATGTCAATCTACTCGGGATCGAGAAAGCATTGGACAACATAAGTTGACGTGAACCATGACTTATGTCTAATATGATATTGCGTGACAAAGGGATTGTGATATGTTCTATTAAGGTAACTTTGGACATTCAAAGTTATACTAATTAGGTTGTCATAATGGCTTGCTAGAGTCCGCTTATGACTTATGGGTTCTGAATGGTTCGGACTCGTTGCCAAATTAGTAAAATCCTATAATCCTATTGGGTCACACACAAAGAACGGATTGAAAAGGCTGAAAATTTGGGATTCTGAAAAACAGGTTTGGTACGGGTGTCTAGGAGGAGTACAGTTCCTATGGAGCCGTAAGGCTGCCAGGCCCATCCCAATCCAGATTCTGCACATTTCTTTTTGGAAAAGAAATCCTGACTCCCAATGGAATTATGTCAAACCCTCATATAAATATAAATATAAATATAAATATATGGTGCCGTGTTTGTCAGCCTCTAGCGTTGATTTTAGAAATCATAACACATTGTTTTAGAAACAATAAAATATAGAGAGGTAGGATTATTAATTTTGAGATCTATGATCATCAAATTTCAATAATCAAAGAAGCAAAATAATTCCTACGAAGAAATAGTTTCTTCATTAAGTCTTGGATCTAGCAATCAATCAATAAGATGTTCTTGAGTTCGTTCGACGTGTGGATACTGATAGAGGGTATTTGCTTTATCACCTTAAAGTCAGTGTTTATGGATTCGATCTTCAAGGATTAATTTCTTTCATCGTGTATTTAATTTAATCAACATGGACGGATCCGGGCTTATGGGTGTTTGATTTCATGTTATTATTCTGCTGCGCATGGTGCATCAAAACCCAACAGTGGTATCAGAGCCCCGTTCATCGTTGATTATTTTAATACATCATGTTTAATTATTTAATTTGATTATATGATTTTCATGATGATGAGATAAATATGTGATTAGGGTTTATGAGCATGAGTATGGGGATTATGCTTTTGTTAATTAATTTGATTAGTTAACAACCTTATGCATGATTATATTAAATTATGCGTTACATAAATAAATATATAATGCATTTCTCTATGTAAATGACCTTCACAAAATTTTATGTTTTATGCCATCCATAATTTAAACATTTGTAACGTACCTTGATCGTTTTGGTGTGGTTTATCTGCCAAAGCAGGGCACACCATTCAATCATTGAGACGCAAGAAAAGGCAAAGGTTGTCTATACGTTTAAAGTGGTCAAACTTAATTAGGCTATCATAACGGTTATGGGTCTAAGGAATAAGATGGGATTAAAAAATGTAATACATAACATATCTAAATCCCATAAAAGATCTAAGATTCATATGTGATGTCGTTGATAAGGAGTTATCTACCTAAATAGCTTGGTTTCGAGGTTCATGCGAAAGCAGACTCAAAAATCAAGTGAAATATGGATCTTAGCCCATTTAAATCATATTATACAAGAGTTGTATTTGAAGTTGTATAATTTAGTGGGAGTGTTTATGAAATACATTAAATATCTTTAAATGATAATGGTATGAAATATAAGTGTATGTTTGTTTGCATATTTTGTAGAATATATTAAACTAAAATCATGATTAATTACTGCGATAGACCCCACTTAAGAGAATGAGATTAACTTCCTTCACCTAGTCATGAGCTTAAGAATTGTTCTAAAGCAAGAACGGAAGTTATGAATTCTTAATAAATCCTAACTGTGAGCGCGCGCCCCTTTCGCCCGCCGTCGCGTCGTTGGGTTGGTTGTAAGGACTTGATTGTTGCTCGATTTGTTGTGAGTCTCCACCATTTTTAACGGAACACGGACCGTGAGATCTTGGATTCGGGGGTTAAGTTATGGATTGGGAAGGTCAATGAGCACCCAATCCACCCAATCTAGGATTGGTCTTGCTACGAAATCATCATCATCATCATCATCATCTTAAAATCATGCGAATTAGGTACAAAAGCCAAATAAATAATTTCTTATTTATTTGGAATGTCGGATCATATGCTTCGAGACCATCTCCATGAATTGGAGAGGCTCTAGGCTGATCCTTTTAATAGAATTACACTACTTCAAAGCAAAGAAGGAGGTGAGAAGAGAGAAAACAAAGGAGTTACCTAAGCATTCTCCGAGAATCCTATGGATGGCCTTGATAAAAGGCCTTGATGATCCAAATGTTTTGACTTGAATGGTGTTATGGCTTGATGAATTTCGTGGGTTACCTTTACAAGGCTGATATCAAAGTGTTTTGAGTGATTGAATGTTTGTAGAGAGTGATTAGAGCACCATTAATTCACCATTAGGGATTTTTGATCAAGAACCCCTTTATTTATATGATTTCTTGACTTAGGGACCAAGCCAAGGGGTTGTTTATGGATGGGAATCAAAGACTTAATTCCCAAGGAGTTGTTTTTGGACTCTCAGATCGTCCTTCCGTTCTTTCCCGGATTATGGAGTGTTTGCCAAGAAACGAGGTTGAGTTTGATAAGGAAACTGCTGAAAAACCCGTCTGTCAAGGGGGATGTATCGTAAGAGGCATCTTGTGCTGGAATCACAATTTTGCCCTCTGCCTAAGTTTTAATGTTCATTTCGGCCCCTAACTAACAAAGTCAGTCAGAAACTTAACGAGACATGTTAAACTTAACGAGTTTTGACCCAAATCAAAGGCGAGACACAGAATTAGTGTAATCATGAATGCATGTTCAAAATGGGGGTGTCTACAGAGCCCCTTGGTGACTATACTTATGAAAGAAGTAACGTCGTTGATAGAAAAGACACCATTTAGAACTTTGGGTATGATCGTGCTGAAAAGCTGCCTACGTATCTTCTGGAAAGGAATCAGACCAAATGTAGTTCGACTCCAAAAACACGCAAAAACGGTCGCTTGAGGTATTTTGAAAACAAAACTACGGTAAGTAAAGTTTAGAGTTTAGAGAGTAACCCATACTGAGGAATCAATGTCCTTGACCCAATTCTGAATATACCATGTTGTTGATGACGAATCGTCTTCAGTTTTGTTGATGCCGGAATGACCATAGAGGTGCTTATTTTTATGCCTCGTTGACCATAGGGTGCTTTCGGTGCCGGAACGACCATAGAGGTGCTTAGATTATGCCTCAGTGACCATAGGGTGTCTTTAGATGAAGGTGCTGTGGTGCCAGAGTAACCATAGAGGTGCTTATTTTTGTGCCTCAATGACTACAAGGTGTCTTCAAATGCTCTTCATCGAATCTGTGGAGATGCCAATTACTCAGACCTTTCTTCTCCTTCCAACGAGACTTCCTTTCCGTTGAAAATGGTATGAATCCTATCTTATTAGCTTACGCCTTGATAACAATTATGGGATTCTAGATTTAGAGACGCCAATTACTCAGACCTTTCTTCTCCTTCCAACGAGACTTCCTTTTCGTTGAAAAAGTGAATCCTATGCCATTAGCTTACACCTTGATGGAAATTATGGGACTCTAGACTTGGAGACACCAATTACTCAGACCTTTCTTCTCCTTCCAACGAGACTTCCTTTCTGTTCCAAGTAAATCCTATGCCATTAGCTTACACCTTGATGGCAATTATGGAACTCTGAGTGGTGTAAATCTTGTGCAATTTTAACTTACGTCTTGATGACAGTTGTGGGATTAGAGTTTGTTTCTCACCCATGAGCTTGGATGCACGGTGAGAATATATTCGTATTGAGAAACAACTTCATTTGTTCCAATTCCGAAAATATTCTTTTTGTTGATGACTCAATATTCTATATTGAACCGGGTTCAGATTTGACCTCTTAGTCAAAGCATGGCTTTTTTATGACATTTCTGTTAAAAGCAAGGCTTTTTATGATATTTTCTGTTAAAAGCAGGGCTTTTCTAGAATTTCTTGAGAAAACAGGGTTTTCTGCTGAATCTCTGGGTGATACCTCGTACGAGCTATAGATGTCTCGTATGAGGCATCCTTGATTTTATGCATACCAGGCTTATATCAGGCGCTGGTTTGTGATTTCAAATCACTTTTGTGTTTTGTTTTCAAGAGCTCTCCGACACTAGGCAATTTTCTTCCCAAAAATCTCTATTTTCATCAATTCTAAGTGATCCTCAACCCTTTCTAATGGCCGGTATAAATCGATCACATAAAGAGCACCTCTTCGGTAGGCACATGAAGGGTAAGGTGTGGAGGACGGATGAGCTATGCCCGTTCCTCGATGAGCATATTTCTCATGCTGTGAGAGAGAGGAGGGTAAGGATCTCTTCATTTTGTTGAGTTTCCATGTCGATTCTGTTTTTGCAAGCCTCAATTCTGTGCTTTTGATAAAATTCTTACATGAGGATTTTATCAATTTTCTGACATTCGTCTATTTTGCTTATGTTTTTGCAGCCGTTTAAGATCATCGACATTTGCAGGGGCAGTGTCAGGGCGGTTGTTGAGGCATGGAAAACCTTAATCCCTGAAGTGAAGGAGGAGATCGAGCATATGGGGCTTAAACCCTTTTTCGACGGTCTAGTGGGTGAGAGGAGGAACATGCACGTGCTCCAAGTTATTCGGGAGCGTTGGTGGGACAGCACCCACACGATGCATATGAGGTGGGGTGAGGTTACGATGACCCCTATCGCGACCCCGACCCTGCGGGCCCGGAACTCGCGAGCTGGACGTCGACTTAAAACAATAAACACCAAAATACTGAAGATAAAAATTTCATTTTATACTTAAAGATTTAATACAAGGTTTTAGAAATCCAAGTTTAACCACAACTTGATACAACTGGTATACGCTCCACAAGCTTACACCAAAAACAAAATATTACAAACTTAATGACGTCATTGTTGATAATACTATTCCCAAAAGGTTTTACATTTAAGTAATGTAAACCAAATAACCACCTGCCCAAAAGTCACAAACCCTCTCGACGTCCTCCTCGTGATCAGCGAGTCCTATTCCTTTCCTCCTGGGGGGGGGGGCTTAAGGAAAAACAAAGATAAAAGAAAGGGGGTGAGATAAATCTCAATAAGTTACTAATGCAACTACATGACATGCTATGATGCAAGAATCCATAAACAATAATAAATCTCACATAGCAGGTAGTAATTAGCAGTTAACAGATAGCAGCGGAAATAAACAAGTAACAAAGGATATTGAGCCAAGGTTTCCCAAACTGATAGAACACAATAAGGATCGCTGCGCAACTTCAATCAATCAAACCATATTCATAGTAGCATAATAGCTGAAGAGAAAACTCCGGTACCGGAACCATAACCAAGTAACAAGGGAAAATGACACAAAGTCATAACCCAAAACCAACTAGCTAGAATACTCACAAAGAGAGCTAGCTCATCTCAACCAAGGCCAATCTGGAAGAGGAAAATAAGGGCAAAACAATGGACAACACTATAATGGACTCGGCTCGCTGCCATCATAATATTCTCCATCGCCCGACACAACCACAAATACCAGCTGGACTTTCAATGAATGCTAAGAAACAAACACTAGCTCAAATAAACAACTAATGATTCCAAAGTAGGGAACCATTCCAAATAAATCACCAAAAAGGATGAATCGATCCAAACAACACATCAAAGATGTCCAACAATCCCAAACCATACTTAATCAATTTCCGTAGCGCAATTGTTCACAAAGGAACCATTTCCACATTTGAGTATTTCACAATGGCCATTTCAATCTATTAGAATCGTACTCCGAGCCTAGACTAAGCTTGATTTCGAAAACAATTAAAAACAAAGATACTCAGATCAGCTGCTATGGGCGGTCGCCCATAACCAGCCCGGGCGGTCGCCCAAAACCACTAACCCACAACCCATCAGACTGACCCCATGGGCGGTCGCCCAACCCATCAATGGGCGGTCGCCCAAAACCACTAACTCCAACTCTCCGGATGAACTGACCTCATGGGCGGTCGCCCAAACCCATCATGGGCGGTCGCCCACGAGCCCTGACTGCCGGAATTCGGCAAGTTTACCTGGGTTTCATCCAAAATTCAACCCAAACCAAAACCAAACCAAAATCCAACACATCTAACAAGTATAATAAGGTACTAGAACAACTTATGAGTCTAAAATAACTCATATAACATCTATTAGTCAACCCAAACCAAGAGATGATTCAAGCACCCAAATTTCACAAAAATGGATAAATTATAAATAAATTTCAAATCAACCAAAGAAGCCATATATATCAACTAGAGCATCAATGGAGTTAAAGATGAACATTTTTAGCATAAATGGGGGGAAAGCAACTTACTTGGAATTTATGAAAGATGACGGAATTCGAAATCTCTTAGCTCTACACGATCCTATCGACGATCTAAACATTTTTCATAAAATGAGCAATAAGAAATAGAGGGAGGAAGATGATTAAAATGAAGAAAGAAGGAGAGAGTTTTCTTACCTTTCTTCAACAATGGACAGAGAGATGATTGAGTGTGTGTGTGTGCAGGAGAGTGAGGGAGAAGGTGAGGGAGAGGGAGGGAGTAAGTAGAATTATTTCAAAATGTTACACCTAGGCCCCCTCTACTACTACTACTACTACTACTACTACTACTACTACTACTACTACTACTACTACTACCCTTAATATCCTCTTCTCTAATAATTCCCTTACTTCATACTAGCACAAATGACTAATTAAAATGTTAGGCCAAAAATATTATGGAACATAAAATGCACACATAAATATTTAAATAATTAAGTAATAAATAATTAAACGTTTATACCAAGAAAATAGAGGCGGGATTTCGGGTCGTGACATTCACTCCTCCTTAAAGAAAATTTGACCCGAATTTTAAAGGTACTTACCCGAAACAAAAAGCCACGGATATTTTCGTTCTACCTCTTCTCGGAGCTCCCACGTTGATTCTTCAACCTTGTGATTCCTCTATAGCACTCTAACCAACACAATGCTTTTATTCCTTAACTCTTGCACTTTGGTATCAAGAATCCGAACCAGTCGTTCCTCGTATGACATGTCAGGCTCTATATCCTCAGGTACCCTCGGTAACACGTGAGACGAATCGTGCAAATACTTCCGAAGCATAGAAACATGAACAACGTTATGCAACCGGTCTAAAGAAGATGGTAACGCAAGTCGATAAGCAAGAAGTCCCACTTTTCCCAAAATCTCAAACGGTCCAACAAACCTCGAAGCCAATTTACCCTTCTTTCCAAATCTTCTAATACCCACCTTCGGAGATACCTTCAAGAATACAAGGTCTCCGGTCTGAAAATTAAGGTCTCGTCTTCTATGATCAGCATAGCTCTTCTGTCTACTCTGGGCCGTCTTCAATCGATCCCGAATAATTCTGACTTTCTCAACGGAATCCTGAATCAAATAAACACCCCATATCTTTGCTTCCCCGATCTCATCCCAACAGATAGGTGATCTACACTTTCTCCCATATAAAGCCTCATAAGGAGACATCTCGATGCTAGCCTGATAACTGTTATTATAAGAAAATTCCACTAAAGGTAAGTGCATATCCCAAGAATCAGAAAAGTCTATCGAACAAGCTCGCAACATGTCTTCTAAAATCTGAATAGTTCTCTCGGATTGACCGTCGGTCTGAGGGTGAAAAGCTGTACTGAATCTCAAATCTGTACCCAAAGCTGCCTGTAATGCTTTCCAGAATCTAGAAGTAAATCTCGGATCACGGTCTGATACAATGCTAACCGGAACCCCATGTAATTTCACAATCTCATTAATATAAAGGGTCGCAAGCTTTTCCATCGAGTATCTAATATCAATCGGTAAGAAATGAGCAGACTTAGTCAGTCTATCCACGATCACCCAAACACTGTCATACTTCCTACGGGTACGAGGTAGTCCCGTAACAAAATCCATAGTCACATGTTCCCATTTCCACTCCGGAATCTCTAATGGCTGAAGTACTCCTGCGGGTCTCTGATGCTCAGCTTTGACCTGCTGACAAGTTAAACACTTCGATACATACTCAGCTATTTCCCTCTTCATGTTGTTCCCCCAGAAAAGTTGTTTCAGATTTTGGTACATCTTCGTACTACCGGGATGAATAGTATATCTCGATTTATGACACTCATCTAAAACTTGCCTCTTTATTCCATCAACGACGGGTACACACAAACGACCACGAAATATCAACACTCCAACCGGACTGATAAAAAAATCCTCGAAGTTCTTCTCTTTCATTTTTCCCATTATTTTCACTAACTCTGGATATTCTTTCTGAGCTTCCTTTATTCTATGAATTAGGGTCGGAGATACCCTAATATTCGCAAAAATAGCCCCATGTCTCGATTCACGAGGACACCAGTCTCGAACATCCTCAAGCATTTTCCACTCTCGAACCATCATCGAAGCCACATAAGATTTTCTACTAGTCGCATCGGCTACAACATTCGCCTTCCCCAGATGATAAGATATTTTACAATCATAATCCTTCAAAAGTTCCATCCATCTACGCTGTCGGTGATTCAGTTCCTTCTGGGAGAAGAGGTACTTCAAACTCTTGTGATCTGTGAAAATCTCAAATTTTGCCCCGTAAAGGTAATGCTTCCACTTATGAAGAGCAAAAACAATAGCTGCCAATTTCATGTCGTGAGTAGGATAATTCTGTTCACTCGGACTCAATTTCCTCGAAGCATACGCGATCACTTTCCCATTCTGCATTAAGACACAACCCAAGCCTTCCTTCGATGCATCACTATAAATCACCAAGTCATCGTTCCCATTAGGTAATGTCAAAATCAGTGCGGTAGTCAACCTCTTCTTCAACTCCTCAAAACTGTTGTTACATTTTTCGGTCCACTCAAACGGAACATTCTTTCGGGTCAACTGAGTCATCGGTGTAGCAATCCGCGAAAACCCTTCTATAAACCTCCTGTAGTACCCGGCTAACCCCAGAAAACTCCTGATCTCAGTCACTGTCTCGGGTCTCTTCCACTCAACAATAGCTTCTATCTTCAAAGGATCCACAGTAATCCCATCTTTTGAAACCAGAAATGAAACTTTCTCAAGCCAAAATTCACACTTACTAAACTTCGCGAATAACTGTTCCTTTGTGAGTACTGATAAAACTGTCCTCAAGTGTTGCTCGTGCTCTTCTCGAGATTTGGAATAAACAAGTATATCATCAATGAAGACCACTACGAACATATCAAGATAAGGATGTAAAATCCTATTCATCAAGTCCATAAATACGGCAGGCGCGTTAGTCAACCCAAACGGCATAACTAAGAACTCATAGTGACCATATCGGGTGCGAAAAGCAGTCTTCGGAATATCCTCCGATCGAATTCTCAACTGATGGTACCCACTCCTCAAATCAAGTTTAGAAAATACCATTGACCCTTGAAGTTGATCGAATAAATCATCAATATGCGGTAGAGGATATTTGTTCTTCACCATTACCTGATTCAACTTCCTGTAATCAATACACAACCTCAACGAACCATCTTTCTTCCTTAAAAACAAAACAGGTGCTCCCCACGGTGAAACACTAGGCCGAATAAATCCTCTATCAAGCAACTCCTGTAACTGGACCTTCAATTCTTTCAACTCTGCTGGAGCCATCCTATAAGGTGCTTTCGAAATCGGAGCTGTACCTGGTAATAGATCTATACAGAACTCTATCTCTGTATCGGGTGGCATACTGTACTCTGAAGAGAAAACATCAGGAAATTCTCTAACTACCCGAACACTCTCTAACCCAGGTGATTCTTTCTTGGTATCTAGCACCCTAGCTAAATAACCCTCAGAACCCCGATGCAACAACCTCTTCGCTTTCACATAAGAAATTATACGAATATTTTTACTCAAAGGAATAGCCTCAAAAACAAACTTAGGCACATCAGGGATAAAAAAATTAACGACCTTCCTACGACAATCAACTGAAGCATGATATTTGGTCAGCCAATCCATACCCAAAATAACGTCAAAGTCTTGTATCGGAAGAACTACCAAATCCGCACACAAAACATGACCACTAATAAGCACATCACAAGCACGAAACACTTTATCAGTCACCAGACACTCTCCCATAGGAGTTGACACCTCTAACACATAAGGTAAGGACTCAAATGAAGCATTTAGCAAAGAAGCAAAGTGCACAGATATATATGAATGCGATGATCCTGGATCTACTAATGCACGGGCGCTCACACTAGACACAGAAATAATACCTCCTATCACTGAAGGATCATCAGTAGCCTGCTGCTGGTTCATAGAAAAAACTCTTCCTTGAACCTTAGGCTTCCCTGCTGCATCTCTCTTCTGACCCTGTGGAGCACCAGCTCCTACCCCCGATGGTTGACCTCTGTTTCTCGGACAATCTCTAGCAAAGTGTCTCAACTGACCACAATTGGTACATTTTCCTTGCTTCTTCCAACACCTATCCTCCGAATGACCTTCCTTCTGACAATAGGCACAGAGCCTCCTTTTCTGATTCCCTTGATTCCCCAAAGTAGTGCCCGGATTCCTTGGGATTGGTTGCCCTCTGAACTGAGACTGTCCTCCTGAATTACCTTGGTTATCTGAACGCTGTTGTGGTTGTGACTTGCTCTGACCCCCTTGTTTACCCGTGTTAGCTACCTCCGTCTTTCTCTTGTGCTCTCCGATATCTTGCTCTATCAAGTAGGCACGGTCCACCGCATCCTGAAAAAGTTGAATTCTCTGGGCTATAAGTTGAGTTCTGATAGCCGTCCTCAAGCCCCTGATAAACCTCATTACCTTTTGTTCTTTGGTTTTTACCAGATAGTCACAATACCTAGCTAATTCTGTGAACTTAGCCGAGTATTGAGCTACCGTCAATAAGCCCTGCTCCAAGTTTAGGAACTCAATCTCCTTCCTATTCTGATAAACCATGGGAATGAAGTGTTCCTTGAATTTCCTCACAAACAATTCCCAGGCATAAGGTACAAGAGTCGCATCCCAACTGGCCTTAAGTGCCTTCCACCAATGTTCAGCAGCCCCAACTAGCTTATAAGCCGCAAACCGAACCCTATCCTCGTCCGTGCAACCAAAGACATCAAAGATCTTCTCAATTGACTCAATCCACATTTCAGCCTTTTTCACATCAGGCTCACCATCGTATTCAATCGGTTTCAACTTCAAGAACTGCTCCAACCCATATCGTGGAGGTGCTACATGTTCCTCTCTCGGCCCTTGATCATGAATTGCTTTCATAGTCGCTTCAAACATACCCTGAAACATCGCACGATTTTCTTCCCGTAGATCGTTATGATTCGGAGTCCCACTGGGACCTTCGCCAGCTCTTCTTCTAGCCATTTTGAATAAATACCTGCATAAAACATCAACCGTTACTCACTCCGAACATAACTACCCTCCTAGGTTATTCTATTCAACCTATACTTAAACTTAGAGCTAAACCATAGCTCTGATACCAACTGTCGCGACCCCGAACCCACGGGCCCGGAACTCGCGAGCTGGACGTCGACTTAAAATAATAAACACCAAAATACTGAAGATAAAAATTTCATTTTATACTAAAAGATTTAACACAAGGTTTTAGATGTCGCGACCCCGACCCCGCGGGCCCGGAGTACGCGAGCTGGACGTCGACTTAAACAATAACTCTAAAATAATGAAGATAAAAATTTCCTTTTATACCAAAAGATGATCACATAAAGTTTTGAAATCCAACTTGGACAACAAAATATAAACTAGTGTAAGATCCATAAACTTACACTCAAAATAATAAAATATACAATTCTTAATGACGTCAAGTTTGTTACAACTATTCCCAAAAACAGGTTACATATTTATGTAATGTAAACCCACCAATAACAACTTGCCCCAAAAGCTCAACCCTCGCGACGTACTGTCTCGTGATCAGCGAGTCTAATCCTATCCACCTGGGGGGTTAAGGAAAAACAAAGATAAAAGAAAAGGGGTGAGATAAATCTCAATAAGTTACTAATGCAACTACATGACATGCTATGATGCAATAAGCAATAAGCAATAATAAATATCACTTAGCACGTAGCATTTATCAGTTAACAGATAGCAGCGGAAATAAATAAGTAACAAAGGATATTAGCCAAGGTTTTCCAACTGATATAACCAAATAAAGGTCGCTGCGCAGCTTCAATAATCAACAATCAACATCTTCATAGTAGCATGAAAGCTTGAAGAGAAAACCCCCGGTACCGGAACCAATAACCAAGAATAGCAAGGGAATATGACACAAAGTCATATCCCAAACCAAACAACTAGAATGCTCACAAAGGAGCTAGCTCATCTCACATCCAAGGCCAATCTGGAGGAGGGTAATAATTGGGCAAAACAATGGTCAGCATCATATAAATGTTTCGCATCGCCCGAAACACACACAAATACCAGCTGGACTTTCAAATAAATGCTAAGTAATAAATACTATCTTAATTAACAACTAATGATTCCAAAGTAGGGAACCATTCCAAATAAATTACCACAAAGGTAAACCAATCCAAATCACACATCAAAGATGAACCACATTCCCAAAATAATACTTAATCAAATTCCATAACATTTTTATTCACAAAAAGAACCAATTTCAATTAATAAAGAGTTCCACGATGTTAAATTAAGTTAATTTGAGTAAATAAAACATAAGATCAAACACCCATGAGCCCGGATCCATGCATGTTGATTAAATTAAATACAAGATGAAAGAAACATACACTTAAAGATCGAATCCATGAACACGGACTTTGAGGTGCTAAAGCAAACACCCTCTATCGGTATCCACACGTCAAACAGATATCAAAAACACCTTCTTGATCTGGATTGGTAGACCCAAGGCTTGATGAAGAAACAATTTCTTCATAGGAATTATTTGCTCCATTGATAATTGTATTTTGATGATCATAGATCACAAAATAAATAACTATACCTCTCTATATTTTATTGTTTCTAAAACAATTGTTTGTGATTTCTAAAATCACCATTAGAAGCCGTCAAACCCGGCTGTGTATCTTATATAAGGGTTTGACCTAATTTCGTTTGAGATCGGGATTCTTTTTCAGTCAAGAAAACTGAACAAACTGGACTGTTACGGGCATAGCAGCCGTACGGATCCTTTGGAGCCGTACTCCACCATTGTAGCCGTACGGTGGACAGTCCAGAAATCTCCAATTTTAGCCTTTTTCAAATCCGCTCTATTATATGTGACCCAATAGGATTATACTATGTTGGCAACGAGTCCGAAAGAGTTAGAAACCGTAAGTCATAAGCGGACTCTCGTAAGCCATTATGACTACCCAATTAGTATAACTTTGAAAGTCCAAAGTGTTGGTCCCAAAGGGCAACAAGGGTATGAAAAATAGCTAGAGCGGGGGGGGGGGTGAATAGCTGTTTTAAAATTCTTTTCGTACCCTTGATAAACTCAATTGCAAATGCGCACTTTATCAAATAAGCGTTATGATATGCGCCTATGTGAGTGAAATGCACAGCGGAATTTAGTAATGTAAATAGGCGCAAAGTATGATAAAGGGGGCACACACACACTCTAAGTATTTTGGCTCAAAGTGGGTGAAATAAGAAACTAAGGCAAATGATATAACAAACACAACACAGTTCAGTCAATCAATCTACAATGAATAAACAATCAAATAGTTAGATATGATATGAACTTGAAAGGAAATAGCAAGATAGTAAGTACGCGCTATTTGGAGTGGTTCGATTGGGAAAATGATCTACGTCCTCTACCAAGATGGTTAGTCTTGGATTTCTAATGGAGATCTTATATAATGAGAGAGTGTTACAAATTACAATCGTTTGAGCTTATACACTAACTCAAGATCTAATATTTTATGAAAGAACAAATCCTAGACAATAACCGGTGTATCTCTAAAAGAAAGATCTAAGTGATCAAACTTAAAGAGGTGCGTGTGTGATTTTAGATTCAAGGCTCTTTAGATCTTTGAGATTGAGAGCACAAGAAAACTAAAGTGTTATCGCTTGAGGATCTGGGCTAAGGATGAAGTTATGAAGATGTTCTTGAGAATTCTGGAAATAACAAAGGCAATCTTCAAATCTTCAACAAATACTTGAGAGAGAGAAATTCTTGAAATTCTTAGCAACTTCAAATGGTTGAAGTTATGGGGTATTTATAGTAGAGCCCAAAAAACTAGCCGTTGGAAATCCTTGGTGAGTCAGAGAAAGGACGGATGTGCTGTCGCTCATTGAGTGGAGCACGTGTCCTTTTATAGCCGTTAGACACATAACACAAATATGACCGTTATGGACAGGTGTCCTTAGATGCAGGTGCATACGTGTTATTTAACCACCGTTGGATCATTGGCGTAGTTTGAATCTTCTTCAAGTCTTTGAATCTTCAATAAATCACTGAGTGTTAAAAACATTCATGATGCGCGTTGAGCAAGAGAGGCGCGTAGCGTATGCGCGTTCTTAGTCATCTGAGGCGCATGAGCTATGCTAGGCGCATACTCATGCGCGCGCTTAAGGAGGCGCATGGCGCATAGGGTGAGGCGCATGGCACGTGACTCAAACTCAAAGTGTGATTTTCTTGAATCTTGATCTTCTTGCCCTATTCCTAAGCCTATTCTATTACAATGGACAAAAAAAAAATGAAGTATAAATACTTCTTACATGTGGGTCTAAAGTCCATGAAATAAAACTTAGGTGATAGATCAATCAAATCTAATCAATCCTATTACATTGAAACTGAGATATAAGTGGGCATACCCAACAATCTCCCCCTATTTGATTGATGCCATTACCTACTATATCAGAGACAAACATTATACTTGATAAAAACATGTCCAAATAAATGATATTGGTAAATCATGTCTCAAGTTAATGCACACACTAGTCCAAGATATAGATTTTTAATCTATTCCAATAAGGATAAAACATTACAAATGGAAAGATAGAAACAACAGTTTATAACACATTCAAAATGATATGAGTTTTAGTTTTGTAATGTGTTTAAACAAAGTTTAAACTCAATGCATAAAATATGAAGCAGTTCAAATATGATGCATATGATTTTAAACAACATTCAATGTTTTACAAACAAGAAGTTTGAGTGAACAAGTTTTGAAACAAAAGTGATGTTTTGTTCTCATTAATACTCAAGGTGTAAGAGTTACAGAGTACAAGTATTCAACAGAACAAAAACAAAAGGTGCTAAAACATGTAAGCACTAAATAACTAATAAAATATTCTAATCACAAAAGTTCTAACAACTTACAAACAAACCAAAAACTAAGGGTTGGGAGGAGGCGCGTCTTCATCCTTCAATCCTTCTTCTATTTCAGAAACGGAGCGCTGGATTTGTTTGGAAAGTTGGTGACAACGGTTTACAACACCGTGAGTATCAGTGACACCATCTCTAATATAGCGCAAATGATCCACATTGATGTTTTGATACTCATCAATGGTGCGCTGAGTGATAGATTGCTATTGTGAAAAGTTTTCAGTGAAGGCTTGGAAGTTAGCTTCAACAGCAGCTTGAGCAGTAAGTATATCAGCGGAAACTCTATCTGTGCGCCTGTCTGCACTGGAATGCACGGTATTGAAGTGAGTGACAACTAATTCCTTTAAAACATCAATCTTTAAAAGCAGTGAATTAATGTCTATTTGCGCGCCAGGAGCAGAGCTGGAAGAGGGCGCAGGAGTTTCAGGAGCTGAAGGCGCATAAGTTTCAGAAGCTTTGGGTTCTGCGCCAGGATCAGCACCATACACAGTTAAGCCCAGGATTTCTAGCTCATCCTTAACTTCTTTAAGTTTATCAACAAGACTCAGCAATTTTTGGCTATCTCCAGCCACCATCTCAAACAACTTCCTTATATCACCCGCTATATTCAACTCTACCTCCCTTATAGCGTTAATGAAATCTTGGCCATCAGTGAGTTTGATGCCACCATCTATGCGATCATGAAGGGAAGCAAGAGTACCTTTGAAAAGAGCATTCATTTGATCAATAGCGTCATTCCATTATTGAGGAGTAAGGAAATGTTTGTCCTTGATATTCGCATCTATGCGCGCCATCTCCCCCTTAATGGCAGCAATTTCATCAGCTTGCTGAGTAAGCATGGAAGTATGAAGCTCTAACTGTGAGTTCATTTGAGCTTGGCCTTGCTGGAGTTGCTGTAGCAGTGAAATAACAACACTCATATCAGGAGTGGGAGGAGGAGGAGGAGGAGGCGCAGGAGAAGTACGGGGCGCAGGAGGTGAAGGTAGATAATCATCACTTGAAGTAGGCTCAACTGAAATAGTTGGGGGCGCAGAAGGACTCTTGCGCCTGGTCAAGGGCTCTGGCTCTCCCTGAACTGGATCATCACTCAAATCACCAAAAAGTTCATCAGATAGCCTATCTTTGAGTGCTTGGCGCTCAGCAGAGAGTGGTTCTGAAGTTAGTTTCAGAGTTGGAGCAGGAGCAGAAGGCTTTGATTGAGGCACACGAACAATAGGAGGCGTATTAGGAGTGGGCGCGCGTACATCAGCGCTAGACCCTGTGCCTTTGCACCTTTCAGACTTGGATTACTCAGCAGCCTGTTTCAATCAGTAGTCTTCATCTCGTTTCTTCTACGCTTCCAGTCTACTGGCTTCCTTAGCGCGTTTAAGTTCCTTCTCTTCTTCAATTTCAGATCTTGGGCACTTAGGAAGTCTGCTTGTTGCTTCAGAAACCTTTTTTCCATTGCCCTTTTCTTCGCCTGGAACAACGGTTGGTTCTGCGCGAGGTGCTGCTTCAATGTCTGCGCCATCTTCTGCGCCAACTGCATCATCATCTGACTCAGTGGCTTCATCAACCAACTGAGCACCCTTTACCCTAGGCGCGCGCTTTTCCATGCGCTTCTTGAGCCTCTTCAAGGCAAGGTTGTCTTTCCCAAAAACTGGAACATCATCAGTTTTTTACGCAGGGTTCTCATTAAGGAAATTGGGCAAGGGCAGGATAGGTGAGAAATATCTTCGTGAGTATTTTGTAGTGAGTTTTGAACTTTGTCTTTCCATCAGACTTGTTTTTGTTGTACTTATCAATCTGGTCAGACAAGGTTTTGAACAAAATCTGAGGCCAATTCAATCTAGTCTTTCCCATGATGGCAGCAGTATACTCCCACTGCTCCACAGTGAATCTATTCATATTACCGGTCTTGAACACGATTGAAGTATCAACAAGATGTGCTATATGAGCAAGCAGATCACCACCATCTTTTATCTCAACGTTTTTGATGTTGTTCAGAAGAGTAGGGACTTTGAGATAAGTACGCGCCACTGTATTCTGATCTGCAACTGAGTAAGAGTTCGGTTGACCAGAAACACCCTGAGGGCCAGTAGTGCTTAAACTCACTATGTTCTTGATTGTGCCTTTAGAGATAGTTATAGGAATATTCTGAACGGTGGCGCATATCCTGTAGCGCACGTATCCATCAGCTGGAGTCTCAACTAGAGCAGCGGTTGAGAAGAATTCATCAACGAGGAGCGGAGAATAGAATGGTTGATCTAGCGTGAATAAAGGAGTGAGTCCAGCGATGTGAAGGGTTGAAAGGATTTCAAGCCCCATTGGATCAAGAGAGAGCTTAGCAAGATCAATAGTCTCACCGGGTCTGAAATTTGCAGGATCCTGAAAAGTAAACATTTGAGTGAAGTTAATTGGGTAGTCATAATGGCTTACTAGAGTCCGCTCATGATTTATGAGAACAAATGTGGTTGGACTCATTGTCAACTTAATATAATCCTATGGAGTCACACAAAAAAGAACGAATCAATCAAAAGGCTAAAATTGAATTTTTGGGAAAATATGAAAATTGGATTTTCACCAGCAGGTTCGGTCGAACAACCCTAAGGACTTGGCGAATCTTAGGCCAAAAAGGGTGGGTTCGGCCGAACCCATCCCTTGACGCCCTTAAACCTTCTAAATTCGAACAATTTCCTAATTGTCGAACTTTGATGGGTTTTGACACATTTCTCCTAAAGTGTTTAGGATTAATAAGTATAAATACCCCTCTCTAAAGCCCTAATCATTATTGGTTGTTATTGGTAGCCTCCATATGTTTGAGAAATATATTCTTGAGTTTATATTGAGAATCAAAAGCTCAAGAATACCATGAAATTCATATAGCCTTTGAAGGTTAGAAAATTGTTTTCTAATAATTGGATCTAGCAGTCCGTATCAAGGAGTTGTTGATATTCGTTCACGTGTGGATACTTGTAGAGGGTGCTTCCTTTAGCATCTTCAAGTTCGTTTTCCTGAGATAATGATGCAAAGAAAGTTAAGGAGATCAAACTATAAAGATTGAAGACTTGAATATTTAAAGATCCAAAGTACTTAACGGATAACAACGGTTAGTAATCAAAATTCATCTTGTATTTAATTTAATCATCATGAACGGATTCGGGGCTCTAGGGTTTTGTTTTCATATGTTGTTTCCGCTGTGCATGACCCCTCAAAACCCAACACTTATGCCTTACCACAAACAGTAAAATAACAACAAAATCAAAGGTTGGCGCTAGTAGTGGAGAAAGTTTCAAAAGATAGGGTGAAAAATAAGGGTTGATGGAAATTGGGACTGGGTTTGAAGGGAAAGATGTGAAAGATGTTTCTTGAGATTTTGATTAAGGTACTTGTTAGTCCGAGAGAAGCAATAAGGGTATGAAAAATAACTAAGATGAGGGAGGTGAATAACTATTTTTAAAAAAGAAAAAAAATCTAACCCTTTTGCAAAGCAAAGGAAAATGCGCACGTATCTTACTTTGATTATCTAAAACGCGTAAAGAGAGTAAGTAAAATTGTTGGGAGTGCTTTTTATAAACCACTCCTATTACCTAAATTTGATTGAACCCATAACCTAATTTTACTTTTTATGGACTTTAGGATATATTGTAAGAAGTGTTGAACTTCATTTTTAAAATAGTCCATTTTGATAGAATAGGCTTTAGATTAATAGGTCTTAAATTTTCTAAGTCTGGAAAAATTCAAGGTCAAGAGATTGACCACAAAGTCCTTGACCGCATGGTCCCTCGACCGTAGGTTACTCGACCGTATGATCTTGACCGAAAATAAAGGTAAAGACCAAGTAACCAAGTTTAGTTCAAACTTAACCATGGTCACACAAGTGTCCAAAACCCTTAGTTAAGTTTAGAACGTTGCAAGTTTCAAAAATTCAAGTTTGAACTCCAACTGTCATCCAACGGATATGATAGTACACTTGGACCACTACTCTGCAACAAAGGACAATCTCTCAGAATAAGTTCCAATCAGACACCAACAGCTCATTGTCCTCCAAACTTGGTCCCCAAGATTGCAAACGGCTAGTTTCTCATTCAAGGCTATAAATAGTCCTTGTGTTCTTCATTGAAGAAGAGCTGAGATTCCAAGAGAGAAATTGATGTTGAAATTCTTTGTGATTGAAGATCATACTCAAGATTTCCAGAAATCCTTTGAATCTTCAAGCACACATCCTTCAAATCTTCAAAAAATATCCAGCAACAATCAATATCATCTCAAGCCTCAACACTGAAGATTCATTGGTCTAAGTCTAGGGTTAGTTCTTCATAGAAAATAGGTGTTGATTCAGTTCTTCATATCTGTAATATGTACTCAATAGAATCAATATAAATCTCATTCAAAATCCAAGATTGACCATCTTGGTAAAGGACATAGATCTTTTAACATATCGAACCTTTCAAAATACTTGTGTCATTTACTTACTGCACTTTACATTCTGCAAATTTACTTTAAAGTTTTGTTCATATTGTTCTTCATTGTTCATATTGGTTTTGTTTGTCGTTTAGTGTTTGATCTCTCCAGATATCCAAATTTGAAGTGAATTGTTTTTGTATATTCTCCACATTGCCTAAGCTACTAATCTGACTAACTTATCATTTTGCCAAACTTTCAAGATAACAAATTCAATCTCTCAACCTCTATCTACCGCACCATCTTAACCGCATATAGGTCGACCGTGAGTGCTGATTCATAACAGTTAGTTTTTATCCAAAACCAACTCTACCTCATTTCTATCATAAAATTCCGTTGTGCATATTACACTTGACCGCGTAGTTTTTATTGACCGCAAAATTCAAGTTGTAAGAATAAGATTGAATTTTGAAAAAGGGTTGAAATTTTATGTAGGCTATTCACCCCCCCCCCTTCTAGCCTCTTTTTCATACCCTTGTTGTGTCTTTGGGACCAATAGAAATGCACAGCGATAGTATCAACACAAGCACTGATGTGCATGGAATATGCATAGGAGTACAAAAATGTACACATACAAATTTTGGCTTAAATAAGGCTCAAAGTATGGGGATAAGAGAAATTCAACTAAAACGGATAAACCTAAACTGATCAAATATATAAAACAAAGTAGAATATAAACAACTTGAAATTAAATGTGCGTAAAGTAAGAATTCAGGATTTAGAGAGGTTTGATCGGGAAAAGATCTACGTTGTCTACCAAAATGGTTAGTCTTGGATATTATAAATACTAGATATATTGATTAGATTTAAAGGATCTTTTACAAGATTACAAAGAATCTAAACTCTTAACTATCTATGTATTCAATAAAGAACAAATCATAGACTAAAACAGTGTATCTAAAAAAGATAGACCTATATGATCATATCTTTAACGTGTGTATATGCTCAAGAATTCAAGGCTCTATAAATTTGTATTATTCAGAGCACATTGATTTATGGTGTACACAAGCTTTTTAGGATCTGGGTTTGATTTTTTAAAATATGAAGATATGAAGGCTATTCTTGAGGAATCTAAAAACCTTCATGCAATCTTTAAAACTTTAAAGTTCTCTCTGAAAGCAAAACTCAAGCATCTTAAAATGTTGGAGAGAAAGGGTATTTATACCCAAGCATCCAAAAACTAGTCGTTGGAGATCTTTTTGGATAAGATCAAAACACAATGAGCTTGAGAGCTCTAGTTGGTGCATGTTTCCTTTTTGGTGGTTAGAGATAGAGAATGAACACAATTCAAATATCCTTCCAAAAAGTGGGTAGTAGTGTTCTAAAAGACGCCCGTCTAGGCCGTCTAGGCCCCGTCTAGGCACTTGTCATTCATGCAACGCCTAAGTCCCGCCTAAGATATTGTTAGTAAATCAGACCCAAGAGATAGTAGATAACAAAGAACGCAAATAAACAACACATAATTTACGTGGTTCACCAACAACCTATTGGCTACGTCCACGGGCAAAGGGAAACATATATTATTATGGCGGAGAAACAATTAAAAGAAGATGATGATCACACTAATCTATGTTTGCACGAACATTGATCACAAAGTTCCTAGCTATGCAAATCCCTAAATCTAGAATTACTGATTTCTCTCTCTCACTATGTCTTCGATCACGCAGAGAAAAATACTAATCTATGGCTAGTATTTATAGCACTAGAGACCTAACCCAAAAGATAAAAGGAGTCCTAAATCAAATCCCCAGAGGATTGTTGGATATTATGCCCTAGGCCCTTGAGAAAGGCCTATGCGTTATATCATAGCTTCATTGTTATAAGAGATAACAAACCCGATTATTATATCTTTTGCATGTTTATTATAATGATCATTGTCCCTAGAACTTATGAAGGGCTAGCATGAGTTTAATGGATAATCATATGATGATTATAGCGCATAGGATGCGGATTAAACTTGTGGGTACATGTTGGAGAACAAGTACTGGATAGACCCGTTATGAGATTTATGTCATGGTCAAATGTCATAATTAAATCTCATAATAGTTATATCATTTATCCTTAGACCTGATATTATTATAGTCTTCCATATGATGAACATTATGTTTGACGTACTCAAACGCTACCCCTAACCGGGAAGTTATAAAGGCTACGATTGGCATAATAGGATTCTTGTAGGGAAGAATGATAAGTCAAGATGGAATTTGTCCCTATCTCAAGAGAGATATCTGTTTGGCCACTCGATGAGTGAGATTGATAATAGTGTACGGCCGTACCCAAATGAATTGAAGCGTTCAATGTTATTTGCTCATATCAATCTACTCAAGATCGAGAAAGCATTGGACAACATAAGTTGACGTGGACCATGACTTATGTCCAATATGATATCGCATAACAAAGGGATTGTGATATGTTCTATAAGGTTACTTTGGAATTTCAAAGTTATACTAATTGGGTAGTCATAATGGCTTGCTAGAGTCCGCTTATGACTTACGGTTTTGACTCGTTCGGACTCGTTGCGAACTTAGTATAATCCTATTGGGTCACACACAATAGAGCAGATTGATAAAGGCTGAAAACTTGGGATTTCAGAACTGGATCCATACGGCACTGTTTATGGCGTACGGCTCAGTTTGAGCCATACGGCTGTCGACTCCGCACCAGTCCAGTTTGTTCAGTTTTCTGTTGCGAAAATGAATCCCGATCCCAAACGGAATTAGGTCAAACCCTTATATAAGTTATACAGCCGGGTGTTTGACAGCCTCTAATGGTGATTTTGGAAATCACAAACCATTGTTTTAGAAACAATAAATTATAGAGAGGTAGGATTATTTATTTGATGATTCATGATCATCAATATACAATAATCAAAGAGCAAAATAATTCCGATGAAGAAATGGTTTCTTCATCAAGCCTTGGGTCTAGCAATCCAGATCAAGAAGGTGTTCTTGATATCCGTTCGACGTGTGGATACCGATGGAGGGTGTTTCCTTTAACACCTTAAAATCCATGTTCATGGATGCGATCTTCAAGGGTTAGTTTATTTCATCTTGTATTTAATTTAATCAACATGCACGGATCCGGGCTCTTGGATGTTTGATTTTATCTGTTTATTTCACTGCGCATGATGCATCAAAACCTAACAGTGGTATCAGAGCCTCGTTCATCGTTGTTTATTTTAATATATCATGCTTATATTGTTTAATTCGATTATATGATTTTTCATGATGATAAGATGAATATGTGATTTGTGTTTTATATATGTGATATAAAATCTATGGGTATGTTTATATGGGGATTATGTGATTGTTATATTAATTGGATTCATATGTATAATCGCATGTTTAGATTATCATGTTATAATTGGATTATTTTATTGATGATCATGATCTAATTTGTATGAGGAATAAATTGGTTATTGATTATATGAATTAGATGGGTTTAAATTCGTAATCTAGAATTTCGTGTCATTATAATCTAATTATGTATGAACACGATAACGGGATTGTTCGAATTTAAGAAATTCTGGAAATCTGGGAATTCTGGGGATGACATCCGTACGGCTCCTCATGGAGCGTACGCCTGGCGTACAGCCGTACGGCTAGTTAAAGAACTTCTAGACAGATTTTTTTTTATTTCTAGATTTTCTGATTGTTATGTAAATCGTTTACAGAATTCGAATCAGAAATCGAATCGGTTTTCAGATGGCTGGTTTTCGAAACCGTGTTTCCTGAAATATGATTGTAGATACCCCGGGAGAGCCCACGGCTTGGATAGAGCGGTGGAAGGATCCTAGGATGTCTAATTGATTTTATTTTGTAGAGTCGCCACTTATGTTTTTAAAGGAACATAAGAAAAACCTAGAAATAGCCTATTTTTTAATGTTACGAAACCAAAGATTCGGGAAGAGAAGGGTTCGGGGGTTAGGTGACGGAGTGGGAAGTACTTAAACACCCACTTTGCCCCGCTTACGCAGTTCTTGCTACAATTGGTGTTCTAATGCTAAAAAGTCCTTCTATTTATTAATATGAAAATGTGCTAACGATTACAAGGGAAAGAAAAGGGAAATAAAAAGAGAATTTTTTTATTTATTGATTTATGCTAAGAATTACATGTTTAATTATTGATAAATCATTACATTAAGAAATGATCAATGATTGAAATAGAGATTGAAATGTTGGGATGTAACCTTGGCCAAACTTCAATAGTGAAGTGGCCTTTTGGTTGTATCCCTTTTTATGGAGATTGCATACTCATTAGAGAAGTGAGAGATGAAGAAAACAAGTAAAGAGTTTTGACAAAGAGAATTAAAAGCGTTTAGAAGGAGAAAGTGAGAGTTGTACCTTGTGCTTGAATGGGGAAGAACCAAATTCTATAGTGACCACCCTTTGAAAATGGATTTTATGTGTTTTAAAGTGTTTTTGATTCAAGAATTCCTCCTTATTTTCCATGGTGGAATGAAGAGGTATTTGTAGGTGTTAGGGAAGTGTTTGTAGTCACAAAGATGGCCCTTCCCCGGATCAAGCCAAGACATAGCCCCTAGGGCGTCACCATTTGTTGAGCGAAGCAAGAGTGACTCATCCTCGTGCGAGGGAACAAACATGAGACATCATGGCAAGAGCTACTCCATTTCTCGGGAGCCTTTCGGCGTACTTTAGAAGCACATACTTGAAGAAGCTTCGAAAACTGAGACACATGTTGTTGCTATTTTTTTCCCAAGCCAATTGACTAGCTAGGGATTATTTGTGCAACCTCGTGCCCTTGTATGATGGGCTCGTTCTCGGATGGGTCTTGGCTACCACGGGCCTTCTTTTCATGAACCCAAAAATGCACACTGCTGGAGAATGATGCCAATAACCCAAAACAACCTTTGATGGTGCCATATCTTGTCGAGCCTTTTGCAATCCCAAAGTTGACTCGGTGGGGAATTGACTTGCTGAGGAGATCCCATGTAGAGCTCGTGCAGTTGTCTTCTTTAGAGGCCGGAGATCTCCATTTCTCTTTCCCTTCTCTCTCTCACTCTCTCTTTTTTTTTTATGACGCACCCTGTTTTTTGCCTAGACCGCCCTTTCGGGTTTTCAATCTAGCAGGCATCTCTTTTGCGTCTTCATTTTGACTCGATTAATGAGGGAGTGTGCATTGACTCTAGCTGAGGAGATAAGACATTTGATTTTGTGGTGGAGACCTCTTGTCACTAAAGGTGAGTGACATTGACTTGATTAGGGAAGTGTCCCTAGCATTGTCTTCATGTATTTGACCGTTTTTTGAATGACTCATGAAGGCAAGTAAGTCATTAAGAGAGAAGAGAAGGAAAGCCCCAATTTGATTGCAAGAAATTGGGAGTATGCAGAAAGAATAGAAGTCCCTAGACTCGACAAGGAACGCGAAATGATTCCAAATCTAAGAAAGTTGTTCAATCTTTTTGGTGATTAATTCATTGGCAAATGAATCGTACAAAGATGTCTTGACAAGTTTGAGATGAAATCTGATCACCATAATGCGCTAGGGCTAAACATATCTTCTTTCTTGCATGAGACCGGACCCGCAGGTTGCCTACATTCCTCCAGTGTAGAGGCTCAGGTCACCGTAGTTCTTGTGGATTCTCCATTCTTCGTGATGGAATTGTTGCTTCGTAGCTTCGTCCTTTGTTGGTGGATGATGATGTTGATCTTCTTTGATTGAGGGGGATTTTTTTTTTTGTGCTCTAACTTTTGCCTAGGTTGATTTGATGATTTCAACCTAGCGAGCTCTTTTTTTTTTTTTTTTTTTTTTAATTTGATCCCCCTTTGAAAACTTTGCTTGATTTTTCTCCATGCTTGATGTCTTGGCTTCGCCGTTGTTGTTGATATCGTTGCCTTCGTCACGATGTTTAGCCCCTAGGCGTTCAAGCGATGGCCTTCGTTCTAAAACTTGTTTAGACATCTTTTCATCATTTTGCCAAGAATTAAATTGAACAACTTGGAATTGTGTATGAGGACAAGAACGACTTTTATTTGATAAGATCGACTCAAACATTGACATGAGAAGGAATAAAACTTAATTCACACAAAAGAGGACTTTGACTCTTTTTTTTTTTTTTTTTTATTCCTATTACTAGGTAGAGAAAGAGAAACGGAGATTGCTGTCGTCGTCTTTGCCGTTGTAGTCTCCTTGCGGCATGATCTCTTGTTGAAGGCCCATTTTCAAAACCAAGCTTTTTCCTTGATGGGTTCTTGCATGTTGCCATTCTCTAGCGGTTGCTTTTCACCCACAGTAAATTCGCCGTTGTCGATCAAATCTTGGATGATGTTTCGGAGAAGGAAGCACCCTTCGGTAGTATGGCCACTATGCTTGTGGTAGCCGCACCATTCACTATGTGCATGATTCTTCAGTATCGCCTTCGTCTTGTACCCTTCCAAAGGTTTGACCTTCCCACTTGCCACCAAAGTTTCAAATTCCTCGGCTTGGGTTATTCCTAGGAGAGGAGTGAAAACTCGGTTGTTGGTGGTACCCTTGTAGCTTTTGAGGGTCGGGCAACTTGAGCATGCTTTACCATTGAACTTTTCTTTGCCCGTCGGTGAGCTCTTGCAAACGGGCTTTGAGTTTGGAAACCTCTTCCTCGTGATTTCTTCTTTCATAATCAAGACGGGCCTTGAGTTCGGAAACCTCTTCTTTGTGAATCCTCTTGTCGATATCGAAACGGGCTTGCCACAAATTGTCTTTACGGCGGGCATCCTCGGTGATCCTATCCATTTGTTCCCCCCATTGATTTCATTATGTTGAGTAACCCTTCGTTGGACACGAAATCATTTCCACCGTTGTTTTTGTTGCCGTTGGAAGCCATTGGACCTATTGGAAGAACACGGTTGATCTTAGGTTGGCCCCACAAACACCTTTTGAGTAAAATGATTTCACCCACAAACAAGAAAAGACTCAACCACATAAAGAAAAATGACTCTTTTTTTTTTATTTACAAAAGTCGGAAGGACGTGGTCCTTTTTGGGGTTTCTAGGAAATAGTGGAATCGTCACACTAGTATATAGACCATCTCGCGGTCCCATATACTCGTCGGATTCCACCACGCTTGTGATACCTACATGTGATGGGATTAAACTAAATTAATGTAGTAAAGCATACATGCGGGGACGGATTTTTATTTTCGTCCATAATAACCACTTAGGGACGGAGTTTTATTTCGTCCAAAACAACGAGTGGCATGTATGATTTGAAGACATTAATTTAGGGAAATCTCGGCACATGGAAACCGACTTGAGTCACGGAGTGTTAGACCCTAGACTAGAATTGTGTGGTTTGTGCTCGGCTTGAATATGAGGCTTAAAGGTCACCCCCGGAATGTAGTCTTGAACTACGCCACGGGCTGAGGTTGACCGCTTCGAAAGAGTCAAGGTCGGGTGGAGCTTGAAACTTTCTAGGACGGGCCTCGACGGGTTTGGGGTTGAACATTGTGCAACTCGATAGTGAGCAATTGATAAGAATATGTGCATGTAGTATGAGGTCTAACATGTGACAAAATATTTTTTTTTCAAAGGAAATAAAAAAAACAAATAAGCACGTAATTTACAACTTTCGAATCACACGTGTGACCGATAAAACAAACATAAAATAAAAGAAGTTCTGTGCAGGACCGGTGCCCACACATTGTCATTCTGCTCTGTTCTGTTTTCTGTGCACTGTTCTGTTCTGGGAATGCGCCCAGAAGCGCGCGCATTGGGTGGCCTATGCGGAAGGCGCGCGCGGTAGACAAAGAGGGGCAGAGGCGCCCGATTCTGGGCAGTACCTGCGAATCAGTGGGTTCAAGGGATTGCCTTGACCCTAAATAAAAAATTCTTTCCCCTGCAGTAATTGTTAGCACAGAAACATGGAATTGAAGGACAATAAAGGAGGCGGGAGATTCTGGTAATTAGGGTCGGACGCGCGCGCTTTAGGCCAAGAAGGCCAGAGGCGCGCGCTTCCCACCCTTTTTACCAGAATGCCAAGAAAACAGTAATAAGAACACCAAAAGTTAAGAACGCAAGTTTAACCCTCTAATACATCCCCAGCGGAGTCACCACTGTAGATACCCCGGGAGAGCCCATGGCTTGGCTAGAGCGGTGGAAGGATCCTAGGATGTCTAATTGATTTTATTTTGTAGAGTCGCCACCTATGTTTTAAAGGAACATAAGAAAAACCTAGAAATAGCCTATTTTTTAATGTTACGAAACCAAAGATTCGGGAAGAGAAGGGTTCGGGGGTTAGGTGACGGAGTGGGAAGTACTTAAACACCCACTCCGTCCCGCTTACGCGGGTCTTGCTACAATTGGTGTTCTAATGCTAAAAAGTCCTTCTATTTATTAATATGAAAATGTGCTAACGATTACAAGGGAAAGAAAAGGGAAATAAAAAGAGAATTGTTTTATTTATTGATTTATGCTAAGAACTACATGTTGAATTATTGCTAATCATTACATTAAGAAATGATCAATGATTGAAATAGAGATTGGAATGTTGGGATGTAACCTTGGCCAAACTTCAATAGTGAAGTGACCTTTTGGTTGTATCCCTTTTTATGGAGATTGCATACTCATTAGAGAAGTGAGAGATGAAGAAAACAAGTAAAGAGTTTTGACAAAGAGAATTAAAAGAGTTTAGAAGGCGAAAGTGAGAGTTGTACCTTGTGCTTGAATGGGGACGAACCAAATTGTCTATAGTGATCACCCTTTGAAAATGGATTTTATGTGTTTTAAAGTGTTTTTGATTCAAGAATTCCTCCTTCTTTTCCATGGTGTAATGAAGAGGTATTTATAGGTGTTAGGGAAGTGTTTGTGGTCACAAAGATGGCCCTTCCCCGGATCAAGCCAAGACATAATGGCTTTGGGGGTTACAAATCAGAAGAGGAGGGAAATTTGGCAAAATCTGGGATCCTGGAGGTGGGAAGCGCGCACGTCCCACCCCCCCTATGGGAGGCGCACTCGTCCCACAAAGAAGGCCAAAGGCGAGCTCGTCCCACCTTCAGGAAATCCATATTTTAGCCTAAAAGTTAACCCCGTTATGCAGTTAAGTCCCAAAACTAACGAGATCAGTTAGAAACTTAACGAACACCACGAAAGTCAACAAAAACAAAGTAAACAAACACTCAAGGTTGACTTTGTCACTTAGTCAAATCCAAGACTAACGGAGTAAGTCAAGAACTTAACGGAAAGTAACAAAAGTTAACGGAAAGTAACAAAACATAACAGAAGAGAGGAAGATAGAGAATGTGTATGCAATCGGGACATGAGAGGTCCAAGGCGGGGTGTCTACAATGATTTAATCTAGAAATTGCAGAAATCAGAGTTCTAAAGAGTTCAGAATTGTTGTAGTTTATGTAATTGTTGAGACAATGAATGATCCTGAAACAAGTTATTTTTCTATACGGAATTGTGGATGCCTTTTGGCTTAGTATCGGCCGTATACAAAGGTTACTTGGTTTCTTGATCTTAGTACGGGATTGTGGATGCCTTTTGGCTTAGTTTTGACCGTACGTTTTGTGCTCTCAATCTATAGATGTTATGCAGAAACAAAGTTTCAGAATTTAACCCTACGAGCAAAGTGCAAATTATTTGCAAGAAAATGAAACTAAATTTGGATTAATTCATTGCATGGACCAATGGCAGGCTTACGCCTTGTTTCTGGGAATGCGAATGAAATATCAAATCTGTAAATTGTTTACAGATAATTTAGATTCCGTCCCCATAAAGTTGCTTCATAATTAAATCACAAGATTTTGCTTCAGTTAATTAATTTGATTAGTTAACATACATTATGCAAAAAAAAAAATATATTATATTATGTTTGACATAATTAAATATATGATGCATATGTCTAAGCAAATAAACCTTCTTAAAACTTAAGCCAGGTGCCAATCCATTATTAAAACACATGTGACTACACCGTGTATTTTTATGCGGGCTCTAACCATCGCGAGGCGCATTAATTCTATCAGTGTATGAGCATGATGAGTGAAAGAGTGGTTCCTATACATTTAACATGGTTTGACTTCATTAGCTATCATAAGAGTTATGGGCCTAAGGCACAGATGAGATTAAAACATATTTGACATAAGATGTCTGACAATCTCATAAAGATCTAAGAGTCACATACGATGTGATTGATAAGGAGTTATCTACCTAAATAGCTTGGTCTTATGCATCTTGCCCTCGCGGACGTAAGATCAAGTGAAATATGGATCTTAGCCCACTTATATTATATTATACAATTGTTGTATTTGAAGGTGTATAATTTAGTGGGAGTATTTATGAAATACATTAAATGTTTCTAAATGATAATGGTATGAAATATATGTGTATATTTATTTGCATATTTTTTAGAATGTCTTAAACTATAATCATGTATAATTACTGCGATTGACCCCACTTAAAGAGAATGAGATTAACTTCCTTGACCTAGTCATGAGATTAAGAATTTTTCTAAAGCAAGAACGAAAGTTATGAATTCTTAATAAATCCTATTCCTAAGAAACCTAAAGACGGACAAAGACATTAATTAGAATCATTAGATGAATCTATGGATGTCAATTGTTTTACGACTTGCTACCATATGTTTAGAACTTTAGAAGTATCTGAAACATATGAATGCTTATGCGATAAGAAATTATGTAAGAAGCGTTCCTACAAGCAAGAAATGCAAGAAAAGTTTGAGATTAACATTCATTAGATGAATGAAAGGTATGATAATAAGTTCTCATGTTTTGAACATGGAGAGACATATTAATTACCTTAGATGGCTTGGTAATCAAGTTAGTTTGGAACTAACAACGAATTTGATATTAATTCATGAGCGACATTTGATGTTTAAAATGCTAAGTCTTCATGTCAAATGGAAACCGTCTCAAACTCTAAATATTAATAAGGACAAGGATTTAAGATAAAGGCAAGACAAGAGTTGTCAAGCCTAAAAGGAATATTTGTGGCAAAACCTAAAATCCAAAGAATGCAATTTGTACCTTGGCAATAGGATTCACCGTTGGAGAAATTACAATTTGAATTAAAATATCAAAAGGAAAGGGTAGTTGGACTACCACTTCAAGTATTTATGTTAAAACTCTACTTATAAGGGTAAAGATTAACCTATGTGTTGATAATGATGCAATAGTTGCAAAATTGATCATAGGAACTTGCGAAGTGTCTTTACTTAGTGGGCTCATAATTGTTTTGAACAATGTTGTGATGTTCCTACTTTAAGTAGAAATATTATTTTGGTTTCTTCATTAGAAGATTATGGATATTTCTTATTTCGAATAAGAAAGTGTTCCATTAAATATGGTTTGTTTTATCGTACTGCTAATCATATAATGAGACTTTATATCCTTATCTTGGAAGAACAAAATAATGAGTATAACATATTAATGAAAATCTGAATCTAAGGATATAAGCGTTACATTATTAAAAGCATTGATGTCTAAATCAAATGATAAGAAACACATACCTAAAATTCCATGGGACAGAGTTTTAAATTCACATGATTTCGAATCATGTGATATATGTGAATCTTAGAAATTGATGAAGACACATTTTACTAATGGTAGTAGAAGGAAGTACTCTTTTAGATTAATACATATTGATGTATGTAGTTAATTAAAGTAACAATGCTAAGAAATGATTTCTGTACCTTATGGCAAAAGTATTATTGTACTCTGATCAGATCAAAGTGATGAATATTTGAGCCTTGGATTTTATGAGAATTTTGCAAAAAGTCTGCAGAATAAGAAAACAGAATCTAGGAACAACCACTGTACGGCTATAATTTAGGCGCACACCTAGTATTAAGCCGTACGGCTCCTGTTTACAGATTGTCTGTAAAATGCAGTTTTTCGCCTCATGATAAGTCAAACTGATCTTTAATTAACCCACTGGATTATGTGCTGGAAACAGATGCGCTTACACTAAATTGAGTTTCATCTAAAGAGGTTCGAATGATACCATATGAGATATGGAATGAAAGAAAACTTGGTTTGTCTTTCATAAAGATTTATGATGTGATGCTTTTGAGAAAAAGTGTTGTCTGGGACAAAATCACACCTAAATCCTATAAATGTAATTTCATGGAATATCTTAATGATATTGATTTTACACCCTTTAGAAATACAAATCGTTTGTTACTCTAAATAGCAATTTATAGATAAATCGTTTATCTCTAAAGAACTAGTGAGAGAAAAATGTATCTCGAAGAGTTCGAGACCCAGAAAATGACATGGAACCTAAGATGGAAGTTGAATAAAGTTTCACAACGAGTTGTGGAAATTCGTTCAAATATACACAAGAAATTTGCATAACTGATAGGATATTATCTATAACAAGAAATATTGATTTCTCGTAATAGAAAGTAATAGGGAAGATATCATTACGAATGATTGACCTATTACCTATCAAGATGCAAAGTCCGCTCTGGATTTAGATCAATGACTTGGAGTCATAAAGTCTATAAGTGCAATCCATGTATCATAATCAAGTTTCGAACTTGATTGTTCTACCCTAAGGCTTAAAAACCATGGGATAGAAAATAAGTTTTCTTGAAGAAAAAAACGGACATGGATCGCAAGGTGCATATTCATAAAGCACGACTAATTGAGTAAAGTTAATTCATAATGTTGATTATGATGAAACTTTATCACCCGTAGTCATGCTTAATATTGTTATAATTCTAATTGTCATGACCTCATATTTCGAATATGTAATATGACAGATGGATGTCAAAACTATATTCCTTAACAGGAACTTACATTAGGATGTGTTTGATACAACCTAAAAGTTTTGATTGATCCATAAAATTCTAATGAAATATGCAAGTTGCAGAAATTCATAAGATGGATTGAAGCAATCTACTTGGAGTGAAATTTCATTTTGATGTAGTATTCAAAGAGTTTGAATTCTTCAAAGACGAGACTTGTGATTACAATAAATTTAGTGGGAGCGTAATATTATTCGTAGTCATGCATATGTGGTTGACATATAATTCATTTTGAAAGAGTTTCTAAATGAAAGACTTGGATAAAGCCGCCTATATCATCAGAATTTAGATTTATGGAGATAAATCTAAAACGTTGATTGGTTAAAGTCAAAGTACTAATAAAGAAAAGATAGTGAAAAGTTCACTATGCAAGACTCTTGAAGAGGTTACTTGCGAAAGTCTAATGGCATTA
Source organism: Campanula takesimana (assembly GCA_026119855.1). Lineage (NCBI taxonomy): Eukaryota > Viridiplantae > Streptophyta > Magnoliopsida > Asterales > Campanulaceae > Campanula > Campanula takesimana. The sequence continues at coordinate 427,644 of JAOWBW010000093.1, read as the reverse complement.
ATCTTTGCAAGATTTAGTCTTACTAGAAGACTAATGAGCAAGAGTACATGATGAGGATTCCATATGCTTCGGCAATTGGATCTATCATGAAAGCCATGTAAATGTACTAAGACCAGATGTCTCATATACTTAGAGTATGATGAGATAATACCAATCGGATCCTAGTGAAAGGCACTAGTTAAGAAACAATCTTATGTTCTCCAAAAAGAACTAAAGGATGCGTTATTGATCTTTGATGGAATGAAAGATGATCTTGTAATAGTTACATAGATGCATTCTTACAAACCAACAAAGATAAATAATGCAGTATAAATACATGTTTACGTTTAATAATGGTGTTAGAATAGTTCTAAATGGACCATTAGCATTCTACAAAAGGTTGAGTATCTAGTGGCATGAGATGCAACTAGAAGAATGTTAAGATTAAGATTCTAATTAGTAAACTAGAAATTGTTTCTAGTGTCATTAATTTAATGTACCTTCATTGTGTCAATAATCATTATTACACAAGTCAAGGGACTAATATCTTATCTATACATATACTCAGACGTTTCTATCTTACTCGAGAAATCGTCAAAGATGGGAGATGTCAAAATATGCAAAATACCTTATGATAATAACAAGGATAATTATCGTACATAAGCTCGTTTGCAATTATGATGGAGATCATAACTATGCTCAATGGGTATTGGATACACTTTGATTGGGCCTAGTGCAATTGAGAGATTGTTGGATATTATGCCCTAGGCCCTTAAGAAAGGCCTATGCGTTATATTATAGCTTCATTGTTATAAGAGATAACAAACCCGAATATTATATCTTTTGCATGTTTATTATAATGATCATTGTCCCTAGAACTTATGAAGGGCTAGCATGAGTTTAATGAATAATTATATGATGATTATAGCGCATAGGATGCGGATTAAACTTGTAGGTACATGTTGGAGAACAAGTACTGGATAGACCCGTTATGAGATTTATGTCATGGTCAAATGTCATAATTAAATCTCATAATAGTTATATCATTTATCCTTAGACCTGAGATTATCATAGTCTTCCACATGATGAACATTATGTTTGACGTACTCAAACGCTACCCCTAACCGGGAAGTTATAAAGGCTACGATTGGCATAATCAGATTCTTGTAGGGAAAAATGATAAGTCAAGATGGGATTTGTCCCTCTCTCAAGAGAGATATCTGCTTGGCCACTCGATGAGTGAGATTGATAATAGTGTACGGCCATACCCAAATGAATTGAAGCGTTCAATGTTATTTACTCATATCAATCTACTCAAGATCGATAAAGCATTGGACAACATAAGTTGACGTGGACCATGACTTATGTCCAATATGATATCGCGTGACAAAGGGATTGTGATATGTTCTATAAGGTTACTTTGGACTTTCAAAGTTATACTAATTGGGTAGTCATAATGGCTTGCTAGAGTCCGCTTATGACTTACGGTTTTGACTCGTTCGGACTCGTTGCCAACTTAGTATAATCCTATTGGGTCACACACAATAGAGCGGATTGATAAAGGCTAGAAACTTGGGATTTCAGAACTGGATCCGTACGGCACTGTTTATGGCGTACGGCTCAGTTTGAGCCGTACGGCTGTCGACTCTGCACCAGTCCAGTTTGTTCAGTTTTCTGTTGTGAAAAGGAATCCCGATCCCAAACAGAATTAGGTCAAACCTTTACATAAGATATACAGCCGGGTTTGACAGCCTCTAATGGTGATTTTGGAAATCACAAACCATTGTTTTAGAGACAATAAATTATAGAGAGGTAGGATTATTTATTTGATGATTCATGATCATCAATATACAATAATCAAAGAGAAAAATAATTCCGACGAAGAAATCTTTTCTTCATCAAGCCTTGGGTCTAGCAATCCAGATCAAGAAGGTGTTCTTGATATCCGTTCGACATGTGGATACCGATGGAGGGTGTTTCCTTTAACACCTTAAAGTTTGTGTTCATGGATGCGATCTTCAAGGGTTAGTTTATTTCATCTTGTATTTAATTTAATCAACATGCACGGATTCGGGCTCTTGGGTGTTTGATTTTATCTGTTTATTCTGCTGCGCATGATGCATCAAAACCCAACAAGGACTTGATTTAATTTCTACGAAAGCCAGGAAATCACCGCAATCCGGAACCCCTCGGAACTCATGGTCCGCCCGGGTCTTGGACATGGTCTGGCCGGACCTCACCATATCCGACCAGATCTATCACAGTACCTGTAGATACCACGGGGTGGGAAACCCACGCGCTTTAGGCTAGAGCGGGCGGATTATCCTAGGATGTCTATTTGGTTTTAGAGTTTAGAGTCACCACCTATGTTGTAGAAGAACATAAGAAAAACCTAATAATTTGCCTAAGTTTTGTTACGAAAACCATAGATTCTTGTATTGAGGTTCAGGGGTTAGGTTACGAAGTGGCAAGTACTTAAAAACCCATTTTTCCCAACTAACATTAGTCTTGCTTGTTCATAATCTACATGATAAAAAATGTATTCTTCCTATACTTTAAAAATGAGATTTAAGGGGTTAAAAAGGGGGTTGAATATGGGGAGATAACTCCTTGGCCAACTTCAATGTAGTGAAGTGGCCTTTGGTGTCATGTCCCAAAATGGTTTGGGTTGATTGCACACTTTAATAAAACAAAAGAAGAGAAAGAAAGATGAGATAGAGAGAAGAGAAAGAGTACCTAAACTTCAAGTGACTTCAAGGATGTCTTTGGAGAATGCCTTGAAAATGCTTTAAAAAGGTGTTTGTGTATAATTTTCTTATCTTGAAAAGTCCCTCTTGAAATGATGAAGAAGAGGGGTTTTTATAGTTGAAAAGGGGATGTTTTGGTGCCAAAACAGAGTCACAAAGAGGGAATTCCCGGGCAAAATCATGTAAATTGAGCAAGGGAGGGATTCTTAGGCAGAATCTGTAACTGACGCCCAGATGCGCGCGCCTCCGGCCTATGGAGGCGGAAGGCGAGCGCGTCTGACCTATGGAGGCAGAGGCGCGCGACCCTGAGAAGGAAATTTTGACTGAATGGACTGGAAAGTTAGAACTGTTATTCAGTTTAGTCCGTAAACTTAACAGAGTCAGTCAGGAACTTAACAGAAGTAACCGAAACTAACGAAAAACACTTAAAATCAGGAGAAACACAAAATCAAATGTGCAATCGGGGTGAGCGGTCCAAGGCGGGGTGTCTACAGATCCCCTCGGTGACGTGGATTGCAAAGCAAAACGCGTCGACAAAAGAAAGACAACCGCCAAGGACATCACCAAGAAAAAGCAAAGACTCGATAAAAGCAGAAATTTGAAATTACAAGGATAGAAGTGCGCTCCCTGTGTGAGCAGATTTTGCTGACGGAAGAGGTACGGTGATATGAGACGGCCCACCGTAGCCAAGGTTTAAAGTCTGTTTAGCAGACTGAGGCTGGAGCCGTTTAGCGGAACCGTTATAACCATTTAGAGTCCATTGAGTGGACTGAAGCTGAAATCCGTTTAACGAATCTCGTTTGCTGATTTAGAGTCTAGTTGGCAGACTTGAGTTGAGCTGAATCCGTTTGGCGAACCCGTTGTTTGCTCGTTTAAAGTCCGATGAGCAGACCTAGGCGGAGTCCAGCGTGTCGTACCCGTTGTGCCCGTTTTATAGTCCGATGAGCGGACTGGCTCAATCCGTTTGGCGAATCCGTTGTGCCTATTTAGAGTCCGTTGAGCTGACTGGAACTGATGAAGAGGTGGTGATTTCAGTGGTTCACCATGGACCAAATTGCTGTTTGGAGCCGCATTTGCTGTATGCTGTTTGGAGCCGCATTTGCTGTATGTTGTTGGGAGCCGCATTTACTGTATGCTATTGGGAGCCGCACTTGCTGTCTGCTGTTTGGAGCCGTACTTACTGTATGCTGTTTAGAGCCACATTTGTTGTTGACCTTTGTGAGGTATGGGCACAGTTGACTGCGGTCCCTGAATTTTCCCTTTTTGAGAGAATGCTGAGATTGGTCTTGACTGAATAGAAAGACACGCCCTACTTAATGTTTAGTGGGAGTTTCTAACTTATTTAAATTTAGACATGCCTTAGGGGTGGACCAAATTAATGTGTGCCCAAAGTGGCTTTCGAGGGCATTGCTTTGTTGTTGCGGCTGGTCCTGGGAACGTCTGGACTCCGTTCCTGTGTGATTTCATTCTTTGACAAGGGCCTGCAAGTTAAAAATAACTAAAGAGAAAATTAAATTAACTAAACTAACTAAAAACAAATAAAAAGAAAAAGAAATAAAATAAGAACGTAAACAAATAAACACCGTTCCCCGGCAACGGCGCCAAAATTTGATAGGCTAAATCGCACACCTACAAATTAAACCTGGACTAGGTTCTAAAAATATGTAGCTAGGATAAGTCCAGGATCGATCCACGAAGAATGGTTATTTATTTACACAATTGTCACTTGACAAGATTGGGGGAAAATTATAATAATTAAATCCTAAAATAGAAATAAACTAAATTAAATTGAGCTAAAACAATAATTAAAGAATACTTCAGATTTGATTCCGTCCCCACCTAATTATTCAATTATCATCGATATCTCTTTTCACTTTTTACCCTATTCACATGATCACGAGATTTATTTCAATCCTTGTTTCTTCTTTCAGAATAGTTACTAGCAATGGCACACTCACTAGAAACCGTAATTAATAAATTAATCTAACTGGCACAGTCTAGATCGCAATATTAATCGATTCAAGATTTAAGAAACTAAGATCAAAAATGTTTTCTATGATTATTTCACACAGATAACCATCTAATTTTACCCACTTCACAATTTACCATGGCACATGCATAAACTATGAAGATGCTACTTATGAATTTCTACACTGGCACAGTCAATAGAAAATTCTAGCAAAAATCAATCACAAGGATAAATAGGGTGATCAAATCTATAAACCTTAGCAATCAATTTAGATTCAAGAACAAGTAAAATTATGAATAGGAATTAAAAGATGAAAATAAAAAAATACCTCAAATTGATAAAAAGGGGTTCAAGAAATCAAACCCAAAGCTTGGATTTTAGTTCTTCATCAAAAGCTTTGAAAACTCCATGGAAAAAGAATAAAAACCTAGATCTAAAATTATTGTTGTAGTCTCGAATGAAAAACAATAAAGAAACCTAGTTCTAATACCTAAAACTAGTCCTAAACTAATAAGGAGTAAAAAGAAAAAAAAGAAAATAAGAAAATAATGAAAAAATTGGTTATAAAGCCGTACACACGCGCCATCACACGCCGGATTTCAGCAACTCGCCTCGCCCACGCGCCAACAGGCACTCCTCATTGACGTCTGACCTTGAAAGCGCACCTGCTAGACGCGTTTCTTCCTTGGCCTTCACGACTCGCGCACCTGGGCACGAATCGTGCCGAATTCTCCCAATCGTGATCAGGGATGGAACATACGTACTGGGGTTTGGGCCATTTAATGGGCCTTCTACGAACTGGGCCGCCTGGTTTGACTTGCTGGAGCTTGGACCTTCGTTCTTGGCCTTGGAACTGGGTTGTCCCTTCTGGTCTTGTTTGGGCTCCCTTCTTTTATTTCTTCCCATTACATTCTTCAACCCAATTAATTCATCAAATACTCTTCCATCCCGATTGACTTTCTTTTGACTTTTCTTTTAATATCTTGGGGATTCTTTTCTCATAAATAAATTACATCAATAAAAATATAAAAATACAAAAATACCCCCGAATTATAATAAATCCCCAGAATATATATTTGCCCAATATTACATAAAAACTATACTAAATACATTAAAATAATTAATTTAAGCTCATAAAAATCTAGGAATTAAATATATAAAATCCGTCCTATCAAATTCCCCCTAGCTTAGACCTTTACTCGTCCCTGAGTAAAATCCTAACCCCCCTCTAAACACCGGTCTATTAGCGTAGCATGAAGAAAAATGATTCATAGTCTCCTCTAAACCACCAATCATAAATCAATAAATAAAATCGAAGTGTAGAAACTTCGTCTCCTTATAACTCCTCAAAGAAATAATAAAAATGACATTAGGTTGATACCAACACCATAATAAACGGTATCCAAACTAAATGTCCACTCTAAAGCCAAGGGAAACTAAAAATGTCCTAAATTTCCCCCACGCTTATCTCTCACTTTAATCTCCCTCATTAAAAAAAAAAAGTTTTTGTGTGATTTTATAATTAAACACAAAACTTACCTCGTAACAAAACACCAACACCCCCTTATATCTCCAAGAAAAGAACGAGAATTTCTAACCTAAACTCCACTATCCGAACATCCTACTTCAATAGTGATCCTACCCAAAACTCCAAACCTCCCTTATGTTTTCTCTCCGGTGGATATAAGATATTTTATTACTCAAACCTCACCTTTTGCCTAAGCGTCCTTTCGGGTTTTCACTTAGCCTCTCATTTTTTTTTACTAACTATCTAGAAATAACATTGCATACTATACAACTACAAATCATTCCCCCACGCTTAAACTACACAGTGTTGTTGACACCCCGCTTTGGACCACTCACCCCGATTGCACGGTTGATCTTGTATTTCTCCCTATTTTAAGTGTTTCTCGTTAGTTTCTGTTACTTCCGTTAAGTTCTTGACTGATTTCGTTAAGTCCAGGGACCAAACTGAATAACAGGGCTGACTTTCTAATCTATTCTGTCAAAAGAGCCATCTCCAAGGCGCGCGCCTCCACCCTTTGGGGTCAGAAGCGCGCGCGTCCCGCCACTAAGGCAGGAGGCGCGCGCACCTGGGCATCAGTTACAGATTTCTATCCAAGAATCCCTCCCTTGCTCCTTTTAACAGGATTTGCCCGAGAAACTGATCTTTGTGACTTGATTTTGGCACCAAAAACACACCTCCTTTACCTATATAAACCCCTCTAATTCACCTTTGAATAGGGGAGGATTTTGATCACTAACAAAAACTATACACAAATATACTTGCAAGGCATTTCCCAAGAGTCTCTCTTTGAAGTGTTTTGGAAGTATAGGTAAAAAGACTACTCTTTTCTCTCCTTTTCTACTTCATCTCTCCTCTCTTTCTTTTACTTTAATCAAAAGTTCAATCACCCAAACATTTTGGGACATGACACCAAAGACTACTTCATTTTATTGAAGCTAGTCATGGAGTCATCTACCTACATTCCAAAACACCTTTTAAAACCCCCCTTTTTATCATCAAGAATAAGAAGAACATTTTATCATTTATGTAGACTTTGATCAAGCAAGACCAACTTTAGTTGGGCGAGATGGGTGTTTAAGTATTTCCCATCTCGTAACCTAACCCCCGAACCTCATAACAAAGAATCTCTATTTTCGTAATCAAACTTAGGTTATAAATATTAGGTTTTTCTTATGTTCCTCTAAAACATAGGTGGCAACTCTACAATCTAAAACAAATTAGACATCCTAGAATCCTTCCACCGCTCTAGCCAAGCGCGTGGGCCCTCCCGGGGTATCTACAGTGGCGACTCTACTGGGGACGTTTGAGGGTTAAACTTGCGTTTCTGATCAAAATCTACATTTTTTGGGCTTTCTGGTTCCTGATGGGGGAAGCGTGCGCCTCTGGCCTTCTTGGCCTAAGGCGCGCGCGGCCCATATCAAGGACCAGAGTCGCGCGCTTCTTAATGTTCTTCCTATTCTTCTTCTTTTTTCTACACTAATCATTTCTGCAGTGGTTACAATGTATATTCAGGACCAGGGCAATCCCCTGAGTCCAAAGTCTGACAATCTGACAGGTTTGCCTAGAAGCGGGCGCCTCCCATTGACTCTGCGCCAGGCGCGCGCATCCCACAATACAGGCCAGAGGCGCGCGCTTCTGGGCAGTTTTCCAGAACAGGGACAGTTTCAGAACAGAGCAGAGTGATTGGGATGTGGGCACAGTTGCCTGCATCAAGGCTTAATTTGGACCTCTTGGACTGTTTTTATTTTGTGTTTTGTTTTATCGGTCACACGGGTGATTCGAGAGTTGTAATTATGTGCTTATTTGCTTTTCTTTCATAAAAGAAGTAAAAAAATATGTTTTGTCACATATTGGACCTCACACTACGTGCACAAATTGTCACGACCCGAAACCTTGGCACTTTGTTAATTTATTTATTTAATCATTTCCATGGTTTATTTGAGTTAGTTTTGCTATATTGAAACTTTAAGGTTCGTAGTGTAAATAAGAGTTCGGGGGTCTTTTGGCCATATTCAAAACTTTGGGGATTTTTGGAATAGAATAACTTTGAGTGACCAATTTGTGAATTGGGTTAATTGAATTATTAATACTCCCTCTTCCCAGTCCAACACACACACACACACTCATCATTTTCTCTCTCTCTCTTCTCCATTGTTGAAGGTAAGGAAAGCTCCATCCCATTTCTTTCTTTTGGACATCTTTTATTCAGCTTTTCTTATTACTCCTTTTATATAAAATGTTTAGATCGTCGCTAGGATCGTTTATAGCCAAGAAAATCCAAATACCATTCCCTTTCATAAATTTCCAAGTAAGTTGCTTTCCCCCTTTTTATGCTAAAAATGTTCATACTAAGCTTAGATGATGCTTTGATTGCTATATATTGCTTCTTGGTTTGATTTGGAGTGGATTGGCATTTTATTAATTTTTGTGAGAATTGGATGTTTGAATCATTCTTCGATTTGGGTTGTTTAGATGTGATTATATGAATCCTTTTAGGCTTATAAGTTGTTTTAGTACCTTAGTATGCTAGTTAGAAGTGTTAGATTTTGGTTGAGTTGTGGAATGGAAAGAATGGGTAAGAACCCAGGTCATTTCTGCCGATTTCCGGCATAACAGGGGTTGTGGGCGACCGCCCACTATTAGGTTGGGCGACCGCCCAGGTCATCAGTTGTTTTAGTGTTAGACAATGGTTTTGGGCGACCGCCCATGATGGTTTTGGGCGACCGCCCATAATGGCTGATCTGAAGGCCTCTATTTTTAGTTGTTTTTCGAAGTCAGCTTGGTCTAGGCTCGGGGTACCATCCTAGTTAACTTCAGTTAATATCCTCTAGTGCTTGAGATTGGTTCCTTTGTGAACAAATGTGTTATGGAATTTAACTAAGTATTGTTTGAGAATGTTGGAACAACTTTATAATGTGATGTTGGATTGATTTACCTTTATGATGATTATTTGGCTTGGTTCCCTACTTTGGAATCATTGCCCCGTTGTTGTTTCAAGCGAGTATTTATTACTATGTGCTTGTTTAAACTCCAACTGGTACTTGTGTTTTCTTTAGGCAATGGATAATATTATAATGCCACATGAGCCAAGTCCAGTATAGTATCGTCCATTGGTTCCTCTTTTCCCCTTCCAGATTGGCCTTGGTTGGGATGAGCTAGCTCCCTTTGGTGAGTATTCTAGCTAGTTGTTTGGGTTATGACTTTGTGTCATATTCCCCTTGTTACTTTATCGTTGTTACATGGTTCCGGTATCGGGGTTTTCTTTAGCTGTTTATGCTGCTACGTTGATTGGTTGATCGGTTGAAGCTGCGCAGCGATCGTTATGTTACGTCCTTTCGGTGGAACCTTGGCTCAGTATCCTTTGTAAAGTGTTTATTTCAGCCTTATGTGCGGCATGAAGAGTTGGTCGTTATTACCAACCGGTATGGGACGGTTGGCGATAGGGAGCCTCTCTTGTTATGTGTTATCTGTGATTTAGTTATATTGTTGATTTGCATAATAACTTGTCATATAGTTGCATAAGTGGCTTACTGAGATTCTTTCTCACCCCCTCTCCTTTCAAACTTGTTTTTCCTTAACCCCCCCTAGGAAAGCAAGTGATAGTACGTTATGAGGTCCATTGTAGCGGGAATCTTCTGAGCAGGTTGATCTCCTTTGGGGTAGTTGCTCTTCGGAGCCTTTATGTATTATTGTTGTGAGATCGTGGTAGTCCAATGTTATGTAAATTCTGTTGTCTTTTGAGTATATATATGTTATTAGTTGTTTTTGCTTCTGCTCTTGTAAATAGTCTCCGAGTTATAGTCTCGTTGAGGTGTAGTTTCAATTGTTGATGTGGTTTTATATCAGAGTTCGCGCGCCTGAATTGGTATTGAGCATTTTATAGATGTATATTATGCTACTTTGATAATTATGAATTTTGGAATTTTGGGGGCGCGACAGTTGGTATCAGAGCATTGGGATTAGATCTTGAAAGGGATAAGAACTCTGATATTAAGTAGGTTTGGATACTCATATATTATGATTTTGAGCGATTAGGAAAACTAAGCGTTCTTTGAGGACAATTAGTTGCATTTGTTATTGAGGAATTGTGGATCATGATCCTAGAGGATTTGAGAACGAATTTCTTTTAAGGAAAAAAAAATGTAATACCTCGAAAATTTATGAATTTCATTCTTGGGGTTTAGTCTTTTGTTTTGATCGTTAGTTATCATTTAGTAAGAAATATTTTGGTTTTATTTAGGTTTTATTACTACAAGGTTATTGGACTACTTAAAAAATTATAGTTTGAGATGGTTTATATTTGTACGAGATGTATGAACAAGCGACTGTATCAAGGATTCTTGAGATAACAATTACTTTTTGTATATAAGTTTCATATTTGGGATAAGAATGTTGTAACAACGTGATGTTGACGTCGAGTGTTCCTACTCTTGTGATATACCAGACATAAGACTAGTGTTAAAAGTATTAATTCTATTGGGGTTAGTTGGTTTGAGGATAGAGAGTGCGAGTTTTGAAGACTTAAGTGTATATAGCTCGTAAAGTGGACAAAGTTTCGCGTCATATACAAATGCTTGTCCTCGTTCTTTGAGTTATGATGAGGTGTATTTTCAAATACGAGACTACGGAATTGCTATTTTATACAGGATAATATCCTAGAGGAAGGTATATCGAGGGGCAGAGCAAAGGTTAAGAAAACAAATTTAATGAAACCGAGTTTAAGATATTTCAGAACCAGATTTATCAGACAACTTTGGAGAATTAACTGTTCTGATTTAAAAGGTTCCAGAATTTGTGCAAACATTCGTTGGATAGATCTATGTGTCTACTTTCATAGTAAAAAATCGGTTTATCGTTTCGAGCTCTAGAATGGGAGAAAATGAGTTTTTGGTACAGAAGGTATAATCTGTCAGCATTACAGTTTTCAGCAACTTTTGTTTTCCTAGTTCATGTATTATTCTTGTTCATGCTTTGTCTATAGAATGGAGGAGTGTTCCATTTAGCCTATATTATAAACCCCATTGTGAGGGAGAAAAATTCAGATTTTGGGATGTATTTTGAGTCTTTGGCATTTGATAGAGAAGATGGATTTCTTCTTCGGTTGCTCTTGGTGGGTTCCAAGGAGTGTTGAGTGTTTATTTCCTTTAAACATTTCACTTGTGTTTCCTCGTTTTATTTTCCATGTTCCGGTATCACTATCGGTATATATATAAGAAACCCGATAGAATTGTGGGCGATAGCACGCTAAAGGTTATAAGTTGATTTAGTTATGTTATCTATACGCGGTATTGGTGAGATAAGTGGTATGGCCTAGCTTTCTATGAGTCGTGAATCTCTTGGTTGCCATCGGTCGATGGTGAATATCCCTATACTAATAAGTGTGACTTTGCTTAGAAGTATAATGGGTGTATATATAACGTTTATGTTCCGTATAGAAAATCAGGAAATGCTTAGTACAAGGTTGTAGTGTTGATATTTAGATCAATATCCATATTGCATCAGTTGGGTTAAAAGAGTTGAAGATTCAATTTGAGAATTTCTTGATAGAAGGTTTTTCTTTACATTTAGTACATCTACGAGAGTGCATCGGAATTGTTTAGTATGAGGAAATACATAATTTATTATGAGTTATATTAAGAAAAATTTGTTATGATACTTTTGGGATCATTTTAGTACATGACTGGAGTGAGTTAAGGCAATTTGAATTATGAGTATATTGTGGAAGTTATAATCATTAATAATGGTAAGTGTGTTAAGTTTAAAGGACTAAGCATATTTTGAGAATGTAAGGATTTCTCGAACAATATTAAAGGCATTTTTTTTGGGTTTTAGTTAAATAGTTGTTCCACGGTTCGGAATCTTTTCTTTGTGGCGTTTCTCGTTTGGATTAAGGATTTGTAAAGAAAGTTGGGTATGGATACTTGGGCATATTAAAGGATGCTATGATTTTTCATTTGGTCAGTTGAAATGTTGCTAGCTAATTGGATTATTATGTTGGTAATAATGTTGAGCCTAAGTAATATTGGGTTAATAAGTGTATACGTGAAAGACTAATTTGGGTTAGCCATTGAAGATTTAGGATTTGTTAAATTCCTTTGTGTATATAAGCACGGATTATTAATTTAAATGGGAGTTAGAGGAAATCTTTTAAGATAAAATTCGGATTGTTTTGCGGACTACTGGGTATTTGGAATTGTTTTAGGCTTTCAAAGATTGGAGTAATGTAATGATGATATTATAACATGGATTTAAGTGGACATTTTGTATTAGAATTTTGGGCTTATATTGTGTCTTTAGTTTGAGGGGTTAACTAAAGTGAAAGCACTATAATGGTAATCCTTGGAGATATAGTCACTTCGGTGAATATTATGGGGATGAAAAATTTCTTTAGCTTTTCATAGTTTAAGAAGTTGATTAAACTCGAGATGGTTTAATGTTTTGAATTTTTGAGAAGTAATATTCAGTAGAGATTGAGGAATATGTTGACTCAAGATGATAAAGTATTTGTATAGGTTTTGAAGATTAACTCTCGATAAATATAACTATCTATGACTCAGGATTGATGGTAACTCTATGAATATTGCGTTAACAGATTATATTTTTGTCTTATGGAACTAAGTTTGAAGTGATATGTTAATAGACTACCAAAATTTGATTAATATATTTCTTAGAAAAACTAAACATGAGTTAATGCAAGTGGGTAGAGAAATTCAAAGATCATGATTGTATTATGTTTTATCACATAAGGAAAATGAGTGTAGTAGTGTAATCACTGATCATGTAAATGTGTATGCTATATTGGATACCGCTGAATGGAAGATGTTGGAAGATTTGACTTAGTGGAATGGAACACGTATAGCGGAAATTCGACTATAGGTACTTAAATAGATTCACCAGACCAAGTAAGTTACCCATTCAATTGGAAACAAAAACATATGGGATGAATTTGAGGAATCATATTGGATCGAATAGTTGATGACGGTAATTTTTCGTGTATATAATTGAATTCTTGGGTTGACAATAATCGTTAGTTTTATTCTTTCCCTTATTTGTTCAGGTAGTAGTATGATTTCATGGGATGCTTGTGGAGATGAATTATGATAGGGACCATTGTCGTATATCTTGATCTAAATAGACTTCTCAGAGTGTTATGGATATTTATTTCGGTTTTGTTATAATGTTAGGTAACCTTTGGGACTAATATATATTTTAAGGATATATTACGTGTATGTGGAGTAGACTGCAAATACTATTGGAATGAGGTTAGATTGTCAATACGTAAGGATGAACCGAAAAAATTTGCGGGTGTTGATAATCTAAGGGTTAATTAAGAGCGTTAAGCTAATCTGAAATAGATCGTTTATGATTCAGAATGAGTAAACAAGTGATACTGATAACCGGAAATGAGATCCTAAGGTCAAGTGAGGGAATTAGTTTCTTGAAGGAATTATTTGTAAAGATTGTTGATGTAAGGATCAAGTTTTAAGTAAAATTTACTCTTGTGAAAGTATTAAGGAAAATCGTGGAATTGAAATGATTATAGGGGAAGCAGACAAGAAGTGTAAAATAGACACCCATAGTGGTTTGATGGATTTCATGAATACTCTTGTACATGTTTTCTCTAGTTAAGAATGAGAGTTTCTGGGTTTGTAAAAGTGAGGAAATTGTTAGGAAGAAATTGGTATTCTTATCTACTGTTCTGCTAGTGTAGAATATTTAATATGAGTGCAATTGAGATATGCATGTGTTTTATAGATGTTAGTCTCTTTAAAATAAATTAACGGAAAGTGAGATTTGGGAACTTCAGAAAGAAATGGAGCGAAAGTGTTCGTGGTTGTTTGATCATCTTGGTAAGTATTTCTAAAATTCGGGACGAATTTTCTTTTAAGGTGGAGTGAATGTCACGACCCGAAACCTTGGCACTTGTTAATTTATTTATTTAATCATTTCCATGATTTATTTGAGTTAGTTTTGCTATATTGAAACTTTAAGGTTCGTAGTGTAAATAAGAGTTCAGGGGTCTTTTGGCCATATTCGAAACTTTGAGGACTTTTGGAATAGAATAACTTTGAGTGACCAATTTGTGAATTGGGTTAATTGAATTATTAATACTCCCTCTTCCCAGTCCAACACACACACACACTCATCCTTTTCTCTCTCTCTTCTCCATTTTTGAAGGTAAGGAAAGCTCCATCCCATTTCTTTCTTTTGGTCATCTTTTATTCATCTTTTCTTATTACTCCTTTTATATAAAATGTTTAGATCGTCGCTAGGATCGTTTATAGCCAAAAAATCCAAATTCCATTCCCTTTCATAAATTTCCAAGTAAGTTGCTTTCCCCCTTTTTATGCTAAAAATGTTCATACTAAGCTTAGATGATGCTTTGATTGCTATATATTGCTTCTTGGTTTGATTTGGAGAGGATTGGCATTTTATTAATTTTTGTGAGAATTGGATGTTTGAATCATTCTTCGATTTGGGTTGTTTAGATGTGATTATATGAATCCTTTTAGGCTTATAAGTTGTTTTAGTACCTTAGTATGCTAGTTAGAAGTGTTAGATTTTGGTTGAGTTGTGGAATGGAAAGAATGGTTAAGAACCCAGGTCATTTCTGCCGATTTCCGGCATAACAGGGGTTGTGGGCGACCGCCCACTATTAGGTTGGGCGACCGCCCAGGTCATCAGTTGTTTTGGTGTTAGACAATGGTTTTGGGCGACCGCCCATGATGGTTTTGGGCGACCGCCCATAATGGCTGATCTGAAGGTCTCTATTTTTAGTTGTTTTTCGAAGTCAGCTTGGTCTAGGCTCGGGGTACCATCCTAGTTAACTTGATTTAATATCGTGGAACACTTTAGTGCTTGAGATTGGTCCCTTTGTGAACAAATGTGTTATGGAATTTAACTAAGTATTGTTTGAGAATGTTGGAACAACTTTATAATGTGATGTTGGATTGATTTACCTTTATGATGATTATTTGGCTTGGTTCCCTACTTTGAAATCATTGCCCCGTTGTTGTTTCAAGCGATTATTTATTACTATGTGCTTGTTTAAAGTCCAGCTGGTACTTGTGTTTTCTTTAAGCAATGGATAATATTATAATGGCACACGAGCCAAGTCCAGTATAGTATCGTCCATTGGTTCCTCTTTTCCCCTTCCAGATTGGCCTTGGTTGGGATGAGCTAACTCCCTTTGGTGAGTATTCTAGCTAGTTGTTTGGGTTATGACTTTGTGCCATATTCCCCTTGTTACTTTATCGTTGTTACATGGTTCCGGTATCGGGGTTTTCTTCAGCTGTTTATGATGCTACGTTGATTGGTTGATCGGTTGAAGCTGCGCAGCGATCGTTATGTTACGTCCTTTCGGTGGAACCTTGGCTCAGTATCCTTTGTAAAGTGTTTATTTCAGCCTTATGTGCGGCATGAAGAGTTGGTCGTTATTTCCAACCGGTATGGGACGGTTGGCGATAGGGAGCCTCTCTTGTTATGTGTTATCTGTGATTTAGTTATATTGTTGATTTGCATAATAACTTGTCATATAGTTTCATAAGTGGCTTACTGAGATTCTTTCTCACCCCCTCTCCTTTCAAACTTGTTTTTCCTTAACCCCCCCCCTAGGAAAGCAAGTGATAGTACGTTATGAGGTCCGTTGTAGCGGGAATCTTCTGAGAAGGTTGATCTCCTTTGGGGTAGTTGCTCTTCGGAGCCTTTATGTATTATTGTTGTGAGATCGTGGTAGTCCAATGTTATGTTAATTCTGTTGTCTTTTGAGTATATATATGTTATTAGTTGTTTTTGCTTCTGCTCTTGTAAATAGTCTCCGAGTTATAGTCTCGTTGAGGTGTAGTTTCAATTGTTGATGTGGTTTTATATCAGAGTTCGCGCGCCTGATTTGGTATTGAGCATTTTATAGATGTATATTATGCTACTTTGATAATTATGAATTTTGGAATTTTGGGGGCACGACACAAATTCCTATAAACTGCTCACTATTGAGTCGCACAAGTTTATAACCCCAAACCCGTCGAGGCCCATCCTAGAGAATTTCAAGCTCCACCAAACCTTGACTCTCTCTGTAACGACCCAAACTTTTCAATAATAATAATTATCCATAAACTGGGAAATCCCAAACGTCAAACACAAATTCAAATCCAACGTTCACTTGTAACGGCTAGTATATCTAACCACCATTCAAAACAGTGCGGAAGCATAACTATAATTCAAACTTCTCAACGGCTAGTACAACCCACTAGCTCTAACATAAAACAAAACAACTGACTTAAAACTCTTCGATTGAACCACGGACTGTCCTTCCTTGCGATCCAATCATTCCATCTACTCTTTACCTGGGGGAAATAATATAAGAAGGGGTGAGCGAACAATGCTCAGTAAGGTCCTACGCCGCCCCTTCGGTTTCTAAGAAGGGGTGACCTCAAAGAGTGTATCAATAATCAATTTTCAACGAAACGGATAATCCTAACAATAATATTCTTCTCAATATAAATAACGGGGTCATGGCTCAATTCAATATTCAATAATGCAAAAAAAATCAATTATGATCACTTAATATTCTTCTCATCAAGTCAATATTCAAAAGTAACCCAAAAGGGTACAATAGTCGATGTATCAATGTTTCGGTATATCCGGATAACCTATATAACCACAATTTCAGTGGTGTCGATATCGATGGTTAATGCCACATAGGCATGTGATGAACTAACCCTCATGACCGGGTATCAATAGTATATCAATATTAACCCACAAATAATGGGTGTCATTAAGTGATCATTCTTTTATCAATGAAGTTCTTTAATTGACCAATAATCTAATGTCAATTTAAAGTCAGATTTAATTTAACTGACGGAAACGCTTTAGAGTGAATTCCAATCAAAACTTACCGGCCATAGCGGTATAACAAAAATTGCTCTAGGAATGGAGGGTCAATAATTAACGATATACAATAGGACTAAGAGACGTAAATCCCTTACCTCAATTGATTCTCGTAAAAAAAATATTCCTTGATGCATACAAGCCATCTAAGCCTGTTCCATAATCTAAAATCAAACATATATAATTAATATAATAACCAGTTACGATAAGTTGTAAAGAAAACCTCAATACCCACAACCTACACCAAAACCTAATTAGTCCACATTTACTTCATCATAATACATAGTGTAGTCTGTATAAGAGGAGACACACACTAATCACACCCTCACAAACACACACTACAATACACACAAACCAATCTACTCTTTTTTTTACTGCCATCCGTCCCCTTCTCCAAATCCTCATATATTTGTATTTCTTTTTCCCCAATTCCACTATATAATTCCACTATTACACTTACATATAATATTATAATTGCATGATCAATAAAAGAGAATCTTACATTAATCAGTTTCACAACTTTGCAACCTAGCCGCAGTCCGCTCCTCTTGCTCTCCGTTCTTCGCCGCAGTTATTTTCTTTTCTCTTGACAACTGATTCTCTCTTAGCGTTAGGTCATTATATTTATAATCCAAATATTTTATTTTTCTTAAATGCCTTTATAAGCCACAGCCCAAATTAACATTCTATTTTAAAAGCCCAATGAAATAGATTATTACTAATAGAGCCCAGCATTAATTAAAACCCAAAATAAAAATCATAAATTTTCGGGGTATTACATTCTTCCCCCCTTAAAATAAGTTTAGTCCTCTAAACTTGACATACCTCATTCGATGAACAGTTTGGGGTATTCCTCCCGCATCTCGCTTTCGAACTCCCACGTAGCTTCTCGAACAGAATGGTTACTCCACTGAACCTTCACGTATGGGATGATACGCTTTCTCAATACTTGGTCCTTCTTATCCACAGTCTGAATCGTTTCTTCATCATAACTCAGATCCGCTCGAAAACGTAACCGTTCAAATTCAATGACATGGCTTGGGTCAGGGACATACTTTCGTAACATGGACAAATGAAAAACATTGTGGACTCCCGAGAGAGCTGGTGGCAATGCCAGTCTATAAGCCACCTCTCCCACTCGATCAAGAATCTCAAAGGGCCCGACATACCTCGGACTGAGCTTTCCTCTGATCCCAAATCTCATAACACCCTTCGTAGGGGATATCTTTAAGAATACATAGTCTCCCACATCAAACTTAAGTTCACGACGATGTTTGTTTGCATATGATTTCTGTCTACTCTGTGCTGTCAATAATCTCTTCCTTATCAATTGAATCTTTTCAGTAGTCACTTGAACCAATTCGGGTCCCAATAACCTTCTCTCGCCCACTTCGTCCTAACAAGTTGGCGAACGACATTTCCTACCATACAAGGCTTCATACGGTGCCATGCCAATACTAGAGTGAAAACTATTATTATACGCGAATATATTAATCCCAAGAGTCTTTCCAATCCAATGAGCACACCCTAAGCATATCCTCAAGTGTTTGAATAGTCCACTCTGACTGTCCATCTGTCTGCGGGTGAAATGTGGTACTCCTATTAAAATGATTCCCCAATGCTATATGTAAACTTCCCCAAAATTTTGATGTGAATCTAGCATCTCTATCAGACACAATTGATACTGGAACTCCATGAAGTCTAACTATTTCATCAACGTACATTTTGGCTAACTTCTCCATGGAATCAGTAATTTTGAAAGCTAAAAAGTGAGACGACTTGGTCAACCTATCAACGATCACCCAAATTGCATTATGACCCTTTAGGGTCCTTGGTAGTCCTACCACAAAATCCATGGCAATGTGTTCCCACTTCCATTCGGGAATCGGTAACGACTGCAATAAACCACCCGGCCTCTGAAATATTCAATAATCTGCTCCATCCCAAATCTTTCGTATCTCGAACCTCGATCAATAGTCAACTGCAAAACTGAAACTGGAGGGGGGTGAGCTGGGGGCCTAGTAAGAAAGGGGATACAAAGTATCACAGAAGTTAGAGAAACACAATTATCAAATAACACAGTCCATGAAATTATAAATATAGACGTACCAAAAAGACTCAAATTTCATAAATCGAATATCAATCGATCATACTTCACAGTCTGATGCACTAACTATGTTCAGGTCTAATGGTCTAACAATCAAACTCAAACAATCTCAATCGCTGGCGCCCACTCTCGGAGCCGAACCAACGCAATCACAATAACAAAGTCCACTTCGACCGTCACATAATTAGCTACACCAGAACCATTCCATATAACAAATCTCACTTCTTGAGGATAAAAAACCAGTAGCATGCTTTCGATAAAAATAATACTTTTCGAATCAATTTCAATATCAAAGCAATAATAAATCGGACGGAACAATCAATATGCGTATCAATAAAACGGAGCACAACGATAGGACGGATATGAAAAGAATAATCACGTGATTAACTGACACGGAATCAATACTGTATAGTCTCTCTTACCTCAAATGCACATCAATAATACTCCACGAACAGTGCACCTAATACCCGCCTCAAAATCTAACATCAATAAAATAATTAAAATTAGTGATAACTAAATTTAGTTAATTAATCTCATGCAACCCAAAACATATTAATCTAGTTTTCTTTTGCTGCCTTTCAACGTGGCCTCATAATCTAAATCAGTAAATTTACCCCATAGACCTTTTCCTGTCACAATATTAAAACCATATCCCCTAATCTGTTACTCAAACCATAGTAAGAAAATTTAGATGATTACCTATGACATTGAACGCCGTCCACTACATCGTTTTCGGTTTTCTTTTCCACCGCTGCCGTCCTCTCTCATTCTGCAGCCGTCCCATTGCGGCTCCTCATTAATTTTATTTTCTGCTTCTAATAGGTTAAGCTAACTAGGTTATAAATACTAGCTTATACTAATATTACCAAAATAACCTTAAAATGGGCCAACCCAACTAAATCCTTTCAAATTTATATCTACTAACCCAATAAATTTCTTAATTGTCCAAACTTAATTATCTACCTTGGCCCAATAGCATTACTATTATAATTAACTATAACCCAAAATTAATTAAAAACCCAAAATAAAATAATTAAATTTTCGGGGTATTACATTCTTCCCCCCTTAAAAGGAATTCGTCCTCGAATTCTATCTTAACTTCATCTCTCAATTCCGTTAGGCTTATGTTCAACAAATCTTTCATAACAAGCAACTAATTGACTTCAAAGGAACTTTGTCTTCCTACTATTGAATATCAGAGTTCTTATTCCCTTTCAAGATCTAATCCCAATGCTCTGATACCAACTGTAACGACCCGAATTTTCACAATCCTTATTTTAATAAATATCAATATATTACAACTTAGAACTCTATAAGATATTACAAAATATCACTAATAATCTGAAATATTCAATAATCTGTTCCATCCCAAATCGTTCGTATCTCGAACCTCGATCAATAGTCAACTGCAAAACTGAAACTGGAGGGGGGTGAGCTGGGGGCCCAGTAAGAAAGGGGATACACAGTATCACAGAAGTTAAAGAAACACAATTATCAAATAACACAGTCCATGAAATTATAAATATGGACGTACCAAAAAGACTCAAATTTCATAAATCGAATATCAATCGATCATACTTCACAGCCTGATGCACTAACTATGTTCAGGTCTAATGGTCTAACAATCAAACTCAAACAATCTCAATCGTTGGCGCCCACTCTCGGAGCCGAACCAACGCAATCACAATAACAAAGTCCACTTCGACCGTCACATAATTAGCTACACCAGAACCATTCCATATAACAAATCTCACTTCTTGAGGATCAAAAACCAGTAGCATGCTTTCGATAAAAATAATACTTTTCGAATCAATTTCAATATCAAAGCAATAATAAATCGGACGGAACAATCAATATGCATATCAATAAAACGGAGCACAACGATAGGACGGATACGAAAAGAATAATCACGTGATTAACTGACACGGAATCAATACTGTATAGTCTCTCTTACCTCAAATGCACATCAATAATACTCCACGAACAGTGCACCTAATACCCGCCTCAAAATCTAACATCAATAAAATAATTAAAATTAGTGATAACTAAATTTAGTTAATTAATCTCATTCAACCCAAAACATATTAATCTAGTTTTCTTTTGCTGCCTTTCAACGTGGCCTCATAATCTAAATCAGTAAATTTACCCCATAGACCTTTTCCTGTCACAATATTAAAACCATATCCCCTAATCTGTTACTCAAACCATAGTAAGAAAATTTAGATGATTACCTATGACATTGAACGCCGTCCACTACATCGTTTTCGGTTTTCTTTTCCACCGCCGCCATCCTCTCTCATTCTGCAGCCGTCCCATTGCGGATCCTCATTGATTTTATTTTCTGCTTCTAATAGGTTAAGCTAACTAGGTTATAAATACTAGCTTATACTAATATTACCAAAATAACCTTAAAATGGGCCAACCCAACTAAATCCTTTCAAATTTATATCTACTAACCCAATAAATTTCTTAATTGTCCAAACTTAATTATCTACCTTGGCCCAATAGCAATACTATTATAATTAACTATAACCAAAAATTAATTAAAAACCCAAAATAAAATAATTAAATTTTCGGGGTATTACACTCTCGAAGCGGTAAACCTAAACCCGTGGCGTAGTTCATGACTACATGCCGGGGGTGACCTTAAGCCTCTCATTAGCCGAGCACAAGCCAACACAATTCTAGTTAAGGTCTAACACTCCGTGACCAAGTCGGTTTTCATGTGCCGAAATTTCCCTAAACTAATTTCTTCAAAACATACATTCCAAGTGGTTATCATAGACGAAATAAAACTCCGTCCCCAAGTGGTTATTATGGACGAAAATAAAAAAATTCGTCCCCGCATGTATGCTTTACTACATTAATTTAGTTTAATCCCGATACGTATAGGATTCACAAGCGTGATGGAATCCGATGTATATGGGACCGCGAGAAGGTCTATATACTAGTGTGACGATTCCATTATTTTCTTAGAAACTCAAAAGGGACTCCATCCCTCCGACTCATAAAAAAAAAGAGTCTCTTTCTTATGTGGTTTTGAGTCGTGTGCCCAATGTGTGTTCTAAGCCTCTTCATGGACCGAAAGTGTTACTCAAGACTGACAAGGGCCTCTTCTGCAATATAGGTTCAGTTGGTACCTACCGTGTCTACTGGGATTCAGCGAATCGGTTAGTTCTTGAAGTGATTACTCCAATAGCTCCAACAGCAACCATGACCGGCAGCAGCAACATCATGTCTCTCAAACAACTTTCAGCTATGGTTCAAGTGCTCCAAGATCAATTCTCCACTCTTAATAAGGAGGCCCAAAATAAAGATGATCTTTGGCAATCCCACCTCGACAATCAAAGGGAGGCCCACGAGGCCGAAATGGAGCAAATAAAAGAAAAGCTCACCAAGCTTGCCAAGGGTAAGGGCAAGAAAGACAATGAAGAGTCCGAGTGGACCCAAGGCTTATTTGAGAGCCCTTATGTTAGTGCCTGCACCAAGAAAATGGGGGAACCGAGCACCGAGAATAATGAGCACAAGATGGTTGATTCAATTATGGCCTACATAGATCAACGTTTCAACGGCCTCAACTTGGGGAAATGTCCCGACACGAGCCTTTATCAGTCCTCCATTCTCATGAGCACCATGGCCGCTCTCCTGGACAAGTTCAAGATGCCCGACATCAGCAAGTTCAAGGGAAACTCTTGCCCCATGGCACATATCGAGACCTACATATGGGCTATGGTTCCAAAGAAGGTCTTTCCCAAAGATGGCACAATGCTTCCCTCTTACTCTCGAGGGGGCAGCAAAGGATTGGTATGCTACTCTCCCGCTCACGGTCCGTCTTGATTGGGACGCCGCCATGCTTGCCTTCAAGAGTCAATACCAAGGCAACACCACCCATCAGCCAACCAAGAAAGAGCTCGAGAACACTACTCAAAGGGACAATGAGTACATTATTGACTTCAAGAGAAGGTGGAATGAAAAGCTTGCCAAAATTGTCGAGAGGCCTAATACCAAGGAGCAAATGGACATCTTTCTTAAGTGTCTAAAAATTGATCTCCGCACCCACTTAAGTGGGGCTTGCTATGCAGATTTCTCTCAAATGTATGAGGTGGGGATCCGAATGGATGAGTTGCTCAAGGAAATCAAGAAAAGTGCTCCTAGCTTCCGTTACAAGGCCGCCTCTAACTCTACAAAAGAGGCTTCGGTTAATGCCGTTACTACCGATAAGGGGAATTACAAAAGGGTTCCTCCTCCACAAGGCAAGAACTTTAAAGATGATTGTCACGACCCGAAATCTAGGCTCTATTTTATTAGTAATAAGTAATTATTATTTAATTATTTGCTTATTTATTTATTTAAATCATTGTTTATTTAAATAATTATGTGTGCATTTTATGTGTCATAATATTTATGCCTAACATTTTATTCGAGTTATTTGGGCTAGTGTGGAAGTGTTGAGTCTTAATTGTTAGTCGGGAGTGTAAGTAATTGTGCTAGTTAGTGGGGGAAGGGGGCTAGGTGTAACTTTTCCATCTTCATCTTCTCCCTACTCACCTCCCTCACCCTACTCTTTCACCCTCACACTCCACCTCCATCTCTCTCTCCCTGGAAACTCTCTCTCTCTCTCCCCTTGTATATGGTAAGTTTCTTCTCTTCCTTCTCTCTTCGTTTTCTTCATCTTCCTCTCATAATCTCTCATTTCTTAAAACATGAACCTTGTTTGGATCGTCGATAGGATCGCGTAGAACCAAAAAGATTTGAATTCCGTCAACTTTGAGATTTATCAAGTAAGTTACTTTTCCCCCATTTTGATGCTAAAATGTTCATATCATGTTCATATAATGCTTTTGTTGTTATATTTGAAGTTTGGTTGGGTTTTGAATTTGTTTGGAATTTATTTGGATTTTGGGTTAAAAATGGTGATTTATGAATCTTGGGTTTGATTCTTGATTTTGGTTGTTAAATGTTGTTGTATGAGTCTTTTAGACTTATTAGTGGTGTTGGTACATTAGTATGCTAGTTAGAAGGTTGGATTTTGGTTGAAATGTGTTTTGGGTTAAAATTTGGAAGAACCCAGTTGTTCTTCCCGATTTCCAGTAGTTCAGAACATTGGGCGGCCGCACAAAAATGTATGGGCGACCGCACATCTATCTGAAAGCTTTTGGTCGTGTTTGAGGGCTGTTTGGGCGACCGCACAGTCCCGTTTGGGCGGCCGCACAAATCTCTGAAAGTTTACATTTTGTTAAATTGTGTGATTGAAGAATGTGTTTTGGTCTAAGTCTTGGGTGTCCTTCTAGTTGACCTTAGTGATCATTGTAGTACACTTTAGTGATAGAATTGGGTCCTTTGTGATCAAGTTTGTGTTTGAAATTCATTAATTGTTAATTGGGATTTTGGAGCACCTTTATTGTGTATTGTTGGTTCCTTTCACCTTCTTGGTGATTATTTGGCATGATTCCCTACTTTGGAATCCCTTGTTGTTTATCGTGCTAGTATTTTATTACTTAGCATTTATTTGAAAGTCCAGCTGGTATTTTGTGTGTGTTTGGGCGATGCGAAACATTATGATGGCACGGCCAAGTCCATTGTGATGTTGACCATTGTTTTGCCCCATTATTACCCTCCTCCAGATTGGCCTTGGATGTGAGAAGAGCTAGCTCCTTTGTGTGCATTTTAGCTTTCTTGGAGCATGAATTTGTGGCATGTCTCCCGTCCCTTGTGGCACTTCATTGGTTATTGGTTCCGGTACCGGGGTTTTCTTTTCGGCTTTCATGCTATTATGAATATGATGATCTGTTGATTATTGAAGCTGCGCAGCGATCCTTTATTTGGATGTTCCGGTTTGGAAAACCTTGGCTATATCCTTTGTTATGTGTTTATTTCCGCTGCTATCTGTTATGTGATAAATGCTATGTGCTATGTGATATTTATTATTGCTTATTGCTTCTTGCATCATAGCATGTCATGTAGTTGCATTAGTAACTTATTGAGATTTATCTCACCCCCTTTTCTTTTATCTTTGTTTTTCCTTAACCCCCCCCCCCCCTCAGGTGCTAAGGAATAGTCTCGCTGATCACGAGAAAGAGGACGTCGAGTGTGGATACATTCTTTTGGGGAAGGTTGTCATAGGTTGGTTTACATTATGTAAATGTGTAACCATTTTGGGATAGTTGTACCAAACAATGACGTCACTAAGAATTGTATATTTGTATTTTGTTGGGCATAAACTTGTGGAAGTTTATGATAGTTGTAATTGGTTTTTATCAAACTTGGTTTTGTAAAACTTTGGATCATCACCTTTTGGTATCAAATGGAATTTTAACTTCGGTATTTCACAGTTTTGGTTCTAGAGTCGACGTCCAGATCGCGGTCTCGGGCCCGCGGGGTCCGGGGTCGCGACAGTTGGTATCAGAGCTATGGCATTAGCTCTAAGTATAAGTCTAGGTGGATTAGTATGACCTAGGTGGGTAGTAGTGTGCGGAGTGATTAACGGTTGATGTTTTATGCAGGTACTTGTTTACAATGGTTCGTAGAAGGAGTGGTGAAGGTAGTACCGGTAATGCAAATCAGAATGATACAAGGGAAGAAGCATGTGCTATGTTTCAAGGCATGTTCGAGGCGGCCATGAAGGCCATACATGATCAAGGTCCGAGGGTAGAGCAAGAACCACCCCGCTTTGGATTGGAGCAATTTCTGAAGTTGAAACCGGTTGAATTCAATGGGGAACCCGATGTAAGGAAAGCTGAGTTGTGGATTGAGTCGATGGAGAAGATTTATGATGTATTTGGGTGTTCGGATGAGGACAAGGTCCGGTTTGCGGCTTACAAGCTTGTGGGAGCCGCCGATCATTGATGGAAAGGTGTTAAAGCTACTTGGGACGATACTCACACGGTGTATGCGTGGAAGTTGTTTGTGCGCAAATTCTAGGAGCATTTCATTCCGGTTGTTGATCAAAACCGAAAGGAGATCGAGCTACTCAACCTAGAGCAAGGTGTGTTGTCTATAGCACAATACTCGGCTAAGTTCATAGAATTAGCCCGGTATTGCGACTATTTGGTGAGGACCGAGGAACAAAAAGCTATGAGATTTATTCGGGGATTGAAGACCTCCATCCGTACTCAACTGATTGCTCAACGGATTGTGACTTTCCAAGATGCGGTGGACCGAGCCTACTTAATAGAGCAAGATATTGGGGAGCATAAAAGGAAGACCGAGGTAGCTAACCCGAGCAAGCCGGGAGGGCAAAGCAAGCCACAACACCGTTCCGATAACCGAGGTAACTTTGGGGGACAATCTCAGTTCCGAGGGCAACCGATCCCAAGGAACCCGGGTACCACTTCCGGGAATCAAGGGAGCCAAATTAGGAGGCTTTGTTCGTATTGTCAAAAGGAAGGTCATTCTGAAGACCGTTGTTGGAAGAAGCAAGGAAGGTGCACCAATTGTGGTCAAATAGGTCACTTTGTAAAAGATTGCCCGAGAGGTAGAGTACAAGCATCCGGGTCAGGAGTTGGTACTAATCTGGGTCAGAAAAGGGATGCCGCTGGGAAGCCCAAAGTTCAAGGGAAGGTTTATGCCATGAATCAACAACAAGCTACCGATGATCCATCCGTTATTGGAGGTATTGTTTCTGTGTCTAATGTGAGCGCACGAGCGTTAGTAGATCCAGGATCATCTCATTCATACATTTCTGTGCAATTTGCTTCCATGTTAAATGTTGCATTCGAGTCTTTACTGTACGTGCTAGAGGTGTCGACCCCTATAGGAGAATGCTTGATTTCTGATCGAGTCTTTCGTGCTTGTGATGTGGTTATTTGTGGTCGTGTCCTTTGTGCGGATTTGGTAGTTCTTCCTATCCAAGACTTTGATGTCATTTTGGGTATGGATTGGTTGAGCAAGTTTCATGCTTCCGTTGATTGCCGTAAGAAAACTGTTACTTTTTCTATTCCCAATGTGCCTAAATTTGTGTTTGAGGCTAGTCCTCTGAGTAGAAAGGTTCGCTTAATTTCTTTTAAGAAAGCGAGAAAATTATTGCATAGTGGTTGTGAGGGGTATTTGGCTAGTGTTCTTGATACTAGGAAGGAATCCCCTAGTTTTGATAGTTTCGGGTAGTTCGGGAATTTCCCGATGTTTTCTCTACCGAGTACGATATGCCTCCCGATCGTGAGATTGAGTTTTGTATAGATCTTTTGCCGGGTACGGCTCCAATTTCGAAAGCACCTTATAGATTGGCTCCCGCAGAGTTGAAGAAATTGAAGGTTCAGTTGCAAGAGTTGCTTGATCGAGGGTTTATCCGCCCTAGTGTTTCCCCGTGGGGAGCACCGGTTTTGTTCGTGCGGAAGAAAGATGGTTCGTTGAGATTGTGTATCGATTACAGGAAATTGAATCAGGTTACGGTGAAGAACAAGTATCCTCTACCCCACATCGATGATTTATTTGATCAGCTTCAAGGGTCCGTGGTTTTCTCTAAACTTGATTTGAGGAGTGGGTACCATCAGTTGAAGGTTCGATCAGAGGATATTCCGAAGACTGCTTTTCGTACTCGGTATGGTCATTATGAGTTCTTGGTTATGCCGTTTGGGTTGACTAACGCGCCTGCAGTGTTTATGGATTTGATGAACCGAGTTTTCCACCCCTATCTTGATTCGTTCGTGGTAGTCTTCATCGACGACATTCTTGTTTATTCGAAATCTCGAGAGGAGCACGAGCAGCACTTGAGGACAGTTTTATCCGTTCTTGCGAGGGAGAAATTATTTGCGAAGTTCAGTAAATGCGAATTTTGGCTCGCGAAGGTGTCATTTCTGGGTCATGTGATTTCTAAAGACGGGATTTCTGTGGATCCTTCAAAGATTGAAGCTATAGTGGATTGGAAGAGACCCGAATCAGTGACAGAGATTAGAAGCTTTCTTGGTTTAGCCGGGTATTACAGAAGGTTTATTGAGGGGTTTTCGAGGATTGCTACTCCGATGACTCAGTTGACCCAGAAAAATGTCCCGTTTGTGTGGACCGAGAAATGTGACAAGAGTTTCGAGGAATTGAAGAAGAGGTTGACTACCCCACCGATCTTGACTTTGCCTAATGGGAGCGATGGCCTAGTGATTTATAGTGATGCTTCGAAAGAGGGTTTGGGTTGTGTGTTGATGCAGAATGGGAAAGTAATTGCGTATGCTTCGAGGAAGTTGACCCCTAGTAAACAGAATTACCCCACTCATGATATGGAGTTAGCGGCTATTGTATTTGCGTTGCACAAATGGAAGCACTATCTTTATGGAGCGAAGTTTGAGATTTTTACCGATCACAAGAGTTTGAAGTACCTTTTCTCCCAGAAAGAGTTGAATAATAGACAGCGCCGATGGATGGAATTGTTGAAGGATTATGATTGTACGATTTCTTATCACCCGGGAAAGGCGAATGTGGTAGCCGATGCGATTAGTAGAAAATCTTATGTGGCTTCGATGATGGTCCGTGAATGGAAAATGCTTGAGGATGTTCGGGATTGGTCTCCTCGTGAATCGAGACATGGGGCTATTTTTGCGAATATTAGGGTGTCTCCGACCCTAATTCAGAGGATAAAGGAAGCTCAGAAGATCCCGAGTTGGTGAAGATAATGGGTAAATTGAATGAAAAGAATTTTGAGGATTTTTCTTTGAGCTCGAGTGGAGTGTTGACTTTCCGTGGCCGTTTGTGTGTTCCGGATATTGATGGAATTAAACAGAGAGTTCTTGATGAGGGTCACAAATCGAGGTATACTATTCATCCGGGTAGTACGAAGATGTATCAGGATTTGAAGCAACAATTTTGGTGGATTAATATGAAAAGGGAAATAGCCGAGTATGTATCGAGGTGTTTAACTTGTCAGCAGGTCAAAGCCGAGCATCAGAGACCTGCGGGACTACTTCAGCCGTTAGAGATTCCCGAGTGGAAATGGGAGCATGTGACTATGGATTTCGTTACGGGACTACCTCGTACCCGTAGGAAGTATAACAGTGTTTGGGTAATAGTGGATAGATTGACCAAGAGTGCCCATTTCTTGCCTATTGACCTCAGATATTTGATGGAGAAGCTTGCGACCCTTTATATTTATGAGATTGTGAGATTGCATGGGGTTCCGGTTAGCATTGTGTCAGATCGAGACCCGAGATTCACTTCTAGATTCTGGAAGGCATTTCAAGAAGCTTTGGGTACAGATTTGCGATTCAGTACGGCTTTTCATCCTCAGACAGACGGTCAATTCGAGAGGACTATTCAGATTTTGGAGGATATGTTGCGAGCTTGTTCGATAGACTTTTCTGATTCTTGGGATTCGCATTTACCGTTAGTGGAATTCTCTTACAACAACAGTTATCAGGCTAGTATCGAGATGGCACCGTTTGAGGCCTTGTATGGAAGAAAGTGTAGAACGCCTATTTGTTGGAATGAGGTCGGTGAAGCGAAGATCGTGGGTATTGATTTGCTTCGGGATTCGGTTGAGAAAGTCAAAGTTATCCGGGATAGATTGAAAACATCCCAGAGTCGACATAAGAGCTACGCAGCCAACCGAAGGCGAGATCTTAGTTTTTAGATTGGTGATTTGGTGTTCTTGAAAGTATCTCCGAAGGTGGGTATTCGTAGGTTGTGGAAGAAAGGCAAATTGGCTCTGAGGTTTATTGGTCCGTTTGAGATTTTGGGAAAGGTTGGACTTCTAGCGTATCGTCTTGCGTTACCGCCATCTTTGGACCGGTTGCACAATGTGTTCCACGTTTCTATGCTTCGGAAGTATGTTCATGATCCATCTCACGTGTTACCGAGGGTACCGGAGGATATTGAGCCCGATATGACTTATGAGGAACGACCGGTTCGGATTTTAGATACCAAAGTCCAAGGGTTGAGGAGAAGAGCATTGCGTTGGTTCGAGTTCTTTGGAGGAATCATAATATCGAGGAGTCGACGTGGGAGCTTCGTGACGAGATCGAGAGGAAATTTCCGTGGCTTTTTGTTTAAGGTGAGTCTCGTTAAAATTCGGGTCGAATTTTCTTTAAGGGGGAGTGAATGTCACGACCCGAAATCTAGGCTCTATTTTATTAGTAATAATTAATTATTATTTAATTATTTGCTTATTTATTTATTTAAATTATTGTTTATTTAAATAATTATGTGTGCATTTTATGTGTCATAATATTTATGCCTAACATTTTATTCGAGTTATTTGGGCTAGTGTGGAAGTGTTGAGTCTTAATTGTTAGTCGGGAGTGTAAGTAATTGTGCTAGTTAGTGGGGGAAGGGGGCTAGGTGTAACTTTTCCGTCTTCATCTTCTCCCTACTCACCTCCCTCACCCTACTCTTTCACCCTCACACTCCACCTCCATCTCTCTCTCCCTGGAAACTCTCTCTCTCTCCCCTTGTATATGGTAAGTTTCTTCTCTTCCTTCTCTCTTCTTTTTCTTCATCTTCCTCTCATAATCTCTCATTTCTTAAAACATGAACCTTGTTTGGATCGTCGATAGGATCGCGTAGAACCAAAAAGATTTGAATTCCGTCAACTTTGAGATTTATCAAGTAAGTTACTTTTCCCCCATTTTGATGCTAAAATGTTCATATCATGTTCATATAATGCTTTTGTTGTTATATTTGAAGTTTGGTTGGGTTTTGAATTTGTTTGGAATTTATTTGGATTTTGGGTTAAAAATGGTGATTTATGAATCTTGGGTTTGATTCTTGATTTTCGTTGTTAAATGTTGTTGTATGAGTCTTTTAGACTTATTAGTGGTGTTGGTACATTAGTATGCTAGTTAGAAGGTTGGATTTTGGTTGAAATGTGTTTTGGGTTAAAATTTGGAAGAACCCAGTTGTTCTTCCCGATTTCCAGTAGTTCAGAACATTGGGCGGCCGCACAAAAATGTATGGGCGACCGCACATCTATCTGAAAGCTTTTGGTCGTGTTTGAGGGCTGTTTGGGCGACCGCACAGTCCCGTTTGGGCGGCCGCACAGATCTCTGAAAGTTTACATTTTGTTAAATTGTGTGATTGAAGAATGTGTTTTGGTCTAAGTCTTGGGTGTCCTTCTAGTTGACCTTAGTGATCATTGTAGTACACTTTAGTGATAGAATTGGGTCCTTTGTGATCAAGTTTGTGTTTGAAATTCATTAATTGTTAATTGGGATTTTGGAGCACCTTTATTGTGTATTGTTGGTTCCTTTCACCTTCTTGGTGATTATTTGGCATGATTCCCTACTTTGGAATCCCTTGTTGTTTATCGTGCTAGTATTTTATTACTTAGCATTTATTTGAAAGTCCAGCTGGTATTTTGTGTGTGTTTGGGCGATGCGAAACATTATGATGGCACGGCCAAGTCCATTGTGATGTTGACCATTGTTTTGCCCCATTATTACCCTCCTCCAGATTTGCCTTGGATGTGAGAAGAGCTAGCTCCTTTGTGTGCATTTTAGCTTTCTTGGAGCATGACTTTGTGGCATGTCTCCCGTCCCTTGTGGCACTTCATTGGTTATTGGTTCCGGTACTGGGGTTTTCTCTTCGGCTTTCATGCTATTATGAAGATGATGATCTGTTGATTATTGAAGCTGCGCAGCGATCCTTTATTTGGATGTTCCGGTTTGGAAAACCTTGGCTATATCCTTTGTTATGTGTTTATTTCCGCTGCTATCTGTTATGTGATAAATGCTATGTGCTATGTGATATTTATTATTGCTTATTGCTTCTTGCATCATAGCATGTCATGTAGTTGCATTAGTAACTTATTGAGATTTATCTCACCCCCTTTTCTTTTATCTTTGTTTTTCCTTAACCCCCCCCCCAGGTGCTAAGGAATAGTCTCGCTGATCACGAGAAAGAGGACGTCGAGTGTGGATACATTCTTTTGGGGAAGGTTGTCATAGGTTGGTTTACATTATGTAAATGTGTAACCATTTTGGGATAGTTGTACCAAACAATGACGTCACTAAGAATTGTATATTTGTATTTTGTTGGGCATAAACTTGTGGAAGTTTATGATAGTTGTAATTGGTTTTTATCAAACTTGGTTTTGTAAAACTTTGGATCATCACCTTTTGGTATCAAATGGAATTTTAACTTCGGTATTTCACAATTTTGGTTCTAGAGTCGACGTCCAGATCGCGGTCTCGGGTCCGCGGGGTCCGGGGTCGCGACAATGATCGTGTCTACACTCCTCTCCACGGCATGACTATCACCGAGGCCTTCGAAGCTCTCAAGGCCAAAGGGCAAGTTACTCCTCTCCAAGGGTACAAACCCAAGACGATACGACCCAACCATGCCCACCACAAGCATTGTGACTACCACCAACATAGTGGCCAAACCACCGAGGAATGCTTTGTCCTCCGCAATGTCATTCAAGATCTCATTGATAAGAAAGAGTCATAGTGCCTAGTGGTGATGTCAATGTTATAGAGTTAGGAGAGTTTGAGGAGACCACTCATTGAATCCCAATTATGAATGAGGGCTCCAATGTGATGAATAAATTTGACAATTCTTGTTACGTTGTGACTTACGATGATGTAATGAGGGAAGTACTAGAGAATAGGAAAAAGAGGCAAGATGGGAATGTTAAGATGCTAACTCGATCCGGATGAGTCATAGCAAGCAACCCCACTACTTCTGCACCAAGCACCTCTTCTATAAGATCGCAAGCTCGCGACGCTCCCGAAGACCCTTTATTGGTTCAACTCAAGAAAACTCAAGTCAACATCTCCATTTGGGACCTCATTGCATCCTCAAAGAAGCACCGAGATCTTGTCATCAGTAATCTCGACGACACGTCGATCTCTCCCGATACAACTCCCAAGGACCTTACTGCAATGATAGGCCACATTCATTTTGGCAATGTCATCACCTTTGCCGTTATGGACCTTCCACCATTTGGGTCCGATCACAATGAATCCATCTACCTCAAGGTAAGAGCAAGGGGATACCTATTTCAAGAGTCTTGGTTAACGGTGGTTCCGCACTCAACCTAATGCCCAGCCGAATAATGGGAATATTGGGACTCAAGAATTCAGACTTAAAGCCTTCTACTCAAGTGATCCGAGGTTACGACTGCACTGCCCGCACAGTCATGGGTATGGTTGAAATAGACATTTAGTTTGGGAGCATGGTTATGTCTGTCCTATTCCAAGTGCTCGATGTACCTTCCTCATTCAATTTGCTTTTGGGCTGACCATGGATACACAGTTCTAATTCCGTCCCTTCGACTCTCCATCAGTGTGTGAAGTTCAGAAATGGGGATGAAATAGTGACCGTCATAGCAGAAAATGTCACTATCCACAGAAAAGGGGAACCTGTCCACCAAGTTCAACACGGTTTAGAAGACTCCATGTAACGCCCATCTTTATTCTTGTTAAATATTTAACGTGCTTGTTAAATTCTTGGCTAGCATAATTATATGCTATTTTATTTGACTTAATTATTTAACTACTTTAGAAAATTAAGGTGGTTAAATGTCAAAGTTGAAAGTTTAGGGGCTTTTTTGTCAAAGTTAGAACTTGAGGGGCCTAGGTGTCATTCTTGGAAAGTCTTAAGGATAAATATCCTTCCTTCTTTCTCTGGGAAAGATAATTCCCCATTTCTCTCGATCGTTCTCTCTGTTTCATAGAAGGGAGTTCAATTTTACCCTATTCTCGACTCCTCGCGATTAATTATCCCTCTGTTCGTGATTCCGGTCCCGGATAAATATTCGTGGCGTTGAATAGAGCGTTCCAGGCCGATCAGAAATTTATTTGGGTCAACTTGATTTCGGACTAGGTAAGTTATTGACTCCCCCTTACTTGTAATAACATGCATATATGTTATTCCCGCTACTTGTTCTTGTTAAAATTGTGTTTTGAGCAATTTTAGTGATACTTGTAATTTTGGGACGAAGGGAGTATAAATATACGCAAAAGAAACTTGAAAAGTGTTTCAAAGTGGTTAACCCTCCTGGGTTTGTTAAAACATTAGTAGGAAAATTACTCCTATTCGTGAGACGGTAAAATAGTAACTTGATTTAAATATTATTAGAAAAATTGTACTATTATTTGTGGTACGGGGAAATGAATGGAAGTATCCCTAAATGATTATAGTAGTATATTATAAAATTGTACTTATACTTTTGGGGACGGTGAAATATTAAATTGGAATAAAAGGAAATTGTCCTATTATTTGTGGGACGGTAAAAGAAATGAATTGAGCCTGAAATAATGTTTTGGGTATTGCCTAAGAGTTAGTAAAAGTTACTCCTACGCTTGGGACGGGAAATTTCTTAACCTGGGAGAGAAATGAAAATTTCGCATTTTGGTACCTTGTGCGACCGCACAAAAACCCTTAGGCGACCGCCCATCTTTCTGAAAGGTTTTTCAAAGGAATTAACCTGCTTGTGTGCGACCGCACAGTCCATTTTAGGCGACCGCACAGTTACCTGAAAAACAAAATGTTGTTTAAAGTTTGTATAAGTTGGAAGTAACTCTAGTTAAGGTATATAACCTTAGTATAAGATGTCCTAGCAAGTGTTGTGACACCTTAGGGGCATCAGAACTTGGTTTTAAACATGTATACTCATTGAATTAAAATGAGAACTTAGTCTTGTACATGAACACTTATAGAACTCAAATGAGAACTTAAGTATAAGAGTAACAACTCTTTTATATGTCTTGAAAGTGCTATGAACAAGCACTTATGTGTTATACTTGTCTTGAAGCCAATGATTGTGCACCTTAGGGGCATTAAAACAATGACTTGAGATTGAATATCCTATGTAGGGGATTAAGAACTTATAAGTATGAGTTGTATAACTCATTTACTTAATTTGAACTCGAAGTATTCTTGGTTTAGGTTTAGGGTACTACCCTAGATGGCCTAGATGAGTGTTGTAGAACACTCTAGTACTGAAAAATAGTCCCTTTGTGATCAAATGAAATGTGGACTTGAATCATAATTAAATGATAACTTGGGTATAAGAGTAATAACTCTTTTATGTGTCTTGAAGTTAATGTTTGTGTACCTTGGGGGCACCAACTAAAATCTTGAGCTTGAATGTCCTAAAAAAATGATTGGAACATAATTCGTGAAAGATGTATAATTCATCTTCCTAGCTTGAACTTGAAGCATAAGATAATTAACTCTTGTACATGTTTAACCATCCAAAGAAATGGATTGAGAACTTGGATATAAGATGATAAAATCTTGTATATGTCTTGAATATCTTGAATGTCCTGAATGTCTTGAATGTCTTAAGTTGAGACAGTAACTTGAAGTATAAGACAATAAAATCTTGTACATGACTTGAACATCCAAATAATTGGATTAAGACTTGAATATAAGATTATAAAATCTTGTACGTGCCTTGACACCAATATATGTGTATGGTAATAAACTTGAAAGATCCTTGATGTGTATATGCAAATCTTACATATAGTTACTTGATAGAATGTGGCTTCTTGATTACTTGATACATGGTATGAATAACCAAAGAATTGGGGTTATGGAACTAGATAGAGAATGATTAACTTTACTACATACTTGAACTTGATACGTGTATATTGGAAGTGCTATAAATAAGCACTAAAGTGTAAATGATTTGGTTTTTAATCGTGTATATACTCAATGAAGTATATAAAGAATAAAGAAGATATCTTGTCTTGAAATGGGTTCCTAAAGAAAATAGGGATTAGTGTAATATGAAGATAATTCATATAATCGTGAATACTACGATTTAAGTTAATAAGAATAACTACAGAACACAATATGTGTTAATATGACTGTGACTAGGTATGATGTGACCTATTCTTTTACGTATTTAGAGTCTAAGGTATTGGGCTCTATTTGATAGTAAGGGTATCGTGATAGACACTTTAATGTGTTAAACGTGATATGAATATGTAAGTGCAAACTTGGCATGTGACAAAGTGATATAGAATGATATACCCTACTACTTGTTTGAGGTCTGTTATTAATAGACTCTAACTTGGATTGACTGTGTTATATGGACACTCTATGTGCCATTGTTAGATTGATTTTTCTTCGCAATGATTGCGTACGTGTACTTGTATTCTCGTGAGCACATGATACATGACTACATGGTGCATATTCTCGTGAGCACATGATACATGACTACATGGTGCATATTCTCGTGAGCACATGATACATGATTACATGGTGCATAAAGACTGGTCCACTAATATGGGACTTAGTTCTATTCTCGTAGTTCAAGTAAACATCTACTTGTGCATTCTTGTGTGAGTCCAGCTGGTTCTCCTTGCTTGTTCGAAAATATATAGGTTCACGCTTGTCGCGAGAGCTGGGGTTTAAGTGAGAATCGGGTCCCTATGTATTTCCGCTTGACCCCTTACTACCGGCCATAGTAAGGGCATAGCTTCCTTGGTTAGAGCAATAAGCCTGACCTAAGTGAATGCGATTGTCTTGAACACCTCGTGGATCTTGTTCTTGTGGATGACACTGGTTACCAGGTCTTCTTATATACTGCACAGCAGTTCTTGTTCTTGTTCTTGGTTGTCCTCAGCTAGAAAAGCATCGACAACAAATGGTATTCTTGGGAGGAATAAGGAAGGATTCAGGTACAATGCGTGATAGGCCTATGTGCATCTTGGTGAGCTGGTTTAGCCTCTCACACTACTTGACTACTTGTTACCTGATCATTTCTTGAGCTTGATTACTTGTTGGGTTGGCTTAGCCTATCCTATACTTGTTACTTGATGATACTTTATATATGATTACTTGAGTATCTACTTGTATTGCATGATAACATGACATATAGTTGCATGTTAATAGCTTACTGAGATTTATCTCACCCTTTATTTGTTTAATTGTTCCCCCCCCCAGGAAAGCAGGGGATAGTACGCAGTGAGGCTCGACTTAGCTGGGAACTTACTCAGCAGGATATTCTTGTTCGAAGTTAGTGTCCTTTTATAGTTTGGTAAGGACGATCTTGTATGAGTTAATAAACTCTGGGCTTGTATTGGGGTAGTATTTGTTGTCCCTAGACAGTTCTTGATGCCAGCTTCTTTGCTAGGCATGTCTTCCGATGTATGTAACCATTTTGGTTTTAATTTTCTTGGTCTAGAACTCGTTGTGAGCTATCTTAGCTCCCTATTCTTGAGTAGATATAGCATGTCAGTTGTTTCTAACATGTTTTGTTCCTGTTTCCCGTTAGTTTCTTGTTTCTTGTTAGTTACGCGCACCAGGTTCGAGGTTCTATTAGGGGATCCCGGGACTTGGGGCGTGTCAGGTTGGTATCAGAGCTATGGTTTAGCTCTAAGCCTGGATAGGGTCTATGGCCTAGGTTGGGTTAGTCTTGGGTGTATTTTCGATGCCGAGTGCTTCGTTACTTGTTGTTATACCAGGCATAGGACTGGTGTTGATAGGATTGATCCAATTGGATTAGATGGTTTGAGAATCGAGAGCGCGAGTCTTTAAAGACTTAGGCGTATTTATCTTGTCTTGTGGACATTGTTTCGTGCTATATATGCATGCTTGTCCTTATCTCGTGAATTGCGTGGAAGTGTATTCTCTAGTAAGAGACTACGTGTTGATATTGTTATTAGTAAGAGCTTGATAGAAGTGTGGGTGATAACACCCTATACGTTCTATGTTAATTTGGTCGTGTCACCGGTATGGGACATTGATGTGATACGTGATATAGCTTGGCTGTCTACGTGTCATGACTTGATTTTCTATGTGTTAGGTCATTCTTGTTTACCACAATAGATGGTAATTATTTCTATGCTAGTATGCTTGACTATATATGTGAGCATGATATAATTATGTGTAATATTCATGTTCTGCATTGAGAGTTCGAACAGTGTTATCGAGATTGTACTGGGTATTTAACCTATGTGATTGACAGTGGAATTTCTACACCAAACCAGATGGATGTAACCATTCTTGATGAGAAACTTGGATTATCTTGAGTAGTTACAGTGCAAATACAGCGCTGACACCTGGATTAATGTTCTTGACCTCGATTGAGTTAAACGAGTTGAAGATTCAACTTGAGAATTTCTTGATACAGGATATATCTACCTTGTAATGGATGTCTGAAGTGAGTATCTGTGTTGACCTATAAGTGGAAACAATCAAGGTACGTGTGTTCTTGAGATTTCTTGATCTTGTTAGAGATTCATTAATGAATTTCGAAGGCAGCTCTATCGTTAATTATTTGACACTGAGAGCTACATCTTTTGATGGATTGTCTTGATGGATTGATATACGTAAAGTCAGTTTTGAATATTGAAACGATGGATAACCACGACTTCAGTATCTGAGATTGCCTAGTGGATTTGACTAGTATTACAGTGATCTGGAGGATATGACCAGTCCTATTATTTCTAGTAGATATGTCAAGTTTCACCGATATAGTGGATTGACTAATCGAGTCTACTTGACTTTATGTGTTTTGATGTTATAATTGATACATCTAAATTGCATAGAATATTTGTGAGTATCTGTGCATAGTCGTGATGTTCTTGAGTTCTACTTGTTGATTATATATGTTATAATCTTGATCTAGTAAAAATTTGAGGACAAATTTTCTTTAAGGTGGGGAGGATGTAACGCCCATCTTTATTCTTGTTAAATATTTAACGTGCTTGTTAAATTCTTGTCTAGCATAATTATATGCTATTTTATTTGAGTTAATTATTTAACTACTTTAGAAAATTAAGGTGGTTAAATGTCAAAGTTGAAAGTTTAGGGGCCTTTTTGTCAAAGTTAGAACTTGAGGGGCCTAGGTGTCATTCTTAGAAAGTCTTAAGGATAAATATCCTTCCTTCTTTCTCTGGGAAAGATAATTCCCCATTTCTCTCGATCGTTCTCTCTTTTCATAGAAGGGAGTTCAATTTTACCCTATTCTCGACTCCTCGCGATTAATTATCCCTCTGTTCGTGATTCCGGTCCCGGATAAATATTCGTGGCGTTGAATAGAGCGTTCCAGGCCGATCAGAAATTTATTTGGGTCAACTTGATTTCGGACTAGGTAAGTTATTGACTCCCCCTTACTTGTAATAACATGCATATATGTTATTCCCGCTATTTGTTCTTGTTAAAATTGTGTTTTGAGCAATTTTAGTGATACTTGTAATTTTGGGACGAAGGGAGTATAAATATACGCAAAAGAAACTTGAAAAGTGTTTCAAAGTGGTTAACCCTCCTGGGTTTGTTAAAACATTAGTAGGAAAATTACTCCTATTCGTGAGACGGTAAAATAGTAACTTGATTTAAATATTATTAGAAAAATTGTACTATTATTTGTAGTACGGGGAAATGAATGGAAGTATCCCTAAATGTTTATAGTAGTATATTATAAAATTGTACTTATACTTTTGGGGACGGTGAAATATTAAATTGGAATAAAAGGAAATTGTCTTATTATTTGTGGCACAGTAAAAGAAATGAATTGAGCCTGAAATAATGTTTTGGGTATTGCCTAAGAGTTAGTAAAAGTTACTCCTACGCTTGGGACGGGAAATTTCTTAACCTGGGAGAGAAATGAAAATTTCGCATTTTGGTACCTTGTGCGACCGCACAAAAACCCTTGGGCGACCGCCCATCTTTCTGAAAGGTTTTTCAAATGAATTAACCTGCTTGTGTCCGACCGCACAGTCCATTTTAGGCGACCGCACAGTTACCTGAAAAACAAAATGTTGTTTAAAGTTTGTATAAGTTGGAAGTAACTCTAGTTAAGGTATATAACCTTAGTATAAGATGTCCTAACAAGTGTTGTGACACCTTAGGGGCATCAGAACTTGGTTTTAAACATGTATACTCATTGAATTAAAATGAGAACTTAGTCTTGTACATGAACACTTATAGAACTCAAATGAGAACTTAAGTATAAGAGTAACAACTCTTTTATATGTCTTGAAAGTGCTATGAACAAGCACTTATGTGTTATACTTGTCTTGAAGCCAATGATTGTGCACCTTAGGGGCATTAAAACAATGACTTGAGATTGAATATCCTATGTAGGGGATTAAGAACTTATAAGTATGAGTTGTATAACTCATTTACTTAATTTGAACTCGAAGTATTCTTTGATTAGGTTTAGGGTACTACCCTAGATGGCCTAGATGAGTGTTGTAGAACACTCTAGTACTGAAAAATAGTCCCTTTGTGATCAAATGAAATGTGGACTTGAATCATAATTAAATGATAACTTGGGTATAAGATTAATAACTCTTTTATGTGTCTTGAAGTTAATGTTTGTGTACCTTGGGGGCAGCAACTAAAATCTTGAGCTTGAATGTCCTAAAAAAATGATTGGAACATAATTCGTGAAAGATGTATAATTCATCTTCCTAGCTTGAACTTGAAGTATAAGATAATTAACTCTTGTACATGTTTAACCATCCAAAGAAATGGATTGAGAACTTGGATATAAGATGATAAAATCTTGTATATGTCTTGAATATCTTGAATGTCCTGAATGTCTTGAATGTCTTAAGTTGAGACAGTAACTTGAAGTATAAGACAATAAAATCTTGTACATGACTTGAACATCCAAATAATTGGATTAAGACTTGAATATAAGATTATAAAATCTTGTACGTGCCTTGACACCAATATATGTGTATGGTAATAAACTTGAAAGATCCTTGATGTGTATATGCAAATCTTACATATAGTTACTTGATAGAATGTGGCTTCTTGATTACTTGATACATGGTATGAATAACCAAAGAATTGGGGTTATGGAACTAGATAGAGAATGATTAACTTTACTACATACTTGAACTTGATACGTGTATATTGGAAGTGCTATAAATAAGCACTAAAGTGTAAATGATTTGGTTTTTAATCGTGTATATACTCAATGAAGTATATAAAGAATAAAGAAGATATCTTGTCTTGAAATGGGTTCCTAAAGAAAATAGGGATTAGTGTAATATGAAGATAATTCATATAATCGTGAATACTACGATTTAAGTTAATAAGAATAACTACAGAACACAATATGTGTTGGAAAATGCATTCGATTATTAACGATACATATACGTGAAATATGACTGTGACTAGGTATGATGTGACCTATTCTTTTACGTATTTAGAGTCTAAGGTATTGGGCTCTATTTGATAGTAAGGGTATCGTGATAGACACTTTAATGTGTTAAACGTGATATGAATATGTACGTGCAAACTTGGCATGTGACAAAGTGATATAGAATGATATACCCTACTACTTGTTTGAGGTCTGTTATTAATAGACTCTAACTTGGATTGACTGTGTTATATGGACACTCTATGTGCCATTGTTAGATTGATTTGTCTTCGCAATGATTGCGTACGTGTACTTGTATTCTCGTGAGCACATGATACATGACTACATGGTGCATATTCTTGTGAGCACATGATACATGACTACATGGTGCATATTCTCGTGAGCACATGATACATGATTACATGGTGCATAAAGACTGGTCCACTAATATGGGACTTAGTTCTATTCTCGTAGTTCAAGTAAACATCTACTTGTGCATTCTTGTGTGAGTCCAGCTGGTTCTCCTTGCTTGTTCGAAAATATATAGGTTCACGCTTGTCGCGAGAGCTGGGGTTTAAGTGAGAATCGGGTCCCTATGTATTTCCGCTTGACCCCTTACTACCGGCCATAGTAAGGGCATAGATTCCTTGGTTAGAGCAATAAGCCTGACCTAAGTGAATGTGATTGTCTTGAACACCTCGTGGATCTTGTTCTTGTGGATGACACTGGTTACCAGGTCTTCTTATATACTGCACAGCAGTTCTTGTTCTTGTTCTTGGTTGTCCTCAGCTAGAAAAGCATCGACAACAAATGGTATTCTTGGGAGGAATAAGGAAGGATTCAGGTACAATGCGTGATAGGCCTATGTGCATCTTGGTGAGCTGGTTTAGCCTCTCACACTACTTGACTACTTGTTACCTGATCATTTCTTGAGCTTGATTACTTGTTGGGTTGGCTTAGCCTATCCTATACTTGTTACTTGATGATACTTGATATATGATTACTTGAGTATCTACTTGTATTGCATGATAACATGACATATAGTTGCATGTTAATAGCTTACTGAGATTTATCTCACCCTTTATTTGTTTAATTGTTCCCCCCTCAGGAAAGCAGGGGATAGTACGCAGTGAGGCTCGACTTAGCTGGGAACTTAATCAGCAGGATATTCTTGTTCGAAGTTAGTGTCCTTTTATATTTTGGTAAGGACGATCTTGTATGAGTTAATAAACTCTGGGCTTGTATTGGGGTAGTATTTGTTGTCCCTAGACAGTTCTTGATGCCAGCTTCTTTGCTAGGCATGTCTTCCGCTGTATGTAAGCATTTTGGTTTTAATTTTCTTGGTCTAGAACTCGTTGTGAGCTATCTTAGCTCCCTATTCTTGAGTAGATATAGCATGTCAGTTGTTTCTAACAGGTTTTGTTCCTGTTTCCCGTTAGTTTCTTGTTTCTTGTTAGTTACGCGCACCAGGTTCGAGGTTCTATTAGGGGATCCCGGGACTTGGGGCGTGTCACTCCACCCTCTCCGACGTATCAATCAATGCCATCGATGAACAAAGGGGAAACGGATCATGGACCCTCGGCAATCGCAAAGTCCTCCGCATGATGAGGAATATGAATTACTTCCCTGGTTTAGGCCTAAGGAAATATCAACAAGGAAGGATGAAACCCATTGAGGTTCCTTTGTTAAGAACACGTTCGGTTTGGGATATGAGCCTTCCAAAGATGACTTGAAATACGAGCAAGCCATCAATAATGAAAAGGCCCAAG
This sequence comes from Campanula takesimana, assembly GCA_026119855.1. Classification (NCBI taxonomy): domain Eukaryota; kingdom Viridiplantae; phylum Streptophyta; class Magnoliopsida; order Asterales; family Campanulaceae; genus Campanula; species Campanula takesimana. The sequence goes on along the minus strand of JAOWBW010000093.1, from coordinate 384,691 downwards.
CTCGTAGGGAAGGCCGTCGTTATGAGATTCCCAATCTGAGGCCTTACCGCAAGACACTAAATGGCTACTTTGTCCGTTAAGAGGAAGATGTTCCGTACATAATCTTTCCCGAACCATGGGTCAACAGCGAGGGCATCAGAAAGCCCGGTCTCGAAATCTTTTCTGACTGTGAGATCCAGAAATCCGAAGGGGAACCAACTCCTATGTCACCCCGAGAATGGTGGGGAAAGAAAGTGACCATAGAGTCCGAGACAGAGATCACCGTGCGAGAAGAATTGACAAATTTAACCTCCATGTTTGAAGAGCTTGTCCTCATGAATGAGTGCCAAGTAAATGCCATCTACGACACCGACACGAGAAAGGAAACTATCAGCGAGATCCAGCCAAGCTCCGAGCCAATCAACAACTGGTATTCTACAAAGGGGCCCGTAGTATCCGAGGAATTCTTGGTCGAGAAGATGGGTTGCATCCCACGCAAGGTCACAAAGGAAGACTTGTTCACATTCACTTTCGAGTCCGAAAGTGTCTCTGATACCCTCACCCAAGAGGATATGGAGGCCATAGCCGAGCATGTGTTCCCTTTCTTTGTTAATGAAAAATTTGATCTTTCTGAGTACCCCAAGATTGCAAACATCATGAATGATGAATTAACTAATAATGAATCTAATGAACTAGTTAATAACAATTCAAATAATAATGAAATAGACCACGAAAACACAACATACTTAAATGAACAGGTCTGTAGTCGTGGTAAAAATGGTCCAGGGGCTGACGAAGAACTGCATGTTGTTAATCTGGGTACCGATGAAGAGCCGAAAGAAACCAAGATCGGAAGCTTCTTCAAGGGGGAAGAAAAGGACAGATTGACTGCACTTCTCAGAGAGTTCATAGATGTGTTTGCATGGTCGTACAAAGACATGCCGGGTTTAGACAGAAAGGTCGCCGAACACAAGATTCCGATCAGAGACGACGCTAAGCCGACAAAGCAGAAACTCAGAAAGATCAAGCCAGAATGGTCTTTACAAGTCAAGGAAGAGATAGAGAAGCTTTTCAGTGTGGGCTTCATCAAGGTTATTGAATATCCGACATGGCTGGCCAATGTAGTGACAGTCAGAAAGGCTAATGACAAGGTCCGTGTATGAGTGGATTTCCGGGATTTGAACAAAGCTTCTCCAAAGGATGACTTTCCACTACCCAACATCGACATGCTAGTTGACTCCACTGCTGCCTACGAGGTCTGTTCATTTGTGAATGGTTTCGTTGGGTACAATCAGATTCTCATGGCAGAAGAAGATCAACACAAGACTGCTTTCATAATACCGTGGGGCACCTTTTGCTACACAGTTATGCCGTTTGGGTTAAGGAACGCTGGGGCTACTTATCAAAGGGCTGTTACAGACTTGTCTACAGAGCCCCTCGGCGGGAGGCGCGCGCTTCTGGCCCAAAAGGGCGGAGGCGCGCGACTTTGAAATGGCAATTTTGATAGAATGGACTAGAAAGTTAACTCTGTTATGCAGTTTAGTCCAAAACTGACGGAATCAGTTAGGAACTTAACCGAAGTAACAGAAATTAACAAAAACAAGTAAAGTAAAAGTACTATGTATGCAATCGGGGCGAGAGGTCCAAGGCGGGGTGTCTACAGAGCCCCTCGGCGATGTGGATTGCGAAGCAAAACGCGTCGACGAAAGAAAGACAACCGCCGAGGACATCGATAAGAGAAAACAAAGACTCGATAAAACTTGAATTTGAAATTTGCGAAGGATAGGGGTACGCTCCCTGTGTGAGCGGCTTTATTGACATGGAAAAGATATGGCGGGATCCGTTTTGCTGAGGCGGGATCCGTTTGCTGATGCGGGATCCATTTGCTGAAGCGGGATCCGTTTGCTGATTGCGGGATCCGTTTGCTGATGCGGGATCCATTTTGTGGGATCCATTTTGCGGGATCCGTTTGCTGATGCGGGATCTGTTTGCTGAAGCGGGATCCGTTTGCTGGTGCGGGATCTGTGTGCTGATTGTGGGATCCGTTTGCTGAAGCGGGATCCGTTTGCTGATGCGGGATCCGTTTGCTGAAGCGGGATCCGTTTGCTGATGTGGGATCCGTTTGCTGATGCGGGATCCGTTTGTTGATGCGGGATCCATTTTGTGGGATCTGTTTGCTGAAGGCGGGATGCATTTTCTGATGCAGGATCCATTTGCTGAAGCGGGATCCGTTTGCTGGTGCGGGATCCGTGTGCTGATTGCGGGATCCGTTTGCTGATGCGAGACCCGTTTGCTTATGCGGGATCTGTTTGCTGATGTGGGATCCGTTTGCCTATGCGGGATCCGTTTGCTTATGCGGGATCCGTTTGCTGATGGCGGGATCCATTTGCTAATTGCGGGATCACTGTGGACCAAATTGCTGTCTAGAGCTGCAGTTGCTGTTGACTTTATCGTGGGGATGCGGGCATGGTTGACTGTGGACCATTTTCTGCTGGGGATGAAGTGCCTTGAGTAGCGGATGCTGTTGACTTCATGGTGGTACCTGTTATGTGTGTGCTTGGCAGGTATATGTGTTTGTGCACATGTGTGAAATGGCAGTTATGAGAGAAATTATGCTTGTGGCGTGATGTGATTTTGAAGCACTTTTGCATGAGGGAGAAGTAAAGTGATTTTGTGTGTGAAGTGATTTTTGAAAGATTGCTTGAGATGAATGATGTTCATACCTTCACTTACCATTGCCGCTTGATTGCGGATGGATTACTGAAGGATGCTGATGCTTTTGATGAAGAATGTCCATGCTTTGGATGGAGAATGATGATGTTGATGATGATGAATTGTTCTTGCCTTTGAAGGAGTATCGGCGAGATGGTGTTCCGGATGGTGGGTTGGTCGTGCCAAAAGGCTGCCTACGTATCCCTTTAAGAGTATCAGACCAGTGTAATTCAAGGATGATGGAGAATGCTGGGGAAGAAGCTAGGAGCAAATCAAAGTAAAGCACATACTTTTGCACATAGAAGGAGAAAAAGAAAAATATATATATTTTTTTATTTATTTAGATTAGAAGGGAAAGAATATGCACACATGTGACAAAAAGATTTTTTTTAGTTCGTGGGTGAACCATTTTAACCATTGTGTGTTTGTAAATCCAACCCAAGATCAAGTCGTGTTCAATCGAAGTCCGGATTTCCTCACTTGAATGTTGTCGCCGCGGTGTCCGACGAAAATTGATGTCTAGCCACAAGAGATTTGTCGCGCCCCTGACCCGTGGTCCTACTTGGCCCCACGCTCGGGACACGATTGGAAGACGTCATAAAACATTTAGGAAAAATTTTCGAAATATACTTTCATAAAGTTTAACAAAATCCATACTCGAAGTTCAAAGACTTCATTTAACTTTCAAACAAACTCTTTCACAAACGAAAGTACTTAGCCCGAAAGCTTACAAACTTTTATACAATTGTACATATACCAACATTATCCAAAATATAGGTGTTACAAGATGATGAAGTCAAGGGAAATCTACCCAAAAGGTTATACATCTATGTAATGTAACCTTGACAAAACTCATATCCCAAACTCTTACCACCACGACGTCCTCCCGTGCAATTATCCTATTCCCTGGACTCGCCTTTATCTAAAACAGTAAACAAATAAGGGGTGAGAATGAATCTCAGTAAGCTACTAAAATGCAACTACGTTACATGCTGATATGATAATCATAAAGAAACAATATCAACAAATAATCATATAGCATATAGCACATAACATGAGAGGCTCCCTATCGCCAACCGTCTCATACCGGTTGGAAATAATGACCAACTCATCAGGGAGCACATAAGGCTAAATTATTCACTCATACATGGATACTGAGCCAAGGTTCTCGAATCAAACATATAACCATCTGAGAGGTATCAACTGAGCAGCATCAAAGAGCTGAAGCCGGGATCCCGAAAACCAAACCATAACCAATAGAACCAAAGTAACCAGAGAGGGAAATATGACACATAGTCATAACCCAAATACTCACTCGAGGGAGCTAGTTCATCCCATCCAAGGCCAATCTGGACTGGGGGTTAAAAATGGGAAACCAATGGTAGAAGCCTTACAATGAACTTGGCTCGTGTGCCATTATAATCCCTACCACTGTCCCGACTCCACAACACAAGACCAGCTGGACTTTAACACTAGCATAGTAATGAATACTTGCTTAAACAACAGCCAAGGACAATGATTCCAAAGTAGGGAACCAAGCCAAACACATCACAAAGATGAACCAATCCAAACCACATCAAAAGATGTTCAACCAAATCCAATTAACATTTAGTCAAATTCCACAACTCTTATGTTCACAAAGGAACCCATTTCAAACACTAGGGTGTTCCACAACAACCCTCTAGGTACTCTAGGATATCAGCTAAGACCTAGACCAAGATTTAACTCTAATTCACTTGGATTTAAACAACTCAAACTTTTCAGCAGCCCTGGGCGGTCGCCCACACCAGACTGTGCGGCCGCCCAAAACACTCTGTCCCAAAACAAAAATCTTCCAGATAAGTGTGCGGTCGCACGCCCTATTTGGGCGGCCGCCCAACACACCCGCCAGGCCAAAACTTGAACAAACTATACTCCTTTCGTTCCACCGTTCCACAAGTATAATTATAATTTTTCTAATATACTAATATACTCATTTAGGGATACTTCTATACATTTCCCCGTCCCAAGAATAATAGTATAATTTTTATAATATACTTATTTAACATTTAACTCAAGTTAATAATTTACCGTCCCACAAGTAGGAGTATACTTTCAAACACTTATACTAACATTCTCAGGATATAAACATACTCCATATACATACTTGCATACAAACCAAGTCACTTACCTAGTATAATTATACTCCCTTTGTCCCAAATAAACAAGTATCACAAATAAATTCTTTTCACAATAATTTCACCACATATCACACATATAGCAAATATATGACCATTTTACTATTTAAGGGGAATTAGTAACTTACCTATTTCCGGAAAAAGTATCGCAGAAATATGTTTTGTTCAGGTAGAAATGACCTACTCAACGCCCTAATCATTTTTATATAATTAGTTTTTAAAACGGATAAGTAAATAAAAAGAATTAAATCGAAATGGCTGATTGCAGCAGCCATTGGAGCCCACAAACTTTGTCTTCGCAATATGGCTCTCATCTTGATCTGCCATAAACTGAAACTGTTCTTCCCATCAAACTTGTCGATTTTCTAGTCCATCCCAGAATCCATCTCTTCTACCGCAGTAGAATGCCCTGATTTTTCTCAACTAACCAGGCTCTGGTGCCACTTGTTAGTAAATCAGACCCAAGAGATAGCAGATAATAATGAACGCAAACAAACAACACAGAATTTACGTGGTTCACCAACAACCTATTGTCTACGTCCATGGGCAAAGGGAAATAGATATTATTATGGCGGAGAAATAACTACAAGAAGATGATGATCACACTAATCTATGTTTGCACGAACTTTGAATACAAAGTTTCTAGCAATGCAAATCCCTTGATCTAGAATTACTGATCTCTCTCTCTCACTATGTCTTCGATCACGCAGAGAAAAATGCTAATCTATGGCTAGTATTTATAGCACTAGAGACCTAACCCAGAAGATAGAAGGAGTCCTAAATCAAATCCCCATAGGACTTGATTTACTTTCTACGAAATCCAGGAAATCACCGCAATCCAAAACACCTTGGAACTCATGGTCCGCCCGGACCTCACCATGTCCGACCGGATCTATCACAGCACCCGACCGGATCTTTGATTTTGCTTTCTTCTTCTTCTCTTCAAAATCATCTTGCTCTAACAGATATTATAACTATTTTTTTGAATTATCGGCCCCGCCTAAGTCCTGTTTAGACCCCGCCTAAGCGTTAGGCCCTGCTGCGGCGCCTAGCAGTTTTTAGAACCTTGGTGGGTAGTTGTCTTCATCTAGGAATATTCTTATGAGCGTTGCTCTATCGTTGTAGTTGCTAATTATTTTCTTTTTTTCTGTTTGTCCTACTTAGCCACATCAACAATGCTAATAGCGTAGCTTGTCTTCAGGTTATCAAAGCTCTTAGAATCTGAGGTTGTTGAATGATAAGTATATAAGAACATCTCCAATCATGCGCTTTGATGGATATGTGCATGAATATGATGATCATAGAGTATAAGCGCTTATAAGGTTTGTGAATGAATTGAGTAATGCACTCATTTCTTGGTCTTCTGCTTATAAACCTTAAAACTATATTGTAAGCCATTATTCTAAGCAAAATATATTTTGTAAACGGACTTAGCTAAAAATTAAAGTTATAAAACTTCTTACGTAGAGTCCTAAAGTCTATAAAATAAAATTAGGTGATGCTTTCTAAATAAGTTTATGAGGGTTAAAAATAGGCATACTTAATAGTAATCAAAACACATTAATCCTCATCCTACATATAAATCCTTTAATATTTTTTTTCATCGCTACCCTAAAGGAAAAACTGGATTTGATTCACATATGCCAGTGAAACTTGGAGTGGTTCTAATTTTTAAAATTGGGTTGTGAAATTAGGATTGGTGATTTAGGGTTTATGAAGGGGGTAAAAGGTGTGGTTTGAAGGAGAAGAGAAGGGATTTGAAATGGATGTTGGATACAATTGTGTATTCATAAATTTTTGCTATTGGGGGCCAAAAAATTTTATCACCAAAGTTCATGATATGCAATACGAACCACCCATTTCAACGCCCTAAACACTTTTTAAGTTAACGATTTGTTATGCCTTTAATTATTTGTTGAAAGTTGCTCTATTCAAAATACTTGACATTGTCTTCCTTTTCTTTTGATTAATCATGCAATCATATAAACATTTGAACATTTATATATTCCACGGTTGTTATTTCAAAAAGATAAATAACAAAATAAACAAAGATATTATTCCTCTAAGCTCCATAACTAACTGTATGTTTCCTAGAAAGGAAATAAATTTTCAATTAACCCAGTGAATCAGCATTCCTAAAAAAAACTTCACAAACTCTAGTGGTTGTTATTTATTTCGTCCAAAAAATGACCTTCTCACAATTTATTGTTAATACGAAGGTGTTTGGCCCATAAATTTAAATTAACTTAATTATTCTAATGAAAATATAAAACTTGTTGATCTAACCAAATTTGTATGATCGGGAGTGTGGGATTCATGGATCGAATTACTGGAGGTGTTTACATAGCTTGAAAAACAATGAACAAACGACTCAGTGGAATGTCTCCGGCTAAGACCCTCGGGCGTGAGAATAAGTATCTAAAGATTGTGAAATCAAAGATTCAACACTAAAAATGGACTAAAGTCATTAGATGTGAATTGTGAGAATTCCTATTTTTACCGTATGAAGGATTGCTCACCAAGATTGAGACATGTATTTATAGGCAAGTGGTTGAAACCATTGAGGATTGTAATTCCTACTTACGTTACGTCTTTGAGCTGGATATGAGTCACCTCAGACTAGGACTCCTTCCTTGAACATGATTCCTTGGTGGAGAGGGACTTTGAGAAGAGTCCTACGTATACAATATTCTGTACGAGTATGGGGGCAACCCTTACTCGCTAATCGTTCCAGCTCAGTGATATCAAGCTCCTGGCCAGTGTTTATGAGAATAAATCAGTTCAAATCTCTTATGATTGTCTGTTCGGTGTTCCTTAAATGAGGATGATTGATGAATCTTTGACGAGGTCGTACTTGGTATTTATGTAAACTTGCGAACCTGAATTGTATGCTCGGGTTATTCTTTCCGATGACTCCCTGCTTCTTAGTCAAGCAAGACAAGAGTAAAAAGCATATTAGTATATGTGTTTATTTAAGGGTATCAACAAGTGCTAGTTGTATATTCGTTGCCCGTTACGATTACTCCCTCCATCTCGATATAGTGTTCTATCATCTATCAGGATGGAGTGTATCTGACGACAAGCTCCCTGCCATGGTACTTGGAGTTCTCACTTTGGCGATCAGTTTTCCATATGATTACACTCCCTCCTTCCCATTTCAAATTCAAATTACACAAAACCGTTTTTACACGAAAATTAAGGAAAAAGTGAAAAAGGTGATATGTTGTGAGTGTAGATAGTTTGGTAGGAGAGAGAAAATGGGGTAGGAAATAGTTAGTGGGTTAGTTGATGTGAGTATGCAAGTGGGTAAAAACATTTTATTATTGGATTTTGTAATTTCTATGGGACAACCAAAATGATAAATTTTGCAATTTAAAATGGTACAGAGGGAGTAATACTTTTGTCTCAGAATAAACAGAAAATTTTGGGAGAAACTAGTTCTTTCATAAGTTATAAAAATCATGTTTTTGTAAGGTTTAAGGTTTAGTAAACATGCTCAACCGGCTCAGATGAACCGGTAAACCGACGGTTTTTGAACCGGCCAAACCGTCGAACTGGAACCGGAGGAAAAAATCTGAACCGTGAACCGCCGGTTCACGGTTTTGTAAGGTTTATCGTTGAAAACCGCCGGTGGTTCATGAAATCTCCACCGTCCAGATTATAGACGGTTGAACCATTTGAATCTGGGCCGTTGATCGATGGTGACCGTTAGAGAGCTGGGTCACGCGCTTTTCGAGGTCTGTGGCGCCGCCTAGCCGTTTGAAACTATCTGTTATGATTTTAACGGCTAGGACTAATCTGCAAAAAAAAAAACCTTCCAGCCCCATTTAACTATAAATACCCCCTCCTCACTATTTTTTCACACAAGCTTACAAACTCTCTCTCTACTCTATTAATCTCTCTCTACAATCACTCTTGTGAACTTCATTACTTTTTTCGTTAAATTTCTGACGAAAATCTTTCTTTTTAATTGTCAGCCTTATTTTCTTCCATTTTAGTCCTTTTTCTCTCATCCTTGGTAACTATAGAGGGAAATTTCAGTCAAAGAGATGGAAAAAGTCATGCTAATGATGATTATGAGGAATTTAATCAATTTAATCCAATTTTTTTTTCAATGAGTACAATGCCAATGAAGTGATTCGCAGTGTAGAAGAGGGTGAAGGTGATGATGACATTCAAGAGGTTGAACGTCCATTCATTTCACCAACCCCACCCACCCAAGAAAGTTATGAAATCGATCAACAATCAATGGGTAGAGGTGAAAGGGGACGGGAAGGAGGTAGAAGTGGAGGTGGACGGGGAGGGGGAAGGGGAGGAAGGGAGTCAAAATCCGATATAATGACAATACATTACACAAAAACAAAATTGTTTCCAATAGTGAAGATACGTTCATACTTGACTGCAACTATTGCCCGAAGACTTATCCTTTCACCAAGGGTGATATGGAACCGCTAAGGGCCACTTGACTAGGAATCATACCGATAAATTGGTGGCGGTGGAAAAGTCTCAAACTCAACTACAATTCACTCCTTAATCTTCTCAAGTACGTCTTCTTCTACTTTATTAAAAATTAATATGAGTAATTATAGAAAATGTTTAGCCAAATTAGATAGTGGGAAAGATCTTTCATTTATTATTGCTAGCGATAAATTATGAAAACTTTTTGCAAAACTTAATCTTAATCCCTCTGTGCAAAGAGTACCACGTCAATCTTTTACACGTGATGTTCCTACGGTTTGGAGGGAATATAAATTTAAATTGATTCAAGATTTTTCGTAAATGGAAAATAAAGTTTCAATTTGTTCAAATATTTGGAGTGATCAATGGCAACACCATCACTATATGGGTGTTACATGTCATTGGGTCGACAAATCATGGACAATACAAAAACGATCAATTGCATTTAGGGATTTCGATACTCAACATAATGCTACAAATATTGCAAACAAACTTCTCACCATTTTGAATGAGTATACTTTGGTTGGAAAAATTTATTCAATTGGTTTTGATAATACAAGTGCTAATACGGCTAGTTTACCCGATTTAATTACATATTGTCAACCGTCTATTGGTGGGAAATATTTTCATGTTAGATGTATATGTCATATTTTAAATTTATGTGTTCAAGATTTTTTAAACGCCATAAGTCTCACGATTAGTCCCATTAGAGATGCTATTAGCCATATTGGTAGATATGCTTCCATTCAAACATATGGCTTCGATTTTGCAAGAGCAAAGGTGTGAAGGAAAGAATATTCAGTTAATGAAGGTGAAAATGTACCGTTAGTTTAGATTGTTAGGTTTTAATTTTAATTTAATTGTAATTTAATATTTAGGATGAGGTAAGGCTCTTAAATGTACTCCCATAGTTATAAAAGGGCAAGGTTGGTTGTCCCCCTCCATGTAATTTTTAATTAAATTAATAAAATTATAAGGGTATCGTCCTTTGTTTTCCTTCTATACATTATATTTCTTTTGTATTTTATGCAAACTACAATAAAAAAAAAGTTCTTTTTTTTTTTTGCGTCATAAGAGATTTTTGAAGTTTCTGTTTTTCTTTTTTCTTTAAAAAAAAAAAAAAAACCTTTTTAATTCGGCTGTTTATGTTTTTAACAACCTTAAAAAAAGGGGGGGGGGCTGAGAAGTGACTGGGCTACTGGCCAGTTGGCGTGTTGAGCATGCGCATGGGCCTCATGGCCAAGTAGCCAATGGGCTTATGGGCACCCGTTTTAAAAAAAAAAAAAAAAAAATTGGGCTGAACAGAAAGGGCCAAGGAGACGACGGGCTGGGGCCGCTGGGGCGCTAGGCTCTGGCACTGGGCTACTGGCATGCAGTCTGACACTCTTCCTTCCCAAGAAAAAACTAGCCGTTATAACGGCTAGTTTATTTATTAACTCGAGGCTCTTTTTGCAATTAAAAAAAAACATTTCTCACCCATTTTAACTATAAATACCCCCGCCCCCCCCTTCTCACTATTTTTCCACACCAGACCAGATTAGAAACTCTCGCTCTACATTAATCTCTCTCTGAAATCACTTTTGTGAAATTCGTTACAATCCATCCGTTTTTTCGTTAAATTGCTAACGATTTTTTATTTTTTTTACTTTCAGCCTTCTTTTGTTACACTTTCACCTCTTCTTCACACCCAATGGCTTCTAATTCAAACAACTCCACACCAATTATGAATGAGGCACAATTTACCATACAACCATTTTACAATTACAACAAATGATGGAGCCAAACCCGATGCCAATAACACACACAAATTGATTTGCGTATTGTGGCAAGAGTACTTCTTTAAAAAAGGTAATGGATACGGTATATTCAGGAACCATATTATAAAAAAGCATCCCGAAAGAGAAGGTTAAAATTGTTACATTGTAATACGTAAACGGTAAACCCTAAACCACATATTTTTTTTTTGGAAGTATTTTCGTATTATGCATTTATGCTATGTAATAATGTAATAGTTTACATTTGAAGTCTACATCGTATTTTATATTTCACTATAGATTGTTGTAATAATTTAATTTCTTTTTATGTAATTTTAATTTATATTAATCAAATTATAAGGTTTAGGGTTCATTTAATTTTTGTTCACTTTCTTTGTTTTTTTATTTAAAATTTATATTCTTTTCTTAAAGCATTTTTTTAAATAAAAAAAAAATAATAAAATAATGAACCGGAATGAACCGGTGAACCGGCGGTTGAACCGTGAACCGTATATACACGTTTTTAGGCGGTTCATGTGTTTGATGAACCGTGAACCGCCGGTTCATGAACCGGGAACCGGCGGTTCATGTGAACGGGCATGTCTATGGTTTAGGGTTTAAGGGTTATGGTTTCGTGTTGGTTAAAAAGTGAACTTTTTATAACTTTTGGAGGAACTAGTTTCCCCCAAAACCTACTCTAAAATAAATATCAAAGTTTTTTAAACAATAGTACGAGGTAGTCAAATACGAAGTTTTAATTGAGTTGGCAAATATGAGTACTCTCTCCGTTTCAAAATATATATTGTTTTGAGAGTTGATTTTTGTCTAAAAATACTTGTCGTTTTACTATTTCAATGCGTTTTTATTGTTGTATATCAATTATACCTTTATTAATGATAGTGAACTATTTCTTGCACAACTATTTAATTGCCAAGGTAATCAGATTACTTTAAGGGTATATGAGACTTTTTCACATGTACTAATTGTGCTTTTTAAGAATTGTGCAAGTGCTCAAAACGACATCTATTTTGAGGAGGGAGAAATATTTTTTACTACTCCCTCTGTTCCAGACTAATGTTCTTACTTTCCTTTTTGGTTTGTCTAAGACTAAGATTCTTAGTTGCTTTATTGCTTAAAATGGACCATGAGACCCACTTGTCATTATCACAACAAAAACTCCATACCCATTTTATCTCTCCTACTTTCTCTTACTTACTTTTTCATACTCACAACATTTACTTTTTCTTAATATCCGTGTTAAAGTCAAACTAAAAACCTTAGTCCGGGACGGAGGGAGTAATGAGTAGGAGGGGAACAATTCTCAATCCTTAAAATTTCCACAAGAATAATACTAGGGGCACAAAAAAGTCACAAAATCTTAAGTGTAATGATTTTATTGGTGTTTTTAAGTAGAATGTGACGGATCCATTATCGATTCAATCAATAAAATATCACATCCTCGTTATGTAGCAAGATTTTGTGAGGTTATTTTGTGGCTCTGGCCCCCATTCCACAAACCGAGCGTTAGTGGCCCGTCTGCCACTGCCACTGCCACTTCTACTCCACCGGCGTAGATGCCTCTTTTATGGTTTCACACACATACTACAATCAAATCTTTTTAAGATCTTACCCTAATTCCCAATTGGCAGTTACTCATGTCTAGTGAGAGAAACTTAGCGGGAACTGACTAGCGCCTCCCCCTCACCCCCTTGTTGACTCGCCACCAATGTCCGAACCCACTCTTTACCCCGCCGCCAACGGCGGCTCCACCTCCAAACAGCGCCAAAAACCTTCTCATCCATTTCCCGTCCTCCCTGGCAACACCGCCTTCCGACTGCTCTGTCACGCCTCTCGCATTGGCGGCGTAATCGGAAAGGCTGGCTCAATTATCAAACAACTCCAACAAGAGACCTCCGCGAAGATCCGAATTGAGGAGTCCCCTCCCAATACCGACGACCGGGTCATCACCGTCACTTCATCGAATAACATTAACAGGACGTTAACATTGCAGAGCCAGGGGAAGGAGGAGGGGGGTAATTGTGAGGAAGTCGTCCAGGTTTCCGCGGCGCAGGAGGCGTTAGTTAGGGTTTTTGAGAAGATTTTGAATGTGACGGCGGAGGCTGATGGGAGCAATCTCGCGCCTGGGGGTATTGTCTCTTCTAGATTGCTTGCGGATACTAGTTTTGTTGGTTCTGTAATTGGGAAAGGGGGGAAGGTAATTGCGAAGATTAGGAAGGATACTGGGTGTAAAATTCGAATTTTGGGTGATAAACTGCCCTCTTGCGCCTTGCCCAGTGATGAAATGATTGAGGTTAGTGTTGCTTTAGCGCTACAGTTTGGCTGTGAATTTGATATACAGTGTATAGATTGTTAAATGTAGAATGCACAATTGTAAATGCATAAAACTGTATGTTATGGAAGAACTTAAGTTTTCTTAATCAATGTGATATGAATATGGCATCAAGATTGCAAGTTAATTTGATAGGCTCAAAATCGACCAGTGCACTTAATTGTTGGTATGTGTTTGGAGAGAGTTCAAAACTGTTGTGGTGTCAGATAAGTTGCTGGCTTCGTATGATCACAGAGTACTGGAAGAAGAGGCATGTGGTCCTTTGCTGCATGTCCCAAAAACAGAGGTTCTCCCCTCCCCCGTTCACTTTAACACTAATCTTAAGTATTTACCATAAAAATATTAACAAGACTTGTGCTTAACTCAAATGCATGTTAAAATGGTGGCGACATGGTGTGAAACTTCTCCCTTCATCCCTTTAAAATAGACCTAGTTTCCTTTTAAGTTTGTGACCTTTTCTATAGGACTAACTAAAAAGGAAAGTAGGTTTACTATTTCCAGCAATTTGTTCTGTTTATCTCGTTTTTACTCTTCCTCTGTCATGAATAGGATGCTGTTTATATTAGATATTCTCCTGTCTAGTTGGGTGTTTGGTATCTTTCGGCCATAAATGTAATTTTTTTATTACTAGTTTTTTTTTCCCCAATTGTGTTGAGAGTCTTAATTGAATGAAGGGCTAACTCCGTTTTAGTCCTGTACTTTGGGGGCGTGTTTCAGTTTTACCATCAAACTATATTTTTTTAATTTTTACCATCGTACCAGAAAAAATGGTGTCATTTTAGATCCAAAATTTAACGCCGTTATCTTTATTAACGGAAAATTTGTAAAAACTAACACATTAAATATTGGGCAGCCCATAGAAAGCAAAATAGAAAGTAAAAGAAATTAAAAACGAAAAACAACTCTCCTCCCTCCCTCCCTCCCTCCCGAACCCCTTACCCCTATCTCCTTCTCTGTCCCTTCCACCTCCACCTTCAACCACACTACATCTTCCCTAATTTGGGTTTTGATTAGGGTACGATTTGGATTTCGATTTTGCGCACCAACGCTTGCCTTAATTTGGTCCTTGATTCTTCTGAGCATGTTTTAAAACCAAATTCGAATTCAAATCCACCAAAACTTATTCTAATCCGCGTTTCAAGTTTGTCCAGATCTTGTACTAATTTTTGTTTCGATTTCACCCAAATTCGTATCACTCAAATATTACCCTAATATGTGTTTCGCTTTCATGCAAATCTTCCCCAATCTGGGTTTTGATTTCGCTCAAATCTTCCTTAAACTGAGTTTCGATTTTGCCCAAATTCGTCATAATCATCGATCAAATCCTCCCTAATCCAGGGGTTAAATGACTATTGATCCCTTATTTTTATGAGTCAAGATGAACTTAACTAAGTTCTTTCAATTTGACCAAATTTTGTTACTTTATTTGTTAAATATGTATTGACTGTTAGATTTTTATATTTTTTCCGTTAATAAAAATATCGGCATTAAATTTTGGGTCTAAAATGACATCATATTTTCTGGTACGACGGTAGAAATGAAAAAATTAAGTTCAATGGTTAAAGTGAAACACGCCCCAAATTACAATGGACTAAAACGGAGTTTGCCCTTGAAAGAAAATGAGAAATTCGTGGAAATTTGTTGTCCTACGGAATATTTTGTAAGAGTTCTCAGTCAATCATGTTATTCCTATTCTTCCAGTGCTTTGTACATTTGGTGTATCTTTGTTGACTGCAGGCTATAGAAAAGTTTGAAAACATTTATATCAAGTATAAAATAAGTTATATTTGGAGCAGGATGCTTAGTCCGGTTTGGACTCGTGGTTTGCTTTCATTTTAGTGGTTTATTTTGTGGTGGTGGGGGGGGGGGGGGGGGGGGGGAGAGAGATGAAGTGGGGTTAAAAGAAAAAAAAAACTTAAACCAAAAACATAACCACAAAAAAAACACGAATCCAAACGGAGCCTTAATTTTTTTGTTTCTAGCTTCAAACAATATTTTTTTGTTCTTGAGTTAGCTCGTGTTTTTCTTTTGGATTCCTATCGACAGAAATACCATGTGAGATAACACTAGGCATGTAAAAGGTGGAGCTGTGTCTTACGATTTTCTTGAGGAAAAATTGTCTAATCTATGTTAATTTGAAACATGTTCCTTTTTCCTTTTCTTATTTTTCTTCCAAAATATCAATCTGGTCCTTTTTTGGCAGATTGAGGGTGATTTTTTGGCTATTAAGAGAGCTCTGGTAGCTGTCTCTCGCTGTCTTCAAGATTGTTCTCAGGCTGACAAAACAAAGCTGGTCGGTAGATCGCTTGAGGCAGTTTCCTCAGAGACCTTACCGGATGTGCTCTCTGGGATTCCTCCATCTGGGGGTTTGATGCAGCAATCTTTGTCCACCACCTCTATCGATCAGACCACAGGAGGTCGTCCTGTGTCGGTGGTTGCTGATATGATTCCTCCAATAGACTTCAGAACCCCGCAGAAAGAAGTGTCTTTCAGGATCCTCTGTAACGATGAGAGGATTGGCGGTGTTATTGGCAAGGGAGGAACAATTATACGAGGGCTTCAAAATGAATCCGGTGCATCTATAAGTGTCGCGTCTCCTGTAGTCGAGTGTGATGAACGGTTGATAACTGTTTCTGCAATGGAGGTTTGTAATGCATGCAATTAAGCAATTATATTGGCGGTTTCTAACTCCATCTATACCGTGCATGAGTTCATTGTTGTTTTATTTTGGCTCTTTTTGTGTAGTACCCAGAATCACAGCTGTCAGCTGCACAAAATGCTGTAGTTTTTGTTTTCAGTAGATCTGTGGAAGTTGGCTTGGAGAGAGGGCTTGATTCAGCCTCAAGGGGATCACCTGTATCTGCTCGACTTTTAGTTCCATCAAACCAAGTTGGTTGTTTGTTGGGGAAAAGAGGCTCCATAATGGCAGATATGAGGAAGGCAACTGGTGCTTTCATTAAGATAATTGGGGACAACCTACCAAAGTGTGCTTCAGAATATGATCAAGTGGTGCAGGTTTGTTATCTTTGCTTTGATTCCATTTGTAGTTAATGCTTTTCTTTTGTTCACTTTTTTATGGTATAATTCTTCTATCATACTGGAAATAATTGTCCAGTCTTGTATAACTGTGACATGACAATGTTAACAATTATAAACTACCAAGTGTTTATGGAGATGGATTTGTTAGTATCTGATAAGTTTTGGCAGAAAAAACATTCCGAAATAGGTTCAAGAGATGATAGATGGGAACTCCTTTAGGTCTTTTTATAGGTAGGAATTAGGATAGAATGAAAGTTTGGTAAATACAAAATATGGGATTTCCAAAATGCAGCTTCGTCTACACATCGTAAGCGTATGTTATACTGACAGATGGCTCATCTCCCTCATTACTTGTACAGCAATGATAGTAAGGTGGTGAAGATTTTATTAGTATGGGATTAATCATCTGATGAGTGCTCATTTGATGCATCATCATCTTTGATATATGAGCATGATTTGTGCTGTTCAGCCTTGTATACTATTTTTAGTGTGCCTGATTATTTAACACATCATTTTGTCAAATATATGGACTAAAGGTACAACGTTTTTTGTTTTTATTAGATTTCAGGGGAGCTTGTAAATGTTCGAGAAGCTTTATATAGCGTAACTGGTAGGCTGCGAAACAACCTTTTCTCAGGTAGAATGCTAAATGGTCCAGGGAGGGGAAGTTCCTCTAAGCTTGGGCACTCATCTGCCACAGCTTCTCATAGTCATAACCAACATACAACTTTGACTCAGAGCATGGATAATCTCGGACTTTCCCACAGTAAAGATCGCCCTCCATCTCCTGGGTTATGGAAATCTCAGGTAAAACATTTTCTGTCTGGTTTCTGTCGTGTATTTCCAGTAACTGGCTTCTCAAGTTTCTCCTGCTTTTTTACTTATTTGCAGGCAGTATCTGGAGCAAATTCAAGGAGTGGGCGAGATGTTGGCAGAGGATTAACTTCTGTTAAAGGTGGCCTGGAACTTGGCAGGTTTGCATTGCTTATCGCTCTTAAACATTATGGACGCAAAGTTACTTGTAATCTAAAACACAAGAAAAGAATTTCTTTTATGAAAAAAAGAAGAGAGGATTAGGATTGTCCCTCCAGTGATGAGGGACAGCTGTGTAATTTGGTGATAAATCGAATGAACCTAAAATCTGCTAGTGTTTTGTGGCATGTGGAGCCTGGATCTGTATCCTGTTCTATTACAACAGAAGTAGATAATACCCTTTGATGGAGTTTTGGGACATTTATGGCAAACAGTTGTCTACAACGTTAATATATGTTCATCTTGAGGTTCCTTTGTGATGATGACAGTCTCTCTTATAACAGTTGGAGCTAGAAATGAGACAGATATAGTGCAGCAAATATTATGACAATTACCATGGCATTAGTCCAACTACATTGCTAAACTTGCAGTCTATGGAAACTGGTGATTGTATATGTGTGTTGCTTTGAGCCCCATTTGTACTAAGTGGAAGTACATAACAATATCTAGAAAATAATAGATATATTCTCTGACAGTGACAATTATATTTAATCAAGTCGAACTTTTTTTCGCAGTCAACTAAAAGTATGCAAGTAGCATTTTATCTGTTGGTGAGGGCTATTTTTGCTACGAAAATATATATTACTTTATACTGGCAAGTTGCTCCAATACTTCAATAGTTTTGAAATAGGTTTTTAACGTCTCCTTATGTTTATGGAACTATTTTTAATTATTACGGTAACATTTTTGAAGTTTAAAAGAAACTTACAGCAGCTAGTTCTCTTAGAGTAGCTCATGCTGCTAACAAACGTCTTCCGATAACATGTATAATCTCTTGCTCGTACATATGATGTCTACACCAAGAGGCCCAAGACTTCTCCATTATAGGATGGATGAACATATGGAAAAGCGTGGACACCTCAAAAGGAAAGAGAGACATAATTTTTATTTGAGGGCAAAAAGGAAAACAACGCAGTTAAGAGTGAATAGAGGGTGATATGCTGTGTGTTTCCATCTGTTTCTCTTCCAACTCGGTCTCCTGCATGACATTTCCTGTTCTAGTTAGTCTACTTGAGTGATTCCTAGATTTTCTTGCATAACAAGTGGAGTTATATCACATCATGTTTAATAATCTGAAGGCTATTATCGGAAATGTGATGAAGCATCTTTACGTGGAAGATTAACATTTTAGCTGCTTGGGTAACCAGTTAGTCACTTGCTCTGACTTTTGTAAATAACACCCAAGTAACTACAACCTATACATAATCTGCATGGCATAGCTGAAAAGAAGAGCAGATTTACTGTAAAACATCATCAAGAAAAGCAAAGTAACTAGTTCATCTTGGCAAATTAATTTTTGTATTTCTTGGCTAGAAAGTTTATTCACTAACCTTTTTTTTTGTGTGTGTGTGTGTGTGTTTTTGCAGTGGGAACCGGTCTGCTATTGTCACCAATTCAATAGTTGAAATAGCAGTTCCTCAAAATGTCTTTGGCTCAGTTCTTGGTGAGAATGGAAGCAATCTGACTCGGCTCAGACAGGTATATCATGCTTTCTTTGGTTTTCGTAATTCTGCATGGTGATTCCCAGTAGAAGTCATGCTCTAGTAGCTGTTTTTCACTGAAGTTTTGAGTAATTTCACAATTGTAGGCTTTGAATTTTGGGTTGCCTGGTAGAATCTGGCTATTCACTCGAATCTTAGGCATGACAAAAGAAATAAGAAGAAATTCTTATCATCCCGCTCATTATCCCACTCAAGGTTAATGTGGCAAATAACAGATGGAACTGCTGTCTGTTAACTGCTCCTAGGCATACTTTCTTTTCAGTTATACTCCCTATGACCCAAAAGTCCCAATATTTAATTGGAAAATAGCCTAGGACAAAATCAAATCACGATTCAGCACCCATTATTATCTTTAAGGTAATAAAATATCATCTCTTCTGAATATTAAAGACATGAATAGTAACTCTAATCAGCAGACATTATTATCTTCAAGATACTCCCTTCGTCCCAAAATAAATGTCCAATTTGGCAAAAAAAAATTAAAAAAAATGTCAAAATAAATGAGCTTTTTTTTTAGTGAAGTTACATAAAGCTCATTGGTGATCATAATGTTTTAGCTTTTACTCTTTTACCAATAACGTTATATGGTGATATCATTAAGGGTATATATGTAGATATGCTAGAAAAAAAATGCCTAAACATCAACTTGCTTAAACTTCCCTGAAACCCAAATGTGGACATTCAATTTGGGACGGAGGGAGCAATAAAATATCAAATCCCTTAAGAATATTAAATACATACGAACAGTAACTCTAAAGGACCGTGATAACATCTTTGATCAAGTTGGCCTTATAGGTGAAATTTGAACCACTCATGTCAGATGGAAATAGATGCCGACCAGTCGATGACTGTTTTTAAGCAAGCTTCCTTTACAATTACTCACACAATACTGTAGCGTCGTTTCCTAAGAATTCACAAAATTCATCATCTACCTCGACTTATTATTGACTGACGTGTTTCATGTTTTTTGCTTATGGTTCAGATATCGGGTGCAAAAGTTGTGGTACATGAGCCACATCCAGGAACAAGCGATCGAATGGTGGTGATATCTGGTAGTCCTGACGAAACCCAGGCAGCTCAAAGCCTCCTGCAAGCATTCATTCTGACAGGCAAATCATGACAAATAAGTGTACGACTGCACTTGGTATTAATTAGTTTTCCCCACTTGCCGACTTTGTATACTAATTTTATCTGTATTTTCAGACTATTTATTCCCAGCCACCCGTCAGTTTTGATTTAGCACCCAAGCAGTTCATTCGTTAGGTTCTTTAATTTTGTTCAAATGCTAACTTACGTCGATGTCTTTATTGGTAATCATGATATGAAAATAAAGAGCCACATTTACACTTTTCGAAGTTAAATTTGTTGTTCATTAATATGAAAATAGTTCTTCTCTCGACTATTCACATCAGAAACCAACATTGCAAATTTAGAAACAAAAAGATTACAAGCAAATGTTATGATAAGAGTATTTTTTTTCAATATATTAGATTTATATATTTATTTTTATTTTTATTTTTAGAAACATAAAACTTTTGATGATTTTGCAAAAAGAAAAATTAAAACAAAATTTTGTGTGTGTCTAAAGGGGCGGACCTCTAGTATGTGTTGGGGGGTGCAAGTGCACCTGGTGACTTTTCATAATTAGCAAGAAAAAATTAGTTTGTAAACAATATATATATACTAATTGTGCACCTGCACAACACAAAGCTTGGCCAGTGCAGTTGATTAAGGTCTGATTTATTTTTGTTTGGGGTAACCAGAGTTCGAATCCCATACTAGGTTGAGTAATGCTAGGGGCACAAAACAATGTCACAAAATCTTACTCACAAAATGAGGTGGTGATAATTTATTGGTTGCATCGATAATGGACCCGCCACACTCTAATTAAAAACACCACTAAAATCATGACACTTTGGATTTTGTGAGCAAGATTTTTTGTGATTTTTTTGTGCCCTAGTATTATTCTAACCATGTTTTTCTAAACCCCTTTTTTGGTATTTCAATTGTTAAAGCTCTTCCCTCCAGTTTGGTGTTTTTTACCCTTTCAATTTTGGCTGATTGTTCTTTTTTTTTTTTTTTTTTGACTAATTATTGAATAAATTGATATAAAGTTCATTTTAAATCGGTCACATTTTTAAAATTATGGTTTCTCACTGAATATTCATATTCAAAACTTTTAATGGTACATTAAAATGATTGAAAAGTCAAACGAAACTATCAATTTAAGACGTAAGGAGTATACTTAATTTGTTCTTTGACTTGCCCGACTTATACATATACATATAACGTTTTCATTTACCTAACTCATTTAATTGGTTTAGCAAAATATACATCATAGTTGTTTTGGTAAAAAAACAACAATTAAGTCTAATAATCAAATATATGAGTTTGAATATAAGAACAGGGTGCAATGGAATATAATTGAATGAATTGAGATCGCAAAGACACGAGTATGTAACGAGGAAACCTATGAGATAATAATCTCTTAGGAAAAACCTCGGGAGGTGATTATGAGCACCTACCTTCCCTAAACGTTTGTATTGATTTTCTAGGTTACAATGGATGCAAAGGCGAATTATAGAGATGAAGTAGTGAGCGTGTGTTTTTTGCTTCGCCTTGCTTAAATACTAAAAACTAGATAAGATTAAGCTAATCTGTTAACTCTAACAAACTTCTCTATCTTTTCGGCCACAACTCCTTCCTTTGACCAAGTCCTTTTTGCCGTTGATAAGAGTCCTCTTTATAGCACATGTTTATTCCTGTTAACTTTATCTGCAGAAGAATATTAATAACAAATAATAAATAAATAAAATAGTTACTTACAACGCGGTAACTCTTCAAGATGTCGCTATCTAGAAGATGTCGTCGTAGAGATTTTACCCATAACAATTGCCCCCAAAATTTTGTCTTTAAAAGGTAAAGACAAAATTTTGCTATGACCCACTACCAAGGAGAAGTTATAAAAGAAGTGGGCTTTAACTTCTGACGGTTTTAGAGTCCCAATGTGGTTATAATTACTTGGATGAGAGTTTCTAGGAGAATGTAGGTTTAAAAGCTCATACCCCTTTCAACTGCTTCGTCATTATTCTCCCAGGCGCCGGCTCTTAAGGTACTCCTCCTTTCTCTTTTCTTTTTTCTTTAATTCTTCGCTTGAGTATGAGAAGAAAGAAGTGGTTAATTTCGTCAATCAAGAGTACTGGCACTCTTAAAAATGTCCAACCTCAAGTTCTTGCTGACTAATCGAGTGATTTGGAATCCGAAAGTTTGATTTCCAAACCTGACGAAGAAATCTGTGTTTTTAACGATGAATTAATTGACTCTGTGAAGAAGTGTTTTCAAAATAGTGTCGAAATTCGTGCTTTTGATGTTCATACTAAGGCTGATTTTGTTTCCAAACACTGGATTTGCTTTTATGAGTATCCTTTTACCCTAGGGTTTACTTTCCCCTTTCCTCCTTTGATAAATGACTTCTTGAAAGAAACCGGTCTTGCTGTTACCCAACTAATGCCTATGATTTGGAGGATTTTCGCTGTCGTTTTGAGAGTGAATCAAGAACATGGGCTAAATATAGGGTTAGCGGAGCTCGCTTCCGTGTATGAGCTCCAATCTTTTGGCTCCAAACGATATCTTTTCAAAACAAAATCAGGTGTAAAAAGCCTTTTTTCAAAGATCTCCGTGAATGATAGGGGTTGGAAACATAGGTATTTTTTTGTGAAGAAAGAGTCTATTGGAGGTGATGACAGGTTGCCCACAAAGTGGAAAAGAGAAGGTATTTCTTTTTCACCATCCTGAATCTCCTTGCTGTTCCTGACTTTTACTTGAAATGGTCCCTTCAATTTTTTGCAGAAATAAAGTGGGGAGAACTTTTTCCTCCTTCGCCTGATTCAACCAGGAAGATAGAGGACTTGCTTAAACTTTCTGAGCTGGAAAGATCTTTCCAATATTCAGGGATTGGCTCTTTAAGTTTTCATTCACAAGAGCTTATTTCCGTAAGCAAGGCGTCTTCTTCGGTCAAGATGTCAACAGGTTAAGTTTTTACCGACTGTCTTCTTCTTGATCAGATTATAGACTTTATTAATTTTGAACTCTTTCGTTCACCAGTTTCGAAGCCTGTCATCTCTGGTTCTCACTTTAACTTGGAAGAATTTGATCAAATGATGGGGAACATCCCTGTGAAAGTTGAGGGTAGGCCCCCTGTTGGACCCAAGAAAGATGAAGCCCAATCCGTTGGGTCAAGACTCAAGAAGAGGAAGACTGGAGTTCAAGAAGTTGTAGATGTTGAAGCTTTTGATGGTCTAGATGCTGCTGAAGTGAAGAAGAAGTTTATGATGATGACTTCTGGGGTAAGATGTTTTGATTTTTGTAAATTCTAAAATGCCTTTTAATTCTAAGCGTTTGAAGGAATTCTTTCAGGCTTTTGGGCGCATGAAGTCCATGATTGAGATGGCTGAGGATAAGCTTAAGATTGCAAGGGCGGAGTTTTCTCACAAGAAGAAGGAGATGGAGAAAAAGCATGCATCCCTTTCAAAGGAGATTTCTGAGCTAATGGAACAACAGAGCAAGAGGGAGGATGAGCACTTACAGGAGATAGAACAAGTTAAAGCCGCCCTAAAGAAGTCCGCTGCTAGGAGCATGGTGCAACTTCAAATCAGGATGGTGGAGGAATATTAAAATGGACAACATGTCACCTGGGATCTAGATCGCCTCAGAGCTGGACTTCAGAAGTTATCTGGTGAAGTTATGGATGAAGGAGAAGTGTCGTCGGGTGCTAAGGATGGTGATAAACAGGAAGGAGATGTAGGTGCTGAGAAAGATATTAGCCCTGTGGAGGAGGCTAAATAACAATGTATTTTTCTTGAACAATGTTTTGATCGGGCTGCGTCCCGGGTTGGTTTGTAACAAAACAATTTGGTTTTTTGATGGGTTTGTAATGGTCCATAAGGGCCAAAAACAATTTACTTTTCTGATGTGTGGGGTTGGTCCACACTTCTAGGTAGATTTTCTCAAAAATCTTTTGGGGATAAACTTTTTGTTTTAAGTATGCTGATGGTTTCTTCAAAATCAGTATGGTTATGTAAAAACGGTTTGGGTTTTTGAAAATACATCACGTGCTTGCGTAGGATGTCTAAATCCTTTGCCCCACCTTAAGTGAATGCTATTGTCTTTTAGATAACATGAAAATGTTAAAACCAACTGATCAAAGCTTAGATCAAAGATTGATTAAGTGGGGGATGGGGGGGTGCGTATATATATATACGTGCCCATTCCACACCTTAACCAACATTGAAATCGTGCACTCCAGGCGAAGGTGTTCAAACCTTAAAAGAGACGAAAGAAAGTTATTTCTTTAAACCTTTGAAGGGATTGAATCCTTATTCTTAAGATGAGATGGCCAATCTCAAAACTTGGTTCTTCCATAAACTTTTGGTTTGATGCACTCTAAAATTTATAGTCATCTCTAAGACTTGCAAAACAATTGGAGGTTAATAGCCAATGACATCTTTAAGTGATATCATTTCTATAAAGTAACGTTCAAAGAACAAATTTAAACAAAAATGGGATCATACCTTAAGATGTCAGCATCTTCTTGGGCGTCATCATCCTGATGGTTTCGCAAAATTGTCCCGAGTACTAAGTTTTCTTGCAAGACAGAAAACATGTTAGAGATGGGTGTTAGCTTAGCTAACACCCCTCCGATGCTTAAGTTAGTAATGGTTTAAACATAAAATCAAATTTAAGATAACATAAAGTAAAGCGTGTAAATTCGTACCTTATATCTTTGAAAGAAACAAGTAATATAAAACTTACATAAGTAGGCCTTAAGATGAATTGCATTCCAACTCCTAGGAATCCTTATGCCTTCTAGAGTGGAGAGCCAATATGAACATTTCCCTGCTTCAGTATCTATCAAATATGGTCCTTCCCATTTTGGAGCTAACTTTCCTGCATTGAGTTCCCTTGTATTCTGAAAGACTTTGCGAAGTACTAGATCTCCAACCTGGAATTTCCTTAATCGTACATTCTTGTTGTATGAGCGAGCTATGTTCTGTTGGTAGGCATCTATTCTGATCCTTGCAAGGTCCCTCAATTCTTCAATGGTGTCCAAATCACGAGCCAAGATGTCGTCATTCAGTTCAGATGTTAGTAATCCATACCTGCCAGTGGGGATGATGACTTCTGCTGGGATGACGGCTTCTGCTCCGAAGACCAGGGAATATGGTGTCTGTCTTATTGCATTCTTTGGTGTCGTTCTGTCTTCCCATAAAACAAATGGAATTTCTTCTGCCTAACGTCCTTTCTTTCGATCTAACCTCTTCTTTAAGTTATTTATGAT
Source organism: Campanula takesimana (assembly GCA_026119855.1). Classification (NCBI taxonomy): domain Eukaryota; kingdom Viridiplantae; phylum Streptophyta; class Magnoliopsida; order Asterales; family Campanulaceae; genus Campanula; species Campanula takesimana. The sequence goes on along the minus strand of JAOWBW010000093.1, from coordinate 359,351 downwards.
GATCTTGTTGCTTGACTCTGCTTGTCCATTCGCTTGAGGATGTACTGGTGAGGATGTTACCATCTTGACTCCCCATCTAGTCAGGAAGTCCGTTGTCTTCTTGCTGATGAACTGGGAGCCATTATCACATACTATCTCTGAAGGGATACTAAATCTGCTAAAGATATTCCTCTTGATGAAGGAGATGACTTCTTTATCACGGACCTGGACGTACGCTTCTGCTTCTACCCATTTGGAGAAATAGTCTGTCATTGCTAACATGAACACTTTGCCACCAGGTGCCTTAGGTATATCTTGCATTCCTTACCCTGAATGCCCTAGCATTCTTCTCATTTGTTGGGACCGCGCCATCTTGCAGATATTTAATGATAGGTGCCATCCATGAAGTGATTGTCTGGTTGTCGAGATCTTCCTGCATGTCTTCATCTATTCTGAAAAGTTCCAATCTCTCTATGGCAGGAATGTTGACATGGATGATAGGTATATTGATCTGAGAAGCACTTTTGAATGCTGATCCCAAATTAGCAAGGGCATCTGCCTGAGAGTTCTCCTCTCTGGGTACCTGTTCTAGGGAAAAGCTAGAGAATTTGCTGGCTAAAATTTTTACAATCCCCAGATACGACGTCATCTTGGCGTTCTTTGCTGCATAAGAGCCATTGAAATGGTTAACCAACAACAATGAATCACTGTATACCTGGATTGCTTTAACATTGAGATCTAAAGCAACACTTAATCCGGCGATCAAAGCTTCGTATTCTGCTTCATTGTTGGTGGCTTTAAAATCACAGCTAATGGCCTGGGGTATTATGTCCCCTTGTGGTGACTTCAGGACGATACCCAGGCATGTCCCTCTTGCATTGGATGCTCCATCTGTATATAGCGTCCACTTGAGGATGTCGTATCCTTGAAGTTGCTGGACTTCAAGTTCTGCTTCAGATTGCATACTAGGACTGAAGTCTGCCACAAAATCTGCAAGTGCCTGTGATTTTATTGCGGTCCTTGGTTCATACCTGATATCATATGTGGTCAGATGGACCGACCATTTTTCCATTCTTCCTGACATCTTTGGTTTTCTCATAACATTCTTGATTGGATAATTAGTACAAATATAGATAACATGGGTTTCAAAATAATGACTCAATTTAATGGAAACAGTAATCAAAGCTAAAATTAATTTTTCTAGATAGGAGTACCTAGTTTCCGCATCTATTAGAGTTTTACTTACATAATATATAGGGTGTTGATTTCCGTTTTCTTCTCGAACTAGTACTGCGCTGACAGCTACTTCTGATATGGCCAGATATGCATAAAGAGGTTCGCCTTCTTGGGGCTTGGTCAGCAATGGAGATGTCAACAAGTATTGCTTTAAGTTCTGGAATGCTTTCTCATGCATCTCCATCCATTCGAATCTGCTATTTTTCTTCAGAATGTCATAGAACGGTTTGCACTTTTCTGGGGATTTGGATATGAATCTGTTTAGAGCTGCCACTTTCCCTGTCAATCTTTGCACGTCTTTAACCGTCTTGGGCGACGTCAGGTTGATTATGGCTCTGATCTGCTCCGGGCTTGCTTCAATTCCTCTTTGAGTCACCATATAACCAAGGAATTTTCCAGACTTCACTCCAAAGTTGCATTTTGTAGGATTAAGTTTCATGTTGAATGCATCCAGGATATCAAATGCTTGTGTAAGATCTCGTACATGGTCTTCAGCTTTCTTTGATTTGACTACCATATCATCGATATACACCTCCATGGTTTTGCCTATATGGTCTTTAAACATCAAGTTGACGAGCTTCTGATATGTTGCACCTGCATTTCTTAGTCCAAAAGGCATAGCAATATAACAATATATACCTGTTGGCGTGATGAAGGCGGTGTCTTCTTGGTCAGATGGTTCCATCTGGATTTGCTGAAAACCTGAAGAAGCGTCCATGAAAGTTAAGATCTCATGACCTGATGTAACGTCTACCAGCGTATCAATGTGAGGGAGAGGAAAAGGATCTTTGGGACATGCTTTATTCAGGTCCGTGAAGTCAACACACACTCTCCATTTACCGTTTCTTTTCTCCACCACTACTACATTTGCCAACCACTTTGGATATTCAGCTTCCCTTTAAAAGATTTATTAATTCTTCTTCAAAATCTGATGGTACGTCTTGGCCAATTAGCACCTTCAAGTCTGGATCTGAGGGATCTAAGAAAATTTCTTTCACATCATGTTCTCTTGCTTCCAGGACCTGACGTGCTTTCTTCTGTAATTGCTATGCTTGCCGAGAGGATGTCGTCGCCTTCATAGATGTCATGTAACAATCTTTTGCGGTCTGCTGGTCACTGTAGATCTTGACTACTCCCCAAGGCATCGGCATCTTAACACATTGGTGATACGTCGACGGTACTGCCTTCATTGAGTGAATCCAAGGCCTGCCCAATATGACGTTGTAGCTGGTTGCACAATCTATCACGCATAATCTTTCCATGGAGTTGACACCTTCAACATACACAGGAAGCTTGATTTCCCCAGCTGTATCCTTCGTTTCGCCACTAAAGCCTACCAGTACCGAGGTGTTTTTGATCACCTCAGACATAGGAATATTCATTTCCTTCAAAGCTACTAAGGTTATGAGATTGACTGAACTGCCCCCATCTACAAGAATCCTCCTGACCTTGCAATTAGCTATCTGTAAGGCAATAACCAGTGCATCATGGTGTGGATCCAGGACATTATCCCTGTCGTCTTCTTCAAAAGAGATGATATGTTGTGAAGTAAGCTTGGAAGTCTTGTCCTTTCTTCTTGGCTTTTCATCTTTGGCCTCATGAGCATGCCTCTTAGCTGCAGAATAAGATGTACCACAAATATCAGAACCACCACTAATAAATTGGACCACCTTAGTTACCGGTGGGGGTGAAGGTGGTTTTTCTGGAATGCCTTCTTTGCTGTCTGTCTTGTTCTTCCGGTGGCTCAGGATTTCTTTAAGATATCCTTTTGATAACAGGTAGCTCAGCTCTTTCCTTAAGGCGATGCAATCTTCTGTAAGGTGTCCGAAATCTTCATGATATGCGCACCATTTAGATTTGTCTTTCCAAGTTGATGGCTTATCAGTTTTCCTTGGCCACCTTGATTTATCTCCAAGATTCCCCATGGCGCATAGGATACCTGCAACATCAACAGAAAAGCAATAATCAGTAATCTTAGGACAATCAACATCGTCCTGCTCTTCATCCTCCACAGAATGAATCTTGCTAGAATCATTTCTATGATAGGGTCTTGATCTGTTATTCTGCTTCTGGTGAGATGAGTCTATCCTCCTGTCTGGATTGTCATATGTCGACGCCTTGCCAGAATCTTTGGTTTGCTATGCTCTGTCCTCTTCCAATCGGATGAACCTAGTAGCTCTATTGCGGACATCTTCCATTCTCTTGCATGGATTCATCACAAGATCTTCATAAAATGGTGAGTCTTTCTTCAAGCCCATTCTGAAAGCTTCTGTTGCTGTCGCCATATCCAGATTAGGGATCTCCAAGACTTCCTTGTTAAACCTATTGACGTATTCTTTCAATGCTTCTATTGGCTGTTGGACTATTCTGTAGAGGTCACTGGTCAACTTCTCAAACTATCGACTGCATGAAAACTGATTGTTGAACATGTTGATCAGCTGGGCATACGATCCAATAGATCCAGGCGGCTGACGGATTAACCATTTTAAAGCCGGTCCCACCAAAGTCGAACCAAAGCCTTTACATAAGCACGCTTCCCTGTATTGGAGAGGTATACGGACGATCTCCATCTTTTCTTGGTAATGGGCGACATGCTCTTCAGGATCAGTGCTTCCATTATAGAACTTCATGGATGGAATGTTGAATCCTTTCGGGATGTCGATATGTGCTATGGCTGGTACAAAGCGAGACTGGCTGTAACATGTTGGAGAGACTTGCTGAATGGGGGGAGTGACTCCTGGTACATTCATGACTATGTCCCTTAGCTCTTGAAGCTGGCTTGCTATGAAGTTACCTGCAAAAGGATTAGAAGTACGAGCAATATTATCAAACGCAAAACTTGAATTAATGTTACCGAAGGTGTTGACATCGGCCGAAGATGTCACAATGGTACTGTTGGTGTACGACGGTCCCGTAGAAGTCCCTGAAACATTGAACGTGGAAGGTGTGGCTGAAGAATGGACAAGTGGAGAGAACTGGAAAAAACCAGGATCTGAGGATGGCATCATCATTGGAGAAGTCGTCATCAATGGAGACGACAGGGTTACACCATCAGCTACACTGGCCATCGGGATCCATTCATTGAAGGCTGAAGGACTGCCACCGGTGCTGAAGTTAAGGGTCCTAGGGCGAATTGGTGATACAGAATCCACCCTCTCGCTTAAGGATTTCTGTTCCTTCTGCAAGCTCACCAAGGTGTCCATTATTACTGAGGTGCTGCTCTGCTGTTTGTCCAGTTGACTCCTCATCTGCATAAGGATGTTCTTGAGTTCAGGATCAGAGGATAAAGCCGACTGCTTCTTGCCTGCTCCACCAGGCGGCGGCGGTGGCGGTGGTAGAGTCCCAGAATGGCCACTTGTCGTCTTGCTTGGGCTATTGCCCCCAATCGGTGGGTTCAAACCGAGGGTTATGACAGGAGCCTTGCTGATGCTGGAGATCATAGGTTGAGTAGACATTCTGATTCGTAAAGAATTCAAACAATTAAAAAACCAAAGGCCCCTCGGTGGGCGCCAAACTGTTTTGGTAAAAAAACAACAATTAAGTCTCATGATCAAATATATGAGTTTGAATATGAGAAGAGGGTGCAATGGAATATAATTGAATGAATTGAGATCGCAAAGACACGAGTATGTAATGAGGAAACCTATGAGATAATAATCTCTTAGGAAAAACCTCGGGAGGTGATTATGAGCACCTACCTTCCCTAAACGTTTGTATTGATTTTCTGGGTTACAATGGATGCAAAGGCAAATTATAGAGATGAAGTAGTGAGCGTGTGTTTTTTGCTTCGCCTTGCTTAAATACTAAAAACTAGATAAGATTAAGCTAATCTGTTAACTCTAACAAACTTCTCTATCTTTTCGGCCACAACTCCTTCCTTTGACCAAGTTCTTTTTGCCATTGATAAGAGTCCTCTTTATAGCACATGTTTATTCATGTTAACTTTATCTGCAGAAGAATATTACTAACAAATAATAAATAAATAAAATAGTTACTTACAACGCGGTAACTCTTCAAGATGTCGCTATCTAGAAGATGTCATCGTGGAGATTTTACCCATAACAATAGTTAGCTTTTGATTTTTTTTTTTTTTTTTTTTTTTTTTTTTTAATTTGGTCCTACATAGTTTTGTTTATTGAAATGCCAACTTACATTTTAATACAAAATAATCATTTATACCTTTGTTTATTAATCACGTAACTATAGTTATAACTAGGGATTAACCCGTGCTTTGCACGGGTGTTTTCTTTTGTGCGTGAATATTTATAATTACATTATATAATTATTAAATATTTTAAATAAATATAAATAAATTTAAAGATATATATAAATCTACTTGTGATATTTTAATAATAGTGGAAATAGTTTAAGTTACTATAGTATAAAATAGATATTAAGATTGGTTAATAGTATTGGTTAAGAAGAACTTTATAATTTTTTTTAAAAATTACTTCGTTTGTCCCATAATGATGTCAATTATTACTCTTGATCGATTGATAAAATAATATTTTAATTATAGTTAACATTATAGTAATTATGAGCTTAAATAGTAAATTAGAAGATAATGGTTACCTAAGTATTACTCCCTCTGTCCCATAGTAAAAGTCCTACCTCTCAAATATACGGAGAATAAGAAATGGTAGAAGTGATTTAAGTGCTGTAAGTGTAAAAGTAAAGTAAGAGAGAGAATGAGTGGGGGAAGAGTAAATTGATTGGTGTTGTGAGTATAAAAGTAAAGTATGAGAGAGAATGAGTGAGATGAATAGTAAAAATTCTTTGCCATTTTAGGAAAGAGACTCTTACTCTATGATTTACCAAAATAGAAAGTATGACTCTTACCCTGAGATTGAGGGAATAACTTTTATTGAAAATAATAAGTTAAAAGTAATAGTTACTATATATATATATATATATATATATATATATATATATATATAGTAACTAATACTAATAATATCAAAAAAAAAATACTAATAATACTAATAGTTACAATATTGTTTTGGTGAAAAAATAATAAGAACTAAATAAAGTAAAAAAGTTTTTAGTCTTAGAATCGAAAGGAGGGTGCAATGGAATAAAATTGTTGAATGAAGATGATAAATAACAATGGAACAATGATGCATACGAGGAAAGTCCTTGAGAAAATGATCTCGCTAGCACAAAACCTCGGGAGGTGTTTCCGAGCACCTACCACCCCTAAACGGTTGTATTGATGTATTAAGTTACAATGGAAGCTATGGCGGTTTACAGTAATGAATTTGTGAGCGTGTGTTTGTGCCGCCTCTAAACCTAGTTTAAATACAAGAACAAGATAAAACAGATTAACCCTAAGTAACTAAGCTAAAAACTCGGATTCTATCTTCATGTGACCAAGTCTTTGTTGCCGTTGATAGGAGTCCTCTTAGGTCTTCAATCGCCACGTGTTCGATCTGCACAAAATATTTATAAATAACACAGTTAATAAATAATAAATAATTACTTACAGTGCAGTAATTTATCAGGATGTCGCTATCTTTGAAGATGTCGTCGTGTAAATTTTACCCATAACAATTGCCCCCAAACTTACTTTTTACGGGTAAAAAAGATAAGTTTCTACGCACTTCTACCGGGTTCGTGGACTTGACGGTTGATTTGACTAGACGTGAAGGGATAGAGTCCTAGGGCAATGAATACATTGCTAGGTTCTAGGCATCTTGAGCGGTTAGGGTTAATAAAGAGTTTTCTCTTTCCTTTTTTCTTCACAGCCTTCCTTTCTCCCTCTACGGCGAAGAACCAGAGGTAACAAATTTCCTTCCTCTTTTCTTTTCTGTATTCAATTTCTTACCATGGGGAAAACAAAGTGGTTCAAGTCCAAAGATTTGGTTGTCCCTAGTCCATCGAGTCAAAGCAAGAGTATAGAATCTGAAAATTTCATTTGTGAGGTCCTGTTTGTTGGGTTTCGTAGTAACATGCGCAGCGGAAATTAGCATTCAAAATTTTATGAAACCCAAAGCCCATAGATCCATTCATATGATTAAATCAAATACAACAATATGAATACTAGAAAACTAACCCTTAATGACTTTGAATTTGTTCTTTGATCTTGGTGGAGAACTTGAAGTTTTAATCACAAAAATAAGAACACGAACTTTGAAGATGATAAGCTTCACCCTCTAGCGGTATCCACACCACGAACGAATATCAAGAACACTTGATCTTGGTTGCTAGACCAAAATTTGTGAAACACGTTTTCACAATCGATATGAACTATATGGAATTATGTATGTGAATTATTTTGTTCTTCAATGTAAGATATCTTAGAACAAAATAAAACTCTCTCAAACTCTTTAGAGAATTGCTCAAAAGCATTGGCATTGATTCTGACCGAATTTGGCTGTTTATATACAAGTTAGACTATTCCAAATAGGAAACTTGTGTCTAAACCCATCCAAAATTCTTTTCCAAATCAAATTAGGGAACCAGACCCGACATGGTGTGCGGCCGCCCAAAAAACCTTGTGCGGTCGCACATCTATCTGGAAGGTTTCTGGTACTAACTGACCCAAACTGTGCGGCCGCCCAAGCCATCCTGTGCGGTCGCCCACTTGTCCAGATTCCCAAAGTTTCCAAAATTCCAATATAGTTATTATTTAAGATTCGTTCTATTGTGTGTGAACCTCTAGGATTATACTAAGTTGGCAATGGGTTCAAACATGAAACCATAAGATATGATTAGGTTCTAGCAAACCATCATACCTACCCAAATAGTATAACTAGATACAAGTTCGCATTCCTTTAGAACATGTCACAATCCCTTTGTCTACGATGTCATTGAAAACAAGTCATGGTTAACAAGTCAACTTGTTTTGTTCAATAATTTCTCGATTCCAAATATGTTGATAATACAAATGACATTGATCTAATCAATTCATTTGAGTCCGGCCGAACATTTTCATCAACATCATTCCTACGAGAGGCCCAAGCTTGACATCTCTCCGAAGAGGGGCAAATCCATTTAGCTTATTATTCTTCCCTACGTGAATCCTATTATGCCAATCATACCCTTTATAACTTCCCGGTTAAAGGTAGCGTTTGAATATGTCAAACATAATGTTCATCAAGTGGAATACTATAATAACTTCATGTCTAAGGATTCAAATGACATAACTAATATGAGATATATGTACGACATAGACCATGACATAAATCTCATACAGCGGGTCATGTCCAGTACCTTGTTCCAAACAAGTACCCATAAATCTAACATGATCATCCCATGATCATTCAGCCTTTATACTAGTGCTTAACAAGTACTAGGGACGGAGATTATTATAAGTAAACATGAACAACAATAATAATCAAAACATTTCTTTATTGATATGAAATAAATGATAACAATTACAACGTTTATTAAACGTGCCTAGGGCACCACTAACTAAAAATCTCCCACTTGCCCTAGGCCCAATCTCCCATGTATCTAATACCCATGGACCTAACATGACCTTCATGTTTAGCTTGTGGAAGTCCCTTTGTTAGCGGGTCCACGACATTGTCATCAGTAGGTACTCTGCATATATTTACGTCTCCCCTATCAACGATTTCTCGAATGATATGAAAACGCCTAAGTATGTGTTTGGATTTCTGATGTGCTCTTGGTTCCTTTGCTTGAGCAATAGCACCATTATTATCGCAATAAAGGTCTATTGGATTAGCAATACTAGGAACAACTTCAAGTTCAGTAATGAACTTCTTAATCCAAACAGCTTCTTTTGCAGCATCTGATGCAGCAATATACTCAGCTTCCGTTGTAGAATCAGCGATTGTACTCTGCTTGGAACTCTTCCAGCTTACAGCTCCACCATTTAACATAAACACAAAACCCGATTGCGATCAACTATCATCTTTGTCGGTTTGGAAGCTTGCATCTGTGTAAGCATTTACCACAAGATCATCTTCCATTCCTCCATAGACCAAAAACGAATCTTTAGTTCTTCTCAAGTACTTAAGAATCGCTTTTACAGCCATCCAGTGATTTTCACCGGGGTCGGATTGGTATCTACTTATCATGATTAAAGCATAAGATACATCCAGCCTAATACAAATCATGGCATACATGATGGACCCAATTGCCGAAGCATATGGCACATCATTCATTTTTTTCACGCTCATCCTTTGTCTTAGGACATTGAGTCTTGCTTAGAGAAACTCCATGTAATACTGGTATGGTCCCTCTTTTAGAATTTTCCATACGGAATCTTCTAATAATCTTGTCAATGTATGTACTTTGGCTTAAACCAAGTAGCCTCCGTGATCTATCTCTATAGATCTTAATGCCAAGTATATATGCGGCTTCACCCATATCTTTCATTGCGAAACACTTTCCCAACCAAGTCTTTACGGACTGAAGTGTGGGAACGTCGTTTCCAATGAGTAATATGTCATCCACATATAAAATCAGGAATAGCACTGTGCTCCCACTAATCTTCTTGTATAAACAAGGCTCATCTTCGTTCTTGATGAAACCAAACTCTTTGACCGATTCATCAAAACGGAGATTCCAACTCCTAGATGCTTGCTTCAATCCATAGATGGATCTCTGCAATTTGCATACCTTAGAATCTTGTTCAAAACCTTCTGGTTGTGTCATATACACATCCTCTTGTAGTTTTCCATTTAGGAAAGCGGTTTTGACATCCATTTGCCATATTTCATAGTCATGATATGCAGCAATGGCAAACAAAATTCTTATAAACTTGATCATTGCTACGGGTTAAAAGGTCTCATCATAGTCAATACCATGAACTTGCCTAATACCCTTTCGCTACAAGCCTAGCTTTGTAAGTATGCACCTTCCCATCCATGTCGGTCTTCTTCTTGAAGACCCATTTGCATCCTATGGTTTTTACACCTTCGGGCGCATCAATCAAATTCCAAACTTGATTGTCTTGCATGGATTGCAATTCAGATTCCATGGCTCCAAACCACTTATCCGAATCAGGAGAAGACATCGCCTCTTGGTAGGTTGTCGGTTCATCATTCTCAATGATTTCCACCTCATTACTATCTGTTACGAGAAATCCATATCTCTCGGGCTCGGATCGTAACCTACTAGATCTGCGAGTTGCTTGTGTATTTTGAACAGGTTCCATAACTCCTTGTGGTTCTTGTTCTTGTTCCACTATTGGTTCAATGTCATTTTCTGGGTTTCGGATCTCTTCAAGATTTATTTTACTCCCACTGATTTCTTTGGAGAGAAACTCTTTCTCTAGAAAGACACCAGTTCGGGCAACAAAAACTTTGTTGTCCTCACGGTTGTAAAAGTAATATCCTCTTGTTTCCTTTGGATATCCCACGAAAATACATTTGTCAGATTTGTGTGCAAGTTTGTCAGAGACAAGTCTTTTGACATAGGATTCGCAACCCCAAATCTTCATGAAAGATAAAAAAGTTTCCTTTCGGCTCCACATCTCATATGGAGACTTTTGAACCGATTTAGTTGGAACTCGATTTAGTGTGAATGCGGCGGTTTCTAGAGCGTAACCCCAAAAGGATATTGGAAGATCAACTCGACTCATCATTGATCGAACCATGTCTAACAAAGTCCGATTTCTCCTCTTGGACACACCATTCCATTGTGGTGTTTCGGGTGGAGTCAATTGTGAAACTATTCCACAATTCTTTAGATGATCATCAAATTCATGACTCAAGTATTCTCCACCTCGATCTGATCGAAGTGCCTTAATACTTTTGCCAAGTTGTTTTTCTACTTCATTTTGAAATATTCTAAATATCTCAAATGCTTCACTTTTATGTTTCATTAGGTAAACATACTCAAATCTACTATAGTCATCAGTGAAGGTTATGAAGTATGAAATCCTCCCCTAGCATTGCTACTTAATGGTCCGCATACATCGGAATGTATCAACCCCAATAAGTCGCTTGCCCTTTCACCTAGCTTGGTAAAAGGTGTCTTAGTCATTTTTCCAAGAAGACACGACACAAGTATCATATGACTCAAGGTCACATGAACCCAAGAGACCGTCCCCATGGAGTTTTGAGATACGCTTCTCATTAATATGACCAAGACGGCAATGCCACAAATAAGAACGATTTACATCATTAGGTTTAGATTTATTATTTATATGATAGACATTTTCATTATTTTCATTCTTGACATCCAAGACATAAAGGCCATTAAATGAATTAGCAATACCATAAAGCACATCATTTAAATAAATAGAAAATTTCTTATTTTCAATAAGAAACTTAAAACCTTCATTATCCAAACAAGAAATTGAAATAATATTTCTACTTAAATCCGGAACATAATAACAATTGTTCAAAACAAGAATTAATCCGGAAGGTAAACTGACTTCATAAGTCCCTACGGCTAATGCAGCAACTCTTGCTCCATTCCCCACGCATAGGTCTACTTCACCCTCTTTAAGTAGTCTTCTATTCTTTAGACCCTGCACATTTAAACAAATGTGAGAACCACATCCGGTATCCAATACCCAAGAATCAGTGGTAGAAAGGAGAATATCTATCATATAGATACCTGAAGTTGACGCAGCCTTGCTGCTCTTGTTCTTCTTTTGCTCTTCCAAGAAAGCTTGCAATTACGTTTCCAATGACCAATTTCTTGACAACGGAAACAGATTTCATCCTTTTGTGAATCGGGTTTTGCCTCAGAAGCCTTGGCAACCTTTGCCTTGCTTATCTTGGGTTTGACAACTTTCTTACCCTTTCCTTTGGCACTAGCATTCTTCCCATCATGAACCAAGAGCACGGGAGAACCTTTCTCCGCAATTTTCATCTCCGCAGTTTTAAGCATCACATGCAACTCGGAGAGATTCTTATCCATTCCATGCATATTATAATTCATCACAAACTGATTATAACTTTTTGGCAATGAATTAAGAATGATATTTGTGGCTAGCTCCAATGGGATTGGATAGCCAAGTTTCTCAAGGTGCTCTATATAACCTTTCATTTTCAGCATGTGAGGACTCACTTGTTTCCCTTCATTCATTTTGCAAGTAGTTAATGCAACAATGGTCTTGTACCTCTCTTGCCTAGCTTGCTCTTGAAACATGGCTCTTAACTCCACGCCTATCTCATAGGCTTCCAAATGTTCCAAACTTTGTTGGAGTTTTGAGCACATGGTAGCAAGCATGAGACAGCTTACATCTCTAGAATCATTACGATGTTTCTTGTAACTGTCTCTTTCTGCCCTAGGGGTAGTGGGTTCTGGTTCAGCAGGAAGTGGCCCATCGAGAATGTACAACTTATCTTCTTGCCTTAGAACAATTCTTAGGCTACGGATCAAATCCATAAAGTTAGTTCCATTCTCTTGGAGCTTATCTTTCTCAAGGATCGATCGCAACGAAATTGATTGAGTGTTAGCAGTCATTGTCTACAAATATGCAAAATTTCCAAAATTTATTAAGTACCGGTTTTCATTAAAGAAATAAACAATGTATTTTTCAAAAAAAAATACTCCCACTAAATTATATAACCTTCACATACATCCAATGTATAATATAATTTAATTGGGCTAAGATCCAACTTTAATTTAACTTTTGAGTCCACGGAGGCGGACCGCTCAAAACTAAATTAATTAGGTAGACAATCATGTCAATCATATCCCATATGATTCTTAGATTCTTTTATGAGATTCCTTGAGAAATCCAATTTCAAAAAGCATGTTTAATCTCATCTTTTGCCTAGGCCCAAAACTGTTTTGATGCCTAATTAGGTTCAACCATTTTAAACGTATAGGAACCATTCAATTTAATACACCTTGCGGAGGCAAGCCCACATTGAATTAATGAACCTCATCTAGCTCATACATGAATAAAATTAATGCACCTCGCGGAGGCGAACCCACATCAAAATCACCCATGTATAAACAAGTGTTTTAATCATGGCATGACAAAAAGAACTTAAAACTTTTTTTGAAGTTTCATCACATATAGCAGACAACACATTTATGAGCACATGATATAAACATGTTACGCATCAAGTTTAGCCACTAAATTAATCTCCTTTAATTTAAGCATAATATTTATGTGTCATTAGTTTCTCTGTAATTATGAGGATGAGACTATTTCAACTTTGGTTATTATCTCCAAATCAAGACAACAAGAAGTGCGGCCGAAACTAAGCCATCAGGCATCCACAATTCCGCACTAATTCAAGAAACCAAGAAAGTAGTCCATGTGGCCGAAACTAAGCAATAGATGGTCTCGATGTACGTATGCCAATTGCATCCACAATTCCACATGGATCTCCAATCATTGAATCAAGAACTTTGTTTCTCAATTTTAGCAATTATGAACTCTTCATAATTCTAATTTCATTTTATCTTTGAAACTTTGATCATGATCAAGTTTGGGAAACACAATCTCGATGAACGCAGATTAGCCATCCAAACCTTGAACCAATCTTAGAGTCACAAGACTAAAACAAATTGGAAAGTCAAACCCCAAGATCCACACCCAAACCAACTACACAAAACCCATTCCAGATCAGCAGGTCTGGCCTGGTTCTATTACTGGTTTGGTTGGATCTTTTGAAAATTCCAGATCTGATCAAAAGGAAAAAAGAATCAGCATTCTGATTGCATTGTGCGGCCGCCCAAAAATAAATGTGCGTTCTCCCAAACATGTGCGGCCGCCCACGTTATTTTGTGCGATCGTACAGGAGCATCAAAAGGCAATTTTTAAAGTTTGAAAATTTGTCTCAAAATTGTTTTTCCCCTGATTATTAAAACCATGATCCAATCAGAATTAATAATCAAACAATTCAGAATCCATCATAATATTAATTGCGATTGAATCATGCGATTAAAGTTGCAAAACAATAAACCACATAAAATCACATAACACATAAACATCATATAATCCAATATTCATATCATGCTAGGGCACATAAAAAATTTATATACACACAACATGATCTAGGTATTGAATTAATCAACATGAACGGGGCTCTGATACCACTGTTGGGTTTTGTAGTAACATGCGCAGAGGAAATTAGCATTCAAAATTTTATGAAACCCAAAGCCCATAGATCCATTCATATGATTAAATCAAATACAACAATATGAATACTAGAAAACTAACCCTTGATGACTTTGAATTTGTTCTTTGATCTTGATGGAGAACTTGAAGCGTTAATCACAAAAATAAGAACACGAACTTTGAAGATGATAAGCTTCACCCTCTAGCGGTATCCACACTACGAACGAATATCAAGAACACTTGATCTTGGTTGCTAGACCAAAATTTGTGAAACACGTTTTCACAATCGATATGAACTATATGGAATTATGTATGTGAATTATTTTGTTCTTCAATGTAAGATATCTTAGAACAAAATAAAACTCTCTCAAACTCTTTAGAGAATTGCTCAAAAGCATTGGCATTGATTCTGGCCGAATTTGGCTGTTTATATATAAGTTAGACCTATTCCAAATAGGAAACTTGTGTCTAAACCCGTCCAAAATTCTTTTCCAAATCAAATTAGGAAACCAGTCCCGACATGGTGTGCGGCCGCCCAAAAAATCTTGTGCGGTCGCACATCTATCTGTAAGGTTTCTGGTACTAACTGACCCAAACTGTGCGGCCGCCCAAGCCATCCTGTGCTGTCGCCCACTTGTCCAGATTCCCAAAGTTTCCAAAATTCTAATATAGTTCTTATTTAAGATTCGTTCTATTGTGTGTGACCCTCTAGGATTATACTAAGTTGGCAATGGGTTCAAACATGAAACCATAAGATATGATTAGGTTCTAGCAAACCGTCATACCTACCCAAATAGTATAACTAGATACAAGTTCGCATTCCTTTAGAACATGTCACAATCCCTTTGGCTACGATGTCATTGAACACAAGTCATGGTTAACAAGTCAACTTGTTTTGTTCCATAATTTCTCGATTCCGAATATGTTGATAATACAAATGACATTGATCTAATCAATTCATTTGAGTCCGGCTGAACATTTTCATCAACATCATTCCTACGAGAGGCCCAAGCTTGACATCTCTCCGAAGAGGGGAAAATCCATTTAGCTTATTATTCTTCCCTACGTGAATCCTATTATGCCAATCATACCCTTTATAACTTCCCGGTTAAAGGTAGCGTTTGAATATGTCAAACATAATGTTCATCAAGTTGAAGACTATAATAAATTCATGTCTAAAGATTCAAATGACATAACTAATATGAGATATATGTACGACATAGACCATGACATAAATCTGATACAGCGGGTAGTGTCCAGTACCTTGTTCCAAACAAGTACCCATAAATCTAACATGATCATCCCATGATCATTTAGCCTTTATACTAGTGCTTAACAAGTACTAGGGACGGAGATTATTATAAGTAAACATGAACAACAATAATAATCAAAACATTTCTTTATTGATATGAAATAAATGATAACAATTACAACGTTTATTAAACGTGCCTAGGGCACCACTACCTAACACTGTTAGCCAACCCTGATAGTCAAGTCTGCGTCTTTAACAATTCTCAACTTGACCTTCTGAAAAATCATCAATGTCTGCCGGAGTCCACTATTTTTCGTCCCTTTGATGTCTCCCTGAAAGTAGATTTTGTGTCCCCTTCGTGGATTTCTTTTTATGAGTAACCTTTTACCTTAGGGTTCACCTATCCTTTTTCCACCACTCGTGTCTGATTTCTTTCGAAGAACCCAGTTAGCGTATGTCCAGTTAATGCCCATGGTGTGGCGAATCTTTTCCTGTGTCTTGAGAGTGAATCAGGAGCACAATTTAGGAATAGGTTTGAATAAACTGGCCTTAGTATATGATTTGCAGTCTTTTGGTTCCAAATGTTATTTGTTGAAAACGAAGACCGGGGTTGATTCAGTGTTTTTGAGAGTTTCTGTGAATGACCGAGGTTGGAAGGGTCGATATTTTTTTTGTTGATAGAAAATCCTTAGGCTGTAACGACAGTGTCCCATGGAGATGGAACAGGGGAGGTACATATCTTTTTCTTGAATCTTTTATTTGTTTCTTAACTGAACTTGTAATTTTCCCTTTTTTGTGTTTGCAGATATCAAGTGGGGGGATCTGTTTCCACCAACAGAGTATTCTAAGAAGAAATTGGACGATTTGAGAGGGCTTTCTGTTGAGGATAGGACCTTCAAAGTGGTAGAAATTGGAGCTTTTCGCCTTTCCAGCCAGGAGTTATCTTCTCATAAGATGTCGACGGGTAAGATTTCTTGCTTGAGACTTTTGCTTCTTTCCTTCTCTTTTCTGAAATAATGAAGTTTTTCTCTTTTTTGAGCAGTTTCAAAGTCTACCCAAGGGTTTTCCCTAAAAGACTTGGAGACTTATGTTGGGATGAGTTCTGTCAACAAACCACCGGTCAAGCCAAAGATTGAAGTTACAGCGTCTGTTGGGTCCAGATTAAAACAGAGAAAAAGTGAAGAGAAGGAGATTGTAGAGGTCGGAGCTTTTGAGGACATGGAAGTAGAGGATATCAGAAAAAAGTTCTTCACAGTTGCATCTGATGTAGGTTTCCTTGCTTTCCTGTTGATTGAAAATATTAAATATTTTAAGATTACTAATAAATTCATTTTCAAAGGATTTTAGAGCGATGGAGTCCAAGGTTGTCAGTTTTGGATGAGATGAACAACAGGCTGCTGATGGAATCCTTGCAATTTAAGAAGCATGTGAACCTGGAAAAAGAAGAGATGCAGAAGAAGAATGAAATGTTAGAGAAGAAGGTTGAAGATCTGAATGATGAGGTGTCTAGCCTAATGAAGGGGATGTCTTACATTCAAGAAGTCCACATGCAGGAGATTGAAGATTTGAAGAGCGCATTGATGAAATCTGCCGCTGTCAGCATGGTGGAGATCAAGATCCAAATGATGGAAGATTTCATGAGTGGCAAGCACACCGAGTGGGACATCGAGCAACAACGCACCATTTTGAAGGGGTTGGAAGGAGAAGCAGTGGAGGTAGGAGAGATGTTGTCGGCTACCAAAGATGACAACAGGAAGGCAGATGGAGCACCACCAGCGGAGGAAGCCATTTAAAGAAGTTTTAAGTTTTTATTGAACAAGGTTTTAACGGGCTGCGTCCCAGGAAGGTTGTAATCAAAACAATTTTATGCTTTTTGTTTGGATTTGGGTGATGTAAAGGTCCATAAGGGCCGAAAACAATTTTTTGAAAGTGTGGGGCTGGTTCCACACTTCTTGGTTTCTTTATGGTTTTTTCTGGACAAAATTAGGCTAAGTAAATGGAAGGTTTTTTATGAATGAAATGGAATGGGTTTTACGGTACTTCTGCTGTGTTGCTTTCTTGCGTAGGATGTTTAAATCATTTGCACAATTTATGTTTGATATGTTATACCAAGTAACCTTTGTTCTTAGATAACATGTAAATGTTATAACCAATTGATCATAACTTTAGATTAATATTTGACTAAGTGGAAATGGGGGGATGCGTACATATAAACATACGTGCCCATTCCACACCTCAATCAACATCAATATCGTGCGCTCCAAGCGAAGGTGTATAAACCTTAATAGAGACGAAAAAAAGTAATTTCTTTGAACCTTTGAAGGGGTTTAGGCACCTTAAAACTTGAGATGAGATGGCCAGTCTCAAAATTTTTGTTTATCATTGTATTTCCAAACTTTAGTAAAAATATTGATATTTGGCTTGCAAAACAATTAGATGTCAGTAGTTCATGATATCTGAAGTGATATCGTTTTATACTTATGCAAAAATTTTGAAATAATTACTCAGAGAAATGAGAATTTTATTATAAAGTAAAGATAAAATCATACCTGAGTGTTGTTTAGAACATGTAACCTTTTAGTAAGATGTCATCATGTTGATCCTATATGTTTGATTGTCTTGACCTGAACAGATTCCTTAGTTCCCTTGCAAGACAAAAACATGTTAGAGATGGGTGTTAGCTTAGCTAACACCCCTCCGATGCTTAAGTTAGTAATGGTTCAAAAAATATAATCAAATTTGAAATGACATAAAGGAAATAAGCAAAATAAATTCATACTTGCTTTCTTGAATTAAATGGAGATTCTACAACTTACATAAAGTAGGTTTTGAGATGAATAGCATTCCAACTTCTTGGGATCCTGACGCCATTCAGAGTAGAAAGCGAATACGAACCTTCCCCTTCTTCTGCATCTATTAAGTATGGACCTTCCCACTTTGGAGCCAATTTTCCAGCATTGAGTTCTCTTGTGTTCTGGAAAACTTTGCGTAGCACCAAGTCACCAACTTGAAACCTCCTTATTCTGACATTCTTGTTGTATGATCGTGCGATACTCTGTTGATAAGCTGTCATTCTGATCCTTGCTAGGTCCCTTAGTTCTTCAATAGTGTCCAGATCATGAGTAAGGTTGGTGTCATTCTGTTCAGATGTCAACAACCCATACCTGGCGGTTGGGATGATGACTTCTGCAGGGATGACGACTTCTGCTCCAAATACCAAGGAGTATGGTGTCTGTCCAGTTGCATTCTTTGGTGTTGTTCTATCTTCACATAAAACGAATGGAAGTTCCTCAGCCCAGCGTCCCTTCTTTTGATCTAACCTCTTTTTCAAGTTGTTGATTATAATCGTGTTGCTTGATTCTGCTTGTCCATTAGCTTGAGGATGTACAGGCGAAGATGTCACCATCTTGATTCCCCAACTTAAGAAGTCTGTCGTTTTCTTACTGATGAATTGGGAAGCATTATCACAGACTATCTATGAAGGAATACCAAATCTGCTGAAGATGTTCCTTTTGATGAAGGAGATGACTTCTTTGTCGCGGACTTGGACGTATGCTTCTGCTTCTACCCACTTGGAAAAGTAGTCTGTCATTGCAAGCATGAATACTTTCCCTCCTGATGCTTTTGGTAATTTACCCACAATGTCCATTGTCACGACCCGAAAACCCGCCTCTAAATTCTAGTATTAAATAATTATTTATTTATTCATTTGATTATTTATTTATGTGAGCATTTTGTGTTTCATGATATTTAATTATGTCTAGCATTATTTGGGTAATATTGTGTTAAGTGTGAAATAGGGGAATCATTTTGAATAGAGAGTTAATTGGGGTTTAATTGCGTTAGTTTGGAGCGGAGGGGGCTTAAGTGTAACATTTTTAAAACATCCTCCTTCTTCTTCATCCCTTCTCCCTCATTTCCCCATTCCCAGTTTTCTCTCTCTCTCTCAAAGAAAAGGGTAAGTTTTTCCTCTCCCTTCTCTCTTCATTTTATCCTCTTCCTCTCATCTTTTCTTATAACTCATTTTATGAAATGTGTTTAGATCGTCGATAGGATCGCGTAGAACCAAAAATATTTGAATTCCGTCATCCTTGAGAAATTTCAAGTAAGTTGCTTTTCCCCCATTTATGCTAGAAATGTTCATCTTTAACTCCATTGATGCTCTTGTTGATAGTTATGGCTTCTTTGTTGATTTGGGAATTTATTGCAATTTATCCATTTTTGAGTAATGTGGGTGTTTGAGACATTTCTTGTTTGGAGTTGTTTAAAGGTTGTATATGAGTCACTTTAGGTTCATAAGTGGTTGGGATGCCTTTGTATTGCTATCTAGGAGTGTTACTCTTGGGGTATTGAGTTTTGGGTAAAAATGGTGTTTTTGTGTTGATTACCCGAATTGAAGAACCCAGAAGAAATCTGGGTTTTGGCTGAAATCCCTAGGGGGCGCGCGCACCCTTTAGGTGCGAGCGCGCGCACCCTCCCTTGTTCAAACTTGGAAAAACCTTCTGATGCTTGAGGGCGCGCGCACCCTTTTCATGCGAGCGCGCGCACCCTCCCCTGGCCCTTTTGCAAAACCTCCTGATCCTCCAGGGCGCGCGCACCCTTTCTGCGCGGGCATGCGCCCCCTCCGCTGTACAAGTCCTGAGCTTCACCCACTTGTACTCTTCACAGACAATCTTCGATAGTTCATAACTCTCTCATCCAGACTCCATTTTAGGTGTATAAACTATCGTTTTAAAGCTCTCCTCGAGCTCTTCGAGATGAGTGAGTAGTTTTAGTTGAGTGCTTGAGTTAACTGGATCCTTTGTGATCAAATGTGATATGGGAATTGTGTTATCGTTGTTGGGATTATTGGAATACTTTAATTGTGTGTTGTTGGTTCATTTCACTTTCTTGGTGACTTCTTGATAAGGTTTCCTACTTTGGAATCTGTTGGTAGTGGTTCCCTAGGCACGTTTGATAAACGTTGTTATCATTTATTTCATATCAATAAAGAGATGTTTTGATTATTATTGTTGTTCATGTTTACTTATAATAATCTCCGTCCCTAGTACTTGTTGAAGCACTAGTATAAAGGCTAAATGATCATGGGATGATCATGTTAGATTTATGGGTACTTGTTTGGAACAAGGTACTGGACATGACCCGCTCTATGAGATTTATGTCATGGTCTATGTCATACATATATCTCATAATAGTTATGTCATTTGAATCCTTAGACATGAAGTTATTATAGTCTTCCACTTGATGAATATTATGTTTGACATATTCAAACGCTACTTTTAACCGAGTAGTTATAAAGTGTATGATTGGCATAATCGGATTCACGTAGGGAAGAATAATAAGCTAAATGGATTTGTCCCTCCTCGGAGAGATGTCAAGCTTGGGCCTCTCGTAGGAATGATGTTGATGAAATATTCGGCCGGACTCAAATGAATTGATTGGATCAATGTCATTTGGATTATCAACATATTCGGAATCGAGAAAGTATTGAACAAAACAAGTTGACTCTTTGACCATGACTTGTGTTCAATGATATCGTGGACAAAAGGATTATGACATATTCTAAGAGGAATGCGAACTTGTATCTAGTTATACTAATTGGGTAGGTATGACGGTTTGCTAGAACCTAATCATATCTTATGGTTTCATGTTTGAATCCATTGCCAACTTAGTATAATCCTAGAGGGTCACACACAATAGAACGAATCTTTAAAACGACTACATTGGAATTTTGGAAATTCTGGACATTCTGGGGAAGTGGGCGACCGCACATAATGGAATGGGCGGCCACACACTTAGCTCAGATTTGTACTAGTTTGTTTCAGATTGTTGTGCGACCGCACAGTTAATTCTGGGCGGCCGCACAGTACTGTCGGGTGGCAGATTCCTAATTTGATTAGGAAACGAATTTTGGACGGATTTTGACACAAGTTTCCTATTTGGAATAGGTCATACTTGTGTATAAAAGACCAAATTCGGCCAGCACTCTAAGCTAATGATTTTGTGAGTCTCAAAGAGTTTGAGAGAGGGTTTATTTTGTTCTAAGACATTCTTGGTTGAAGAACAAAATAATACACAAAATAAATTCTATATAGTTCTTTTGATTGTGGAAAAGTGTTTCACAATTTGGTCTAGCAACCAAGATCAAAGAAGCTCCTTTGATATTCGTTCGAAGTGTGGATACCGCTAGAGGGTGAAAATCATCATCTTCAAAGTTCGTGTTCAAGCTTTGTGATCGTGATCAAGTCTTCAAACCTCCACCAAAGACCAAGAGAATTTGATAGCCATCAAGGGTTAGTCATTCCTTTATTCTTATGTTGTATTTGATTTAATCATATGAACGGATCCATGGCTTTGGGTTTCAAAATTTTAAATGCTAAATTCCGCTGCGCATGTTACTTGGAAACCCAACAGAATCAGTGGTTGTTTATTGTGCTAGTATTTTATTACTTAGCCTTTATTTCGAAGTCCAGCTGGTATTTGTGGTTGTGTCGGGCGATGGGAAAGATTATAATGGCACGAGCCAAGTTCATTATAATGTTGACCATTGTTTTGCCCATATTTTCCTCTTCCAGATTGGCCTTGGAATGAGATGAGCTAGCTTCCATTGTGAAGTAGTCTAGCTAACTTTTGGAGTATGACTTTGTGGCATATCTCCCGTCCTTTATGACATGTTACTTGGTTATTGTTCCGGTACCGGGGTTTTCTCTTTGACTTTCATGCTACTATGAAGATGTTGATTGGTTGATTGTTGAAGCTGCGCAGCGATCCTTTATTTGGGTCTATCGGTTTGGAAACCTTGGCTAATATCCTTTGTAAGGTGTTTATTTCCGCTGCTACCTGTTATCTGATAACTGTTATGTGCTACATGGATTATTATACTGTTTATTGCCTATTGCATATTAGCATGTCATGTAGTTGCATTAGTAACTTATTGAGATTTATCTCACCCCCTTTTCTTTTGTCTTGGTTTTTCCTTAACCCCCCCAGGTGGAAAGGATTAGACTCGCTGATCACGAGACAGGACGTCGAGTGTGGATATAGCTTTTTGGGGAAGGTTGTTATTCGGTTTGCATTATTTAAATGTATAACCTTGGGATAGTGTCACCAAACAATGACGTCATTAAGAATTGTATATTTTATATTGTTGGAGTATAAGCTTGTGGAGCTTATGTTAGTTGTATTTTGTTGTTATTAAACTTGAATTTATAAAACCTTGTATCACCTTTTGGCATTAAAATGAAATTTTTATCTTCGTAACTTTGGTGTATTGGTTCTAAGTCGACGTCCAGCTCGCGTACTCCGGGCCCGCGGGGTCGGGGTCGCGACAGTTGGTATCAGATCTATGGCTTAGCTCTAAGTATAAGTATAGGTGGATTAGTATGACCTAGGAGGGTAGTTGTGTTCGGAGTGAGTAACGGTTGATGTTTTATGCAGGTAATTGTCACAATGGCTAGAAGGAGGACAGGTGAAAGTTCTAGTGGGGCTCAGAATCAGAATGATCTTCGGGAAGAGAACCGTGCAATGTTTCAGGGCATGTTTGAGGCGGCCATGAAGGCCATACATGACCAAGGTCCGAGAGTAAAACAAGCACCACCTCCTCGATATGGTTTGGAACAATTTTTGAAACTGAAACCGGTGGAGTTTAATGGGGAACCCGATGTGAAGAAGGCCGAGCTATGGATAGAATCAATGGAGAAAATTTACGATGTCTTTGGTTGCACCGATGAGGACAAGGTCCGGTTCACGGATTATAAGCTTGTGGGTGCCGCCGAGCATTGGTGGAAAGGGGTTAAAGCGAGTTGGGATGATACTCACACAGTGTATGCCTGGGAATTGTTTGTGCGGAAATTCAAGGAGCATTTCATTCCGGTAGTAGATCAAAACCGAAAAGAGATCGAGCTTCTCAACTTGGAGCAAGGTTTGTTGTCTATAGCTCAGTACTCGGCTAAGTTCACAGAACTAGCCCGGTACTGTGACTATCTTGTGAGGACTGAGGAGCAGAAAGCCATGAGGTTCATCTGCGGTTTGAAGACATCCATCCGTACTCAGCTTATAGCCCAGAGGATTGTGACGTTCCAGGATGCGGTAGACCGTGCATACTTAATCGAGCAAGACATTGGAGAACATAAGAGGAAAACCGAGGCATCGAATACGGGTAAACAAGGAGTCCATGCTAAATCTCAACCACAACACCGTTCAGATAACCGAGGTAATTCGGGAGCACCATCTCAGTTTAAGGGACAACCCGCACCGAGGAATCTGGGTACTACTCCGGGGAATCAGAATAGGAAGCCTTGTACCTATTGTCAGAGGGAAGGCCATACGGAGGATAGGTGTTGGAAGAAACATGGTAAATGTACCAATTGTGGTCAAATGGGGCACTTTACGAGAGATTGCCCGAGGAGTAGAGGACAACCATCCGGGTCAGGAGTTGGTACTACTCAGGGTCAGAAAAGAGATGCTGCGGGAAAGCCCAAGGTCCAAGGAAGGGTATTTGCCATGAATCAACAACAAGCTACCGATGATCCATCCGTTATTGGAGGTATTGTTTCTATGTCTAATGTGAGCGCACGTGCGTTAGTAGATTCAGGATCATCGCATTCTTACATATATGTGCAATTTGCTTCTATGCTAAATGCTGCATTTGAGTCTTTACCTTATGTGCTAGAGGTGTCGACCCCTATAGGAGAATGCTTGATATCTGATAGAGTATTTCGTGCTTGTGATGTGGTTATTTGTGGTCGTGTCTTATGTGCGGACTTGGTAGTCCTTCCAATTTAAGACTTTGATGTTATTTTGGGTATGGATTGGTTGAGCAAGTTTCATGCTTCTGTTGATTGTCGTAAGAAAGTTGTTACTTTTTCTATTCCCGACGTGCTTAAGTTTATTTTTGAGGCTAGTCCTTTGAGTAGAAAAGTTCGTTTAATTTCTTATGTGAAAGCGAGAAAATTATTGCATCGTGGTTGTGAGGGTTACTTGGCTAGTGTGTTAGACAGCAAGAAGGAATCCCCTGGTTTGGAAAGTGTTCGGGTGGTACGGGAATTTCCCGATGTTTTCTCTTCCGAATATAATATGCCTCCCGATCATGAGATAGAGTTTTGTATAGATCTTTTACCGGGTACAGCTCCGATTTCAAAAGCACCATATAGAATGGCTCCAGCAGAGTTGAAGGAACTAAAGGTTCAGTTGCAAGAGTTGCTTGATCGAGGGTTTATCTGCCCTAGTGTTTCCCCGTGGGGAGCACCGGTTTTGTTTGTGCGGAAGAAAGACGGTTCTTTGAGATTGTGTATTGATTACCGGAAGTTGAATCAGGTGACGGTGAAGAATAAATACCCCCTACCGCATATTGATGATTTGTTCGATCAACTTCAAGGCTCAGTTGTGTTTTCTAAACTTGATTTGAGGAGTGGGTACCATCAACTAAAGATTCGATCGGATGATGTTCAGAAGACTGCTTTTCGCACCCGGTACGGTCATTATGAATTCTTGGTTATGCCGTTTGGGTTGACTAATGAACCCGCAGTGTTTATGGACTTAATGAACCGAATTTTCCATCCTTACCTTGACTCGTTCGTAGTGGTTTTCATCGATGATATTCTTGTCTATTCAAAATCTCGAGAGGAGCATGAGCAACATTTGAGAACAGTTTTATCCGTCCTTGCGAAGGAGCAATTATTTGCGAAGTTTAGTAAGTGCGAATTTTGGCTTGAGAAAGTCTCATTTCTGGGGCATGTCATTTCTAAAGATGGGATTTCTGTGGACCCTTCGAAAATAGAGGCCATTGTGGATTGGAAGCGACCGGAAACCGTGACTGAGATTAGAAGTTTTCTGGGGTTAGCCGGGTATTACCAGAGGTTTATAGAAGGATTTTCGCGGATTGCTACACCGATGACTCAGTTGACCCGAAAGAATGTTCCGTTTGTGTGGACTGAAAAATGTAACAACAGTTTTGAGGAGTTGAAGAAGAGATTGACCACCGCACCGATTCTTGCGTTACCGAATGGGAATGACGACTTAGTAATTTACAGTGACGCTTCGAAAGAAGGTTTGGGTTGTGTCTTGATGCAGAATGGGAAGGTTATCGCGTATGCTTCGAGGAAGTTGAGCCCGAGTGAGCAGAATTACCCGACGCACGATATGGAATTGGCGGCTATCGTATTTTCTCTTCAGAAGTGGAAACACTACCTTTACGGGGCGAAGTTTGAAATTTTCACGGATCATAAGAGTTTGCAGTACCTTTTCTCTCAGAAGGAGCTTAATAACCGACAGCGTCGATGGATGGAACTTTTGAAAGATTATGATTGTAAGATATCCTATCATCCCGGGAAAGCGAATGTAGTAGCCGATGCGATTAGTAGAAAATCTTATGTGTCTTCGATGATGGTTCGGGAATGGAAAATGCTTGAGGATGTTCGAGATTGGTGTCCTCGCGAATCGAGACGTGGGGCGATATTTGCGAATATTAGGGTATCTCCGACCCTAATTCAAAGGATAAAGGATGCTCAGAAAGAAGATCCGGAGTTGGTAAAAATAATGGGAAAAATGAAAGAAATTTTTTTCGAGGATTTTACTATTGGTTCGAATGGGGTGTTGACTTTCCGTGGTCGTTTGTGCGTACCCGATGTTGATGGAATAAAGAGGCAAGTTTTAGACGAGGGTCACAAATTGATATACACTATTCATCCGGGTAGCACGAAGATGTTCCAAGATCTGAGGCAACAATTTTGGTGGAACAATATGAAGAGGGAAATAGCTGAGTATGTATCGAGATGTTTAACTTGTCAACAAGTCAAAGCCGAGCATCAGAGACCCGCGGGACTACTTCAACCGTTAGAGATTCCAGAATGGAAGTAGGAACATGTGACAATGGATTTTGTTACGGGACTACCTCGTACTCGTAGGGGATATGATAGCGTATGGGTAATTGTGGACAGACTAACCAAGACCGCTCATTTCTTACCGATGGATATTCGATACTCGATGGAGAAACTCGCAACCCTTTATATAAATGAGATTGTGAGATTGCATGGGGTCCCGGTTAGCATTGTGTCAGATCGTGACCCGAGGTTTACTTCCAGATTTTGGAAAGCATTACAAGTGGCTTTGGGTACAGATTTGCGATTCAGTACAGCTTTTCATCCTCAGACTGACGGTCAATCCGAGAGGACCATCCATATTTTAGAGGATATGCTTCGAGCGTGTTCGATAGACTTCTCTAATTCTTGGGATAGACATCTACCGTTAGTGGAATTCTCTTACAACAACAGTTATCAGGCTAGTATCGAGATGGCACCTTACGAGGCTTTGTATGGGAGAAAGTGTAGATCGCCTATTTGTTGGGATGAGATTGGGGAAGCAAAGATTTTGGGTATCGATTTGGTTCAGGATTCAGTTGAGAAAGTTAAAATTATTCGAGATCGATTGAAGACAGCCCAGAGTCGATATAAGAGCTATGCGGACCACCGAAGGCGAGATCTTAATTTTCAAACCAGAGATTTTGTGTTTTTGAAGGTATCTCCGAAGGTGGGTATTCGTAGGTTTGGAGGGAAGGGTAAATTGGCTCCGAGATTTATTGGACCGTTTGAGATTTTGGATAAAGTGGGACTTCTGGCGTATCGACTTGCATTGCCACCTTCTCTTGATCGTTTGCACAACGTTTTCCACGTTTCTATGCTTCGTAAGTATTTGCTTGACCCATCTCACGTGTTACCGAGGATACCCGAGGATATCGAGCCCGACATGTCTTATGAGGAGCGGCCGGTTCGGATTCTAGACATTAAAGTCCAAGAGTTAAGGAATAAGAGCATATCGTTGGTTAGAGTTCTTTGGAGAAATCATGATGTTGAGGAATCAACGTGGGAGCTTCGAGGAGAGATGGAACGGAAATATCCGTGGCTTTTTGGTTCAGGTAAGTCTCTTTAAAATTCGGGTCGAATTTTCTTTAAGGAGGAGTGAATGTCACGACCCGAAAACCCGCCTCTAAATTCTATTATTAAATAATTATTTATTTATTCATTTGATTATTTATTTATGTGAGCATTTTGTGTTTCATGATATTTAATTATGTCTAGCATTATTTGGGTAATATTGTGTTAACTGTGAAATAGGGGAATCATTTTGAATAGAGAGTTAATTGGGGTTTAATTGCGTTAGTTTGGAGCGGAGGGGCTTAAGTGTAACATTTTTAAAACATCCTCCTTCTTCTTCCTCCCTTCTCCCTCATTTCCCCATTCCCAGTTTTCTCTCTCTCTCTCTCTCTCTCTCAAAGAAAAGGGTAAGTTTTTCCTCTCCCTTCTCTCTTCATTTTCATCCTCTTCCTCTCATCTTTTCTTATAACTCATTTTATGAAATGTGTTTAGATCGTCGATAGGATCGCGTAGAACCAAAAATATTTGAATTCCGTCATCCTTGAGAAATTTCAAGTAAGTTGCTTTTCCCCCATTTATGCTAGAAATGTTCATCTTTAACTCCATTGATGCTCTTGTTGATAGTTATGGCTTCTTTGTTGATTTGGGAATTTATTGCAATTTATCCATTTTTGAGTAATGTGGATGTTTGAGACATTTCTTGTTTGGAGTTGTTTCAAGGTTGTATATGAGTCACTTTAGGTTCATAAGTGGTTGGGATGGCTTTGTATTGCTATCTAGGAGTGTTACTCTTGGGGTATTGAGTTTTGGGTAAAAATGGTGTTTTTGTGTTGATTACCCGAATTGAAGAACCCAGAAGAAATCTGGGTTTTGGCTGAAATCCCTAGGGGGCGCGCGCACCCTTTAGGTGCGAGCGCGCGCACCCTCCCTTGTTCAAACTTGGAAAAACCTTCTGATGCTTGAGGGCGCGCGCACCTTTTTCATGCGAGCGCGCGCACCCTCCCCTGGCCCTTTTGCAAAACCTTCTGAACCTCCAAGGCGCGCGCACCCTTTCTGCGCGGGCGTGCGCTCCCTCCGCTGTACAAGTCCTGAGCTTCACCCTCTTGTCCTCTTCGCAAACAATCTTCGATAGTTCATAACTCTCTCATCCGAACTCCGTTTTAGGTGTATAAACTATCGTTTTAAAGCTCTCCTCGAGCTCTTCGAGATGAGTGAGTAGTTTTGGTTGAGTGATTGAGTTAACTGGATCCTTTGTGATCAAATGTGATATGGGAATTGTGTTATCGTTGTTGGGATTATTGGAACACTTTAATTGTGTGTTGTTGGTTCATTTCACTTTCTTGGTGACTTCTTGATAAGGTTCCCTACTTTGGAATCAGTGGTTGTTTATTGTACTAGTATTTTATTACTTAGCCTTTATTTCGAAGTCCAGCTGGTATTTGTGGTTGTGTCGGGCGATGGGAAAGATTATAATGGCACGAGCCAAGTTCATTATAATGTTGACCATTGTTTTGCCCATATTTTCCTCTTCCAGATTGGCCTTGGAATGAGATGAGCTAGCTTCCATTGTGAAGTAGTCTAGCTAACTTTTGGAGTATGACTTTGTGGTATATCTCCCGTCCTTTGTGACATGTTACTTGGTTATTGTTCCGGTACCGGGGTTTTCTCTTCGGATTTCATGCTACTCTGAAGATGTTGATTGGTTGATTGTTGAAGCTGCGCAGCGATCCTTTATTTGGGTCTATCGGTTTGGAAACCTTGGCTAATATCCTTTGTAAGGTGTTTATTTCCGCTGCTACCTGTTATCTGATAACTGTTATGTGCTACATGGATTATTATACTATTTATTGCGTATTGCATATTAGCATATCATGTAGTTGCATTAGTAACTTATTGAGATTTATATCACCCCCTTTTCTTTTGTCTTTGTTTTTCCTTAACCCCACCCCTCAGGTGGAAAGGATTAGACTCGCTGATCACGAGACAGGACGTCGAGTGTGGATATAGCTTTTTGGGGAAGGTTATTATTCGGTTTGCATTATTTAAATGTATAACCCTGGGATAGTGTCACCAAACAATGACGTCATTAAGAATTGTATATTTTATATTGTTGGGGTATAAGCTTGTGGAGCTTATGTTAGTTGTATTTTGTTGTTATTAAACTTGAATTTATAAAACCTTGTATCACCTTTTGGCATTAAAATGAAATTTTTATCTTCGTAACTTTGGTGTATTGGTTCTAAGTCGACGTCCAGCTTGCGTACTCCGGGCCCGTGGGGTCGGGGTCGCGACATCGATTCCCCATGTCATAAACGGCCAGGGGGAAAGAATGGGATGAAGCATTTCTGCTGGTTGGTGAAGGATGTCGCCATGCTTCTGACATGAATCACATTTCTTGGCATATTCAGTGGCATCTTGACGCATTGTAGGCCAGAAGTAACCTATCCTTAGAGCTTTGGTAAATAAACTTCTGCCCCCAGAATGGTTACCACATATTCCTTCATGAA
Source organism: Campanula takesimana (assembly GCA_026119855.1). Lineage (NCBI taxonomy): Eukaryota > Viridiplantae > Streptophyta > Magnoliopsida > Asterales > Campanulaceae > Campanula > Campanula takesimana. The sequence goes on along the minus strand of JAOWBW010000093.1, from coordinate 329,504 downwards.
GCTCCTTATCTTTAGCTTTATCGGATTCCAGACATCTCAAATATAAACCTGCAAAAGATTTCTTAAACAGTACATTATCTATTAACAGATATCTTGAATTTCTTACCCTGAATGCCCTAGCATTCTTTTCATCAGCTGGAATGGTGCCATCTTGTAAATACTTAATGATGGGAGCAGTCCACGAAATGTCTGTCTGATCAGCCTGATCCTCTTGGATGTCGTCATCTATGCTGAAGAGTTCTAACTTTTCCATAGTAAGAATGTTGACATGGATGATTGGTATATTGGTTTGAGAGGCACTTTTGAAGGCTGATCCCAATTTTGCAAGGGCGTCAGCTTGGGAGTTTTCTTCTCTAGGTACCTGTTCTAAGGAGAAACTTTGGAATTTTCTTGCTAGGATTTTCATGATCCCCATATATGACGTCATCTTGGCATTGTTAGCTGCATAAGAACCATTGAAATGGTTAACCAATAATAATGAATCACAATATACCTAAATCGCCTTGACATTGAGGTCCAGGGCAACAGTTAATCCTGCAATCAAGGCTTCGTATTCCGCTTCATTGTTTTTGGCTTTAAAATCACAGCTTATGGCTTGAGGTATAATGTCCCCTTGTGGTGACTTTAGGACAATACCTGGACCTGTCCCTCTCATGCTGGATGCGCCATCTGTAAATAGTGTCCACTTGAGGATGTCATCACCTTGAAGCTGTTGAACTTCTAGTTCTACTTCGGGCTGCATACTTGGACTAAAGTCTTCCACAAAGTCTACAAGTGCTTGTGATTTTATTGCTGTTCTTGGCTCATATCTGATATCATACGTACTCAGCTAGATGGACCACTTTTCTATTCTTCCAGACATATCTGGCTTTCTCATAACATTCTTAATTGGGTAATTAGTACGAATATAGATAACATGAGTCTTAAAATAATGCCTTAAATTTGACTGAAGCAGTAATTAGAGTCAGAATCAACTTTTCTAGATGGGAATACTTGGTTTCCGCATCTAAAACTTGCATAGTATATTGGATGTTGGTTACCATCTTGCTCTCGTACAAGTACTGTACTAACAGCTGCTTCTGAGATGGCCAAATATGCGTACAAGGGTTCACCTTCTTGTGGTCTGTCCAGCAATGGAGATGTCGAAAGGTACTGTTTCAGTTCCTGAAAGGCTTTTTCATGCATTTCTGTCCATTCAAATCTGCTATTCTTCTTCAAAATTTCATAGAACGGCTTGCACCATTATGAGGATTTTGAACGCATCCAGGATGTCAAAAGCTTGGGTAAGATCTCGTACATGGTTTTCTGCTTTCTTTGATTTGACCACCATATCATCGATATAGACCTCTATGGTGTTCCCAATTTGATCTTTAAACATCATGTTGACGAGCTTTTGATATGTTGCACTTGCATTTTATAGTCCAAATGGCATAGCAATATAACAATATATACCTGTAGGTGTAATGAAGGCGGTGTCTTCTTGGTCAGATGGCTCCATCTGGATTTACTGGAATCCTGAAGATGCGTCCATAAAAGTCAAGATCTCATGTCCTGATGTTGCGTCTACCAAGGTGTCGATGTGCGGAAGAGGAAAGGGGTCTTTAGGGCATGCTTTGTTCAGGTCCGTGAAGTCAACACAAACTCTCCATTTTACGTTCCTTTTTTCCACCACAACAACATTAGCTAGCCATTTCAGATATTCTGCTTTCCTGATCATTTTTGCTTTCAGCAGCCTGTCAACTTCCTCTTGGATAATCTGGTTCCTTTCTTGAGCAAACTTTCTCCTTTTCTGTTGTACTGGCTTGAAGGAAGGATCGATGTTAAGCTTATGAGTTATGACATCTTTACTAATCCCTGTTATGTCTTCATGTTTCCATGCAAATCTTTTGACCCTTTCTCTCAAAAGATTGATCAATTCAATCAAACTCTGCTGGTACATCTTGGCCAATTAGCACCTTCAAGTCTGGATTGGAGGTATCAAGAGTATTTCTTTCACATCATGCTCCATTGCTTCCAAGACCTGACGTGCCTTCTTCTTTAATTGCTATGCTTGCCGAGAGGATGACGTCACCTTCATAGATGTCATGTAGCAATCCTTCGCTGTCTGTTGGTCGCTGTAGATCTTAAGAACTCCCTAAGGTATCGGCATCTTCACACACTGATGGTAAGTGGATGGTAATTCTTTCATAGAGTGAATCCAAGGCCTGCCCAGTATCATATTGTAACTTGTTGCGCAGTCTATCACACAAAATCTTTCAATGGAGTTGACGCCTTCAACATACACTGGAAGTCTGATCTCTCCCGCTGTATCCTTTGTTTCACCACTGAAGACCACTAGTACTGTAGTGTTCTTGACCACCTCCATCATTGGAATATTCATCTCTTTCAAGGCTGCAACAGTGATAAGGTTCACAAAGCTGCACCCATCTACTAAGATTCTTCTGACTTTGCAGTTTTCTATCTAGAGGGCAATAACCAGTGTATCATGATGTGGATCCAAGACGTTGTACCTGTTGTATTCTTCGAAGGAGATGACATGTTAAGAAGTTATCTGGGAAGTTTTCACTCTTCTTCTGGGCGTTTCATCTTTGGACTTGTGTGCATGTCTCTTAGCTGCAGAATAAGAAGTACCACAAATATCATAACCACCACTAATAAATTGGATTACCTTAGTCACAGGTGGAGGAGAAGGTGGTCTTTCTCGAATGCTATCTTTGTTTTCTGCTTTGTTTTTCCGGTGGCTCAGGATTTCTTTAAGATATCCCTTCGACAATAAGTAACTCAGCTCCTTCGTCAAGGCGATGCAATCTTTGTGAGATGTCCAAAATCCTCATGATAATCACACCATTTAGATTTGTCTTTCCAAGTAGCTGGTTTGTCATTCTTTCTTGGCCATCTTGCTTTGTCTCCAAGGTTGCTCATTGCACATAGGATACCTGAAACATCAATAGAAAAACAATAATCAGTAATTTTAGGGCAGTCAATATCATCTTGGTCCTCATCTTCCACATAATGAATCTTGTTAGAATAATTTCTATGGTATGGCCTGGATCTGTTATTCTGCTTCTGGTGAGACGTCTCTGTCCTCCTGTCCGGGTTGCCATATGTTGACGCCTTGCCAGAATCCTTTGTTTGCTGATGAATGAGTTTTATACTCATTTATTGGGTATTTTTCTAGACTTATTCTTAGTGAAATCCTTGAGTTTTGGTTATTTAATATGTTTTTTTAGTGTTTATTTAGAAAACAGGTAAAACAGGTGAATAGTACATAATTCTGAGGAGATATGGCAAAAGTTACAATTCCAGGGACTTAAGTGGAAATTTTAGAAAGCTGAGGACTTTCTTGAGTGAACCTGAAGAATGCAGGGACCTATTTGACTGTTCTAAAAGTTGAGGATCAATCTGCAGAGATCTAGAAATTCTTGCAGTTTCTAAAAGTTTGAGGACCAAACTGTAAATATGGGAAGTCCAAGGACTGAAATGAAAATCTGGAAGTCAGCCCACAAAAGCCGTGCGCAGAAAACGAACAGAAAGGCCTGCTGAAGTCATTTTTAATTTAAGATTTTATTTATTATTTAGTTTCCTTTTGAATTTATTATTCCTTTTTAGTTTATTAGTCCTTTTAGGTCTAGGTTAGTTTTTCCTATAAATACAATCTTAGATTAATTTTTTTAACATCCATAATTCTACCCTTCCTCCATATTATTCTTGGGATTGGTTCTTTGTCTATGAAGAACTAATTTCACCATCTATGGATTGGAGGTAACTTGTATCAAATACTTATGCTTTAATTTAATTCTTAGTTCAATTATTTGTGGTTTGTCGCAAGTTTTAATTCTTCCATTCAATCTTAATTCTTGTTCATTAAAATATTCATCATTATTAACTCTTTAGTTTCAATTATATGTTAAGATATAAATTGGCTTTAGAGTTATTGGGTATATATTACTGCACTAGCGTGGGTGATTATACGTTGACCACTATTTTGATGATTAGATTCAATTGAGGACCTAGCGGAAATCAAAAGGATCTAGGTTCATGTGTTCTTGAGATCTTCATGAATTTCTTGCATATTGTATAGACCTAGAGGAAAGTATAATATAAAAGAAATAATAGGATTGCAATCCGGCGACCGGACCGTCCCAATTCTTACTTTAGTGAACGAACCCTTGTTTGGAGATTGATTCTTTTATGATTTGTGACACCATGATAATTGACATCTTTAATCACATAAGCATAAGTAGGAGATACTTGTGAATCCTTTCCATAGACTTTTCCTCCATATTCCTATCCATTTATTTATTTTTGTTTAAGTAATTAGTTTATTTAATTTTTAGTTAATTAGATTAAATCACAAAAACCCACTCTTTTATTTTTATGTTATTTTATTTTACTACTGTTTAAATTACTATCTTCTACAAGTCTCTGTGGATTCGACACCCTTTTATTGCATATACTACTACGGTGATCTTGTGCACTTGCAAGGGTTATAATTTGTTCATCATTTGCTGTGCTTTGTCCTCCTCCAACCGGATGAACCTTGTAGCCCTGTTGCGTACATCTTCCATTCTTTTGGATGGATTCATCACCAAATCTTCATAGAATGGTGAGTATTTCTTCAAACCCATCCTGAAAGCTTTTGTTGCTGTAGCCATGTCAAGATTAAGGATCTCCAGGACTTTTTTATTGAACCTGTTGACGTAGTCCTTCAATGCTTCGGCTGGCTGTTGGATAATTCGATAGAGGTCACTGGTCAACTTCTCGAACTATCGGCTGTAAGAGAATTGGTTGTTGAACATGTTGATGAGCTGGGCGTATGATCCGATCGATCCTGGTGGTTGATGAATCAACCACTTCAGAGCTAGTCCAATCAAAGTTGATCCAAATCCTTTGCACAAACAGGCTTCTCTGTATTGAAAAGGTATACGAACAATCTCCATCTTCTCTTGATAATGGGTGACATGCTCTTCAGGATCTGTGCTTCCATCATAGAACTTCATGGATGGAATGTTGAATCCTTTGGGGATGTCGAAATGTGCGATTGCTGGTGTGAAGCGAGATTGACTGTAGCACGTTGGAGAGACCTGCTGGATAGAGGAGTGACTCCTGGTACGTTCATGACCATATTCCTTAAGTCCTGAAGTTGACTTGCTATGAAGTTACCTACAAAAGGGTTAGCAGTACGAGCAGTATTATCAAATGCAAAACTTGAATCAATGTTACCAAATGGGTTGACATCCGCTGAAGATGTCACAATGGTACTGTTGGTGTAGGATAGCCCTGTAGATGTCCCTGAGATGTTAAAAGTGGAAGGTGGAACTGAAGTATTTCTAAGTGGATAGAACTGGAAGAAGACAGGATCCGGGGATGACGACATCATCGGAGAAGTCATCACCAAGGGAGATGACGGGGTTCCACCATCAGTTGAAGTAGCCATTGGGATCCATTCATTGAACACATATTGACTGCCTCCAGTGTCGAAATTAAGAACCCTAGGGCGGATTGGCGACACAAAATCAACCCTCTTGCTTAAGGACTTCTGTTCCTTCTGCATATTGACTAGGGTGTCAAATATCAATGAAGTGCTGCTCTGCTGCTTGTCTACCTGACTCCTCATTTGGATTAGAATGCTCTTGAGTTTAGGATCAGAGTATAGAGTTGATGGCTTCTTGGCGGCTCCACAAGGCGGCGGCGGCGGTAGAGTTCCAGAATGGCTGCCTGTCGTCTTGTTGGGACTGTTGCCCCCAATTGACAAGTTCAAGCCAATGGTTGTGCTAGGAGCCTTGCTGATGCCGGAAGTCATGGATTGAGTAGACATAGTGATTCGAAGAAGATTCAAACAATTAAAAAAAAAAGGCCACTCGGTGGTCGCCTAATTGTTTTGGTGAAAAAAAATAAGAACTAAATAAAGTAAAAAAGTGTTTAGTCTTAGAATCGAAAGGAGGGTGCAATGGAATAAAATTTTTGAATGAAGATGATAAATAACAAGGGAACAATGATGTATACGAGGAAAGCCCTTGAGAAAATGATCTCGCCGGCACAAAACCTCGGGAGGTGTTTCCGAGCACCTACCACCCCTAAGCGGTTGTATTGATGTATTGAGTTACAATGGAAGCTATGGCGGATTTACAGTAATGAATTTGTGAGCGTGTGTTTGTGCCGCCTCTAAACCTAGTTTGAATACAAGAACAAGATAAAACAGATTAACCCTAACTAACTAAGCTAAAAACTCAGATTCTATCTTCATGTGACCAAGTCTTTGTTGCCGTTGATAGGAGTCCTCTTAGGTCTTCAATCGTCACGTGTTCGATCTGCACAAAATATTTATAAATAACACAGTAAATAAATAATAAAATAATTACTTACAGTGCTGTAATTTATCATGATGTCGCTATCTTTGAAGATGTCGTCGTGTAAATTTTACCCATAACACATATATTGTAACTATTCTAATTAGTTAATATTATTGTTAATAGTAGTTATTTTATATAGTAACTATTACAGTTAACTAATATTACTAATAGTAATAATTATGATATACTATAATTAACTATAACAATTAACTAATACTATTAATAGTAATAGTTATCTTATATAATAACTTTTACATTTAACTAATATTATTAATAGTAATAGTTATCTTATATAGTTAACTATTATAGTTAACTAATACTATTAATAGTAATAGTTATCCTTTATAGTAACTATTATACTTTACTTATACTATTAATAGTAGTAGTTATCTTATATAGTTAACTATTATAATAAACTAATACTATTAATACTAATATTTAAATATTATAATAAACTAATACTATTAATACTAATAGTTAACTAATATAGTAACTATTACAATTAATTAATTTTATTAGCTAATAAGAGAAAAATGAAAAGTCACCTAATTAAAATGTTATGGATGGTGTGGCACCACCAAAAGCAAGATTACCCAAAACTTGTCCACATGGCACCACCTAAAGACTCTACATTGACTTTTAATATATACTCCCTCTGTCCCATTTTAAGAGTCCAAAAATGGGTGGGTTCAAGAATTAAGGAAAAATTGATGTGTTGTGAGTGTTGATAGTTGGGTAGGAAAGAGAAAGTGGGGTAGAGAAGAGTTAGTGGATAATTGTTGTGAGTATGACATGTAGGACCCACTTTCCATTTTAGGATTTTGACTGATAATTATAATTTAAATCATTATTGTAATGTTTAATGCTTGATTAAATGGAGAGAATTTTAGAAGCAATATTTTAGGGGACGGTGAAACTAGTTATGGTGTGGGTAATCATAGTAGTGCACCAAGTCAACGATGGGTTCCCGTGATGGCGGCTAGTAAAGAATTTATTGATTTGTAGGGTAAATTATGCACCAGCTGTCAATACGGCCTAGGTCCGCCCCTGTGTGTCTATGATTATTAATGATTATATTAATGCTAACTTGACGGGTCTTGAAAGGTGGTGATATAGTGTGAGACTGTGAGTTATAAAGGGGGGCTTGGACTCTAGGGCACCTGAGCCCAGATTCAAACTCAAAATAGGAAAAGCCAGATACAAAATTCCTCAAACACCCCTCACCAGCAAAAAGATGCAAGAAGACTAAAATGCCCTAATATCTCCTCCCACCCTTACTTTTTTGGTCAAATCCTAGTCAACTCTTATAACTTACACATAATTATATATAAGAGTAAGAAAAATCATTTTTTTCATTTTATTTGAAAAAATAATAATATTATTTGGTCAAATATGGTCAAACTCGGTCAAACAGCAGTCAAACTCTTATAACTGACACATAATTAACATATAAGAGTAGAATATTTTTATTTTTTTAGAAAAAAATATTATTAATATTTGGTCAAATATGGTCAAACCCAGTCAAACCGAACATATTAACTGTTTACCTCCCTGTACTATCCTAACTCTCTTGCATTGCATACATGTAAATACAAAAAAAAAAAAAAAAAAACTCTTTGTTTTCTCCCTAAAAATAACTAGTTGTTATCCGCACACTACCACTAGTCCGTGTCACACTGCACACCTTACTCCGGATAACCCGCTGAGTGCACAGATTTTGGATTTTCTTCGTGGCACCCGGTTTATCTAACTCACCGTGTACGCTTGCGAGCGGTTGAGGTTTAGCCTTGTCCGTGTCTAAAACCATGCACTCTCTTAGAGTCTAGGACACTCCAAGTCGACTGGTTGGTTTGACTAGCTTTTCTTTATAGACAAATAACATGTCATTCATGCTGTCATCCGTTAAGTCATTAATGAGTCGAGATCTTTCGAGAGAAAAGCACAAAAAACTAATTCCCTATGAGGATGTGCATATTGAAAGCCGAGTGATACTTTGTATAAGGATCTCAACTCGTTAAAAATTTAACGGAAGTAACATCGACGTTACGTTAAATGCCTTTAAACAAGGGTTAGTCATTAGGATGAGTTAGGTCGGTGAAAGCCGCTTGTCGTATAGGACCCTCGCCCAAATTGTCTGTTTGGGAGTGTACAATACAGGTGAAAAACGAGGGGTCTATAGACGTAGTGATGGCCTCCGCTGATCCAGATTTTGTAGATAGTAACCCAAAAAGGGGTACCCCTTCCAACCAAGTAAGACGTAAATAATGTATCGCTTTTGTAAATAACAAAATACATTGCATAATCCTTGCCCGTCCTAAACTTCACCTACCCTACCTCCACAGAGAAGCAAGTGTGGGTTCGTTCCAGTGGTCGACTGCAACGTTCGAGCCTTCCGCAATGTCACGACCCGAAAACCCGTCTCTATTTTCTTAGTAGTAAATATTTATTTATTTATTTAATTGCTTATTTATTCATCTATTTAAATATTTATGTGTGCATTTATATTTCATAATATTTTTAGGCCCAACATTTTAATTGATCATTTGTGCTAGTGTAGAGTTATTGGGTCTTAGTTGTTAGTGGGAAATTGGGTATATGTGTTAGTAGGGATAGAGGGGGCCTAGGTGTAACATGTTGAAAATACTTTTACTAACTCCCTCCCTCTCCCTCACCTTCTCCCTCACTCTCCAGCACACACTCTTTTCCCTCTCTCTCCTCCATGGTTGAAAAGGTAAGAACTCTCTCCTTCTTTCTTCATTTTAGTCATCTTCCTCTCATCTTTTTTTAGTGCTCATTTTATGAAATGTGTTTAGATCGTCGATAGGATCGTGTAGAGCCAAAAATATTCAAATTCCGTCTCATTCCGTAAAATTCAAGTAACTTGCTTTTCCCCCATTTTTATGATAAAATGTTCATCTTTAGTTTATGTAATGCTTTAGTTCATATATATGTCATTTTGGTTGAGTTTGGAATTTATTTGCATTTTTGTTCATCTTTTGTGATTTTTGAGAATGTTGGGATTTAAACCTTGATTTGGGTTCCTAGATGTTTTCATTTAGGTCCTATTCAAGTTTATAAGTTGTTTTGGTTCATGGTTATGCTTATTGGAAGTCTTGATTTTGAGTATTTGAGAAATGGTAAGAATTTGGTTTGTTTTGGTAAGAAACTTTGATGAACCCAGCTGAGATTTTACCCAGTTCGTCGACCGGGCGCCCGCCCGGGTTGAGCCAGGCGCCCGCCTACCTGGCCAGTTTATTCGACCAAACTTTTGTTTCCGGTGAGAGCCCGCCCGAACCTTTCTGAGCGCCCGCCCGCCCCTTTTTAGGCACCCGCCCGCCCCTGACTCCTGGCACTCTCTTTTGTTTGGTTTAGGCTCAGTTGGTATATTAGGTATAGACCTTGAGTATCACTCTAATTAATCTAAATAGACATTGTGGGATACTCTAGTGTTGAAAATGGTTCCTTCGTGAACAAATGTGTTATGGGATTTGATAAATTATTGTTTGGAAATGGTTGAGCACTTTATTTTGTGTGGTTGGTTTTATTTCACCTTCTTGGTGATTATTTGGTATGGTTCCCTACTTTGGAATCATTAGTTGTTTATTTAAGCTAGTATTTATTACTTAGCATTTATTTGAAAGTCCAGCTGGTATTTGTGGTTGTGTCGGGCGATGGGGAACATTATGATGGCAACGAGCCGAGTCCATTATAGTGTTGTCCATTATTTTGCCCTTGTTTTCCTCTTCCAGATTGGCCTTGGTTGAGATGAGCTAACTCCCTTTGGTGAGTATTCCAGCTAGTTGGTTTTGGGTTATGACTTTGTGTCATTTTCCCTTGCTACTATTGGTTCTTGGTTCCGGTACCGGGGTTTTCTCTTCAGCTATTATGCTACTATGAAGATGTTGATTGGTTGATTGTTGAAGCTGCGCAGTGATCCTTTATTTGGTTCTATCCGTTTGGGAAACCTTGGCTCAATATCCTTCGTTACTTGTTTATTTCCGCTGCTATCTGTTAACTGCTAATTGCTATGTACTATATGTGATTTATTATTGCTTATTGCATCATAGCATGTCATATAGTTGCATTAGTAACTTATTGAGATTTATCTCACCCCCTTTCTTTTGTCTTTATTTTTCCTTAACCCCCCCAAGAGGAAAGTATTAGTATTCGCTGATCACGAGAAGGACGTCGAGTGTGGAAGTAGCTTTTGGGAAGGTTGTTTCGGTTTGCATTATTTAAATGTATAACCTTTGGGGATAGTGTCACCAAACATTGACGTCATTAAGAATTGTGTATTTTGTATTTTTGGGTATAAGCTTGTGGAGTTTATGCTAGTTGTATTTTGTTGTTGTCAAGCTTGGATTTATAAAACTTGTTCTATCATCTTTTGACATAAAATGGAATTTTTATCTTCAGTATTTTGGTAATGGTGTGTTAAGTCGACGTCCGGCTGGCGAGTTCCCGGCCCGCGGGGTCGGGGTCACTACAGTTGGTATCAGAGCTATGGTTTAGCTCTAAGTTTAAGTATAGGTGGACTAGAATGACCTAGGAGGGTAGTTGTGTTCGGAGTGAGTAACGGTTGATGTTTTATGCAGGTATTTGTTCTAAATGGCTAGAAGAAGAGCTAGTGAAGGTCCCAGTTGTAACGCCCATCCTTAATCTCGTTAAATATTTGACTTATTTGTTAAATTCTTGACTTGCTTGTTAAATTCTTGACTTGCATATTTATATGCTATTTTATTTAAGTTAATTATTTAACTACTTTAGAAAATTAAGGTGGTTAAATGTCAAAGTTGAAAGTTTAGGGGCCTTTTTTGTCAAAGTTAGAACTTGAGGGGCCAAATTGCAATTCTTGGAAAGTGGCCAAGTATATCACCTTGGGTTTCTCTCTGAGAAACCATTTTTCCCCAAATACTCTGCGTATACTCCTTCTGTTCTAAAGCTAGGGTGAGAATTCTTCCTATTCTCGACTCCTCGCGATTAATTATCCCTCTGTTCGTGATTCCGGTCCCGGATAAATATTCGTGGCGTTGAATAGAGCGTTTCCGACCGATCAGAAATTAATTTGGGTCAACTTGATTTCGGACTAGGTAAAATAGTAACTTGATTTAAATATTATTAGAAAAATTGTACCATTATTTGTGGTACGGGAAAATGAATGGAAGTATCCCTAAATGGGTATATTAGTATATTATAAAATTGTACTTATACTTTTGGGGACGGTGAAATATTTTAATGGAATAAAAGAGAATTATTATATTACTTGTGGGACGGTGATAAATTAATAAAGTGTCCCTATAGAAGTGTTCTGAGCATGTTAAAATGCACTCGTGAATGTTAGAAAGTGTTAGTGGGTTTATACTCCTACACTTGGGACGGAGAATTTGTAAGTATAAAAGTCTCTGTTGAAATAAGAAAGTATAATTGAAATAAGTGATTTAAGCTTATTATTATGTCCTGGGTAACGTTAAATTGTGAGTAAAAGTTACTCCTACGCTTGGGACGGAGATTTCTAAGCCTGGGAAAGAAATTGGTGTTTGCTGAAATTGGACCAGGCGCCCGCCCACTTAGGCACCAAGCGCCCGCCCATTTGGCCAGAAGTTTTGGTTTTAAAATCCTTGGATGAGCGCCCGCCCGGTCTACCTTAGGCGCCCGCCCGGTCCCCTGTTCCAACTAAAGTGTTTTAAATCTAAATTAAATTGAAAGCTTATCCCTCCTAAGGCATATAGCCTTAAGATAAGATGTCCTAGCAAGTGTTGTGACACCTTGGGGTATCAGAAGTGAGTCTTGAACATGATTACTCATTAAATTAAAATGAGAACTTGAGTATAAAAGGAAGAACTCTTTTATATGTCTTGAAAGTGCTATGAACAAGCACTTATGTGTTATGCTTATCTTGGAACCTATGCTTGTGCACCTTGAGGGCACCAAATTAGTGTCTTGAGCTCGAATATCCTATGTAGGGGATTATGAACTTGTAAGTATGAGTTGTATAGCTCATTTACTTAATTTGAACTCGAAGTATTCGTGGTCTAGGTTTAGGGTACTACCCTAGATGGCCTAGAGGAGTGTTATAGAACACTCTAGTGCTGAAAAATAGTCCCTTTGTGAACAATTGAAATGTGGACTTGAATCATAATTAAATGATAGCTTCCGTATAAGAGTAGTAACTCTTTTATGTGTCTTAAAGTTAATGTTTGTGTACCTTAGGGGCACCAACTAATGTCTTGAGTTTGAATGTCCTAAGAAAAGGATTGGAAATAATTCGTTAAAGATGTATAATTCATCTTCCTAGCTTGAACTCGAAGTATAAGATGTTTAACTCTTGTACATGTTTAACCATCCAAAGAAATGGATTGAGAACTTGGATATAAGATGATAAAATCTTGTATATGTCTTGAATGTCCTGAATGTCTAGAATGTTTTGAATGTCTTAAGTTGAGACAGCAACTTGAAGTATAAGACAATAAAATCTTGTACATGACTTGAACATCCAAATAATTGGATTAAGACTTGAATATAAGATTATAAAATCTTGTACGTGCCTTGACACCAATATATGTGTATGGTAATAAACTTGAAAGATCTTTGACGTGTATATGCAAATTTTGCATATAGTTACTTGATAGAATGTGGCTTCTTGATTACTTGATATATGGTATGAATAACCGAAAGAGTTGGGATATGGAACTAAATAGAGAATGATTAACTCTACTACACATTTGAATTTGATACGTGTATATTGGAAGTGCTATGAATAAGCATTAAAATGTTAGTGATTGGTTTTAATCGTGTATATACTCAATGAAGTATATAAAGAATAAAGAAGATATCTTGTCTTGAAATGAGTTCCTAAAGAAAATAGGGACTAGTGTAATATGAAGATCATTCATATAATCGTGAATACTACAATTTAAATTAATAAGAATGATTATAGAACACAATATGTGTTAGAAAATGTATTCGATTATTAACAATGCATATACGTGAAGTATGACTGTGTCTAGGTACAATGTGACCTATGCTACTACGTGTTTAGAGTCTAAGGTATTGGGCTCTACTTGATAGTAAGGGTATCGTGATAGACACTTTAATGTGTTAAACATGATATGAATATGTACGTGTAAACTTGGCATGTGACAAAGTGATATACCCTACTACTTGACTGAAGTCTGTTATTAATGGACTCTTACTTGGATTGATCGTGTTACATGGACACCTTATGTGTCATTGTTATCTTCGTTTGTATTCGCAATAATTGCGTACGTGTACTTGTATTCTCGTGAGCACATGATACATGATTACATGGTGCATAATCTCGTAAGAACATGATATATAATTACATGGTGAATATTCTCGTGAGCACATGATACATGATTACATGGTGCATAATCTCGTGAGCACATGATATATAATTATATGGTGCATATTCTCGTGAGCACTTGATATATAATTACATGGTGCATAAAGAATGGTCCACTACTAAGGGACTTAATTCTATTCTCGTAGTTCAAGTAAACATCTACTTGTGCATTCTCGTGTGAGTCCAGCTGGCTTATTTGGTTCAGAGGGGTGTATAGGTTCACGCTTATTGTGAGGGATGGGGCATAAGTAATAATCGTGGTTCTATGCATTCGGTCTGTTTTTCCCTTACTACTGGCCATAGTAAGGGCTTAGCATCCTATATTGGAGAAATACGCTTGATATAAGTGAATGCTAACTCGTGAACACCTCATGAATCTTGTTCTTGTGAATGACACTGGTTACCGGGTCTTCTTATATACTGCATAGCAGTCTCTTGATCTTGATCGTGGTTGTCCTCAGCTATACAAGCATCGACAACAATGGTATTCTTGGGAGGAATAAGGAAGGATTCAGGTAATGATACGTGATAGGCCTATGTGCATCTTGGTGAGTTGGTCTAGCCTCTCACACTACTTGACTACTTGTTACCTGATCATATCTTGAGCTTGATTACTTGTTGAGTTGGCTTAGCCTCTCCTATACTTGTTACTTAATGATACTTGATATATGATTACTTGAGTATCTACTTGAATTGCATGATAACATGACATGTAGTTGCATGTTAATAGCTTACTGAGATTTATCTCACCCTTTATTTGTTTCCCCCCCCCAGGAAAGCAGGGGATAGTACGCAGTGAGGCTCGATATAGCTGGGAACTTACTCAGCAGGATGTTCTTATTTGAAGCTAGTGTCCTTTTAATACATTGGTAAGGACGAGGTTGTATGAGTTATTAAACTCTGGGCTTGTTTTGGGGTAGACTCGTGTAGTACTTGTTGTCTCTAGTCAGTTCTTGATGCCAGCTTATTTGCTAGGCATGTCTTCCGCTGTATGTAACCATTTTGGTTTTTATTTTTTTGGTCTAGAACTCGTTGTGAGCTATCTTAGCTCCCTACTCTTGAGTATATATATCATGTCAGTTTTGTTTCTAACAGGTATTGTTCCTGTTTCCCGTTAGTTTCTTGTTTCTTGTTAGTTACGCGCACCAGGTTCGAGATTCTATTAGGGAATCCCGGGACTTGGGGCGTGTCTGTTTGGTATCAGAGCTATGGTTTAGCTCTAAGCCTGGATAGGGTCTATGGCCTAGCTTGGGTTAGTCTTGGGTGTGCTACCAACGTCGAGTGCTTCGTTACTTGTTGTTATACCAGGCATAGGACTGGTGTTGATAGTGTTAATCCAATTGGATTAGATTGTTTGAGAATCGAGAGCGCGAGTCTTTAAAGACTTAGGCGTATCTATCTTGTCTTGTGGACATTGTTTCGTGCTATATATGCATGCTTGTCCTTATCTCGTGAATTACGTGGAAGTGTATTCTCTAGTAAGAGACTACGTGTTGATATTGTTATGTATAAGAGCTTGATTGAAGTGTGGGTGATAACACCCTATACGTTCTATGTTGACTTGGTCGTATCACCGGTATGGGACATTGATGTGATACGTGTTATGACCTGGCTTTCTATGTGTTAGGCCATTCTTGTTTACCACAATAGATGGTAATTATTTCGATGCTAGTATCCTTGACTATATTTGTGAGCATGATATAATTATATATAATATTCATGTTCTGCATTGAAAGTCCAAAAAGGGGTCTCGAGATTATACTGGGTATTTAACCTATGTGATTGACAGTGGAATTCCTACTGAGTAGTACATGTTACTTGACGAGAACTTGGGTTATCTTGATTTGTTACAGTGCAAATACAGTGCTGACATTTGGATTAATGTTCTTGATCTCGATTGAGTTAAAAGAGTTGAAGATTCAACTTGAGAAAATTCTTGATAGAGGATATATCTATTTTGAAGTGGGTTTACTTCAAGTATCTTTGCTGACCTATAAGTGGAAACAACCAAGGTATGCGTGTTCTTGAGATATTCTTGATCTTGTTAGAAATTCATTAATGAATTTCGAGGGCAGCTCTATCGTTAATTATTTGACACTGAGAGCTACATCTTTCGATGGATTTTCTCGATGGATTGATATACGTGAAGTCAGTTTTGAATATTGAAACGATGGATGACCACGACTCAGTATTTGAGATTGCCTAGTGGATTTGACCAGTATTACAGTGATCTGGAGGATATGACCAGTTCTATGATTTTTAGTGGATATGTCAAGTTTCACCAATATAGTGGATTGACTAATCGAGTCTGTTTGACTTTATGTGTTTCGATGTTATAATTGATACATCTTGATTGCATAGAATATTCGTGAGTATATGTGTATAGTCTTGATGCTCTTGAATTCTATTTGTTGATTATATATGTTATAATCTTGATCAGTAAAATTCGAGGACGAATTTTCTTTAAGGTGGGGAGGATGTAACGCCCATCCTTAATCTCGTTAAATATTTGACTTATTTGTTAAATTCTTGACTTGCTTGTTAAATTCTTGACTTGCATATTTATATGCTATTTTATTTAAGTTAATTATTTAACTACTTTAGAAAATTAAGGTGGTTAAATGTCAAAGTTGAAAGTTTAGGGGCCTTTTTTGTCAAAGTTAGAACTTGAGGGGCCAAATTGCAATTCTTGGAAAGTGGCCAAGTATATCACCTTGGGTTTCTCTCTGAGAAACCATTTTTCTCCAAATACTCTGCGTATGCTCCTTCTGTTCTAAAGCTAGGGTGAGAATTCTTCCTATTCTCGACTCCTCGCGATTAATTATCCATCTGTTCGTGATTCCGGTCCCGGATAAATATTCGTGGCGTTGAATAGAGCGTTTCCGACCGATCAGAAATTAATTTGGGTCAACTTGATTTCGGACTAGGTAAGCTATTGACTCCCCCTTACTTGTAATAACATGCATATATGTTATTCCCGCTACTTGTTCTTGTTAAAATTGTATTTTGAGCAATTTTTGTGATACTTGTTAAATTGGGACAAAGGGAGTATTCGTATGAAAACAAGAATGAATTAGGCTTGCAAAAGTGTCTGGGAAAGTTAGGAAATTTATACTCCTATTCTATTCGTGAGACGGTAAAATAGTAACTTGATTTAAATATTATTAGAAAAATTTTACCATTATTTGTGGTACGGGAAAATGAATGGAAGTATCCCTAAATGGGTATATTAGTATATTATAAAATTGTACTTATACTTTTGGGGACGGTGAAATATTTTAATGGAATAAAAGAGAATTATTATATTACTTGTGGGACGGTGATAAATTAATAAAGTGTCCCTATAGAAGTGTTCTGAACATGTTAAAATGCACTCGTGAATGTTAGAAAATGTTAGTGGGTTTATACTCCTACACTTGGGACGGAGAATTTGTAAGTATAAAAGTCTCTGTTGAAATAAGAAAGTATAATTGAAATAAGTGATTTAAGCTTATTATTATGTCCTGGGAACGTTAAATTGTGAGTAAAAGTTACTCCTACGCTTGGGACGGAGATTTCTAAGCCTGGGAAAGAAATTGGTGTTTGCTGAAATTGGACCAGGCGCCCGACCACTTAGGCACCAAGCGCCCGCCCATTTGGCCAGAAGTTTTGGTTTTAAAATCCTTGGATGAGCGCCCGCCCGGTCTACCTTAGGCGCCTGCCCGGTCCCCTGTTCCAACTAAAGTGTTTTAAATCTAAATTAAATTGAAAGATTATCCCTCCTAAGGCATATAGCCTTAAGATAAGATGTCCTAGCAAGTGTTGTGACACCTTGGGGTATCAGAAGTGAGTCTTGAACATGATTACTTATTAAATTAAAATGAGAACTTGAGTATCAAAGGAAGAACTCTTTTATATGTCTTGAAAGTGCTATGAACAAGCACTTATGTGTTATGCTTGTCTTGGAACCTATGCTTGTGCACCTTGAGGGCACCAAATTAGTGTCTTGAGCTCGAATATCCTATGTAGGGGATTATGAACTTGTAAGTATGAGTTGTATAGCTCATTTACTTAATTTGAACTCGAAGTATTCGTGGTCTAGGTTTAGGGTACTACCCTAGATGGCCTAGAGGAGTGTTATAGAACACTCTAGTACTGAAAAATAGCCCCTTTGTGAACAATTGAAATGTGGACTTGAATCATAATTAAATGATAGCTTGCGTATAAGAATAGTAACTCTTTTATGTGTCTTAAAGTTAATGTTTGTGTACCTTAGGGGCACCAACTAATGTCTTGAGTTTGAATGTCCTAAGAAAAGGATTGGAAATAATTCGTGAAAGATGTATAATTCATCTTCCTAGCTTGAACTCGAAGTATAAGATGTTTAACTCTTGTACATGTTTAACCATCCAAAGAAATGGATTGAGAACTTGGATATAAGATGATAAAATCTTGTATATGTCTTCAATGTCCTGAATGTCTTGAATGTCTTGAATGTCCTGAATGTCTAGAATGTTTTGAATGTCTTAAGTTGAGACAACAACTTGAAGTATAAGACAATAAAATCTTGTACATGACTTGAACATCCAAATAATTGGATTAAGACTTGAATATAAGATTATAAAATCTTGTACGTGCCTTGACACCAATATATGTGTATGGTAATAAACTTGAAAGATCTTTGACGTGTATATGCAAATTTTGCATATAGTTACTTGATAGAATGTGGCTTCTTGATTACTTGATACATGGTATGAATAACCGAAAGAGTTGGGATATGGAACTAAATAGAGAATGATTAACTCTACTACACATTTGAATTTGATACGTGTATATTGGAAGTGCTATGAATAAGCACTAAAATGTTAGTGATTGGTTTTAATCGTGTATATACTCAATGAAGTATATAAAGAATAAAGAAAATATCTTGTCTTGAAATGAGTTCCTAAAGAAAATAGGGACTAGTGTAATATGAAGATCATTCATATAATCGTGAATACTACGATTTAAATTAATAAGAATTATTATAGAACACAATATGTGTTAGAAAATGTATTCGATTATTAACAATGCATATACGTGAAGTATGACTGTGTCTAGGTACAATGTGACCTATGCTACTACGTGTTTAGAGTCTAAGGTATTGGGCTCTACTTGATAGTAAGGGTATCGTGATAGACACTTTAATGTGTTAAACGTGATATGAATATGTACGTGTAAACTTGGCATGTGACAAAGTGATATACCCTACTACTTGACTGAAGTCTGTTATTAATGGACTCTTACTTGGATTGATCGTGTTACATAGACACCTTATGTGTCATTGTTATCTTCGTTTGTATTCGCAATAATTGCGTACGTGTACTTGTATTCTCGTGAGCACATGATACATGATTACATGGTGCATAATCTCGTAAGCACATGATATATAATTACATGGTGCATATTCTTGTGAGCACATGATACATGATTACATGGTGCATAATCTCGTGAGCACATGATATATAATTACATGGTGCATATTCTCGTGAGCACTTGATATATAATTACATGGTGCATAAAGAATGGTCCACTACTAAGGGACTTAGTTCTATTCTCGTAGTTCAAGTAAACATCTACTTGTGCATGAGGTGTGAGTCCAGCTGGCTTATTTGGTTCAGAGGGGTGTATAGGTTCACGCTTATTGCGAGGGCTGGGGCATAAGTAATTGTAATAACCGGAATAGTTATTTAATTATTTATATTATTTTCGGTTTTAACTAATTAAATGATAATTAGAATTTTAAAGTAACTTAAAGAAGTGGGCCCAAGGAATTTGGATTAGCCCAAAATTTGTATTAGTAAACCCAACCCAATTAAGAATCAACCCAAGGTATAAATAAATGAGTTAGTCAACTTAGGAATTCATTATTATCATAAAAAAAAAAAAAAAAAGAAAAACAAACCCTAGTTCTAAGTGTAGCCGCCGGCCGAGCATAAGGAGGGGGGAGAAGGGATTTTCCGGCCATCATTTTGGAGATACAATCCGATCATTCTCAAGGTAAGATCAAATCCCATCTTCTAAAATTTATTTCATTGATTTTGAATTATTAAAACTTAATCTACGCATGATTTAAGAATATGAACAATAGGGTTTTGCATGCTAGTGAAATAAGATAAAAGTTTAAAGGATTTTGGAGTTGATCTAAATAGTATGAAAAATAAAATATAGTAATATTGATATTAGTTTATTTTAAGATTGATTTTATAATCTTGAATTAAATTGATTTATATTATGCGATGTTTGGGGAATTGAACATATAAATCATTGAGGATGAATTGGGTTTATCAAAGGAAGAAAAAATATGGATTTCCCCCAAGAACTAGTTTCGGCCGAATGGCCTAGATCATTGAAAATTTATTTTGTTGATTTAAATGATCTTTGTTAAGTGTATTGTGAATAATATTGGTGTTTGGGAATTTAGAAAAATTTAAAGAACTAGAAAATTGATCAAATCAATGGACTATAGATCATGCATGTCTCGGCAATAGAGGTAAATTATGGGTGTTAAATTCAGTTTGAAGATGTTAAGAATTGGGACGGAAAGTTAGTGTTTCCGTTAAGTTTCTAACGGAAGGAAAACAAAAATCGTTAAAAGGATTGTTAACAAGTTAGAAAAATAACTTGAGGAAATAGAATAAACCCTTGGAAGACCTTAAAGTTAAAAAGTTAACAAGAAAGAATAAGATTAGAAATTTCAGTTAGTTTCCTAACAGAAAAGGACTAAACTGAAAAGAATTAAAGTTAGAAGGAATAAAAAGGAAACCTTTGAAGTTAGAAGGGCCTAATTGATTAAAAAGAGAAACTTAGGGGACCTTATGAACAAAAACCAAAGTCCAATGACCTTTCTGTAATTAAAGGAAACATGAAGGACTGAATTGTAATTAATCCAAAGTTAAGGGACCAAGTTACAATTAAACTAAAGTCAAGGGACCTCCCTGCAATTAATCCAAAGTGGAAGGACTAAATTGCAATTGAATTAAAATTGAAGGACCAATCTGCAATTAATCCAGAGTTGAAGGACTAAATTGCAATTAAACCAAAGTTGAGGGACCAAATTGTAATTAACTCAAAGTCAGAGGACTTAATTGCAATTACATAAAGTTAAAGGACTGACTAGTAAATTAAAGTCAGAAACTTAAACGTAAAGAAAGAAGTAACGAAGTAAAGAAGTTAAACTGCATCTCTCAGTTAACTAAGAAGAAATAGTTAACAATATAGAGAGTACTAAAGTAAATTACTCCGTGCCTTGTAGATTTGCACAGAGGGGAGATTGCGAGGAAAAAGCAATTCAGGTAAGGGATTACGTTCCTTACAGTATTTGAACTCCTGTTTATTGGAATTCGGTATTTCTTTCTAAAGACAGCTATCAGTATGGCATGATAGTATTTGAATGAACTCTGCGTTATTAAACGTTCCTTGAAATAATCTATACTTAGTGATGTCCCCATCGATCTACTAAGTATCGAAGTTTGAAACTTGTATCACATACTTGTACCATGGTATGTTCTAATTTTAACTTGTAAGTTAACTACTTACTTGTTAAGGCATCCAATGTCCAGTTAGAAAAGACATTGACGGACAGTCCAGTTAGAAAAGACTCGTCCTTAAACTAGGGATTGCATGAGTGATCACATGCCTTCTCTCAGGAATTGTCTGATTACAAGGATGATTCTAGACCCCGAGCATATGTGTGTGGATACCATATATGTTTCGACCCACACTATTGGCTGAAGAAGCTAGGTGTACAAATTGTACCTTTGGCATTGAGGTTATAATGTACGTTACCAAGGAATTGACGGAAACTTGAATGAATCCCTTTGGATTGTAGTGCCATAATCCTTTGAAAGTGAAATCTTAAAAGTAACAAGACTGTATTGTTCTGCAGCCTTGAATCCAAAAGTAACTGAACCTATCTTTGAAAAGTTATTCTAAGTATTCGTTCTGGTCGTCTCTCCTTAGTAACCGGAGAGGCCACGTATGAACTTACTGAGCATTCGTTCGCTCATCCCTTCTCTATAAATTTTGTTTTCAGGATTTAAGTAGAAGGACAAGACAAGGAAAGTAGCCGTGGGAAGACGGTGGATTGAAGATTCTTAATTTAGTAGTTTTAAGTACGCTTATTTATTTGATGTAAGTTGAAGTACATTGAAGGTTAAGGTTGTTGCCTACCAAGACATGTTTAAGTTACGCTTCCGCTATTGTTTTGAATTTATGATTAGTTAAGGGGCTGTTGTGAACCCTAAATTGAAGTATTTATTATTGTTATTTATTGATATTAAATGCCATTAAATGCTCAAGATACATTAAGAAAATTCGGGGTGTTACAGTTGGTATCAGAGCAATGGCTTTAGGTCTTATGGGAGAAAACTGAAAGTTAGGACTAATGGGAGAACTTAGTACTTAACTTGAATAAGATCTTACTTGAAGAAGTTCAAGTGATAAAGTCTAACTCTAGGAATGATACTAAGAGTGTGCATAAAGTATGAATATACTTGGAGAAATAGGAATCTCTTCATTATATGTCTAATTGCATTCTATTAATGTGTTATAATGGAATCTTGGGGTTATGTACTAATTAAGTTTACTATTGGTGTGTGTAGGATCATGCCGAGGAGACCCATGAAGTCAGTAAGGTACAGTGCTACTCTAAGGGAAGAAATAGAAGCTAAAGAAGAGATTATTAAGCAGCTAACTAAGGAACTTCGCTCAGCCAAAAGAGAGCTTAGGAAGGAGACTCGAGGAGTTGGCAGTCTACAGAATGTCATCAGAGAACGCGATGAGGATATAATGTATGTGGAAGGAAAGTTAGCAGTACAGCTGAAGAAGGTCAAAGGCCTAGAAAGCCATGTGGTTAGAGCTAACCGCGAATGGAATCGAATCAGTGTGCAACTGGTGGATGAGATAGAACAAAATAATGAACTGAAAAAGAAGATAGATGAACAAGAAGCTTATGAAGAAGAGCTTAGGACTTCAGGCTATCAGATTTGGGCTGAGAAGTTAGAATTGCAAGAAAAATATGACCAACTTGCAGCAGAACATGCACACTGTGGGAAGTGATGAAATTAATGACAGATAGTTATAAGAATAGATTCTTTTACTTTATTATTAGTGAGTAATACAGTTAGAATTTTCCTTATGTCAAAGTTGAATTTTGGGTGTATTTTGGGATGTTTAAATCTCACACCTTAGTTGAATAAAATTAATTATTTAATTTAAATACCCAAAATTTTGAATTTACTATTGTTGTGTAAACAAAAGTTAACTTGTCGAGAAAAGACAAGGGAAAGCCTCGGAGTGATTGAAATAATCTCCGTAACCATGGTACGAAGTAAGACGACCATTGGAATAAGTTAAAGCTAGTTAAGTAATGAAAACTAGTGAAGTAAAGAATATTAAGCAACCAAGTAAAACGGTTGTAAATTATGAAGTATGAAAACTCCTGAACCGGAGAAGAAAGGTTAAGTAAACTAACCACATCTGAATAATGGTCTAGTACAAAAGACCTACGAACACGATTCAAAACTAACAAGTACCCGTTAGTAAAAGAATAAGTTAAGTATACCATGAATACTGCACGTATTTTGTAATGATGAATATTGCTAGAGCACGAACCTGTTCTAAAGTAAAAGTAAATCTACAGATGAATACCAGGAGTGGAAACAACGGAAACGGCAATGGTAACGGCCAAATGAAATTAGTTTTGGTCTAGTGAAATGATCGAAACAAGAATAAAGTGACCTATTGAAACGGTCAAGTAAGAAAGAATAAATTGACCTACTGAAACGGTCAAGAGAAAGTATTTGGCTTAGTGAAACGGCCAAGTAAAGTTAATGTTGATCCATTGAAGCGATCGGAACAAGAATAAAATAACCTATTGAAACGGTTAAGGGTAATAGGCTTAGTGAAACGGCCAAGTGTGAATGAGAGTAGGTCTAGTGAATCGACCTATGATTAATAAGTAAATTCTAGCGAAATGACTTCCCTAAGGAGAATTGGTCTATTGGAACGACCAGAGATCTAGTAGACCGATCTTTTGTCAAAATTACGTCTTTTGGGGACGGCCTATTTATGTAAAAGTACTAGGCATAGTACAATGCTTGGGTTGACGTGAGTAATAGGGTTAAATGTGCGAATTAACCTGGAACAAGTAAGAATGGTTTATTGAAACGACCAAAGAAAGTGATTATGGTCTATTGAAATGACCTATGAAAATAGAAATGGTCTAATGAAGCGACCCATACGTCTAGTAAAGTTGACTAATGAAGATAGTAATGGTCTGTTGAAACGACCAGTGGTTTAGTAAATGACTTATAAATTGAATGCTAGTCTGTAGAGACGAACGATAGTATGAGAGTGCGCGGAAACGTCTCGTATTCATGATAAATAATGATAGTATCATATTATCCGGAAAGTGTTCAAAACGCCAGAGTGGCTGAGTTATGATGCTAACTCAAGGAAGTATGACGGTGAACGACTATAGTACTAGATTCACCGAATTGCTAGAATTTACCCTAACACTCTTCGATGATGAAGCGCAAAAGGCTCGCGAATTTGAAGATGGTTTGAGCAAACGAATCCGATATAGAATCATTCCATTAATACTACCAACCTAGGGTTAAGTGTTGGATAGGACAAGGATAGTGGAGAAGGAATCTGATAGTTATCGCAGTAAGCGAAAAGAGAAGAAGAGTCAACTAAGAAAGTGTCGGCTGAATCTAAAGGAAGGCTACTGACGATCGCGAAAAGGAAGGTAGTACAAGTAAGTACCAGAATAAAGGCTACGGCAATAGAAATGAGGGTAATAAGAACGACGTCAAAGGGCAAGGTTCTGATAAGAAGTGCCAAATGATTGCTTGGCTAAGAATATGTATTAAATTCCTGAGGCGTTAGAGAATTCTTTAGTTATGGGTATTCAAACTAGAGAATCGATCCCTATTACGTCTATATCTAGGAAGTGTCCTTTGAAAGTAGACGAGGAAGAACTTGAGGTTGATCTCATTAGTTTAGGACATCGAAGAATTGATGTAATCTTGGGAATGAACTATAGTTGACTGAATACCATGCCCATGTGGATTGTTTTAAAGAAAGAAGTCCACTTTAGATTACTACCTAGAGAAGAGTGATGTTCTCAAGAAACGAAACCTAGAACCCGATCGAACCTTATATCGGTAATGAAGGCTCGTAAGCTTTTAAAGAAAGGATGTGAAGGATTCTTGGCGTACATTGGTGATACGAGCAAGAAGGAAGTAACCGTAGAATCACTTTCGGTGATTAGATATTTCAAGGACATGTTTCCTGAGGATTTACCGAGAATACCTCCATAAAGAGAAGTAAAATTTTCTATCGATTTGGTACCTGAGACTTCACCAATATCGAAGGCGCCGTATAGAATGGCTCCGTCAGAATTGAAGAATAAAAGGAGCAACTGTAAGAGTTGTTGGATAAGAGCTTGATTAGAACAATTATATCACCATGGGGTGCACCGGTATTATTTGTGAAGAAGAAAGATGCGTCGATGAGGTTATGTATCGACTATCGTGAATTGAACCGTGTGACGGTAAGGAACCAATACCCGTTGCCCAGAATAGATGATTTGTTTGACCAACTTCGTGGAGTGCGTTATTCCTTGAAGATAGACTTGAGGTCTAGTTATCATCAACTAAGAGTGAAGAAGGATGATATAGCTAAGACAGCCTTTAGAACAAGGTATAGTCATTATGAAATTGTAGTGATGCCGTGTGGGTTGACTAACGCACCGGCAGCGTTTATGGAACTTAAGAATAGGATATTTCAGAAGTTCTGGATAAGTGTGTGATTGTATTCATTGATGATATCTTGGTGTATTCGAGGACCAAGGAAGAACATGAAGAGCATTAAGGTTAGTACTGCAGATTTTAAGAGAGCAGAAGTTATATGTTAAATTCAAGAAGTGAGAATTCTGGTTGGAGGAAGTAGCATTCTTAAGACATGTGGTGTCAAAAGAAGGAATTTCTGTGGATCCGACGAAGGTAGAAGCAATAATGGATTGGGAAAGGCCTACTACGGTAACCGAAATAAGAAGTTTCTTGGGTTTAGCTGGTTACTATAGAAGGTTCGTAGAGGGATTTTCGAAGTTATCTGGACCATTGACGAAGCTGACGCAGAAGGCAGCTAAGTTTGTTTGGTCAGAAGAATGTGAACGAAGTTTTCAGGAGTTAAAGAATAGACTGGTATCTGCACCAGTATTAACACTACCGACAGGGACGGAAGGTTTTGTTATCTACAGTGATGCGTCGTTGAAGGGACTAGGCTGTGTACTGATGCAAAATGAGAAGGTGATAGCTTATGCATCTAGGCAGTTGAAGGTGCATGAAAGGAATTACCCTACCCATGATCTG
Organism: Campanula takesimana; assembly: GCA_026119855.1. Classification (NCBI taxonomy): domain Eukaryota; kingdom Viridiplantae; phylum Streptophyta; class Magnoliopsida; order Asterales; family Campanulaceae; genus Campanula; species Campanula takesimana. The sequence goes on along the minus strand of JAOWBW010000093.1, from coordinate 303,390 downwards.
GAATTAGCAGCAGTAGTGTTTGCATTGAAAATTTGGAGACATTATCTGTATGGCGTGAAATGCCAGATTTTTACGGATCATAAGAGCCTCAAATACATCTTCACGCAGAAGGAATTAAATATGAGACAACGGAGGTGGTTAGAACTTCTCAAGGATTACGACTGTGAAATATTGTATCATCCTGGGAAAGCCAACAAGGTGGCAGATGCCCTAAGTAGGAAGAATCATGGAATGTTGGCAACGTTGATCTCTAAGGGGGTAAGCATATGGAAGGATGTCAAGGAGATGAACTTGATAGTAAAAGTAAACGGGTATTTGGCTCAACTGACGTTACAACCTGCATTGTTGGGTAGAATTAAAGAGGCACAAGAATTAGCCGGGGAGAGAGAAGCTCTAATCGGGAAAGGGCAAGCAAAAGATCTTCATATGGGTGAAGATGGAATTCTGAGATATCAAAAGAGAGTATGGGTGCCAAGCAATGATGAGATCAAGAGAGAGATACTAAGAGAAGCTCATTGCTTGAAGTTCTCTGTACATCCGGGAAGTACTAAAATGTATAGAGATTTAAAGGAAGCATATTGGTGGAATAACATGAAGAATGACGTGGCAGAGTATGTGCATAGATGCCTGACGTGCCAACAAGTTAAGAGTGAACATCAGAAGCCAGCAGGGTTACTGCAGTCATTACCAATTCCCGAATGGAAGTGGGAGAATATTGCTATGGATTTCGTAAGTGGGTTGCCAAAGACGGTAGGAAAGTATGATGCTATATGGGTTATAGTAGATCGATTGACTAAGTCAGCACATTTTCTGGCAATCAAGAAGACTGATTCGTTGGAGAAGTTAGCCAAGTTGTACATCGACGAAATAGTAAGGTTACATGGGATCCCGGTCACAATTGTGTCTGATCGAGATGCAAGGTTCACTTCGAAGTTCTGGAATAGCCTACAAGAAGCATTGGGAACAGAGTTGACCATGAGCACGGCGTTTCACCCACAGACAGATGGGCAGTCGGAAAGGACTATCCAGACGTTGGAAGACATGTTGAGGGCTACTTCGTTAGATTGGCCAAACGCATGGGACGAACACTTACCGTTAGTAGAATTTGCATACAACAACAGCTTTCACGCAAGCATTGGGATGGCTCCATATGAAGCGTTGTATGGGAGGAAGTGTAGATCACCGGCATGTTGGGATGAAGTCGGTGAGAGGAAGTTAAGTGGACCGGAACTCGTACAAGTCACGGCGGATAAGGTACAACAGATTCGAAAGTGGCTACAGACTGCGCAAAGTAGGCAGAAATCTTACGCAGACAATAGAAGGCGAGAACTGGAGTTTCAACCAGGGGATCGAGTATTCCTAAAGATATCACCCACGAAGGGAGTTATGCGTTTTGGGATTAAGGGAAAGTTAAGTCCACGATATGTGGGACCGTTTGAAATTCTTGATAAGATCGGGGAAGTGGCTTATCGATTGGCGTTACCGCCGGTATTAGCGGGAGTGCATAATGTGTTCCATGTCTCCATGCTAAGGAAGTATATTCACGATCCGAGTCATGTGATTGAATACAAGCAGTTAAGAGTTCGGGCAGATTTGACGTACGATGAACGACCAATCAAGATCGTCGACAGAAAAGACGAGGTCATAAGAAAACGTACGGTTCCCTATGTAAAAGTGCAATGGAGCAATCACTCAGAAAGAGAAGCGACATGGGAACAAGAAAGTGAAATGCGCGAATTGTACCCGGACATCTTCTCGGATTAAGAATTGTCAAAGTTTGAGGACAAACTTCTTTTAAGGGGGTAAGAATGTAATAACCGGAATAGTTATTTAATTATTTATATTATTTTCGGTTTTAACTAATTAAATGATAATTAGAATTTTAAAGTAACTTAAAGAAGTGGGCCCAAGGAATTTGGATTGGCCCAAAATTTGTATTAGTAAACCCAACCCAATTAAGAATCAACCCAAGGTATAAATAAATGAGTTAGTCAACTTAGGAATTCATTATTATAAAAAAAAAAAAAAGAAAGAAAAACAAACCCTAGTTCTAAGTGTAGCCGCCGGCCAAGCATAAGGAGGGGGGAGAAGGGATTTTCCGGCCATCGTTTTGGAGATACAATCCGATCATTCTCAAGGTAAGATCAAATCCCATCTTCTAAAATTTATTTCATTGATTTTGAATTATTAAAACTTAATCTACGCATGATTTAAGAATATGAACAATAGGGTTTTGCATGCTAGTGAAATAAGATAAAAGTTTAAAGGATTTTGGAGTTGATCTAAATAGTATGAAAAATAAAATATAGTAATATTGATATTAGTTTATTTTAAGATTGATTTTATAATCTTGAATTAAATTGATTTATATTATGCGATGTTTGGGGAATTGAACATATAAATCATTGAGGATGAATTGGGTTTATCAAAGGAAGAAAAAATATGGATTTCCCCCAAGAACTAGTTTCGGCCGAATGGCCTAGATCATTGAAAATTTATTTTGTTGATTTAAATGATCTTTGTTAAGTGTATTGTGAATAATATTGGTGTTTGGGAATTTAGAAAAATTTAAAGAACTAGAAAATTGATCAAATCAATGGACTATAGATCATGCATGTCTCGGCAATAGAGGTAAATTATGGGTGTTAAATTCAGTTTGAAGATGTTAAGAATTGGGACGGAAAGTTAGTGTTTCCGTTAAGTTTCTAACGGAAGGAAAACAAAAATCGTTAAAAGGATTGTTAACAAGTTAGAAAAATAACTTGAGGAAATAGAATAAACCCTTGGAAGACCTTAAAGTTAAAAAGTTAACAAGAAAGAATAAGATTAGAAATTTCAGTTAGTTTCCTAACAGAAAAGGACTAAACTGAAAAGAATTAAAGTTAGAAGGAATAAAAAGGAAACCTTTGAAGTTAGAAGGGCCTAAGTGATTAAAAAGAGAAACTTAGGGGACCTTATGAACAAAAACCAAAGTCCAATGACCTTTCTGTAATTAAAGGAAACCTGAAGGACTGAATTGTAATTAATCCAAAGTTAAGGGACCAAGTTACAATTAAACTAAAGTCAAGGGACCTCCCTGCAATTAATCCAAAGTGGAAGGACTAAATTGCAATTGAATTAAAATTGAAGGACCAATCTGCAATTAATCCAGAGTTGAAGGACTAAATTGCAATTAAACCAAAGTTGAGGGACCAAATTGTAATTAACTCAAAGTCAGAGGACTTAATTGCAATTACATAAAGTTAAAGGACTGACTAGTAAATTAAAGTCAGAAACTTAAACGTAAAGAAAGAAGTAACGAAGTAAAGAAGTTAAACTGCATCTCTCAGTTAACTAAGAAGAAATAGTTAACAATATAGAGAGTACTAAAGTAAATTACTCCGTGCCTTGTAGATTTGCACAGAGGGGAGATTGCGAGGAAAAAGCAATTCAGGTAAGGGATTACGTTCCTTACAGTATTTGAACTCCTGTTTATTGGAATTCGGTATTTCTTTCTAAAGACAGCTATCAGTATGGCATGATAGTATTTGAATGAACTCTGCGTTATTAAACGTTCCTTGAAATAATCTATACTTAGTGATGTCCCCATCGATCTACTAAGTATCGAAGTTTGAAACTTGTATCACATACTTGTACCATGGTATGTTCTAATTTTAACTTGTAAGTTAACTACTTACTTGTTAAGGCATCCAATGTCCAGTTAGAAAAGACATTGACGGACAGTCCAGTTAGAAAAGACTCGTCCTTAAACTAGGGATTGCATGAGTGATCACATGCCTTCTCTCAGGAATTGTCTGATTACAAGGATGATTCTAGACCCCGAGCATATGTGTGTGGATACCATATATGTTTCGACCCACACTATTGGCTGAAGAAGCTAGGTGTACAAATTGTACCTTTGGCATTGAGGTTATAATGTACGTTACCAAGGAATTGACGGAAACTTGAATGAATCCCTTTGGATTGTAGTGCCATAATCCTTTGAAAGTGAATCTTAAAAGTAACAAGACTGTATTGTTCTGCAGCCTTGAATCCAAAAGTAACTGAACCTATCTTTGAAAAGTTATTCTAAGTATTCGTTCTGGTCGTCTCTCCTTAGTAACCGGAGAGGCCACGTATGAACTTACTGAGCATTCGTTCGCTCATCCCTTCTCTATAAATTTTGTTTTCAGGATTTAAGTAGAAGGACAAGACAAGGAAAGTAGCCGTGGGAAGACGGTGGATTGAAGATTCTTAATTTAGTAGTTTTAAGTACGCTTATTTATTTGATGTAAGTTGAAGTACATTGAAGGTTAAGGTTGTTGCCTACCAAGACATGTTTAAGTTACGCTTCCGCTATTGTTTTGAATTTATGATTAGTTAAGGGGCTGTTGTGAACCCTAAATTGAAGTATTTATTATTGTTATTTATTGATATTAAATGCCATTAAATGCTCAAGATACATTAAGAAAATTCGGGGTGTTACAGTAATAATCGTGGGTCTATGCATTCGGTCTGTTTTTCCCTTACTACTGGCCATAGTAAGGGCTTAGCATCCTATATTGGAGCAATACGCCTGATATAAGTGAATGCTAACTCGTGAACACCTCGTGAATCTTGTTCTTGTGAATGACACTGGTTCCGTTAGTTTTGACTTTTGGGTCATTTGTGAAAATTTGACTTTAGGGGCCTTTTTGTTAAAAGTGAAACTTGAGGGGCCTAAGTGCAATTTTTGGAAACTTGAAAGATAAACTTGTTTGGTTTCCTTCTCTGGGTCATTTTCACCCAAATTCATTACTGTAGACACCCCGCCTTGGACCTCTCACTTTGATTGCATACAAAGTATTTTTATTTAACTCATTTTCGTTAATTTCTGTTACTTCGGTTAAGTTCCTAACTGATTCCGTTAGTTTTGGACTAAACTGCATAACAGAGTTAACTTTAGGGTAATTCTGTCATTCTGTCCTTTTCTGCCGCGGGCGCTTCCGGAACTGTTAACGGGCTGCGCGCGCGTCTCGCCCTGAAAGCGGGACTCGCGCGCTTCCCATTTTGGCAGTAACGGATTGCACCATATTTCCCTCCCTTTTCTTATTTGCAACATCTCTTTCTTGATCACAAAAGACTTCTTTTCTCATCCACATTCATCCCCCTAGTTTTATAACCTCCAATCCCATTATTCTAGCCATCTCTTTAAACAAAATAATTCATTTTTATTTTATTTGATTTTCTTTTATTTCTTTTATTTATTATTTTATTTATCTTATTTCTATTGGTCAATCTCATCTCACATGGATTGACCAATTTCCCTCCAACGTTTCCCTCTCTTTTTTACCTATAAAAACCATCATCTTCTACCTTAGAAATGGACTCTTTTTACACTCTTTGGACCGGAATCTCACATTTTCACTACACCTACACTATACACAATTCTCTACACAAATTCTCCAACAAGAGTTTCTATACAACAAATTGTTCTACAACAATTTCATTACAACAACAACACTTTCAAGTCAAGGTTCCAAGTCCTCTTTCTCAAGGTACAACTCCATTTTCTTCCTTTGTTTTCTTCTTCTTGATGTATGCAATCCCCATTAATGGGACATGACCAACATGACTACTTCACATATTGAAGTTAGTTAAGGTTATCTCCCTACATTTTAATCTTAACTTTAATTCACCATGTTAATTTCTCTTCATCTCTTAATGTAATTCTTTAACATTACTTGTTACATGTAATCTTTATCATTAAATAAATAAAATAATTCTATTTTATTTCCCCTTTATTTCCCCTTTTCTTCTCATCACAATTGTTAGCACATTTATATTTAATTAATTGAAGGACATGTAAATATTAGAACACCAATAGTAGCAAGACCCGCGTAAGCGGGGCGGAGTGGGTGTTTAAGTACTTCCCACTCCGTCACCTAACCCCCGAACCCTACTCTCCCGAATCTCTGGTTTTGTACATAAATTAAGCTATTTCTAGGTTTTTCTTATGTTCCTTTAAAAACATAGGTGGCGACTCTAAACAATCTAAAACAAGTTAGACATCCTAGGATAATTCACCGCTCTAGCCAAGTTGTGGTTTCCCGGGGTATCTACAGTGGCGACTCCGCTGGGGAAGATTTAGAGGGTTAAACTTGCGTTCTTAACTTTTGGTGTTCTTATTACTGTTTTCTGGGCATTCTGGTAAAAAGGGTGGGAAGCGCGCGCCTCTGGCCTTCTTGGCCTAAAGCGCGCGCGTCCGACCCCAATTACCAGAATCGCCCGCCTCCTTTCTTGTCCTTCAATTCCATGTTTCTGTGCTAACAATTACTGCAGGGGAAAGAATTTTTTATTTAGGGTCAAGGCAATCCCTTGAACCCACTGATTCGCAGGTACTGCCCAGAATCGGGCGCCTCTGCCCCTCTTTGTCTACCGCGCTCGCCTTCCGCATAGGCCACCCAATGCGCGCGCTTCTGGGCGCATTCCCAGAACAGAACAGTGCACAGAAAACAGAATAGAGCAGAACGACAATGTGTGGGCACCGGGCCTGCACAGAACTTCTTTTATTTTCTGTTTGTTTTATCGGTCACACGGGTGATTCGAAAGTTGTAATTATGTGCTTATTTGTTTTTTTTTATTTTGAAAAAAAAAAAATGTTTTGTCACATGTTAGACCTCACACTACATGCACATATTCTTATCAATTGCTCACAATCGAGTCGCACAAGTCCAACGCCAAACCCGTCGAGGCCCGTCCTAGGAAGTTTCAAGCTCCACCCGACCTTGACTCTTCCGAAGCGGTAAACCTCAGCCCGTGGCGTAGTTCACGACTACATGCCGGGGGTGACCTTTAAGCCTCATATTCAAGCCGAGCACAAACCACACAATTCTAGTTTAGGGTCTAACACTCCGTGACTCAAGTCGGTTTTCATGTACCGAGATTTCCCTAAACTAATGTCTTCAAATCATAAATGCCAACTTGTTGAAATGGACGAAATAAAACTCCGTCCCCAAAAGTGGCTATCTTGGACGAAAATAAAAAATCCGTCCCCGCATGTATGATTTACTACATTAATTTAGTTTAATCCCGTCACATGTAGGTATCACAAGCGTGATGGAATCCGATGAGTATATGGGACCGCGAGAAGGTCTATATACTAGTGTGACAATCCCACTATTTTTTCTAGAAACCCCAAAAAGGACTCCGTCCTTCCGAGTTTGTAAATAAATAAAAAAAAAGAGTCATTTTTCTTTATGTGGTTGAGTCTTTTCTTGTTTGTGGGTGAAATCATTTTACTCAAAAGGTGTTTGTGGGGCCATCCTAAGATCGACCGTGTTCTCTCAATAGGTCCAATGGCTTCAAACGGCAACGACAACTGCATTCCCATGTCCAACGAAGGGTTATTCCGCATGGTGGAAGCATTGAAAGGGAAAGTTGATACACTAGCCGAGAATGTCCGCCGCAAGGATGATTTATGGCGAGCCCGTTACGAGCATGTGAAAATGGCCCACAAGAAAGAAGTTGCTAAACTCAAGAACCGATTGAAAAGGGCTCACGGGTGAAAGAAAGGTCCAAAGCATTGTTACCGGTTTGGTCAACACTCTCATGTCCTACATTGACCAAAGGCTTAGTGGGATAAATTTGCACAAGGGCCCAAACACCGATCTTCATCAAGCTTCTCTCCTCATGAACACAATGGAGGCTCTTCCCGAAAAGTTCAAGATGCCCGATATTGGCAAGTTCAACGGAAACTCTTGCCCCAACGCTCATGTCGACTCCTACATTTAGGCCATGCTACGAAAGAAAGTGTCTCCTCAAATAATGGCACAATGCTTCCCGCTTACTCTCGAGAGGGTCGCAAAAGAATGGTATATGGGTCTTCCAGTTTCCACCCGCCTCAATTGGGATGCCGCTATGCTTGCCTTCAAGTCACAATATCAAGGCAACTCCATATTCCGCCCCTCCAAGAAGGAACTGGAGAGCACCGTGCAAATGGGTAATGAATCATTTGGGGACTTCTATTGCCGTTGGAATGACAAGCTAGCCGAGATGGTTGATAGGCCTTCCAAGAAGGAACAAATGGACATCTTCTTGAAGTGTTTGAAAATGGACTACCGCACTCATCTTAGTGGGGCTTTTCACTCCGATTTTTCAAGCATGTATGATGCGGGGGTTAGAATTGACTATTTGCTCCGAGAAGTGGCCGAGTCCTCCTATGACACAAGCTTCAACGACAAAGGGTTCCCAAACAATGACACGGAAGAATGTAGTGACATGGAAGACTACAACGACAATGAGGACTACAACGACATGGGGGATGACGACAACAATCTCCGTTTCTCTTTCTCTAACTAGAGATAGGATAAAAAAAAAAGAGTCAAAAGTCCTCTAATGTGTGCATTAATGTTTTCTCTCGTCCAATGTTAAATTTTGAGTCAATCATTAAATAAAAGTCGTTCTCGTCCTCATACACTCTTCCAAGTTGTTCAATCTAATTCTTGGCAAAATGATGAAAAAGTGTCTAAACAAGTTTTGGAACGAAGGCCATCGCTTGAACGCCTAGGGGCTAAACATCAACGAAGGCATCAACAACGAAGACATCAACAACGACGGAATCAAGACAAAGAAAGGTGGAGCAACGATCATGAAGCAAAGTTTTCAAAAGGAAAAAAAAAAGGGGGGGGGGGGGCTCGCTAGGTTGAAATCCTCAAATCAACCTAGGCAAAAGTTAGAGCACAAAAAAAAAAAAAAAAAAATCCCCCTCAATCAAAGAAGTACAAGATCAACATCATTCCACCGATGAAGGACGAAGCAACAACCATCACGACGAATGGAGAATCCACAAGAACTACGGTGACCTGAGCCTCTACACTGGAGGAATGTAGGCAACCTGCGGGTCCGGTCTCATGCAAGAAAGAAGATATGTTTAGCCCTAGCGCGTTATGGTGATCGGCCTTCATCTCGAATTTGTGAAGACATCTTTGTACGATTCATTTGCCAATGAATTAATCACCAAAAAGATTGAACAACTTTCTTAGATTTGGAATCATTTCGCGCTCCTTGTCGAGTCTAGGGACTTCTATTCTTTCTGCATACTCCCAATTTCTTGCAATCAAATTAGGGCTTTCCTTCTCTTCTCTCTTAATGACTTACTTTCCTTCGTGAGTCATTCAATTCAATAAAAAAAAAATACATGTCAATACTAGGGACACTTCCCTAGTCGAGTCAATGTCACTCATCTTTAGTGACAAAAGGTTTTCACCGCAAAATCACATGTCTCTCATCCTCAGCTAGAGTCAATGCACACTTCCTCATTAATCGAGTCAAAAATGAAGACGCAAAAGAGATGCCCGCTAGATTGAAAACCCGAAAGGGCGGTCTAGGCAAAAAACAGGGTACGTCATAAAAAAAAATGAGAGAGTGAGAGAGAGAAGGGAAAGAGAAATGGAGATCTCTGGCCTCTAAAGAAGACAACTACACGAGCTCTACATTGGATCTCCTCAGCAAGTCAATTCCCACCGAGTCAACTTTGGGATTGCAAAAAGCTCGACAAGATATGGCACCATCAAAGGTTGTCTTGGGTTATTGGTATCATTCTCCAGCAGTATGCATTCTTGGGTTCATGAAAAGAAGGCCCGTGGTAACCAAGACCCATCCGAGAACGAGCCCATCACAAAAGGGCACGAGGTTGCACAAATAACCCATAGCTAGTCAATTGGCTTGGGCAGCAAATAGCAACAACATGTGTCTCAGCTTTCAAAGCTTCTTCAAGTATGTGCTTCTAAAGTACGCCGAAGGGCTCCTGAGAAATGGAGTAGCTCTTGCCATGTCCTCTCATGTTTGTTCCCTCGCACGAGGATGGGTCACTCTTGCTTTTCTCAACAAATGGTAACAACCTAGGGGCTATATGACCCGAGAACAAGGGCTTCTTTTGACAATCAACAAGCCCTAGGGGCTATGCTCGAAAAATATGTGTGAGACTATCCTCAAAGTCTCTCAAAAGGGATGTCAAAAAGCCCTCTTGTCACGTGTGCCCGTGCTCGTTCCCCCAATCAAGGATGGACCTTTCTCGCAATCAATGATGGCACTCTAGGGGCTACGGTCAAGTCTTAAAGGCTCCCTCGGCAAAGAGCAATTAACTCCCCAGCAGTATCCCCAGCCAAGTCATGTGCAACATTGGAAGCTTCCTCAATTCGGCACCGAAGGTCTCAACGGGCTTCGCAATCTACAATCTTTTGGGCTACGGCATTACAGTAATTCAAGCAAAGGGTAGTATTAGGGCTTCGCGACCGACAGTCTTTTGGGCAACAATACTCGAGCAAGTGCAATGTGGAGTAGTCTTATGGCTCCATGAGAACAATCAAGATTCAAGGGTCTCTCAACACTTCAAGTCAAAGGCCTCTTGGTTTTAAATGAAGACTCCGATGTTATGAATGAAGTTGATGATTTTTGTTAGAACTCACAGCGAGATGTTGAAGGATGTCTTAGAGAAAAGGAAAAAGATTCAATATGCTAAACTCTAATCAAAACAGGGTTATAGCGGGAAATGCCACGGCCAATCCCAATGTTTCTGCAATTCAGCACCCCCTTCTCCAAGATCAAAAGCACAAGGTGCAGCTCAGATAAAGTTGGGCCACAACACTAGTTGCATCCGAAGATCCGTCATTAGTTCAACTCAAGAAGAGTCAAGCAAGCATACTCATTTGAGACTTTATCACGCCAAGACCTTATCCTCCGCGACCTCGACGGCACCGCAAGACATTACTGCATCCTTTGACATAAGCCCTCAGCCATTTGGGTATCGACCACAATGAGGCCATTCATCTCCCCAGTAAGAGCAAGAAGGAGATCTCTATCAAGAATTTTACCAAACAGTACATCCGCTCTCAATGCCGAGCCAATCACGAGATAATTTGGGGTTTTACAATGAAAGGTCTTCATATCCCGCCATCTATAAGCCCACGACACTTGGGGCTTTGCAATCTCTCGAAGCTTGGCATCAACGATCTCCTCTTGGGGCTTGCTCGCTACAACAACAAAGGGCGATTTACTCGAATGGGCCAAGAGCTGATTTATCTTGGAGCTATGCAAGTCCCTCAAAATTTGGCATCAAAGGCATTCTAGGGGCTTTACAATCAGCAACCCCTCATCTCGGCATCAAAATCCTTTTGAAGCCCTATAATCGACAAATCTCTTGGGGCTAGACATCAATCTTCGTTGGGCACACCGGCGACAACAGAATTCAAGCGAGGCAATCCGGACTTCGACTGAACATGACTTGATCTTGGGTTGGCTTCACAAGCACACAATGGTTAAAATGGTTCACCCACGAACTAAAAAAAAAAAAAATCTTTTCCTCACATGTGTGCATATTCTTTCCTTTCTAATCTAAAAAAAAAAAAAAGATTTTTCTTTTTCTTTTTCTCCTTCTATGTGCAAATGTATGTGCTTTACTTTGCTTTGCTCCTAGCTTCTCCTCCAGCATTCTCCATCATCCTTGAACTACGCTGGTCTGATTCCCTTCAAAGGATACGTAGGCAGCCTTTGGCACGACCAACCCATCATTCAGAATGTCATCTCAACAACATTCCATCGAAGGCAACGGCAGTTCATCATCTTCATCAAAAGTATCAACATCCTTCGGCAATCCATCTCCAATCAAGCGGCAATGGTAAGTGAAGGTATGAATGCATCCGAGGCATTCCTCAAATCACACCGCGCACAAAATCACTTTCTCCATTCCTACAAAAGCTCTCTCTCATGCAAAACTGCTCTCAAATCACATTGCACCACGAGCACAATCTCTCTCTTCATGCATCTTCTTGCACAAACACATATACCTGCCAAGCACACACATAACATGTATCACCACGAAGTCAACAGCATCCGCTACCCAAGGCACTTCATCCCCAGCAGAAAATGGTCCACAGTCAACCATGCCCGCATCCCCGCAAAAGTCAACTGCAACACCAAACAGCACACGGCTTCAAAGCAGCAATTCGTCAAAGGTTCACTAACGGCCTCATCAACGGATTTCACTAACGGATTCGTCAACAAAGGTTCACTAACGGCCTCGAAGGTTCACTAACGGCCTCATCAACGGATTTCACTAACGGATTCGTCAACAAAGGTTCACTAACGGCCTCGAAGGTTCACAAACGGCCTCATCAACGGATTTCACTAACGGATTCGTCAACAAAGGTTCACTAACGTCCTCGAAGGTTCACTAACGGCCTCATCAACGGATTTCACTAACGGATTCGACAACAAAGGTTCACTAACGGCCTCGAAGGTTCACTAACGGCCTCATCAACGGATTTCACTAACGGATTCGTCAAAGGTTCACTAACGGCCTCATCAAATGGATTTCACTAACGGATTCGTCAACAAAGGTTCACTAACGGCCTCGAAGGTTCACTAACGGCCTCATCAACGGATTTCACTAACGGATTCATCAAAAGGTTCACTAACGGCCTCCTCAAAGGTTCACTAACGGCCTCATTCAAAGGTTCACTAACGGCCTCTTCAAAGGTTCACTAACGGCCTCCTCAAAGGTTCACTAACGGCCTCTTCAAAGGTTCACTAACGGCCTCAAGGTTCACTAACGGCCTCCTCAAAGGTTCACTAACGGCCTCATTCAAAGGTTCACTAACGGCCTCCTCAAAGGTTCACTAACGGCCTCAAGGTTCACTAACGGCCTCCTCAAAGGTTCACTAACGGCCTCATTCGAAGGTTCACTAACGGCCTCATTCAAGGGTTCACTAACAGCCTCACTTAACGGATTCAGCCGGCAGGTTTACCAATGGATCCTGCCACCCCCTCTACCAACAAAAGACGCTCACACAGGGAGCACACCCCTATCTCTAGAAATTTCAAATTACCTCTTTCATCGAGTCTTTGCTTTCTTTTCTTTCTTTTTCTTTGTCGATGTCCTCGGCGGGTGTTTTTACTTTCGTCGACGCGTTTTGCTTCGCAATCCACGTCGCCGAGGGGCTCTGTAGACACCCCGCCTTAGACCTCTCACTTTGATTGCATACAAAGTATTTTTATTTAACTCATTTTCGTTAATTTCTGTTACTTCGGTTAAGTTCCTAACTGATTCCGTTAGTTTTAGACTAAACTGCATAACAGAGTTAACTTTTAGGGTCATTCTGTCATTCTGTCCTTTTCTGCCGCGGGCGCTTCCGGAACTGTTAACGGGCTGCGCGCGCGTCTCGCCCCAAAAGCGGGACTCGCGCGCTTCCCATTTTGGCAGTAATGGATTGCACCTTATTTCCTTCCTTTTTCTTATTTGCAATATCTCTTTCTTGATCACAAAAGACTTCTTTTCTCATCCACATTCATCCCCCATAGTTTTATAACCTCCAATCCCATTATTCTAGCCATCTCTTTAAAACAAAATAATTCATTTTATTTTATTTGATTTTCTTTTATTTCTTTCATTTATTATTTTATTTATCTTATTTTCTATTGGTCAATCCCATCTCACATGGATTGACCAATTTCCCTCCAACCTTTCCCTCTCTTTTTTACCTATAAAAACCATCATCTTCTACCTTAGAAAGGGACTCTTTTTACACTCTTTGGACCGGAATCTCACATTTTCACTACACCTACACTATACACAATTCTCTACACAAATTCTCCAACAAGAGTTTCTATACAACAAATTGTTCTACAACAATTTCATTACAACAACAACACTTTCAAGTCAAGGTTCCAAGTCCTCTTTCTCAAGGTACAACTCCATTTTCTTCCTTGTTTTCTTCTTCTTGATGTATGCAATCACCATTAATGGGACATGACCAACATGACTACTTCACATATTGAAGTTAGTTAAGGTTATCTCCCTACATTTTAATCTTAACTTTAATTCACCATGTTAATTTCTCTTCATCTCTTAATGTAATTCTTTAACATTACTTGTTACATGTAATCTTTATCATTAAATAAATAAAACAATTCTATTTTATTTCCCCTTTATTTCCCCTTTTCTTCTCATCACAATTGTTAGCACATTTCTATTTAATTAATTGAAGGACATGTAAATATTAGAACACCAATAGTAGCAAGACCCGCGTAAGCGGGGCGGAGTGGGTGTTTAAGTACTTCTCACTCCGTCACCTAACCCCCGAACCCTTCTCTCCCGAATCTCTAGTTTTGTACATAAATTAGGCTATTTCTAGGTTTTTCTTATGTTCCTTTAAAAACATAGGTGGCGACTCTAAACAATCTAAAACAAGTTAGACATCCTAGGATAATTCACCGCTCTAGCCAAGTTGTGGTTTCCCGGGGTATCTACAATTACGTTGCTTCCTCTGTTCTGAAAAGCTAGGGTTAAAGTTTACCCTATTCTCGACTCCTCGAGTTTAATTATCCCTCTGTTCTTGATTCTGATCCCGGATTAATATTCGTGGCGTTGAATAGAGCGTTCCAGGCCGAATAGAAAATTATTTGGGTTGCTTTGATTTTTGACTAGGTAAGTTATTAGCTCCCCCTTGCTTGTAATAACATGCATAAATGTTATTCTCGATACTTGTGAATGTTAATTTCGTGTTTGGGATGATTTTTGTGGTACTTGTAAATTTGGGACAAAGGGAGTAAAACCCTACTGTGTGAAATGATGAAAGAACTTGGAAAGTATAGTTTTTACATGTTATGCCTTTTGTGAATTGTTAAATTGTTATTAGAAAGTTACTCATACGCTTGGGGACGGACAATTCTAAGCCTGGAAAGAAAATTGGGGTTTGCTGTAATTTGGACCAGGCGCCCGCCCGGTTAGTGACCAGGCGCCCGCCCATTTGGCCAGAAAGTTATGGGTTTCAGAAATCTTGGATGAGCGCCCGCCCGGTCCTCCTTGAGCACCCGCCCAGTCCCCTGTTCCAAATAAAGTGTTTTAAATCCAAATTAAATTGAAAGTTTATCCCTCCTAAGGCATATAGTCTTGGTATAAGATGTCCTAGCAAGTGTAATTGTACCTTTTGGGGGCATTAGAACTTAGTCTTGAACATTAATACTTATAGAACTCAAATGAGAACTTAAGTATAAGAGTAGTAACTCTTCTTTATGTCTTGAAAGTGCTATGAACAAGAACTAATGTGTTATACTTGTCTTGAAACCAATGATTGTGCACCTTAGGGGCATTAGAACAAAGTTTTAGACTTGAATATCCTAAGAATAGGATTAAGATTTTGTAAGAGTAAAGGTATAACTCTTATACATGCTTGAATGTCCAAAGATTGGAATTATAACTTGAAGTATAAGACATTTAAAATCTTGAAAATGGCTTGAACATCCAAAGAATTGGATTAAGACTTGAATATAGGATAATAAAATCTTGTACTTGACTTGACACCAATACATATGTATGGTAGTGAACTTGAAAGTGCTATGAACAAGCACTAACTCGTATGAGACATGTTCTTGTTGTGTATGTGCAAACATTGCATATAGTTGCTTGATAACAAGGTGACTTCTTGATTACTTGAAGCATGTTCCTTGTTGAGCTAGTCCACTACTTTTGGATTAGTTCTTCTCCCGTAGTTCAAGTAAATATCTACTTGTACATTCTTGTGTGAGTCCAGCTGGTTCTCCTTACTTGTTCGGAAATATATAGGTTCACGCTTGTCGCGAGAGCTGGGGCTTAAGTGACAATCGGGTCCCTATGTATTTGCGCTTGACCCCTTACTACCGGCCATAGTAAGGGCATAGCTTCCTTAGTTGGAGCAATAAACCTGACTTAAGTGAATGCTAAACTCTTGAACACCTCGTGAATACTCGTGAGTCTTGATATTGGGAATGACACTGGTTACCGGGTCTTCTGATACATACTGAATAATCAGTTTCTTGTTATTGATCGTGATTGTCAAAGTAATACAAGCTACGACAACAATGGTATTCTTGGGAGGAATAAGGAAGGAAGCAATATCCTTATAACTTGCTTGTTTAGCCTTATGTGCTACTTGATGAGTGGCTTAGCCTCTCATATACTTGTTACTTGATGATACTTGATATATGATTACTTGAGTATCTACTTGAATTGCATGATAACATGTCATGTAGTTGCATCTAATAGCTTACTGAGATTTATCTCACCCCGTTTCTTGTTTAATTGTTTTCCTTAGATCAAAGGAAGGATAGTGCGCAGTGAGGCTCGACTTAGCTGGGAGCTTACTTCGCAGGTCGTGATTCTTTTGGGGCTTGTGTCCTTTTACACTTGGTGAGGACGATGTATTGGGTTGTATAACTCCTTATTTTTGGGGTAGACAGTCTTGTTCAGTTCTTGTTATTACTAGACATCTTGTATAGTACTCTTGATGCCAGCTTATGTGCTAGGCATGTTTCCGCTGTGTATGTATTTAAGTTTGGTTTTAAATTTTCTTGTCTAGAACTCGTGGTGTGAGCTAGTATAGTTCATTACTCTTGAGTATATATATCATGTCCGTTTGTTATAAACAGATGTCATCCAGTTTCTTGTTAAGTTTCTTGTTCCTCGTTAGTCACGCGCATCAGGGTTCGAGGTTCTATTAGGGGATCCCGGGACCTGGGGGCGTGTCAGCTTGGTATCAGAGCTACCCTGGTTTAGCTACCCTATTTAGCTACCTTAGTTTTCTCTAAGTCTGGATAGGGTCTATGGCCTAGGTATGGGTGAGTCTTGGGGTGTTATTAACGCCGAGTGTTTACCTACAGGTACAATGAGTTCTGAAGGTACCAGTGGTAGTAATCAGCTGAGATCTATAACTCCTCAAGCAGAGATGGCTGATAATATGGACTGGGATTATCCTAATCGACTTACAAGGTTCTTGAAGTTGAAACCTCGTAGCTTTGATGGGGAATTTGATGCTAAGAAGGTAGAGGAATGGATCGAGAGTATTGAGAAGATCTTTACAGCCTTGAGATGTGCAGATGGTGATAAGGTAACCTTTACAACTTTTAAACTTGAGAAAGCCGCTGAACATTGGTGGCAAGTGTTGAATAAAAGCTGGGAACTGGAAGGAGTACCTCAGACTTGGGAAAATTTTCTTAAAGCATTCAAGTCACAGTTTATTCCAACAGTGGTCCAAGACAGAAAGGAGATGGAATTTCTTAATCTGGAGCAGGGAAGCTTGTCAGTGGGGCAATACTCAACCAAGTTCAAAGAATTGGCGAGGTATTGTGATCACTTAGTTCCAAACGAAATCAAGAAGGCACATAGATTTGTTAAAGGGTTGAGGACTGAGTATAGGAAGCAACGTCTTTCTTTACAGCTTACTAGTTATCATCAAGCAGTGGAGAAGGCTTATGCTATTGAAAATGACATTGAGGAACATAAGGTGAAGTTGGGAACAGCCATGACTGGTCGTGTATCAGAAAAGGCTCAGGGATCTGGTTCTAAAGGTGGTAAATCTAACCGCCAAGATCGTCGATTCCGACAACCAACTGAAAGTAAAGGTAGTATATCAACTGGTTCGAGGACAACAGTTCAAGGTTCCAGGAAAGTATGTGGTTTTTGTTCGAAAGAAGGCCATTCTGAAGATAAGTGTTGGCTAAAGTAAGGAAAGTGTTTAACTTGTGGTGAATCTGGGCACTTTGTCAAGAATTGTCCTAAAGGAAGAGGAAGTCAAGTTGGGGGTACAAGTCAACAGGCTTCAGGTTCCAAGAGAGATAGTGGGGGTCGACCAAAAGTTCAGGGTCGAGTGTTTGCTCTAGATCAGCAGGGTATAGCTGAGTCTTCTGCGGTCATAGGAGGTACTATATTACTTTCTAGTACGAGAGCGCGAGTCTTGATAGATCCAGGCTCATCTCATTCTTATGTGGCATCTCATTTTGTGTCGCATTTGCATGTTCTTCCTGATTCTATGCCTTATGTGCTAGAAGTATCTTCTCCTATGGGAGATTGCATGTTTGCTTCTGAGGTTTACAAGAAATGTGAGGTTCTTGTGGGTGATCATGCCCTTCTTGCTGACCTAGTCATGTTACCTATAAGGGACTTTGACGTAATTCTTGGCATGGATTGGCTTTATGTGCATCATGCATCTGTTGATTGTTATAGAAAAGTAGTAACTTTTTCTATTCTTGGTTTGCCTGATTTTAGCTTTGAAGGTGATAGGCCTTTATGTGCTATACATATTATTTCTGCTTTAAAAGCTAGAAAACTTTTATCTCGTGGTTGTGCCGGGTATCTCGCATGTGTACTTGACCAGAGTTTATCTGTTCCCAAGATGGAAGATATTCCTGTTGTGTCTGAATTTGCAGATGTGTTCTCTTCTGAGCATAGCATGCCACCTGATCGAGAGCTTGAGTTCTGTATTGAGTTATTACCAGGTACAGCACCAATCTCTAAAGCACCTTATAGAATGGCTCCAGCTGAGTTGAGAGAGTTAAAAACACAGCTTGAGGAATTGCTTGAAAGGGGCTTCATTAGGCCTAGTGTATCACCGTGGGGTGCACCAGTGTTGTTTGTCAGAAAGAAAGATGGGACTCTGCGATTGTGTATTCATTACAGAGATCTTAATCAGGTAACTATCAAGAACAAATATCCGTTACCTCATATTGATGACTTGTTTGATCAGCTTCAAGGTTCAGTAGTGTACTCGAAGCTTGACTTGAGAAGTGGTTATCATCGGTTGAAAATCAGATCTGAGGATATACCAAAGACAGCTTTTCGTACCAGGTATGGGCATTATGAATTTATTGTTATGCCATTCGGTTTGACAAATGCTCCAGCTGTATTTATGGATTTGATGAATCGTATCTTCAAGCCATATCTTGATTGTTTCGTGGTGGTATTCATTGATGACATTCTTGTGTATTCTAAATCACGGGCTGAGCATGAACAACAACTCAGAGTGGTATTGCAAGTTCTTCGTGAGAAACAATTATTTGCAAAATTCAGCAACTGTGCTTTCTGGTTAGAAGAGGTTTCATTCTTGGGACATGTTGTGTCTGCTACTGGTATTGCAGTAGATCCTTCCAAGGTTGAAGCAGTTGTAAACTGGAAGAGGCCAACTACAGTGACAGAGATCCGTAGTTTCTTGGGTTTGGCTAGTTATTATCGGAGGTTCATTGAGGGATTCTCCAAGATTGCTACTCCATTGACTAATATGACTCGAAAAGCTATTTCTTTTGAGTGGAATGACAAATGTGAAGCAAGTTTTCAGGAGTTGAAAAGGCGTTTGACTATAGCTCCAGTCTTGGCTTTGCCTAGTGGTTCTGAGCATTTCATGGTTTATACTGATGCTTCTAAAGAAGGATTGGGTTGTGTTTTGATGCAAGATGGCAAGGTAATAGCTTATGCTTCTCGAAAATTATCTCCTTATGAAAAGAACTATCCTACTCATGATTTAGAGTTGGCTGCGATTATTTTTGCTTTGCATAAATGGAGGCATTACTTGTATGGAACCAAATTTGAAGTCTTTACTGATCATAAGAGCTTGAAGTACTTGTTTTCTCAAAAAAGAACTTAACATGAGACAACGTAGATGGATGGATAAATTGAAGGATCATGATTGTACAATCCTTTATCATCCAGGAAAAGCAAATGTGGTGGCAGATGCACTGAGCAGAAAGACTTATATTTCTTGCCTGATGATTCGTGAATGGAAGATGGTTGAAGACTTGTGTGATTGGAGTCCTTGTGAATCAAATCATGGAGTTATCTTTGCTAATATAAAAGCTACTTTAGACTTACTCCAACATATCAAAGAAGCTCAGGTAATTGATTCTGAATTGCAGAAAATCATTAGTGGAATGAATGAAGGAAAGCAACCAGATTTTTCTTTAAACAATGATGGAATTCTTACCTTTCGAGGCAGAGTTTGTATTCCAGTTGATCCTGAGATTAAAAAGAGAGTTCTTGAAGAGGCTCACAAAGCCAAGTATACTATTCATCCTGGAGGCACAAAAATGTACCAAGACTTGAAGAAACATTTCTGGTGGAATAACATGAAAAGAGAAATTGCTGAGTATGTGTCCAAATGTTTGACTTGTCAACAAGTAAAAGTGGAACATCCATATCCAGCAGGTTTGTTGCAACCATTGGAAATTCCAGAGTGGAAATGGGAGCATATTACTATGGATTTTGTGACTGGTTTGCCACGTACCAGACGAGGCCATGATGCTGTTTGGGTTATAGTGGACAGGTTGACTAAATCAGCTCACTTCTTGTCTGTTTCCATGGGATATTAATTGTCTCAGTTGGCATCTTTATATGTTCAGGAGATAGTCCGACTGCATGGGGTTCCTGTGAGTATTGTATCTGACAGAGATCCTCGTTTTATCTCTCGATTCTGGCAGGCTCTTCAGGGTGCTATGGGTACTAAATTGAATTTCAGTACTGCTTTTCATCCTCAATCTGATGGGCAATCTGAGAGACTTATACAGATTCTCGAGGATATGTTACGTGCTTGTGTTGTGGATTTCAAAGGCAGTTGGGATACTCATCTTCCTTTGGCTGAATTTGCGTATAACAACAGTTTTCAGTCTAGCATTGAAATGGCTCCATATGAGGCTCTTTATGGCAGAAAATGTCGATCTCCTATATGCTGGGATGAAGTGGGAGAAGCTAGACTCTTGGGTCCTGAAATGGTTCAACAATCAGTTGAGAGTGTGAAACTCATTCGAGATCGATTGCGCACAGCTCAGAGTAGACAAAAGAGTTATGCAGATCATCATAGAAGAGATCTTGAATTCCAGGTAGGTGACTTTGTATTCTTGAAGGTCTCTCCTCGTAGAGGTATAAAGAGATTTGTGAAGAAAGGAAAGTTATCTCCTCGTTATATCGGTCCATTTGAAATTCTTGAAAGAATTGGGAAGTTGGCTTATAAAGTGGCTTTACCACCTTCTTTATCTGGTATTCATGATGTATTCCATGTATCTATGCTTCGCAAGTATATGGCTGACGAATCGCATGTTCTTGAGTATGAGGCTACTCCATTTCAGCCTGATTTGTCTTATGAGGAACAACCTGTTGAAATTCTTGACTGGAAAGAGCAAGTCTTGCGTACCAAAAGGATTCCTATTGTGAAGGTCCTTTGGAGAAATCATGAAATTGAAGAGGCTACTTGAGAAACTGAGAAAGAGATGCGAGATAAATACCCGAACCTATTTGAAAACTTTGGTATGTAAAATTCGTGGGTGAATTTTCTTTAAGGTGGGGAGGATGTAACGCCCATCCTTATTCTCGTTAAATATTTGACCTATTTGTTAAATACATGAACTTGCATATTATGTGCTAGTTTTACTTGGGTTAATTTATTAACTGCTTTAGAATATTAAGGCGGTTAAATGATTAGTTTTGACTTTTGGGTCATTTGTGAAAATTTGACTTTAGGGGCCTTTTTGTTAAAAGTGAAACTTGAGGGGCTTAAGTGCAATTTTTGGAAACTTGAAAGATAAACTTGTTTGGTTTCCTTCTCTGGGTCATTTTCACCCAAATTCATTACGTTGCTTCCTCTGTTCTGAAAAACTAGGGTTAAAGTTTACCCTATTCTCGACTCTTCGAGTTTAATTATCCCTCCGTTCTTGATTCTGATCCCGGATTAATATTCGTGGCGTTGAATAGAGCGTTCCAGGCTGAAAAGAAAATTATTTGGGTTGCTTTGATTTTTGACTAGGTAAGTTATTAGCTCCCCCTTGCTTGTAATAACATGCATAAATGTTATTCTCGATACTTGTGAATGTTAATTTCGTGTTTGGGATGATTTTTGTGGTACTTGTAAATTTGGGACAAAGGGAGTAAAACCCTACTGTGTGAAATGATGAAAGAACTTGGAAAGTATAGTTTTTACATGTTATGCCTTTTGTGAATTGTTAAATTGTTATTAGAAAGTTACTCATACGCTTGGGGACGGACAATTCTAAGCCTGGAAAGAAAATTGGGGTTTGCTGTAATTTGGACCAGGCGCCCGCCCGGTTAGTGACCAGGCGCCCGCCCATTTGGCCAGAAAGTTATGGGTTTCAAAAATCTTGGATGAGCGCCCGCCCGGTCCTTCTTGAGCGCCCGCCCGGTCCCCTGTTCCAAATAAAGTGTTTTAAATCCAAATTAAATTGAAAGTTTATCCCTCCTAAGGCATATAGCCTTGGTATAAGATGTCCTAGCAAGTGTAATTGTACCTTTTGGGGGCATTAGAACTTAGTCTTGAACATTAATACTTATAGAACTCAAATGAGAACTTAAGTATAAGAGTAGTAACTCTTCTTTATGTCTTGAAAGTGCTATGAACAAGAACTAATGTGTTATACTTGTCTTGAAACCAATGATTGTGCACCTTAGGGGCATTAGAACAAAGTTTTAGACTTGAATATCCTAAGAATAGGATTAAGATTTTGTAAGAGTAAAGGTATAACTCTTATACATGCTTGAATGTCCAAAGATTGGAATTATAACTTGAAGTATAAGACATTTAAAATCTTGAAAATGGCTTGAACATCCAAAGAATTGGATTAAGACTTGAATATAAGATAATAAAATCTTGTACTTGACTTGACACCAATACATATGTATGGTAGTGAACTTGAAAGTGCTATGAACAAGCACTAACTCGTATGAGACATGTTCTTGTTGTGTATGTGCAAACATTGCATATAGTTGCTTGATAACAAGGTGACTTCTTGATTACTTGAAGCATGTTCCTTGTTGAGCTAGTCCACTACTTTTGGATTAGTTCTTCTCCCGTAGTTCAAGTAAATATCTACTTGTACATTCTTGTGTGAGTCCAGCTGGTTCTCCTTGCTTGTTCGGAAATATATAGGTTCACGCTTGTCGCGAGAGCTGGGGCTTAAGTGACAATCGGGTCCCTATGTATTTGCGCTTGACCCCTTACTACCGGCCATAGTAAGGGCATAGCTTCCTTAGTTGGAGCAATAAGCCTGACTTAAGTGAATGCTAAACTCTTGAACACCACGTGAATACTCGTGAGTCTTGATATTGGGAATGACACTGGTTACCGGGTCTTCTGATACATACTGAATAATCAGTTTCTTGTTATTGATCGTGATTGTCAAAGTAATACAAGCTACGACAACAATGGTATTCTTGGGAGGAATAAGGAAGGAAGCAATATCCTTATAACTTGCTTGTTTAGCCTTATGTGCTACTTGATGAGTGGCTTAGCCTCTCATATACTTGTTACTTGATGATACTTGATATATGATTACTTGAGTATCTACTTGAATTGCATGATAACATGTCATGTAGTTGCATCTAATAGCTTACTGAGATTTATCTCACCCCGTTTCTTGTTTAATTGTTTTCCTTAGATCAAAGGAAGGATAGTGCGTAGTGAGGCTCGACTTAGCTGGGAGCTTACTTCGCAGGTCGTGATTCTTTTGGGGCTTGTGTCCTTTTACACTTGGTGAGGATGATGTATTGGGTTGTATAACTCCTTATTTTTGGGGTAGACAGTCTTGTTCAGTTCTTGTTGTTACTAGACATCTTGTATAGTACTCTTGATGCCAGCTTATGTGCTAGGCATGTTTCCGCTGTGTATGTATTTAAGTATGGTTTTAAATTTTCTTGTCTAGAACTCGTGGTGTGAGCTAGTATAGCTCCTTACTCTTGAGTATATATATCATGTCCGTTTGTTATAAACAGATGTCATCCAGTTTCTTGTTAAGTTTCTTGTTCCTCGTTAGTCACGCGCATCCGGGTTCGAGGTTCTATTAGGGGATCCCGGGACCTGGGGGCGTGTCAGCTTTTCCCCCATTTTTATGATAAAATGTTCATCTTTAGTTTATGTAATGCTTTAGTTCATATATATGTCATTTTGGTTGAGTTTGGAATTTAATTGCATTTTTGTTCATCTTTTGTGATTTTTGAGAATGTTGGGATTTAAACCTTGATTTGGGTTCCTAGATGTTGTCATTTAGGTCCTATTCAAGTTTATAAGTTGTTTTGGTTCATGGTTATGCTTATTGGAAGTCTTGATTTTGAGTATTTGAGAAATGGTAAGAATTTGGTTTGTTTTGGTAAGAAACTTTGATGAACCCAGCTGAGATTTTACCCAGTTCGTCGACCGGGCACCCGCCCAGGTTGAGCCAGGCGCCCGCCTACCTGGCCAGTTTCTTCGACCAAACTTCTATTTCCGGTGAGCGCCCGCCCAAACCTTTCTGAGCACCTGCCCGCCCCTGTTTAGGCGCCCACCCGCCCCTGACTCCTGGCACTCTCTTTTGTTTGGTTTAGGCTCAGTTGGTATATTAGGTATAGACCTTGAGTATCACTCTAATTAATCTAAATAGACATTGTGGGATACTCTAGTGTTGAAAATGGTTCCTTCGTGAACAAATGTGTTATGGGATTTGATAAATTATTGTTTGGAAATGGTTGAGCACTTTATTATGTGTGGTTGGTTTTATTTCATCTTCTTGGTGATTATTTGGTATGGTTCCCTACTTTGGAATCATTAGTTGTTTATTTAAGCTAGTATTTATTACTTAGCATTTATTTGAAAGTCCAGCTGGTATTTGTGGTTGTGTCGGGCGATGGGGAACATTATGATGGCAACGAGCCGAGTCCATTATAGTGTTGTCCATTGTTTTGCCCTTGTTTTCCTCTTCCAGATTGGCCTTGGTTGAGATGAGCTAACTCCCTTTGGTGAGTATTCCAGCTAGTTGGTTTTGGGTTATGACTTTGTGTCATTTTCCCTTGCTACTATTGGTTCTTGGTTCCGGTACCGGGGTTTTCTCTTCAGCTATTATGCTACTATGAAGATGTTGATTGGTTGATTGTTGAAGCTGCGCAGCGATCCTTTATTTGGTTCTATCAGTTTGGGAAACCTTGGCTCAATATCCTTTGTTACTTGTTTATTTCCGCTGCTATCTGTTAACTGCTAATTGCTATGTACTATATGTGATTTATTATTGCTTATTGCATCATAGCATGTCATGTAGTTGCATTAGTAACTTATTGAGATTTATCTCACCCCCTTTCTTTTGTCTTTGTTTTTCCTTAACCCCCCCCCAGGAAGAAAGGATTAGTAGTCGCTGATCACGAGAAGGACGTCGAGTGTGGAAGTAGCTTTTGGGAAGGTTGTTTCGGTTTGCATTATTTAAATGTATAACCTTTGGGGATAGTGTCACCAAACATTGACGTCATTAAGAATTGTGTATTTTGTATTTTTGGGTATAAGCTTGTGGAGTTTATGCTAGTTGTATTTTGTTGTTGTCAAGCTTGGATTTATAAAACTTGTTCTATCATCTTTTGACATAAAATGGAATTTTTATCTTCAGTATTTTGGTAACGGTGTGTTAAGTCGACGTCCGGCTGGCGAGTTCCCGGCCCGCGGGGTCGGGGTCGCTACACACAACCTCAGTCTTCAAACTCTACTTTAACGATGTCTCCATCATCTGAGCCCTCTACTCCTAACACCTCTGCACCGCAAGTCTCCGCTCCTCCTACTGATCCCGAAGTCGCTGCCGGTATTAAGCTCTCTGATGTCCCACAACATCTCCACCCCTTCTTTGCTAATCTCATGCTACAGATCACCAAGCTCGAGGAACAAAGCCGTGCTCTAGAGAATCACAGCCAAGAGTTCAAAACCACCTTCAGACTGAAATGAAGAAGAAAGGTGTGGAAACTAGCTTCCACAACGAAGAAATGGTTTTCGTCGAGGACGAAGAGGTGCCCATCACCTATCCTTTTAATGATGATGCTATCCCTTTCAATGTGCCCAACTACAAAAAGTCCCTCCTCTAGTCTATGGAACTAGGGCAACCACCAGTAAGAATAAGGATCCTTATGAGTCGTCCACCGAGATGATCGGTAGTTACTTTTCCTCTATCAAGTTGCCTCATCCTTCATTGCCACTGAGCATTGGTGCCGCCATGCCTGCAATCTCCACCACTCCTCCCACCGTTCAAGTCAACTGCAGCTTGGATATCTCCCAACATCCTCTAGTGGTCGCCATACAAGAATAGATTCGCAAGCTCTCTGACACGGTTATCAAACAAGCTGCTCCTATCGTCAAGACTATTAACCCTAGAAATATGGGTGCTATCCCTAGAGAATTCAGGATGCCAAAGGTCTTCACTTTCCATGGCACTACCTGCCCTAAGACTCACCTTGACAGTTATGTGCTAGCTATGAGATCCCAAGATGCACCAATGAGCAGATGGCCTGAGTCTTCCACACCACTCTAGACGGAATTTCCCTCCTCTGGTTCTTAAGCTTGGATCCTTCCGAGAGAGCGACATGGGATCAAATAACCACCACCTTCTGTGAGAAGTACCAGTCAAACCTTGATTAGCACGTCAACCACACTAATTTGGAGTAAGACATGAAGCCAGTATCACTGGCACTGTAAAAGAAACTGCCAAAAGTGGGAATAACTCCTTCCACTATAAAACTCCGACAAGAACCGCTCCTAAAGCTAAGGAAGTCGTCGGTCAAGTAGGTATGGTTCAAGACAACTCCGTGTTTGATGTCCAAGCAGTTACAAGCAACACCCCATGTGAAAGAGAGCACTTTGATGACTTCGGCATGCCCACTGGCCAAGTGTTTGAGGTACTAATGAAGAAGGGTTTGATCAAGCCACTTGAAAACTATGAACCGGTAGTTAAGAGGGATGACCTTTATACGACCAAGTATTGAAAGTATCACAAGTACCAACGCCACAACACCGACAACTGCTTACAACTTAAGCATGCTATCTAAAAGATAATCACCGAATGTAAGATTGAGAGGCCTAAAGGTCCAAACACTATAGCAAATCCTCTCCCCAAAAATGGCGATGTCAACATGGTCGACATGGATAAAATAGGCCTACTGGAAATGGTTGACGCCTTTAAGCAACTGCAAATCAACATGGACACCATGTTCTATGGGTTATCAGCAATAAGGATGCTCCAGCCACTAGAAGGTTACCAACCTCGTCCGGGCAGCAATCTAGATGAAGCCTGAGTCTACCATCAAGTCACCGGCCACGCTATAGAAGAATGATTTGCTCTAAAATTAGTCATTTATGAGCTTATACATGATGGCTTAGTAGAAGATCCTAGGACTGCCCTTGCTAGGGCAAAAGAGGAAAAAGACCTCGCTAATATGACCGAACTCATTGTGGTTGATGGCGAGGCACCCGAGTTGATTCAGATAGTTCTTCAGAAATTGTTAATGATAGTGAATTTCCGTATTACTCTCTGTCTTTAACAGAATCAATTTCTCTTTCTCCAAACGAGAAGACATCTCCATCATCCTTAGTCAACTTCGTGGACATGATCGAAGACAAGACCGATAATGTTGACCCAAGGACATTGGTGTCACCCATGGTAGGCAAGCTAAAGAACTGGTGCACATACGTAGGACCTATGGCAACGACAGATTTCATGATCGAGAAGCTTGGACTTACCGCTCCCCCTGTCACTTCCCCTGTTGAGTCTCCTGTCAGTTACCCAAAGTCATCACCCTCCTCTAGGTTGTCTAGGTCCGATGTCATTACTTTTGAATACAAGTCCTCGTCCCAGTCTAACAACCTCATATCGGAAGACTATGAATTAGTCGCGAACACTGTCTTCCACTTCTCTCTAAATGAAAGTCTCGACCTCTCTGAGTATCCCAGTATAGCCGCTCTTATAAGTCATAAACTGACTAATCAACCTAATGATATACACATAGTTAATAATGATTCATTAAAAGAGGCGGACAAAAACAAACTTAATAACGAATACATAAAAAAATCAGAACAAGTTATTAATCAAAGGGAAAACCGAGCCCAAGCTGCCGATGAGGTGTTAACATGTCTGAATCTGGGGACAGACGACGAACCAAAGGAGACACATTTCAAGGTGAAGAATGGGAAACGTTGATCGAGCTGCTTAAGAAATAATTCGACATATTTGCATGGTCTTATAAGGATATACCGGGGCTGGACAACTCCAGCGTAGAGCACCGAATCCCGATAGCACCAGATGCCAAACCGGTAAAATAGAAACTTCGCAGTATCAAGCCAGAATGGTCTCTGCAAGTGGAAGAAGAAATCAAGAAACTACTCAGAGTGGGTTTCATTAGGGTGATTGAATATCCAACCTGGTTGTCGAATATCGTTACAGTCAAGAAAGCCAACGGCAAAGTCAGAGTTTGTGTGGATTTCCGAGATCTCAACAAAGCCAGTCCCAAGGATGACTTCCCACTCCCGAATATTGACATGTTAGTAGATGCCACTGCCAACAATGAAGTCAAGTCATTTGTGTATGGTTTCGCCGGGTACAATCAGATCAAGATGGCAAAAGAAGACCGAGAGAAGACCTCTTTCACTACACCATGGGGAACATACTATTATACTGTAATGCCATTTAGGCTCAAGAACACTGGGGATACCTACCAACGAGCGGTGACTGCCTTCTTTCATGACATGATTCACGAGGAAATCGAGGTTTACGTAGACGACATGATCATACACTCCAAGGGTTTTGACGGTCAGCACCTAATCGACTCGAGGAAGTTCTTTGATAGGCTACGAGAACACTACATGCGCCTAAATCCGGCCAAATGCACGTTTGGGGTAGTTCGAGGAAAGGTACTAGGATACATGGTCACGGAGCGTGGAATTGAGGCTGACCCGAAAAAGATTCAAGCAATTATGGAGATGAAGCCACCCCGTACAGAAACAAAGGTCAAAGAATTCATGGGAAGACTACAATACATTAGTCGTTTCATCAATCAGTTAACTACAGTTTGCGAACCGATCTTTAAGCTGATGAGAAAAATGCCGATGTAGAATGGAATTACGACTGCCAAGAAGCCTTTGAGCAGATCAATAGGTACCTAGTGAATACCACAATCCTACGCCTACCGCATAAGGAGAAGCCACTACTATTGTACTTAACGGTAACAGACACGGCCGTCGGGGCCACTTCTTCAGAAATCCTGAGCAAGTTAGAAACCCTAGTCCTGGGAGGAACTTGATACTGCGGCATGGCTACCTTGCCCATCACTCTTTCACCACAAAGTGCTACAAAGTCTTCATACGTGGGCGTAATCACATTATAGGAGAAATTAAAAACATGGTTGTCTTCGTCACAAAATTTGGCGACAGCGCGAAGTATGTTCTTATCTACTTTAACCTGGAAAAGCGACCAAAGGCACTTGATCTCAAATCTCCTATCAAAGGACTCCCGAGTAGATTTAGAAAGTCTCCTTATCCAGATATTCAAACCCTTAACAAATAGGTGTTAACGTTCTTCGGAAATCCTTGGGTGTCTCTCCATCGCAAGAGTGCAAAAGGGTCAAAATCTAGAGCAAAAACGAAGAAAACTGTTGTCTGCCCCGTCTACCTGCGGAGAATGCTGTTTAAATAGAGTTTGGAGTCCAAATCCTGAGCACACAAGGAAAATCTGACAAAAGCGTGTCAGAGCTTGGACTTTCCGCGCGGCCAGTCTTTCCACATGACTGGCCATGCGGCCACATTGTTCCCTGCTGGCAAATTTCAAGTCCGTCCCCACCTGGACTTCTCCTACGCCGGAACGGACCCATTTCAGACAATTTGAAGGTGGTAAACCACGGAAGAGGCTGAATAAAGAAGGAGGATGTATCCCAATCATGTGTATAATCTTCGCTTTGCCCCTAAGACTCATGCATTGTACTAAAATGTAAAATACTAAATGCTAAACAAAAATACTAAATAATTGCCTATAAAAAAGGCTCCAAAGTACATAAAAAAACAAATAAATAAAAGGTACATAAATCTGTTTCTCTCTCTCTCTCTCTCTCTACTAACAAGTGGAGGAAAATAAAAGACTACATCTAGTCTGAATCTACCTCTACCTCCTCCTCATCATCATCACCGACATCATCACTACGGCCCCTCTGCTGCACATAGTGGGACCCACCAGCTCCAGAACCTCTGCCTCGAACGGACCTCGAGCTATTAGCATCTGTAGGCGATCTCTCTCTATGCTGCGGCAGTACCACATCCCCCTGGCGGCAGGTGCAAGCACTGGCCAAGCTCTGAAACAAACGCTAAAAATGTTGCCCCTACGGAAAAAGCGAATGTAAGCCTCCCTAGTCACCTGAAAAGCAATGAACGTCAGCAAATGATGGATATGGGACGTGGGTGTTGTAGATACCCCGGGAGAGCCTACGGCTTGGCTAGAGCGGTGGAAGGATCCTAGGATGTCTAATTGATTTTATTTTGTAGAGTCGCCACCTATGTTTTTAAAGGAACATAAGAAAAACCTAGAAATAGCCTATTTTTTAATGTTACGAAACCAAAGATTCGGGAAGAGAAGGGTTCGGGGGTTAGGTGACGGAGTGGGAAGTACTTAAACACCCACTCCGCCCCGCTTACGCGGGTCTTGCTACAATTGGTGTTCTAATGCTAAAAAGTCCTTCTATTTATTAATATGAAAAGGTGCTAACGATTACAAGGGAAAGAAAAGGGAAATAAAAAGAGAATTGTTTTATTTATTGATTTATGCTAAGAATTACATGTTGAATTATTTCTAAATCATTACATTAAGAAATGATCAATGATTGAAATAGAGATTGGAATGTTGGGATGTAACCTTGGCCAAACTTCAATAGTGAAGTGGCCTTTTGGTTGTATCCCTTTTTATGGAGATTGCATACTCATTAGAGAAGTGAGAGATGAAGAAAACAAGTAAAGAGTTTTGACAAAGAGAATTAAAAGAGTTTAGAAGGAGAAAGTGAGAGTTGTACCTTGTGCTTGAATGGGGAAGAACCAAATTGTCTATAGTGACCACCCTTTGAAAATGGATTTTGTGTGTTTTAAAGTGTTTTTGATTCAAGAATTCCTCCTCCTCTTTTCAATGGTGGAATGAAGAGGTATTTATAGGTGTTAGGGAAGTGTTTGTGGTCACAAAGATGGCCCTTCCCCGGATTAAGCCAACACATAATGGCTTTGGGGGTTACAAATCAGAAGAGGAGGGAAATTTGGCAAAATCTGGGATCCTGGAGGTGGGAAGCGCGCACGTCCCACCCCCCCCCCCCTATGGGAGGCGCGCTCGTCCCACAAAGAAGGCCAAAGGCGCGCTCGTCCCACCTTCAGGAAATCCATATTTTAGCCCAAAAGTTAACCCCGTTATGCAGTTAAGTCCCAAAACTAACGAGATCAGTTAGAAACTTAACGAACACCACGAAAGTCAACAAAAAAAAAAGTAGAAAAAGACTCAAGGTTGACTTTGTCACTTAGTCAAATCCAAGACTAACGGAGTAAGTCAAGAACTTAACGGAAAGTAACAAAACATAACAAAAGAGAGGAAGATAGAGAATGTGTATGCAATCGGCACATGAGAGGTCCAAGGCGGGGTGTCTACAGAGCCCCTCGGCGACGTGGATTGCAAAGAAAAACGCGTCGACGAATGTAAAAAACACCCGCCGAGGACATCGACAAAGAAAAAGGAAGAAAAGAAAACAAAGACTCGATAAAAGTAGGAATTTGAAATTGCGATAGATAGAGGTGCGCTCCCTGCATGAGCGACTTTTGCTGGAGTGTTGTATTGGAGCTCATGGGAGCTTGTCTCGATATGGATCGAGTTGTTGAGTTGGGGCTCATGGGAGTTTGTCTCTATATGGACCGAGTTGCCGACTTGGAGCTCATGGGAGCTTGTCTCGATATGGACCGAGTTGCCGACTTGGAGCTCATGGGAGCTTGTCTCGATATGGACCGAGTTTCCGACTTGGAGCTCATGGGAGCTTGTCTCGATATGGACCGAGTTGCCTACTTGGAGCTCATGGGAGCTTGTCTCGATATGGACCGAGTTGCCGACTTGGAGCTCATGGGAGCTTGTCTCGATATGGACCGAGTTGTCGACTTGGAGCTCATGGGAGCTTGTCTCGAGATGGACCGAGTTGCCGACTTGGAGCTCATGGGAGCTTGTCTCGATATGGACCGAGTTGCCGACTTGGAGCTCATGGGAGCTTGTCTCGATATGGACCGAGTTGCCGACTTGGAGCCGCATCTGCTTATGTTGTTGACTTTGTGGGGTGTGGGCATGGTTGACCATTTTCTGGTGGGGATGAAGTGCCTTAAGTAGCGGATGCTGTTGACTTCGTGGTGGTACCTGTTATGTGTGTGCTTGACATGTATATGTGTTCTTGCAAGAAGATGCATGAAGTGTGAAATGAAGAGAGAGAAATTGTGCTCGTGGTGTGATGGGATTTTGGAACACCCTTGCAATGAGAGAGAAGTAAGAATGTAGAGAGTGATCTTGTGTGCGGTGTGATTTTGAGGAAAGCATTGGATGTATTCATACCTTCACTTACCGTTGCCGCTTGAGTGGAGATGGACTTCTGATGTCCGCGGAGGATGCTTTGATGGAGAATGTCCATTCTTTGAATGTTGATGAGAGAACGCTCTTGATGATGGGTTGGCGAGATGGTACTCTGGATGATGGGTTGGTCGTGCCAAAGGCTGCCTACGTATCCCTTGAAGGGAATCAGACCAGCGTAGTTCAAGGATGATGGAGAACTCTGAGGAAGAAGCTATGGAGCAAGGCAAAGTAAAGCACATACTTTTGCACATAGAAGGAGAAAAAGATTTTTTTTTTTTTTTTTTTGATTAGAAGGGGAAGAATATGCACACATGTGAGGAAAAGATTTTTTTTTTTTTTTTTTTAGTTCGTGGGTGAACCATTTTAACCATTGTGTGCTTGTGAAGCCAAACCAAGATCAAGTCGTGTTCAATCGAAGTCCGGATTGCCTTGTTGAATTCTGTCGTTGTTGCTGTGGTGTCCAACGAAATTGATGTCTAGCCCCAAGAGATTTGTCGATTATGGGGCTCCAAAAGGCATTTGATGCCAAGATAAGGGGTTGCTGATTGTAAAGCTCCTAGAATGCCTTTGATGCCAAATTTAGAGTGGCTTCCATAGCCCCAAGATAAATCAGTTCTTGGCCCATTCAAATAAATCGCCTTTTGTTGTTGGTGTGAGCAAATCCCAAGAGTAGATTATTGATACCAAGCCTCGAGAGATTGCAAAGCCCCAAATGTCATGGACTTCTTGTTTGCGAGCTTCAAGACGGTGGAGTGTGAAGACCTTTCGATGTAAAGCCCCAAATTATCTTGTGATCGGTTCGGCATTGAGAGCGGATGTACCGTTTGGTAGAATTTTTGATAGAGATCTCCTTCTTGCTCTTACTAGGGAGATGAATGGCCTCATTGTGGTCGATATCCAAATGGCTGAGGGCTTATGTCAAAAGATGCAGTAATGTCTTGCGGTGCCGTCGAAGTCGCGGAGGATAAGGTCTTGGTGTGATAAAGTCCCAAATGAGTATGCTTGCTTGACTCTTCTTGAGTTGAACTAATGACGGATCTTCGGATGCAACTAGTGCTGTGGCCCAACTTTATCTGAGCTGCACCTTGTGCTTTTGATCTTGGAGAAGGGGGTGCTGAATTGCAGAAACATTGGGATTGGCCGTGGCATTTCCCGCTACAACCCTGTTTTGATTAGAGTTTAGCATATTGAATCTTTTTCCTTTTCTTTAAGACTTCCTTCAAAATCTCGCTGTGAGTTCTAACAAAAATCATCAACTTCATTCATAACATCGGAGTCTTCATTTAAAACCAAGAGGCCTTTGACTTGAAGTGTTGAGAGACCCTTTGAAGCTTGATCCCTTTCATGTAGACTACTCCCAAATTGCGTTGCTCGATTATTGTTGCCCAAAAGACTGTCGGTCGCGAAGCCCTAATATTTCCCTTTGCTCGGATTACTGTAATGCCGTAGCCCAAAAGATTGTAGATTGCGAAGCCCCTTGAGACCTTCGGTGCCGAATTGAGGAAGCTTCCAATGTTGCACATGACTCGGCTGGGAATACTGCTGGGGAGTTAATTGCTCTTTGCCGAGGGAGCCTTTAAGACTTGACCGTAGCCCTTAGAGTGCCATCATTGATTGCGAGAAAGGTCCATCTTTGATTGGGGGAACGAGCACGGGCACACGCGACAAGAGGGATTTTTGACATCCCTTTTGGGGGACTTTGAGGATAGTCTCACACATCTTTCTCGAACATAGCCTCTAGGGCGTATTGATTGTCAAGTGAAGCAAAAGAAGTCCTTGTCCTTGAGTCACATAGCCCCTAGGGCGTCACCATTTTTTGAGCAAAGAAAGAGTGACTCATCCTCGTGCGAGGGAACAAACATGAGACGTCATGGCAAGAGCTACTCCATTTCTCGGGAGCCTTTCGGCGTACTTTAGAAGCACATACTTGAAGAAGCTTTGAAAACTGAGACACATGTTGTTGCTATTTTTTGCCCAAGCCAATTGACTAGCTAGGGATTATTTGTGCAACCTCGTGCCCTTCTATGATGGGCTCGTTCTCGGATGGGTCTTGGTTACCACGGGCCTTCTTTTCATGAACCCAAAAATGCACACTGCTGGAGAATGATGCCAATAACCCAAAACAACCTTTGATGGTGCCATATCTTGTCGAGCCTTTTGCAATCCCAAAGTTGACTCGGTGGGGAATTGACTTGCTGAGGAGATCCCATGTAGAGCTCATGCAGATGTCTTCTTTAGAGGCCGGAGATCTCCATTTCTCTTTCCCTTCTCTCTCTCACTCTCTCATTTTTTTTTATGACGCACCCTGTTTTTTGCCTAGACCGCCCTTTCGGGTTTTCAATCTAGCGGGCATCTCTTTTGCGTCTTCATTTTAACTCGATTAATGAGGGAGTGTGCATTGACTCTAGCTGAGGAGATAAGACATGTGATTTTGCGGTGGAGACCTCTTGTCACTAAAGGTGAGTGACATTGACTTGATTAGGGAAGTGTCCCTAGTATTGACTTCATGTATTTGACCGTTTTTTGAATGACTCATGAAGGCAAGTAAGTCATTAAGAGAGAAGAGAAGGAAAGCCCCAATTTGATTGCAAGAAATTGGGAGTATGCAGAAAGAATAGAAGTCCCTAGACTCGACAAGGAACGCGAAATGATTCCAAATCTAAGAAAGTTGTTCAATCTTTTTGGTGATTAATTCATTGGCAAATGAATCGTACAAAGATGTCTTGACAAGTTTGAGATGAAGGATGATCACCATAACGCGCTAGGGCTAAACATATCTTCTTTCTTGCATGAGACCGGACCCGCAGGTTGCCTACGTTCCTCCAGTGTAGAGGCTCAGGTCACCGTAGTTCTTGTGGATTCTCCATTCTTCGTGATGGAATTGTTGCTTCGTAGCTTCGTCCTTTGTTGGTGGATGATGATGTTGATCTTCTTTGATTGAGGGGGATTTTTTTTTTGTGCTCTAACTTTTGCTTAGGTTGATTTGATGATTTCAACCTAGCGAGCTTTTTTTCTTTTTTTTTTTTGATCCCCCTTTGAAAAGTTTGCTTGATTTTTCTCCATGCTTGATGTCTTGGATTCGCCGTTGTTGTTGATGTCGTTGCCTTCGTCACGATGTTTAGCCCCTAGGCGTTCAAGCGATGGCCTTCGTTCTAAAACTTGTTTAGACATCTTTTCATCATTTTGCCAAGAATTAAATTGAACAACTTGGAATTGTGTATGAGGACAAGAACGACTTTTATTTGATAAGATCGACTCAAACATTGACATGAGAAGGAAGAAAACTTAATGCACACAAAAGAGGACTTTGACTCTTTTTTTTTTTTTTTTTTTATTCCTACTACTAAGTAGAGAAAGAGAAACAGAGATTGCTGTCGTCGTCTTTGCCGTTGTAGTCTCCTTGCGGCATGATCTCTTGTTGAAGGCCCATTTCAAAACCAAGCTTTTTCCTTGATGGGTTCTTGCATGTTGCCATTCTCTAGCGGTTGCTTTTCACCCACAGTAAATTCGCCGTTGTCGATCAAATCTTGGATGATGTTTCGGAGAAGGAAGCACCCTTCGGTAGTATGGCGACTATGCTTGTGGTAGCCGCACCATTCACTATGTGCATGATTCTTCAGTATTGCCTTCGGCTTGTACCCTTCCAAAGGTTTGACCTTCCCACTTGCCACCAAAGTTTCAAATGCCTCGGCTTGGGTTACTCCAAGGAGAGGAGTGAAAACTCGGTTGTTGGTGGTACCTTTGTAGCTTTTGAGGGTCGGGCCACTTGAGCATGCTTTACCATTGAACTTTGCTTTGCCGTCGGTGAGCTCTTGCAAACAGGCTTTGAGTTCGGAAACCTCTTCCTCGTGAATTCTTCTTTCATAATCAAGACGGGCCTTGAGTTCGGAAGCCTCTTCTTTGTGAATCCTCTTGTCGATATCGAAACGGGCTTGCCACAAATTGTCTTTACGGCGGGCATCCTCGACAATCCTATCCATTTGTTCCCCCATTGATTTCATTATGTTGAGTAACCCTTCGTTGGACACGAAATCATTTCCACCGTTGTTGTTGTTGCCGTTGGAAGCCATTGGACCTATTGGAAGAACACGGTTGATCTTAGGTTGGCCCCACAAACACCTTTTGAGTAATATGATTAAACCCACAAACAAGGAAAAAGACTCAACCACATAGAGAAAAATGACTATTTTTTTTATTTATTTTTTTATTTACAAAATTCGGAAGGACGTGGTCCTTTTTGGGGTTTCTAGAAAAATAGTGGAATCGTCACACTAGTATATAGACCTTCTCGTGGTCCCATATACTCATCAGATTCCACCACTCTTGTGATACCTACATGTGACGGGATTAAACTAAATTAATGTAGTAAATCATACATGCGGGGACGGATTTTTTATTTTCGTCCAAGATAGCCACTTTTGGGGACGGAGTTTTATTTCGTCCATTGCAACAAATTGGCATGTATGATTTGAAGACATTAGTTTAGGGAAATCTCGGTACATGAAAACCGACTTGAGTCACGGAGTGTTAGACCCTAGACTAGAATTGTGTGGCTTGTGCTCGGCTAAAGAGAGGCTTAAAGGTCACCCCCGGCATGTAGTCTTGAACTACGCCACGGGCTGAGGTTGACCGCTTCGAAAGAGTCAAGGTCGGGTGGAGCTTGAAATTTTCTAGGACGGGCCTCGACGGGTTTGGGGTTGAACATTGTGCGACTTGATATTGAGCAATTGATAAGAATATGTGCATGTAGTGTGAGGTCTAACATGTGACAAAAACATTTTTTTTTTCAAAAGAAATAAAAAAAAAAAAAAAACAATAAGCACATAATTACAACTTTCGAATCACCCGTGTGACCGATAAAACAAACAGAAAATAAAAGAAGTTATGTGCAGGCCCGGTGCCCACACATTGTCATTCTGCTCTGTTCTGTTTTCTGTGCACTGTTCTGTTCTGGGGATGCGCCCAGAAGCGCGCGCATTGGGTGGCCTATGCGGAAGGCGCACGCGGTAGACAAAGAGGGGCAGAGGCGCCCGATTCTGGGCAGCACCTGCGAATCAGTGGGTTCAAGGGATTGCCTTGACCCTAAATAAAAAATTCTTTCCCCTGCAGTAATTGTTAGCACAGAAACATGGAATTGAAGGACAAGAAAGGAGGCGGGCGATTCTGGTAATTGGGGTCGGACGCGCGCGCTTTAGGACAAGAAGGCCAGAGGCGCGCGCTTCCCACCCTTTTTACCAGAATGCCCAGAAAACAGTAATAAGAACATCAAAAGTTAAGAACGCAAGTTTAACCCTCTAATAATTCCCCAGCGGAGTCGCCACTGTAGATACCCCGGGAGAGCCCACGGCTTGGCTAGAGCGGTAGAAGGATCCTAGGATGTCTAATTGATTTTATTTTGTAGAGTCGCCACCTATGTTTTTAAAGGAACATAAGAAAAACCTAGAAATAGCCTATTTTTTAATGTTACGAAACCAAAGATTTGGGAAGAGAAGGGTTTGGGGGTTAGGTGACGGAGTGGGAAGTACTTAAACACCCACTCCGCCCCGCTTACGCGGGTCTTGCTACAATTGGTGTTCTAATGCTAAAAAGTCCTTCTATTTATTAATATGAAAAGGTGCTAACGATTACAAGGGAAATAAAAAGAGAATTGTTTTATTTATTGATTTATGCTAAGAATTACATGTTGAATTATTGCTAAATCATTACATTAAGAAATGATCAATGATTGAAATAGAGATTGGAATGTTGGGATGTAACCTTGGCCAAACTTCAATAGTGAAGTGGCCTTTTGGTTGTATCCCTTTTTATGGAGATTGCATACTCATTAGAGAAGTGAGAGATGAAGAAAACAAGTAAAGAGTTTTGACAAAGAGAATTAAAAGAGTTTAGAAGGAGAAAGTGAGAGTTTTACCTTGTGCTTAAATGGGGAAGAACCAAATTGTCTATAGTGACCACCCTTTGAAAATGGATTTTGTGTGTTTTAAAGTGTTTTTGATTCAAGAATTCCTCCTCCTATTTTCCATGGTGGAATGAAGAGGTATTTATAGGTGTTAGGGAAGTGTTTGTGGTCACAAAGATGGCCCTTCCCCGGATCAAGCCAAGACATAATGGCTTTGGGGGTTACAAATCAGAAGAGGAGGGAAATTTGGCAAAATCTGGGATCCTGGAGGTGGGAAGCGCGCACGTCCCACCCCCCCTATGGGAGGCGCGCTCGTCCCACAAAGAAGGCCAAAGGCGCGCTCGTCCCACCTTCAGGAAATCCATATTTTAGCCCAAAAGTTAACCCCGTTATGCAGTTAAGTCCCAAAACTAACGAGATCAGTTAGAAACTTAACGAACACCACGAAAGTCAACAAAAACAAAGTAGACAAAGACTCAAGGTTTACTTTGTCACTTAGTCAAATCCAAGACTAACGGAGTAAGTCAAGAACTTAACGGAAAGTAACAAAAGTTAACGGAAAGTAACAAAACATAACAAAAGAGAGGAAGATAGAGAATGTGTATGCAATCGGCACATGAGAGGTCCAAGGCGGGGTATCTACAGGTGTAAGACAGAAATGGAATACAAAGATGTCATATCGTGGCTCCAAAGGGAGGAAGCTAGGCCCCAGTCACCTCATCGGCCTCAATCGGGGTTAAGTCAAACTCAACCTTAGCACCGCCGCGCCTCATCCGGACAGCATCCGGAAAATGCGGCATGTCCATGGCATACCTATCCCCCCTGCTAGAACCAGTCGTATATCCACTAGCCCGCGACTGGACGGAGTCCTCACGACATAATCCCCGCTCGCCCTAATCCTAGCAGGGTACAACATGTTCTGAGGAGGATCACTCGGAGCCCATATCAGTGGATGCACACCATGCTGCCGGCACACCCACTTGCCCAAATACATGGCATCTCATCACCAGTCAGCCCCACCAAGAAGCATCACAAGGCTAAGAACTCCTGAGCATGGCTCAACCCAGCTAAGACTTCTCCGACCAAGGTAAGAGATGGAAATCCATATAAAGCAGCCCACACAGCTTCCCCGCAAAGATCTCTAAATCAAGCGTCTTCTGCGCCTTGTCACGACCCACAGCACAGTTCCTCTTTGCCCAGAACCGCATTACTGGGACCTCCTTCACTCCAAGAACGCCAAAAGGGGTAATATGGAAGATCTCGTAAACCCATACCTGTGGAAAGCAGAAATTCAGTCTAACAGTTCTAAGCGAAGGATGGACATGGAATGAAAAGGGTAGTCAGAAAATACCTCAAAGGCGAACTGAAAGAAGTCGAAAGATAAGGTGTTGGACCTCAAGCAGACATCCAAGGCTTTGTACATCTCCGCCAGACCAGCTCCACCCCAAGACACCTGGCTCTCGTAATCCAAGTTGGCCAAGGCACCCAACAAAGAGAACCGACAGAAAATGCCGACACAGGGAAACAAAGTCTGCGTCAGGCTATACTACAGAATAGCCCGCACCAAGCAATCAACGTTCCTGGCGCTCTCAACAAAGCCCTGAATAGCTCCCTCGAGCAAGGTCCTCAGTCAGCTCACCTCAAAGCCGTGACCCTTCACACCACGCCCTAGGTGCATCCCGAGCAACTCGACCTGATGATGTGGGTCCTCAGCCAAATCCTCATCAAATGGCAAGGCCACATCAGTAAACTGCAGCCCCGTGATAGCAGTAAAGTCGGTAGGAGTGATAGTGACCTCTCCCCAGCTGAAGTGGAACGTGTGCGTGGTGTCTAACCAATACTCTCTCATGATCTCCACCAAACCCATCACTTTCTAGGTCCCACGGACAGCCTCCACAGCATTGAAGAACGGACCAAATCCCAGAGCACGGATCCTGTCCTTCACCACACCACCCGGCGGCAGCATAGCCCAAATCTCTGCCACCAACTTCGTGGACCCGCGAGATCTCTTTATCTACAGGTAAACACAACAAAGGTACGTTACTTACTAGCAATTAATTGCATGATATGAAAAATATAAAGTGTACATGCATGCTTTATTTTCTATATATACATATATATATACATTATATATATATGTATATATATATATATATATATATATATATATATGTATATATATATATTTGTCATCCCCAAAATATTCAACAAATACACAAATCAAATAATCTACAATGATTAATTATCCAAAATAAGTGAACAATCTTAAAATATTACAAAAAGAAAAAATGCAAAAAACGTACCTCAACTTTCAGGGTGCGCGGGTTTAATAACTTATCTTATTTTTGTTACAATAAAAATACCTAAACTTTTTTTGATGTGCTTTGAAGGTACCTAAAGCTAACGCCATTCAATTTTAACCGTTAAGTTATCATGTGCCGTGCACATGATTTCTCTTTTTAGGGAAAAAATGTCAAAACACAATACCTTCCCAATTTTCTTCAAGTTAAATGCTTGAAAGGTCCCAAACATATTAAAGTTTTCCTATTAATCCCTAAAAATACTTTTTATTTTCATTTTAGTCAAAAATCAACAGCCCCACCTACAACCATCCACCACCACTATCAAAATATGCAAACCACCAGAGCTTGAAGTCTATTGCCTCGAAATGTTCTAAAGAAGCTTCTCAATTCCAAGCTGGTTCAGAGGCAACATCAAAATCAAGTCCTAAGAGCAAAAGCCCACAAGAAAAACCTCATTTACATAAGAGGAGTGATAAGAATTCAGAGAATCCAATTGATGGTGGGGTCTTTATGAAGAAACAGAGGAATTCACATAATGGAGTGGGGATGTTCAGAGTGGTACCAGGGATCTAGTTGAATCAGATTTTGACAATCCAGATCGTGGGCCTTTTTGCTTCAAATAAGCTAGAGATTTGATTTCTCAATTAATCAACCAATTCACTATAGGAGAGAAATAATACTACCCTGTTGCTTTATATGCTGGAGAGAAGAAGAATACCCACTGAAACCTCGACT
The DNA here is from genome assembly GCA_026119855.1 of Campanula takesimana. Taxonomy (NCBI): domain Eukaryota; kingdom Viridiplantae; phylum Streptophyta; class Magnoliopsida; order Asterales; family Campanulaceae; genus Campanula; species Campanula takesimana. Next base: position 262,287 of record JAOWBW010000093.1, on the reverse strand, counting down.
CTGGCAGACCGCTGAGCTTCATGATAGAATAGTTGATGTTGAGATTGACCACAGCGTCGGGGTCTCATTTGGAGCTATAAGGTCCAACTGATTTCATTGTCGTGGCCTTGGATATTTACTGCCGTCAGAACTGAAGGTCGATGGTGATGGCGAATCGGAGACCGACTAGTGACCTGAGCGAGATAGAGGATGACGGCATTTTCCTGGGCGTTTCTTCTTCGTCAGGGAAGGGGAAAGGGCAAAAAGGAGGTGGTTATATTGAATTAAAAAAATGTTTAAGCCCTTTGACTTTTTGAAATGCTCACACACTTGAAATTTCGATTTTACCCTTCGCAAAAGGTCACGTGACCAGTCACATGCCTAGTTAACGGCATAAATTAGATGGCGTGAGCAATAGGTGTTGTGGGCAGATTTTCAAGTTGTCTACATCTTGATTTTATTCTTAGGATCAGAACATCTTGAGACTCAGGTACATATTATAATTAATAAACTTGATTGCTAATTTTATCTACAGAATTAAATCATGAGCAACACGTGCCTATAAAACGGGAAGCAAGGTTCAACGACAGGATCAACCACGTTGTTATAGCCAAAGATGGAGCCTGGGTTTATAAGATAGTTTGTTGAGTTTAGACAGGATTCTTGTATTTTTTTTCTATTTAAGTCGAACTTGGAGGAATACTAACACACGCTCACAAACTACTTTGTCCTCCTCCTCAGTTCAAAAACTAAATAAAGAGATCAATACTACCGTTCGGGTTGGAAGGTGCTCATAATCACCTCCTGAGGTTTTGTGCCGGCGAGATAATTGTCTCAAGGGATTTCCTCATCAAATCATTGTGCAATCTTGAATTATGCAATTCATAAGTTTATAATCCATTCAACCCTCTATAGCTTAGATCTGAAATCATCATCATCGTTTTTATTCCATTATTTTTTCTACCAAAACAGTTTGGCGCCCACCGTGGGGCATTTGGTTTTTTAATCTATTGAGTTGATACCGATTCAAAATGACTACTCAACCCATGATTTCCGGGACCAATAAGTCAACCAGTTCAACCAGTGGTATCAACACGTCGTCTGGGGGCAACAGTCCTAGAACATCAGTGGGTGGTTCTAGTGGATTACCACCTCCTCCACCTGTGGGGACCGGCAAGAAGCAACTACCTCCCAGTCCAGATTCGGAACTCAAGAACATGCTCATCCAGATGAAGAACCAATTGGATCAACAGAACAAAAGCACATCTTTAATAGCCGACACCTTGGTAAAGATGCAGAAGGAGCAGCAGGTCTTATCTGAGAGGATGGATTCGGTATCCCCTATGCGTCCCAGGATCCTCGATTTTGGCTCTGGAGCTAGCTCATCAATCTTCAATGAATGGATCCAAATGAGTTCGACAGCCTATATGAGGACTACCACATCTCTAATGGTGACAACATCTTCTATGATGTCAACACCCGTTGCTTCTACTATCTTTGATCTGACGGCAGAAGGAAATACCTATTCATCCCCTACGCTTAACATCTCTGGTGCATCTCAAGGTGGACCCATCTTCACCAGCACCACAATCATTACATCTTCAGCTGATAATACCAATCTGTTCGGTAACTTCAATTTTGCAAATATTTTTGATAATACTGCTCGTACTACTAACCCTTTTGCAGGTAATTACATACCGAGTCAACTCCAAGAATTGAGAGATCTGGTCATGAATGTATCCGGTGTCACTCTGCCCATCCGACAGGTTTCCCCAACATGTTACAATCAATCACGCTTTGTACCGGCTATTGCACAAATTGACATCCCCAAAGGCTTCAATATCCCGACCATGAAATTGTATGACGGAAGCAGCGATCCTGAGGAGCATGTCGCCCATTATCAGGAGAAGATGGAGATTGTCAGAGTACCTCTTCAGTACAGAGAGGCTTGCTTAAGTAAAAGATTTGGCTCAACATTGGTGGGGCCAGCTTTGAAATGGTTGATCCGTCAACCACCAGGGTCTATTGGCTCATTTTCTCAGCTTGTCAACATGTTCAACAACCAATTCTCTTGTACCAGACAGTTCGAGAAGCTTACCAGCGATCTTTACTGCATTATCCAACAACCTACTGAGGCTTTGAAAGACTATGTCAACAGATTCAATAAGGAAGTCTTGGAAATTCCCAACCTTGATATGGCAACAGCAACAAAAGCATTTAGAATGGGTGTAACGACCCGAAAACCCGCCTCTATTTTTCTTAGTGATAATTATTTAATTATTTATTTATGGTTTATTTATTCATTTAAATTATTTATGTGTACATTTTATGTTTCATAATAATTTATGCCTAGCATTTTATTTGAGTTATTTGTGCTAGTGTAGAAGTGTTGGGACTTGATTGTAGTAGGGAGTTTAATTGTAATGGTAAGTAGTAGGGGAGGGGCCCTAAGTGTAACATTTTAAAAAACATAATCATCCTACTCCCTCCATTTCACCTCCCTCCCTCACCTTTTCTCCTCACACTCCATCTCTCCCAGTCATTTCTCTCTCTCTCTACCATTGTTGGGTAAGTTTTCCCTCCCTCATTCTTCCCTCATTTTAGTCATCATCCCTTGGTTATTTCTCAATTCTCATATCACGAAAAATGTTTAGATCGTCGATAGGATCGTAAAGAACAAAGAAATTTCGAGTTCCGTCACCTTTGAGAAAATCCGAGTAAGTTTACTTTCCCCCATTTTTATGTTAAAATGCTCATATTATGTTCATATGATGATTTAGATGATATACATTGATTCTTGGTTGAGTTTTGGAGTGTTTGATTGATTATCCATTTTGTGACATTTTAATAAAAGGTTCATTATTGATTGCTGAGATTAAATCTTAGTTTGGGTTGATAAATGATGTTATTTTGGTCCCTCTAGATGTTGTTTGGGTACCTTATTGAGCTTGTGGGGAGTGTTGATTTTGGTTGATTTTGAAAATGGCTTGGAAGTTTGATAAACCCAGCTAAAAATTCCCCCCAGCCCGTCGACCAGGCGCCCGCCCGTGCTGAGCCAGGCGCCCGCCTACCTGGCTTTTTCCCTCGGCCAAACCTTCTGGTCAAATGAGCGCCCGCCTGACCCCTACCGCGCGCCCACCCGCCCCCCTGTTCTGGAAATCTTCCTTTTTGCTTGTTTAAACTAGGTTTCTTCCTTAGTTTGAGGTTTCATTATTCTAATTAATTTAAGTTAACATCGTGGAACACTTTATTAATTGGAATTGGTTCCTTTGTGAATACATATGTTACGAAATTTGATTAAGTAGCGTTTTGGGAATGTTGGACTTCTTTGAGGTGTTGTTTGGATTTGTTTACCTTTGTGGTGATTTATTTGGAATGGTTCCCTACTTTGGAACCATGAGTGGTTTATTTAAGCTAGTATTTATTACTTGGCATTTACTTGAAAGTCCAGCTGGTATTTGTGTGTTTCGGGCGATGCGAAAGATTATAATGGCAATGAGCTGAGTCCATTATAATTCTTGACCATTGTTTTGCCCCATTATTGCCCTCCTCCAGATTGGCCTTGGATGTGAGATGAGCTAGCCCCTTTGTGAGCATTATAGCTATTGGTTTTGGGGTTTGACTGTGTGTCATCGCCCCCTTCCTGTTATTGGTTCCGGTACCGGGGGTTTTCTCTTCAGCTTTTATGCGACTATGAAGATGTTGATTGGGTTGATTGTTGAAGCTGCGCAGCGACCTTTATTTGGTTCTATCAGTTGGGAAACCTTGGCTCAGTATCCATGTGAATTGTTTATTTCCGCTGCTATTTGTTATCTGTTGTGTGCTATGTGCTATATGAGATTTTCTATTGTTAGAAGTTATTATTATTTCTTGTTGCATAATAGCATGTCATGTAGTTGCATTAGTAACTTACTGAGATTTTATCTCACCCCGTTTCCTTTCAATGTTGTTTTCCTTAACCCCCCCCCCCCAGGAGGAAAGGATTAGGATTTGCGGATCGAGGAGGACGTCGAGAGGTTTGAGATATTTGGGCAGGTTATTATTGATCGGTTTGAATTATATAAATGTGTAACCTTCTTGGGGATAGTTGTACCAACAATGACGTCATTAAGATTTTTAATATTTTGTATTTTGGGTGTGAGCTTGTGGAGCTTACACTAGTTGTTTTATGATGTTGTTAAACTTGGATTTTCCAAACCTTGTGTTAAAATCTTTTGGGTATAAAATGAAATTTTTATCTTAAGTATTTTAGAGTTTATGGTTGTAAGTCGACGTCCAGCTCGCGAGTTCCCGGCCCGAGGGGTCGGGGTCGTGACAATGGGCCTGAAAAAGGATTCCCCATTCTATGAAGAATTGGTGATGAACCCTTGCAAGAAAATGGATGATGTACGTAACAGGGCATTAAGATTTATCAGACTTGAGGAAGACAAGGGGCAGCAAACAAAGGCTTCTGGAAAAGCGTCAATGTATGATAATCCAGACAGGAAGATTGAAACATCTCACCAGAGGCAGCACAGATCCAGACCTTATCACAGAAATGTTCCTGATAAGATCAATTCTGTCGAAGATAAAGACCAAGATGATACTCAATGTCCAAAGATTTTTTATTATTGTTTTTTTGTTGATGTTGTAGGAATCTTATGCGCCATGAAGAATCTTGGAGACAAAGCAAGGTGGCCTAGAAAGAATGACAAACCTACAGGATGGAAGGATAAATCCAAGTGGTGTGCCTATCACGAAGATTTTGGACACCTTACTGAAGATTGCATCACCTTGAGGAAAGAATTGATCTATCTGCTTTCCAAGGGATACCTCAAAGAACTTCTCAGCCACAGGAAGAATAAAACAGAAAACAAGGAACCTGTTCCCGAGAGACCACCTTCTCCTCCACTGGTAACTAAGGTAATTAATATTATTAGTGGTGGTTCTGATATTTGTGGCACTTCTTATTCTGCAGCTAAACGACATTCCAAGGAATCCAAGGATGAAAAGCCAAGAATTCAGAAGAAGACCTCAAAATTGATCTCTCAAGACGTCATCACCTTCAAAGAAAAAGATCAAGAAAATGTTCTGGATCCTCACCATGATTTATTAGTCATTGCCCTGCAGATTTCAAATTGTAAGGTGTGGCGAATTCTTGTAGATGGGGGAAGTTCAGTAAGTCTTCTCACAGTAGAGGCCTTAAAAGAGATGAATATCCCAATGGACAATGTAGTCAAAAGAACTTCAGTTCTTGTTTCAGTGGTGAAACTAAGGATACTATGGGGGAAATCATGCTCCCAGTATATGTTGAAGGTGTTAATTCTATGGAGCGATTTTGTGTGATTGACTGTGCAACGAGCTATAATGTGATCTTGGGAAGACCTTGGATACATGCAATGAAGGCAGTACCATCTACATATCATCAGTGTGTGAAGATGCCTATACCATGGGGAGTTGTCACTATCTTCAGTGATCAACAGATGGTGAAAAACTGTTACATGACATCCATGAAGGCGTCAACATCTCTGAGGCAAGCATAGCAATTACAAAAAAAAAACACGTCAGGTCTTGGAGGCTAGGGAGCACGATGTGAAAGAAGTGTTTTTGGATCCCTCTAATCCAGATATGAAGGTGCTAATTGGTCAAGATGTACCAGCAGAGTTTGAAGAAGAACTGATCAATCTTTTAAAGGAAAGGGTCAAGAGTTTTGTATGGAAACACGAAGACATAATGAGGATTAGCAAAGATGTCATAACTCACAAGATTAACATAGATCCATCCTTTAAGCAGGTACGACAAAAAAGAAGAAAGTTTGCTCAAGAAAGGAACCAGATTATCAAAGAAGAAGTTGATAGGCTGCTGAAAGCAAATATGATCAGGGAAGCAGAATATCCAAAATGGCTAGCCACCATTGTTATGGTAGAGAAAAGGAATAGTAAATGGAGAGTTTGTGTTGACTTCACGGACCTGAAGAAAGCATGCCCTAAGTATCCTTTTTCTCTTCCACACATTGACACCTTTGTAGACGCTACATCAGGACATGAGATCTTGACTTTCATGGACGCATCTTCAGGATTTCAGCAGATCCAGATAGAGCCATCCGATCAGGAAGACACCGCCTTCATTACACCCACAAGTATATATTGTTATATTGCTATGCCATTTGGACTAAGAAATGCAGGTGCAACATACCAGAAGCTTGTCAATATGATGTTCAAAGATCAGATTGGGGACACCGTGGAGGTCGACATCGATGATATGGTAGTTAAGTCAAAGAAAGCCGAAAACCATGTCCGAGATCTTACTGAAGCATTTGACATCTTGGATGCATTCAATATGAAGCTGAACCCAATAAAGTGCAATTTTGGTATGGAGTCTGGAAAGTTTCTAGGATACATGGTATCACAAAGAGGTATAGAAGCAAGCTCGGAGAAGATCAGAGCTATCCTAAACCTGACGTCACCTCAAATCGTTAAAGATCTATAAAGATTAACAGGTAAGGTGGCGACCCTCAACAGGTTCATCTCCAAATCCTATGAAAGATGTAAGCCATTGTATGATATCTTGAAGAACAACAACAGATTTGAGTGGACAGAATAACATGAGAAAGCTTTTCAAGATCTGAAGCAGTACCTGTCAATGCCTCAATTGCTGGTTAAACCTCAAGAAGGCAAGCCCCTATATGCATACTTAGCCATTTCAGAAATAGCTGTTAGTGCAGTCCTAGTCCGGGAACAAGATGGTAACCAACATCCCATATATTATGTAAGTAAGACTCTTCTTGATGCGGAAACCAGGTACTCCCATCTTGAAAAGTTAATTTTAGCTTTAATTACTGCTGCAGTTAAATTAAGACATTACTTTGAGACTCATATCATTTATATTCGTACTAACTATCCAATTAAGAATGTTATGAGAAAGCCATAGATGTCCGAGAGAATGCCGAAGTGGTCTGTCCAGCTTAGTACATATGATATCAGGTATAAACCAAGGACGGCAATAAAATCACAAGCTCTTGCGGATTTTGTGGCAGACTTCAGTCCAAATATGCAGCCAGAAGTGGAGATAGAGGTTCAACAACTTCAAGATGGTAACACCTTGGATAAATGGACACTATACACTGATGGCGCATTAAACATGAGGGGAACAGGTCTTGGAATTGTACTGAAGTCACCACAAGGGGACATCATACCCCAGGCCATTAGTTGTGATTTTAAAGCCACCAACAACGAAGCAGAATATGAAGCTCTTATCGTGGGATTGACCGTGGCACTAGATCTCAACGTCAAAGTCATCCAGGTATATAGTGATTCATTACTATTAGTTAATCATTTTAATGGCTCTTATGCAGCTAAGAACGCAAAGATGACTTCATACCTGGGAATTGTAAAGATCTTGTCTAAACTTGGATCAGCTTTTAAAAGCTTGTCTTATACCAATATACCCATCATTTATGTCAACATCCCAGCCATTGAAAGATTGGAATTGTTCAGTATAGATGACGACATCTCAGAAGGCGAGGCAGAACCATCTTGGACTACTCCAATTATCAAGTATTTTCAAGACGGTACCATCCCACCAAAGGAAAAGAATGCTAAAGCATTCAGGGTAAGGAATTCAAGATATTTGCTGATAGATAATGTGTTATTCAAGAAATCTTTTGCAGGTCCATACTTGAAATGTTTAGAACCTGATCAAGCTATAGTAATACTGAAATAACTTCATGAGGGCTTGTGTGGAAATCATTCTGGGGGCAAAAGTTTAGACACCAAAGCTCTTAGAATGGGATATTTTTGGCCTACTATGCATCAAGATGCAGCAGACAATTCCTAGAAGTGTGATTCGTGTCAGAGACATGGAGACATCTTGCACCAGCCAGCAGATACGATGCATCCTATCCTCTCCCCTTAGCCATTTATGAATTGGGGAATGGATATTGTTGGAAAATTACCTAAAGTCCCTGGAGGAAAGGTGTTCTTGTTAGCAATGATAGATTATTTCACAAAATGGGTTGAAGCTGTTGCTTATGTTCAAGTTCGTGACAAGGAAGTTATATCGTTCATTAAAAAGAATATCTTCAGCAGATTTGGTATCCCTTCAGAAATCATATGTGACAACTGTTGGTCCCAGAGAGCAACAAGGGTATAGAACCGCTAAATGGGGGTGAATAGCGGTCCAAATTTTTTTCCAAAATACCCTTAAAATCAACCGAGTACTTATCAGTTTTGCCAACTGCGGTTCAAAGCTTAAGAACCGAACTGATAAAATGCACAGCGGAGTTTGCGGTTTGGCCAAAAAGGATAGTTAAAGAGTTGGGCGGTTTAACCCAGGTTGAGAAAACACTATGATGCAACTGAATAGTTAGACTTAAAGTTCAAAGGAAAACACAATTCATCTTTCAAGTCATTTCGTATTTGGAGACAAGTTAAAGACCACAAACAAGAAAGATAAATAATAAGACAGAAAAAAAAGATCAAACACACAAATTGAAAAGGTTCGTTCTTAAATGAACTACGTCCTCTACCTAGATGGTTATTCTAGGATTTCCTAATAGCTATGAGACTTGTATTAATTTAGCGGAGGTTTTACAAGATGAATCTAAACTCTAAACAATAAGTCTAACCTAAGCTATAATAACAACCGGTGTTTTCGAAGTATATAATCTATGTGATCATATAAATCGGGTGTGTGTGTGGAAAGAAATCAAATGCTCTAAGTATCTAAATGATGGTTGAGCAAATGGAAATCTTTCGGTGTAAAGACTGAGTATGAAAGGTTGTTAGGCTTGAAGCTTTGATGAAGAAAACTGGGTTTGCTAAGGAGATGGTTTGAAGATATGAATATCTGGGTTTGAATCAAAGCAAACTTGAACACTTGGGAATGAAAATCTTGAAGCTCAGCAACCTTCATTGTTGAGAAATGAAGGCTATTTATAGGCAGTGCACCCTTGTGACCGTTGGGTAAAGATTTGAATCAAATCTGAGGGTGTTGTTGAATTCACATTGGTTGAGCTGTCATTGTCGTCCTTTGTTTTGTCTTGTAGTCCTAGGTAGTTGTAGCATCACTACCTGACATCCGTCCTTTGTTGCAGAAAGAACTAACGGTAAACAATTCAAATTGCTTGGACAAGACCGACATTCCTTGCAGTAACTCCAAGTTAACTTAGAGTTATTTTGACATGACATAAAATATTCCTTTACGGTTGAAAGGAGAATATTTGTCTAAGGAATAAATGACATCTCTTTAATTCTTCAATAACTGTACTGTGGTTCCACCAGGCATAGGAGCGGTTTGAAGGATGAACTTGATGCGGTTTCATCAAAGCCACAGACTGCGGTTTGATGAAGGACTTAGGGTTCTATGCTGGCGGCTCAAAGATGATGGCTTGAGACACTAAACCACGAGGAGTAAAACCAAACAATACTCAGCCTAGACAATCAAAAATCTAGAAATGGACTTGTCTAAAAATTGAAGTAAAACTTCATTACATGTGGTCCTAAAGTCCATAAAAAGACACGTGGAATGGATCAATCAAATTAAGGTGGGTGTACTAACAATGAATCCTAACAATCTCCCCTTATTTGATTGATGCCATTACCACACTATGATAATAGCAAAAACATTGTACTTGGTAAAAATATGTCCAAAATAAATTTCATGAAATTGCATGTCCTAAGTCAATGCACACACTATGCTAGATCATAGATTTCTAATCTATCAAAAGAATTAAAAAAGAGGAATAGTGTTGGTAGTGGTGCCCTAGGCACGTTTAATAAACGTTGTAATTGTTATCATTTATTACATATCAATAAAGAAATGTTTTGATTATTATTGTTGTTCATGTTTACTTATAATAATCTCCGTCCCTAGTACTTGTTAAAGCACTAGTATAAAGGCTAAATGATCATGGGATGATCATGTTAGATTTATGGGTACTTGTTTGGAACAAGGTACTGGACATGACCCGCTGTATGAGATTTATGTCATGGTCTATGTCGTACATATATCTCATATTAGTTATGTCATTTGAATCCTTAGACATGAAGTTATTATAGTCTTCCACTTGATGAACATTATGTTTGACATATTCAAAAGCTACCTTTAACCGGGTAGTTATAAAGTGTATGATTGGCATAATCGGATTCACATAGGGAAGAATAATAAGCTAAATGGATTTGTCCCTCTTCGGAAAGATCTCAAGCTTAGGCCTCTCGTAGGAATGATGTTGATGAAAATGTTCGCCCGGACTCAAATGAATTGATTAGATCAATGTCATTTGGATTATCAACATATTCGGAATAGAGAAAGTATTGAACAAAGACAAGTTGACCGTTTGACCATGACTTGTGTTCAATGAGATCGTGGACAAAGGGATTGTGACATATTCTAAAGGAATGCGAACTTGTATCTAGTTATACTATTTGGGTAGGTATGACGGTTTTCTAGAACCTAATCATATCTTATGGTTTCATGTTTGAACCCATTGCCAACTTAGTATAATCCTAGAGGGTCACACACAATAGAACGAATCTTAAATAAGGACTATATTGGAATATTGAGTCAAAGGACTTTGGAGGAATTTGGAAATTGGGGAAATCTGGGGAAGGTGTGCGATAGCACAAAAGGGTTTGGGCGGCCGCACAACTTGGCTCAAAAAGTACCAGAAACCTTCCAGATAGATGTGCGACCGCACAGGTGTTTTGGGCGGCCGCACACCATTTCGGGACTGATTTCCTGATTTGATTTGGAAAAGAATTTTGGACGGGTTTAGACACAAGTTTCCTATTTGGAATAGGTCTAACTTGTATATAAACAGCCAAATTCTGGCTAGAGCAATTCTAAGCTTTTGTGCAAGTCTCCAAAGTGTTTGAGAGAGTTTTATTTTGTTCTAAGATATCCTAGATTGAAGAACTAAATAATACACAAATAAAATTCCATATAGTTCATATTGATTGTGAAAACGTGTTTCACAATTTTGGTCTAGCAACTAAGATCAAGTGTTCTTCATATTCGTTCAAGGTGTGATACCTCTAGAGGGTGAAGGTTATCATCTTCAAAGTTCGTGTTCTTACTTGTTCGTGATTAAAGCTTCAATTCTTCCACCAAGATCAAAGACCAAATTCAAAGTCATCAAGGGTTAGTTTTCTAGTATTCATATTGCAAGTATTTGATTCAATCATATGAACGGATCTATGGGCTTTGGGTTTCATAAAATTTTAAATGCTATTTTCCGCTGCGCATGTTACTTTGAAACCCAACAGTGGTATCAGAGCCCCGTTCATGTTGATTATTTCAATATCTAGATCATGTTGTGTGTATATAAATCGTTTATGTGCCTAACATGATATGAATATTGGATACATGATGTTTATGTGTTATATGATTTTATGTGGTTTATTGTTTTACAAACATTAATCGCACTATTGAATCGCACTAAAATTATGTTGGATTCTGAATTGTTTGATTATTAATTTTTGATTGGATTAAAGTTTTAATAATTGGGGAAAACAATTTTGAGACAAATTTTCGAACTTTAAAAATTTTGCCTGATGCTACTGTGCGAACGCACAGAAATTTTTGGGCGATCGCACATGGTTGGGCGACTGCACAGATTTTCTTGGGCGGCCGCACAGTTTGTCAGAATCAGAATCAGATTCTGGAATTTTGATGGGGTCCAACCGAATCAGTGACAATACCGGCCATACCTGCTGATCTGGAACGGGTTTTGGGCAGTTGGTTTTGGTGTAGATCTTGGGGTTTGATTTTCCTATTTATTTTGATCTTGTTATTCTAAGATTGGTTTAAGGTTTGGATGGCTAATCTACGTTCATCGAGATTGTGTTTCCCAAACTTGATCGCAATCAAAGTTTCAAAGATAAAACGAAGTTAGAATTATGAACAGCTCATAATTGCTAAAATTGAGAAACAAAGTTCTTGATTCAATGATTGGAGATCCATGTGGAATTGTGGATGCAATTGGCCTACGTTTATCGAGACCATCTATTGCTTAGTTTCGGCCACATGGACTACTTTCTTGGTTTCTTGAATTAGTGCGGAATTGTGGATGCCTGATGGCTTAGTTTCGGCCGCACTTCTTGTTGTCTTGATTTGGAAGATGATGACCAAAGTTCAAAGAGTCTCATCCTCATAATTATAGAGAAACTAATGACACATAAATATTATGCTTAAATTAATGGAGATTAATTTAGTGGCTAAACTTGATGCGTAATATGTTTACATTATGTGCTCATAAATGTGTTGTATGCTATATGTGATGAACCTTCAAAGAAAGTTTTAAGTTCTATTTGCCATGCCATGATTAAAACACTTGTTTATACATGGATGATTTTGATGTGGGTTCGCCTCGCGAGGTGCATTAATTTTATTCATGTATGAGCAAGATGAGGTTCATTAATTCAATGTGGGCTTGCCTCCGCAATGTGCATTAAATTGAATGGTTCCTATACGTTTAAAATGGTTGGACTTAATTAGGCGTCAAAACAGTTTTGGGCCTAGGCAAAAGATGAGATTAAACATGCTTTTTGAAATTGGATTTCTCAAAGAATCTCATAAAAGAATCTAAGAATCATATGGGATATGATTGACATGATTGTCTACCTAATTAATTTAGTTTTGAGCGGTCCACCTCCATGGACTCAAAAGTTAAATTAAAATTGGATCTTAGCCCAATTAAATTATATTATACATTGGATGTATATGAAGGTTATATATAATTTAGTGGGAGTATTTTGTTTGAAAAATACATTATTTATTTCTTTAATGAAACCGGTACTTATTAAATTTTGGAAATTTTGCATATTTGTAGACAATGACTACTAACACTCAATCAATTTCGTTGCGATCGATCCTTGAGAAGGATAAGCTCCAAGATAATGGTACGAACTTTATGGATTGGATCCGTAGCCTAAGAATTGTTCTTAGGCAAGAAGATAAGTTGTACATTCTCGATGGGCCTCTTCCTGCTGAACCACAACCTACTGCCCCTAGGGCAGAAAGAGACAGTTACAAGAAACATCGTAATGATTCTAGAGATGTAAGCTATCTCATGCTTGCTACCATGTGCTCAAAACTCCAACAAAGTTTGGAACATTTGGAAGCCTATGAGATAGGCGTGGAGTTAAGAGCCATGTTTCAAGAGCAAGCTAGGCAAGAGAGGTACAAGACCATTGTTGCATTCACTTCTTGTAAGATGAATGAAGGGCAACAAGTGAGTCCTCACATGCTAAAAATGAAAGGTTATGTAGAGCACCTGGAGAAACTTGGCTATCCAATCCCATTGGAGTTAGCCACGGATCTTATTCTTAATTCATTGCCTAAAAGTTATAATCAGTTTGTGATGAATTATAACATGCATGGAATGGATAAGAATCTCTCCGAGTTGCATGGGATGCTTAAAACTGCGGAGATAAAAATTGTGGAGAAATGTTCTCTCGTGCTCTTGGTTCATGATGGGAAGAAGGCTAGTGCCAAAGGAAATGGTAAGAAAGTTGTCAAACCCAAGATAAGCAAGGCAAAGGTTGCCAAGGCTTCTGAGGCAAAACCCGATTCACAAAAGGATGCAATCTGTTTCCATTTTCAAGAAATTGGTCATTGGAAACGTAATTGCAAGGCTTTCTTGGAAGAGCAAAAGAATAAGAAGGGCAGCAAGGCTGCGTCGACTTCAGGTATCTATATGATAGATATTTTCCTTTCTACCACTGATTCTTGGGTATTGGATACCGGATGTGGTTCTCACATTTGTCTAAATGTGCAGGGACTAAAGAATAGGAGACTACTTAAAGAAGGTGAAGTAGACCTACGCGTGGGGAATGGAGCAAGAGTTGCTGCATTAGCCGTAGGGACTTATGAAGTCACTTTACCTTCTGGTTTAATACTTGTTTTGAACAATTGCTATTATGTACCGGATTTAAGTAGAAATATTATTTCAATTTCTTGTTTGGATAATGAAGGTTTTAAGTTTCTTATTGAGAATAAAAAAATTCTATTTATTTAAATGATGTGCTTTATGGTATTGCTAATTCATTTAATGGCCTTTATGTCTTGAATGTCAAGAATGAAAATAATGACAATGTCTATCATATAAATAAGAAATCTAAACCTAATGATGTAAATCAAACTTATTTGTGGCATTGCCGTCTTGGTCATATTAATGAGAAGCATATCTCAAAACTCCATGGGGACGGACTTTTGGGTTCATGTGACTTTGAGTCATATGATACTTGTGAGTCGTGTCTTCTTGGAAAAATGACTAAGACACCTTTTACCAAGTTAGGTGAAAGGGCAAGTGACTTATTGGGGTTGATACATTCTGATGTATGCGGACCATTAAGTAGGGATGGCCAAACCGGACCGGAACCGGAAAACCGGACCGGAAAAGCCCGGAACCGGAGCAAACCGGGGAGTAAACCGGAACCGGAGTAACCGGAACCGTGGTAAGCGCGGGCCCGTTCAGGGTCACATATATGGCGAACCGGAACCGGACCGGAACCGGAACCGGATCGGCATTTCCATTAAAAAAAATAAAAATCCCTTATTTTTCAATAAATTTTAATGTGTTTATTCATTAGTGTATTATAAAATAAAAATCTCTTGTCTTTTAATAAATTTTAACATGTTTATTCATTATTGTATGATAAAAAAAAATAAAAAAAAGGTAGCGTGGACTGAACCGGAACCGGAACCGGACCGGAACCGTACTGGAACCGGATTGTAATGACCGGAACCGGAACCGGTGTAACCGCGGGCCGGTTCAGGGTCACATATATGCCGAACCGGAACCGGGCCCGGAACCGGTTTTGGTCATCCCTACCATTAAGTAGCAATGCTAGGGGAGGATTTCAATACTTCATAACCTTTACTGATGATTATAGTAGATTTGGGTATGTTTACCTAATGAAACATAAAAGTGAATCATTTGAGATATTTAGAATATTTCAAAATGAAGTAGAAAAACAACTTGGCAAAAGTATTAAGGCACTTCGATCAGATCGAGGTGGAGAATACTTGAGTCATGAATTTGATGATCATCTAAAGAATTGTTGAATAATTTCACAATTTACTCCACCCGGAACACCACAATGGAATGGTGTGTCCGAGAGGAGAAATCGGACTTTGTTAGACATGGTTCGATCAATGATGAGTCAAAGTTGATCTTCCAATATCCTTTTGGGGTTACGCTCTAGAAACCGCTGCATTCACACTAAATCGTGTTCCAACTAAATCGGTTCAAAAGACTCCATATGAGATGTGAAGCGGAAAGAAAACTTGTTTATCTTTCATGAAGATTTGGGGTTGCGAAGATTTTGTCAAAAGACTTGTCTCTGACAAACTTGCACACAAATCTGACAAATGTATTTTCGTGGGATATCCAAAGGAAACTAGAGGATATTACTTTTACAACCGTGAGGACAACAAAGTTTTTGTTGCCCGAACTGGTGTCTTTCTAGAGAAAGAGTTTCTCTCCAAAGAAATCAGTGGGAGTAAAATAAATCCTGAAGAGATTCGAGAACCAGAAAATGACATTGAACCAATAGTGGAACAAGAACAAGAACCACAAGGAGTTGTGGAACCTGTTCAAAATACACAAGCAACTCGCAGATC
Organism: Campanula takesimana; assembly: GCA_026119855.1. NCBI lineage: Eukaryota > Viridiplantae > Streptophyta > Magnoliopsida > Asterales > Campanulaceae > Campanula > Campanula takesimana. The sequence goes on along the minus strand of JAOWBW010000093.1, from coordinate 246,705 downwards.
TAGTAGGTTACGATCCGAGCCCGAGAGATATGGATTTCTCATAACGGATAGTAATGAGGTGTAAATCATTGAGAATGATGAACCGACAACCTACCAAGAGGCGATGTCTTCTCCTGATTCGGATAAGTGGCTTGGAGCCATGGAATCTGAATTACAATCCATGCAAGACAATCAAGTTTGGAACTTGATTGATGCGCCCGAAGGTGTAAAAACCATAGGATGCAAATGGGTTTTCAAGAAGAAGACTGACATGGATGGGAAGGTGCATACTTACAAAGCTAGGCTTGTAGCAAAAGGTTATAGGCAAGTTCATGGTATTGACTATGATGAAACCTTTTCACCCGTAGCAAGGATCAAGTCTATAAGAATTCTGCTTGATATTGCCGCATATCATGACTCTGAAATATGGCAAATAGATGTCAAAACCGCTTTCCTAAATGGAAAACTACAAGAGGGTGTGTATATGACACAACCGGAAGGTTTTGAACAGAATTCTAAGGTATGCAAATTGCAGAGATCTATCTATGGATTGAAGCAAGCTTCAAGGAGTTGGAATCTCCGTTTTGATGAATCGGTCAAAGAGTTTGGTTTCAACAAGAACGAAGATGAACCTTGTGTATACAAGAAGATTAGTGGGAGCATAGTGCTATTCCTTATTTTACACGTGGATGACATATTACTCATTGGAAACGATATTCCTACACTTCAGTCCGTGAAGACTTGGTTAGGAAAATGCTTCGCAATGAAAGATATGGGTGAAGCCGCATATATACTTGGCATTAAGATCTATAGAGACAGATCAAGGAGGCTACTTGGTTTAAGCCAAAGTACATACATTGACAAGGTCATTAGAAGATTCCGTATGGAAAATTCTAAAATAGGAACCCTACCAGTGTTACATGGAATATCTCTAAGCAAGACTCAATGTCCTAAGACAAAATATGAGCGTGAGAAAATGAATGATGCTCCATATGCTTCGGCAATTGGGTCCATCATGTATGCCATGATTTGTACTAGGCCGGATGTATCTTATGCTTTAAGCATGACAAGTAGATACCAATCCGACCCCGGTGAAAATCACTGGATGGCTGTAAAAGCGATTCTTAAGTACTTGAGAAGAACTAAAGATTCATTTTTGGTCTATGGAGGAATGGAAGATGATCTCATGGTAAATGCTTACGCGGATGGAAGCTTCCAAACCGACAAAGATGATAGTCGATCGCAATCGGGTTTTGTGTTTATGTTAAATGGTGGAGCTGTAAGCTGGAAGAGTTCCAAGCAGAGTACAACCGCTGATTCTACAACGGAAGCTGAGTATATTGCTGCATCGGATGCTGCAAAGGAAGTTGTTTGGATTAAGAAGTTCATTACTGAACTTGAAGTGGTTCCTAGTATTGCTAATCCAATAGACATTTATTGCGATAATAATGATGCTATTGCTCAAGCAAAGGAACCAAGAGCATATCAGAAATCCAAACACATACTTAGGCGTTTTCATATCATTCGAGAAATCTTTGATAGGGGAGACATAAATATATGCAGAGTACCTATTGATGACAATGTTGCGGACCCCCTAACAAAGGGACTTCCACAAGCTAAACATGAAGGTCATGTTAGGTCCATGGGTATTAGATACATGGGAGATTGGGCCTAGGGCAAGTGGGAGATTGTTGGTAGTGGTTCCCTAGGCACGTTTAATAAACGTTGTAATTGTTATCATTTATTTCATATCAATAAAGAAATGTTTTGATTATTATTGTTGTTCATGTTTACTTATAATAATCTCCGTCCCTAGTACTTGTTAAAGCACTAGTATAAAGGCTGAATGATCATGGGATGATGATGTTAGATTTATGGGTACTTGTTTGGAACAAGGTACTGGACATGGCCCGTTGTATGAGATTTATGTCATGGTCTATGTCGTACATATATCTCATATTAGTTATGTCATTTGAATCCTTAGACATGAAGTTATTATAGTCTTCCACTTGATGAACATTATGTTTGACATATTCAAAAGCTACCTTTAACCGGGTAGTTATAAAGTGTATGATTGGCATAATCGGATTCACGTAGGGAAGAATAATAAGCTAAATAGATTTGTCCCTCTTCGGAAAGATCTCAAGCTTAGGCCTCTCATAGGAATGATGTTGATGAAAATGTTCGCCCGGACTCAAATGAATTGATTAGATCAATGTCATTTGGATTATCAACATATTCGGAATCGAGAATTTATTGAACAAAGACAAGTTGACCGTTTGACCATGACTTGTGTTCAATGAGATCGTGGACAAAGGGATTGTGACATATTCTAAAACCTAATCATATCTTATAGTTTCATGTTTGAACCCATTTCCAACTTAGTATAATCCTAGAGGGTCATACACAATAGAACGAATCTTAAATAAGGACTATATTGGAATATTGAGTCAAAGGACTTTGGAGGAATTTGGAAATTAGGGAAATCTGGGGAAGGTGTGCGACCGCACAAAAGGGTTTGGGCGGCCGCACAACTTGGCTCAAAAAGTACCAGAAACCTTCCAGATAGATGTGCGACCGCACAGGTGTTTTGGGCGGCCGCACACCATGTCGGGACTGGTTTCCTGATTTGATTTGGAAAAGAATTTTGGACGGGTTTAAACACAAGTTTCCTATTTGGAATAGGTCTAACTTGTATATAAACAGCCAAATTCGGGCCAGAGCAATTCTAAGCTTTTGTGCAAGTCTCCAAAGTGTTTGAGAGAGTTTTATTTTTTTCTAAGATATCCTAGATTGAAGAATAAAATAATACACAAATAAAATTCCATATAGTATATATTGATTGTGAAAACGTGTTTCACAATTTTGGTCTAGAAACCAAGATCAAGTGTTCTTGATATTCGTTCAAGGTGTGGATACCTCTAGAGGGTGAAGCTTATCATCTTCAAAGTTCGTGTTCTTACTTGTTCGTGATTAAAGCTTCAATTACTCCACCAAGATCAAAGACCAAATTCAAAGTCATCAAGGGTTAGTTTTCTAGTATTCATATTGCAAGTATTTGATTCAATCATATGAACGGATCTATGGGCTTTGGGTTTCATAAAATTTTAAATGCTATTTTCCTCTGCGCATGTTACTTTGAAACCCAACAAATAGATAGAAGAGAAATTCATTCAGATGCATATAAAATGATGTGATTTTGAAAATCAGATATGCATGTTTAAACTGAATGTTTAAAACAAAATGCACTTAAAAATATTTTCATGATGAAATGTAGTGCATGAGGTTTTGAAAATGAAAGCATTGTTTCACAAACAAGCAGTTTGAATAAACAATGTTTTTGGAACAGAATGCTATGCAATCATTCTCATTATAATTCAATTATAAAGGTTTTGAACTTACAATGTAGTGAATTATAAGGAAATCAAAAAGACTAAGAAAATGAAATCTAGTCTATTTCATCACCGGCGGCAGGAGCTATCACTTCTTCATTTTCTTCAACATTTGCCTGCGCGGCTAGATTATCAACAGCAGCTTGATCTGGGGCGGTTTGATCAACATTGGCTTTGTCGGTTGGAACAGCATTTCCTGAACCGGAGGCATGAGCGGTTTCAACAACCAAATCTGCTGCACGAAGCCGAACCACAGTAGGTTCGTTGATTCTAGTTTCAATAGCAGCAGTTTGTCTGACTAATCTGCCGGTTCTAAGCATTAAGTGCTCAGTGCTGTCAAAACAATGTTGAGCCAGAATGTCAAGCTTTCCTTCTATAGAGTCCATGGTTTCAACTTCTTGCTGCTTTAGGGAGTATATCTCATGGTTGGTTTTGACCATGTTTTGAAGTACAACTTGATTTTCCAAAACTCCTTTCAGCATCTTTTTTATCTCAAAAATATCATTCACTCTCTCCCCCTTAATGGCATCAAGATCAGACTGAATAGTGAGGAGATGAGTGTCAAACCGAGAAGTGGAGGCTTGCTGATGAAACTGAATGTGTCTAACCTCATCTATCAAATCAGCGGTTGAGGCATGAAGAGGCAGAATTGGATAAGATTGAATTGAAGGAGGGGGCTCATCAGAAGGAGTATAGTCAGGCATAGGCTCATCATCATCATCATCATCAGAGATGGAGATGGCATCATCAGATTGATGGGAAAGGGAGGAATGCAGTTTTTCCTTGCCTTTTAAAAGAATATGGGCCTCATCTAAAGATTGACCCATAGACATCCTAAGTGCGGCTTCAAATTCTATGGGGTTAAAAGGAAGGGAAAAAGAATAAGGAATAATGTCGGTTTGAGAAAGAGGTGAAGGAACAGGATACCTCATGTAATCATTATAAAGAAAAATGGAAGGGGAAGGAAAAATGAATAGGCGGTATAGGTTTAGAATGCAATGACAGTTAAAGTATAGAAAGAATTGAGAGGCAAGAGAAGGATCCATGAGAACCTGATAGGCGGTTTCAGCAATGATCTGTTCTGCAACAAAGATAATGATTTGATTAACAACTGCTTCTATATCGTCCTTGGGAAAAATTGCATAAGGATTGGGGCGGCCAGGCTTCAAAAATCTGTCTTTGGCTTTGGCAGCGGCACGGGCACGAGCTCCAGCCCTTCTTTCCCTTGAAGTCTCAGCCTTGAACCTCTTCAGATAAGATGCCAGTTCTGTGGCACTCTTCCTTTTCTTTGGTGACGGTTTTATGAAAGAAACTGAAGTCTGAACTGAAGTCATAACCAGTGGTTGAACTGAAGGAAGAGGCAGTGGTTGAACCGACAAAGAAATAGATGGCAAACCGGAGTTAGCAAAACCGTTGTAGGAGCATATGGTAAATCAGGAGATGAAGATGGAGATGGAGTATGCTCTGGTGAATCAAAGTTCAGTTTTCTTTTAAGTGAAGGAGGGGAGACTTCAACCATCATTGGGTCAATACCTGCCTTTCTCATCTCAGCTCTTTCTCTTAATTCTTTTGCAAATGCGCCTTCAAGAGGTGAGTGATCCTTCTTGTCATGAGCCTCACTGAAGTCTACTGCACCAGGTGGCCTTATCTGCTAGTGTTCCACAAACTCATATTTCTTTATCAACTTCCTTCTCTTCTTTTGCGTTTTAACCTCAAGAATTTCATCACCTTGCTCAGGATCAATCAATGACTCAGATGGATCAATCTGCTCAGGCAAAACTTCAGCCTCAGACACTATGGTCTGCTCAGGCTCGATTTGAGTAGAAGGTTTAAGGTTGGGAAAGGCTTTATAAATCTCAGCCAACTGTTCTTCAGAGAATTGAACAGTTGACGGTTTAGAAGTTGAAGGTTTAGGAGGAGAGGAGATAGGGAGGAAAAGATGAGGTGAAGGAATGAGTTCTGGAATAGATTTGGCTTTAGCAGCTTTGAGAGAGGAGGCATCCATTGCAAAGTTAAGGGATTTCTCCATATTCTGATGTAATGGAGAGAGAGGTTTAATTTGAGGTTTGGGAATTAGAGGTTTTGAAAAGGTAGGGAAATGTTTGATTGGTGGGAATTGTCACGACCCGAAATATAGGCTCTATTTCATTAGTAATTAAATGATTTTTATTTAATTATTTGCTTATTTATTTATTTAAATAATTATTTATCTAAATATTTATGTGTGCATTTTATGTTTCATCATAATTATGCCTAGCATTTTATTCGAGTAGTTTGGCTAGTGTGGAAGTGTTGAGTCTTAATTGTTAGTCGGGAGTGTAGGTAATTGTGTTAGTATGGGGAGGGGGTCTAGTTGTAACTTTTTAAATAATTCCCCTATTTCCCCCTCACCTCCCTCACCTTCTCCCTCACTCTCCCATCTTCCCAGCCATCTCTCTCCCTCTCTCCTCCAAAAGTGGTAAGTTTTCCTTCCTATCTTCTCTCTTCATTTAAACCTTCTTCCCCTCATCTTCTCTCATTTCTTAAAACTTGAACATTGTTTAGATCGTCGATAGGATCGCGTAGAATCAAAAAGATTTGAAATCCATCAACTTTGAGAATTTGCAAGTAAGTTACTTTTCCCCCATTTTTGCTAAAAATGTTCATTCCATGCTTAGATGATACTATAATTACCATTTCTTGCTTCTTTGGTTGATTTTGAGATGATTTGCATTTTATCCCATTTTGTGAAGTTTTGATGTTTGAATCATCCCTTGGATTGAGTGGTCTAGTTGATGTTCTATGAGTTGTTTTAGGTATATAGGGTGTTTGGGTACCATGGTATACCTATTGAAAGCATTGGGTTTGAGCTATGTTGTTTGGGTGGAAAATTTGGGAGAAACCCAGTTGGTTTTGGCCGTTTTCCGGCGACCTGGGTGCGTGGGCGACCGCCCATGAGATCAGTTAATCCGGAGAATTTGAACAAAGTGAGTAGGCGACCGCCCACTTTTTGGTTGGGCGACCGCCCAGGAAGTCAGTTAGTTTTGGGTTTTGGGGTTGGGTTTTGGGCGACCGCCCAGACTGGCTATGGGCGACCGCCCATACCAGCTGTTCTGAGTCTCTTTGTTTTTTAATTGTTTTAAGGTCCAAGCCCGATCTAGGCTCGAAGTATCACCCTAGTTGACTTAAGTTAATGTTGTGGAACACTTATTTAAGTGGAATTGATTCTTTTGTGAATAAATGTGTTATGAAATTTATTTAAGTACCGTTTTGGGAATATTGGGCATCTTTGATGTGCTGTTTATATTGGTTTACCTTTGTGGTGATTTAATTGGATTGGTTCCCTACTTTGGAACCTTGAGTTGTTTAATTAAGCTAGTATTTATTACTTAGCCTTTATATGAAAGCCCAGCTGGCATTGTGTGTGTTTCGGGCGATGCGAAATATTATGATGGCACAAGCCAAGTCCATTATGATGTTGACCATTGTTTTGCCCAATTATTACCCTCCTCCAGATTGGCCTTGGATGTGAGAAGAGCTAGCTCCCTTGTGTGCATTTTAGCTTTACTTGGAGCATGACTTTGTGGCATGTCTCCCGTCCCTTGTGACACTTCTTTTGGTTATTGGTTCCGGTACCGGGGGTTTCTCTTCGGCTTTCATGCTATTATGAAGATGATGATTTGTTGATTATTGAAGCTGCGCAGCGATCCTTTATTTGGATGTTCCGGTTTGGAAAACCTTGGCTATATCCTTTGTTATGTGTTTATTTCCGCTGCTATCTGTTATATGATAAGTGCTATGTGCTATGTGATATTTATTATTGCTTATTGTACATTGCATCTTAGCATGTCATGTAGTTGCATTAGTAACTTATTGAGATTTATCTCACCCCCTTTTCTTTTATCTTTGTTCTTCCTTAACCCCCCCCCCCAGGTGCTAAGGATTAGTCTCGCTGATCACGAGAACGAGGACGTCGAGGGTGGATACATTCTTTTGGGGAAGGTTGTATAGGTGGGTTTACATTATATAAATGTGTAACCTTTTGGGGTATTTGTACCAAACATTGACGTCATTAGGTTTTTGTACATTTGTATTTTGTTGGGCATAAACTTGTGGAAGTTTATGATAGTTGTAGTTGGTTTTTATCAAACTTGATTTTGTAAAACTTTGGTTCGTCACCTTTTGGTGTCAAATGGAATTTTTAACTTCAGTATTTCTGAGTTTTGGTTTTAGAGTCGACGTCCAGATCGCGGTCCCGGGGCCCGCGGGGTCCGGGGTCGCGACAGTTGGTATCAGAGCTATGGCATTAGCTCTATGTATAAGTCTAGGTGGATTAGTATGACCTAGGTGGGTAGTAGTGTGCGGAGTGATTAACGGTTGATGTTTTATGCAGTTAATTGTTCTTCATGTCTGGAAGAAGAAACAGAGGAGGTACTAGCGGGGCGCAGAATCAGAACGACACAAGGGAAGAAGCACGTGCCATGTTTCAAGGCATGTTTGAGGCGGCCATGAAGGCCATACATGATCAAGGTCCGAGGGTAGAGCAAGCACCACCCCGTTATGGATTAGAGCAATTTCTGAAGTTGAAACCGGTTGAATTCAATGGGGAACCCGATGTTCGGAAAGCTGAGTTGTGGATTGAGTCTATGGAGAAGATTTATGATGTGTTTGGGTGTTCGGATGAGGACAAGGTCCGGTTCGCGGCTTACAAGCTTGTGGGAGCCGCCGAGCATTGGTGGAAGGGTATTAAAGCTACTTGGGATGATACTCGCACGGTGTATGCGTGGGAGTTATTTGTGCGCAAATTCAAGGAGCATTTCATTCCGGTTGTCGATCAGAACCGAAAGGAGATCGAGCTACTCAACCTAGAGCAAGGTTTATTGTCTATAGCACAATACTCGGCTAAGTTCATAGAATTAGCCCGGTATTGCGACTATTTGGTGAGGACTGAGGAACAAAAGGCTATGAGATTTATTCGGGGATTGAAGACCTCCATCCGTACTCAACTGATTGCCCAACGGATTGTGACATTTCAAGATGCGGTGGACCGAGCCTACTTGATAGAGCAAGATATTGGGGAACATAAGCGGAAGACCGAGGTGGCCAACCCGAGTAAGCAAGGAGCACAGAGCAAGCCACACCCAAGGAATGATAATCGAGGTAACTTTGGGGGACAATCTTAGTCCCGAGGGCAACCAATCCCAAGGAACCCGGGTACCACTTCCGGGAACCAAGGGAGCCAAATTAGGAGGCTTTGTTCGTATTGTCAAAAGGAAGGTCATTCTGAAGACCGTTGTTGGAAGAAGCAGGGAAGGTGTACCAATTGTGGTCAAATGGGGCATTTCGCAAGAGATTGTACTAGAGGCAAGGGACAAGCATCCGGGTCAGGAGTTGGTACTAATCTGGGTCAGAAAAGGGATGCCGCAGGGAAGCCCAAAGTTCAAGGGAAGGTTTATGCCATGAATCAACAACAAGCTACCGATGATCCATCCGTTATTGGAGGTATTGTTTCTGTGTCTAATGTGAGCGCACGAGCGTTAGTAGATCCAGGATCATCTCATTCATACATTTCTGTGCAATTTGCTTCCATGTTAAATGCTGCATTCGAGTCTTTACCGTACGTGCTAGAGGTGTCGACCCCTATAGGAGAATGCTTGATTTCCGATCGAGTCTTTCGTGCTTGTGATGTGGTTATTTGTGGTCGTGTCCTTTGTGCGGATTTGGTAGTTCTTCCTATCCAAGACTTTGATGTCATTTTGGGTATGGATTGGTTGAGCAAGTTTCATGCTTCTGTAGATTGCCGTAAGAAAACTGTTACCTTTTCTATTCCCGATGTGCCTAAGTTTGTTTTTGAGGCTAGTCCTCTGAGTAGAAAGGTTCGCTTAATTTCTTTTATGAAAGCGAGAAAATTATTGCATAGTGGTTGCGAGGGGTATTTGGCTAGTGTTCTAGATACTAGGAAGGAATCCCCTAGTTTTGATAGTGTTCGGGTAGTTCGGGAATTTCCCGATGTTTTCTCTACCGAGTATGATATGCCTCCCGATCGTGAGATAGAATTTTGTATAGATCTTTTGACGGGTACGGCTCCAATTTCGAAAGCGCCTTATAGGTTAGCTCCCGCAGAGTTGAAGGAGTTAAAGGTTCAGTTGCAAGAGTTGCTTGATCGAGGGTTTATCCGCCCTAGTGTTTCCCCGTGGGGAGCACCGGTCTTATTCGTGCGGAAGAAAGATGGTTCGTTGAGATTGTGCATCGATTACCGGAAGTTGAATCAGGTTACAGTGAAGAATAAGTATCCTCTACCGCACATCGACGATTTATTTGATCAGCTTCAAGGGTCCGTGGTGTTCTCCAAGCTTGATTTGAGAAGTGGGTACCATCAGTTGAAGGTTCGATCGGAGGATATTCCGAAGACTGCTTTTCGCACTCGTTATGGTCATTATGAGTTCTTGGTTATGCCGTTTGGGTTGACTAACGCGCCGGCCGTGTTTATAGATTTGATGAACCGTTTTTTCCATCCTTATCTTGATTCGTTCGTGGTAGTCTTCATCGACGATATTCTCGTCTATTCTAAGTCTCGAGAGGAGCACGAGCAACACTTGAGGACAGTTTTATCCGTTCTTGCGAGGGAGAAATTATTTGCGAAGTTTAGCAAATGCGAGTTTTGGCTCGAGAAGGTGTCATTTCTGGGTCATGTTATTTCGAAAGATGGGATTTCTGTGGACCCGTCAAAGATAGAGGCAATAGTGGATTGGAAGAGACCCGAATCGGTGACAGAGATTAGAAGCTTTCTTGGTTTAGCCGGGTATTACCGAAGATTTATTGAAGGGTTTTCGAGGATCGCTACTCCGATGACTCAGTTGACCCGGAAGAATGTTCCGTTTGTGTGGACCGAGAAATGTGACAAGAGTTTCGAGGAATTGAAGAAGAGGTTGACTACCGCACCGATCTTGACTTTGCCTAATGGGAGCGATGGCCTAGTGATTTATAGTGATGCTTCGAAAGAAGGTTTGGGTTGTGTGTTGATGCAGAATGGGAAAGTAATTGAGTATGCTTCGAGGAAGTTGACCCCTAGTGAACAGAATTACCCCACTCATGATATGGAGTTAGCGGCTATTGTCTTTGCGTTGCACAAATGGAAGCACTACCTTTATGGGGCGAAGTTCGAGATTTTTACGGATCACAAGAGTTTGAAGTACCTTTTCTCCCAGAAAGAGCTGAACAACCGACAGCGTCGATGGATGGAATTATTGAAGGATTATGATTGTGCGATTTCTTATCACCCGGGGAAGGCGAATGTGGTAGCCGATGCGATTAGTAGGAAATCTTATGTGGCTTCGATGAGGGTTCGTGAATGGAAAATGCTTGAGGATGTTCGAGATTGGTCTCCTCGTGAATCGAGTTATGGGGCTATTTTTGCGAATATTAGGGTGTCTCCGACCCTAGTTCAGAGAATAAAAGAGGCTCAGAAAGAAGATCCCGAGTTAGTGAAGGTAATGGGTAAATTGAAGGAAAAGAACTTCGAGGATTTTTCCATTAGCTCGAGTGGAGTTTTGACTTTCCGTGGTCGTTTGTGTGTTCCGGATGTTGATGGAATTAAGCAGAGAGTTCTTGATGAGGGTCACAGATCGAGGTATACTATTCATCCGGGTAGTACGAAGATGTATCAGGATTTGAAGCAACAGTTTTGGTGGATTAATATGAAAAGGGAAATAGCCGAGTATGTATCGAGGTGTTTAACTTGTCAGCAGGTCAAAGCCGAACATCAGAGACCCGCGGGATTACTTCAGCCGTTAGAGATTCCCGAGTGGAAATGGGAGCATGTGACTATGGATTTCGTTACGGGACTGCCTCGTACCCGTAGGAAGTACGACAGTGTTTGGGTAATAGTGGATAGATTGACCAAGAGTGCCCATTTCTTGCCTATTGACATCAGGTATTCGATGGAAAAGCTTGCGACCCTTTATATCGATGAGATCGTGAGATTGCATGGAGTTCCGGTTAGTATTGTGTCAGATCGAGACCCGAGGTTTACTTCTAGGTTCTGGAAGGCGTTTCAGGAAGCTTTGGGTACAGATTTGCGATTCAGTACGGCTTTTCATCCCCAGACCGATGGTCAATCCGAGAGGACTATTCAGATTCTTGAGGATATGTTGCGAGCTTGTTCGATAGACTTTTCTGATTCTTGGGATTCGTACCTACCGTTAGTGGAATTCTCTTACAACAATAGTTATCAGGCTAGTATCGAGATGGCGCCGTTTGAGGCTTTGTATGGAAGGAAGTGTAGATCGCCTATTTGTTGGGATGAGGTTGGTGAAGCGAAAGTTTTGGGTATTGATTTGCTTCGGGATTCGGTTGAGAAAGTTAGAGTTATCCGGGATAGATTGAAGACAGCCCAGAGTCGACATAAGAGCTACGCAGATAACCGAAGGCGAGATCTTAGTTTTCAGATTGGTGATTTGGTGTTCTTGAAGGTATCTCCGAAGGTGGGTATTCGTAGATTTGGGAAGAAAGGCAAGTTGGCTCCGAGGTTTATTGGTCTGTTTGAGATTTTGGGAAAGGTTGGACTTCTTGCGTATCGACTCGCGTTACCGCCATCTTTAGACCGGTTGCACAACGTGTTCCACGTTTCTATGCTTCGGAAGTATGTTCATGATCCGTCTCACGTGTTTCCGAGGATACCGGAGGATATTGAGCCTGATATGACTTATGAGGAACGACCGGTTCGGATCTTAGATTCTAAAGTCCAAGAGTTGAGGAGCAAGAGCATCGCGTTGGTTCGAGTTCTTTGGAGGAATCATAACATCGAGGAGTCGACGTGGGAGCTTCGTGATGAGGTCGAGAGGAAATTTCCGTGGCTTTTCGTTTAAGGTGAGTCTCGTTAAAATTCGGGTCGAATTTTCTTTAAGGGGGAGTGACTGTCACGACCCGAAATATAGGCTCTATTTCATTAGTAATTAAATGATTTTTATTTAATTATTTGCTTATTTATTTATTTAAATAATTATTTATATAAATATTTATGTGTGCATTTTATGTTTCATCATAATTATGCCTAGCATTTTATTCGAGTAGTTTGGCTAGTGTGGAAGTGTTGAGTCTTAATTGTTAGTCGGGAGTGTAGGTAATTGTGTTAGTATGGGGAGGGGGTCTAGTTGTAACTTTTTAAATAATTCCCCTATTTCCCCCTCACCTCCCTCACCTTCTCCCTCACTCTCCCATCTTCCCAGCCATCTCTCTCCCTCTCTCCTCCAAAAGTGGTAAGTTTTCCTTCCTATCTTCTCTCTTCATTTAAACCTTCTTCCCCTCATCTTCTCTCATTTCTTAAAACTTGAACATTGTTTAGATCGTCGATAGGATCGCGTAGAATCAAAAAGATTTGAAATCCATCAACTTTGAGAATTTGCAAGTAAGTTACTTTTCCCCCATTTTTGCTAAAAATGTTCATTCCATGCTTAGATGATACTATAATTACCATTTCTTGCTTCTTTGGTTGATTTTGAGATGATTTGCATTTTATCCCATTTTGTGAAGTTTTGATGTTTGAATCATCCCTTGGATTGAGTGGTCTAGTTGATGTTCTATGAGTTGTTTTAGGTATATAGGGTGTTTGGGTACCTTGGTATACCTATTGAAAGCATTGGGTTTGAGCTATGTTGTTTGGGTGGAAAATTTGGGAGAAACCCAGTTGGTTTTGGCCGTTTTCCGGCGACCTGGGTGCGTGGGCGACCGCCCATGATTGGTTTGGGCGACCGCCCATGAGATCAGTTAATCCGGAGAATTTGAACAAAGTGAGTAGGCGACCGCCCACTTTTGGCTTGGGCGACCGCCCAGGAAGTCAGTTAGTTTTGGGTTTTGGGGTTGGGTTTTGGGCGACCGCCCAGACTGGCTATGGGCGACCGCCCATACCAGCTGTTCTGAGTCTCTTTGTTTTTGAATTGTTTTAAGGTCCAAGCCCGATCTAGGCTCGAAGTATCACCCTAGTTGACTTAAGTTAATGTTGTGGAACACTTATTTAAGTGGAATTGATTCTTTTGTGAATAAATGTGTTATGAAATTTATTTAAGTACCGTTTTGGGAATATTGGGCATCTTTGATGTGCTGTTTATATTGGTTTACCTTTGTGGTGATTTAATTGGATTGGTTCCCTACTTTGGAACCTTGAGTTGTTTAATTAAGCTAGTATTTATTACTTAGCCTTTATATGAAAGCCCAGCTGGCATTGTGTGTGTTTCGGGCGATGCGAAATATTATGATGGCACAAGCCAAGTCCATTATGATGTTGACCATTGTTTTGCCCAATTATTACCCTCCTCCAGATTGGCCTTGGATGTGAGAAGAGCTAGCTCCCTTGTGTGCATTTTAGCTTTACTTGGAGCATGACTTTGTGGCATGTCTCCCGTCCCTTGTAACACTTCTTTTGGTTATTGGTTCCGGTACCGGGGGTTTCTCTTCGGCTTTCATGCTATTATGAAGATGATGATTTTTTGATTATTGAAGCTGCGCAGCGATCCTTTATTTGGATGTTCCGGTTTGGAAAACCTTGGCTATATCCTTTGTTATGTGTTTATTTCCGCTGCTATCTGTTATATGATAAGTGCTATGTGCTATGTGATATTTATTATTGCTTATTGTACATTGCATCTTAGCATGTCATGTAGTTGCATTAGTAACTTATTGAGATTTATCTCACCCCCTTTTCTTTTATCTTTGTTCTTCCTTAACCCCCCCCCCAGGTGCTAAGGATTAGTCTCGCTGATCACAAGAACGAGGACGTCGAGGGTGGATACATTCTTTTGGGGAAGGTTGTATAGGTGGGTTTACATTATATAAATGTGTAACCTTTTGGGGTATTTGTACCAAACTTTGACGTCATTAGGTTTTTGTACATTTGTATTTTGTTGGGCATAAACTTGTGGAAGTTTATGATAGTTGTAGTTGGTTTTTATCAAACTTGATTTTGTAAAACTTTGGTTCGTCACCTTTTGGTGTCAAATGGAATTTTTAACTTCAGTATTTCTGAGTTTTGGTTTTAGAGTCGACGTCCAGATCGCGGTCCCGGGGCCCGCGGGGTCCGGGGTCGCGACAGGAATGGAGATGAAGAAGATGAAGGTTTAAAGAGAGGTTTGGAAGAGGGTTTAGAGGGAGGTTTGGCTAGGTCTGCCTTTGTAATAACTGAGGGAATTTGGACAGTTCCCTTCCTTTTCCTTGGAGCAACGGTTTCCTTGGGACGAACCGCAGGTCTAGACCGAACTGCAGGCTCCCCCTCAACCATAGGCTCCCCCTCAGCCTGTACCGCGGTTTGAGCTAACTGACTCAACCCCAATCTGTTCAAAGTAGCAGTCTGACCTTCATTCCTTAACATCGTAGCATGGGCCTGATCAGCAATGGCACCAACATACGGTTTGTTTGACTTGTTGAGCTGAGATTCAAGGAAAGGGCCACGTTCGGCTTCAGGCAAGGGATCCTCATTCCATACTGCCTGTGCATACCGCCATCCAAATGCGGTTCTGAATGCATCAAATTTCGACGATCCAAAAACAGACTTCTCAATTGGATCCAACCAATAGTCCTTGTTTTCTGTAGAAAACTTGAAGATGTCAGTGTCTTGGTACAAAAACTTAGTTAGAAGCCTGCAATGAGTTCTGATCTTGGACTTCCCAGCGGCTTTAGCAGCATGAAGGCGGTTCAGGGCATTGATCATCTCCTTCATTACAACCTTGTGCCAGTGCAATTTCTTTCCTTTGAAAATGGCCACACGGTAGGCATACTGCTCACTGGTAAAGTTGTTATAGTTCCCATTCTTGTACATAACCCCAGTATCTACTAAATCACATAGCAGTGACATAACCTCTCCAAAATCCTTCTTGGAGGAATTCTTGGTGGAGAAAGACTTAACTCCAATTAACTCCATTGTAGTACTGCTCAGAAGTTCTGGTTTGATCCCCATAACTCCAGAGTTCTCAAGACCAGCTAGAACTGCGATCTTGGAAGCGGTTAGGACCACAGGCTTGCCACAAACCGTGGACTTGATAGCATCTTCATATTTCACTTCTCCAGTTTCCAGATCCCTTATCGGTTCTCCTCTTACATCTAGCAAGGCAGCATTTGTGGAGATCCCATTCTCAAAAAATTCAGCACAGATAATTGTCACAAATTGGGGTTCATCCATTAGGAACAAGGGCAGAAGCTTAGCATCTCCAAGCAGTTTGAGTAGCTTCCTCCCAACTGCATCTTGCTTGAATTCCTCTTCTAGAATTCTAGAACCGGGGACAAAGTTTGATGGATCCTAAAAACATATTCAAAGTTAGAAATAATTTGAAGACTAACAGTTGAAATCTTAAGCAAACAGCGGTTATACCATTTAATCAAACCGAGCGGTTCAATGAAATGGATAAACATAGAGGTTTGAGTGAGACTTACAAACTGTAACAAGGAATCCTAACAATGATAACATGAGAATCAAGTAATAATTATTATTTTATTTTTTTTTGGAAAATAAAAACAATAGTGAAAGAACAGTAAAAATAAGAAATGGATCAAGGAGGGAAAATTTTGAAAAAGAGTTTGAATGCACGAAGAACACACGAAGAACAGAGTATAAATGTGCAAGACGAAATCTTAACCAAAATACAAAAGAATTATACCAAAGTGATCACAACGGGCAGATTCTAACAAAGTTTTAAATAAGCTAAGGCAAATAACAACACTAGAACCCAGAATCTGCAAATATGCGCAAGAACACCAAATGACCCAAAAATTGATTTTGCTCAAAATTGAACACAAATCATTAAATAAAGTAAACAATCAGTATGAATAAACAAATGCGAGTTCAACCCAACCAAAAATATGAAGAAAAAGTATAAAATGACTAAGGAAGATGAACAAGCTTTTTCAAGCAACAATGGCGGATAAAAAAAAATACTGAGTTAGGGTTCAGAAATTCATACCATATCGGGCTTAGATGGTTTGGACGATGTAGAAGTAGAAGCAAGATCAATGGTTTTCTTTGGTGCCATTTCGAAAATCGTTTAAGTATGAAATTTTTTAGAGTGAGAACAAAGAGAGAGCAGAGAGAGTGCAAAAGAGAGAGAAAGAGATTTTGCTAAAAAGAGTAAGAAGGTAAAAAGTTAAATTAAAATTTAGTTTGTCTTTTATACTCAATTAACCACCTCGGGTAGTGGAGCGGTCAAGAAAGAATGTTAACTCTCCCATCATACTCATCTCAAATTTACCTTTCATAAGCTTCTCAAACTTAACACACATAGTTTCATTAGTAGAACTGAAAATAATATCATCAACATATATTTGAACTAATAATGAATGACCTTTGTGTTTAGCAATAAATAAGGTTGTATCAATTTTACCTCGAGAGAAGCCTTGCTCAATAAGAAATTTAGATAGAGTGTCATACTATGCTCTTGGAGCTTGTTTGAGTCCATACAAGGCCTTCTTGAGCTTGAAGACATGATTAGGATATTTGTTGTCTTCAAATCCTGGCGGTTGAGCTACATAAACTTTTTCTTGTAGTTCACCATTCAGAAATGCACTCTTCACATCCATTTGATATAACTTGAATTTCTTGAAGGGGGCATAGGCCAGGAACAATCTAATGGCTTCAAGTCTGGCTACAGGGGCAAAGGTTTCATCATAATCAATCCCTTCTTCTTGCCTATAACCTTGAGCAAACAACCTTGCTTTGTTTCTAGTTATAGTACCATTTTCATCCATCTTGTTTCTGTATACCCATTTTGTTCCAATTACCGTGTGATATCTGGGCCTTGGAACTAGAGTCCAAACTCTGCATCTTTCAAACTGATTGAGCTCTTCTTGCATTAAAGCTACCCAACTTGGATCACTTAGAGCTTCATCTACCTTCTTCGGTTCCATTTGAGATAACAGTGCGGTTGAGAACAAACTGTGGTTATCTCTATGGGTTAAGCTTCCTCTTGTTTGAACACCAGAACTGATAGGACCTATAACATTAGTTGTTGGATGGTCTCTATGCTCATAAATTTCTAGAGGGAGGCCTTCATGAACCACTATTTCTTGAAGGTTTTCTAGAGGAGGCTCTTCTTGATAATCATTGAAATCTTCATTGAAGGTGATGATTGGAACTGGATCAACGATTTGAATGGGATCAGAAGAGTGCGGTTCTACAGCAACACTTTCGGTTTGATTTGGAGCGGCTGGAGAACCTGATGGAGCGATTTGAGTAGGTTGGTCATTTGCGGTTGCATGATTTAGGTAAGATGTACCTGTCTTAAAACCACTAAAATCATCAGCAACATTTGGAGCCATATGTGGCTCAAGAAGATCATGTTCATCAAATGTAACATGGATTGACTCTACAATTTTTAATGAAGTCTTATTGAAACAACGAAAATCTTTTTAATGTTTAGAGTAACCAAAAAAATACCTTCATCGGCTTTAGCATCAAATTTACCTCGATGCTCCCTGCCATTATACAAGATGTAGCATTTGCATCCAAATATTTTAAAGAAGGCAATGTTGGGTGATCTGCCTCTCCACAATTCATAAGGAGTCTTGTTATGAACTTTGATGATGAGGGAGGGGTTCTGGGTGAAACATGCGGTATTGACAGATTCAGCCCAGAAGTACTTGGGAAGCTTGGCTTCTACAATCATGGTCTTCCCTGCTTCAATCAAAGTTCTGTTCTTCCTTTCCACTACTCCATTCTGTTGTGGAACCCCATCGGTAGAGAAATTATGATCAATACCATGATCATCACAATATTGGGCAACACCATTGTTTGTAAATTCGGTTCCATTATCTGAACGCACAGCAATGATGTCATCCAATTTCTGAGTTTGGAGCTGTCTAAAGAGAGCAGTTACGATGCCATAGGTATTATCTTTAGAGGCCATCATTTCCACCCATGTATATCTTGAATAATTATCAACCACCACTAGTGTATAGCGGTTTCCTCCTATACTTGCGGTTGGGACAGGTCCAAATAAATCCATGTGAAGCAATTGTAAGCAGCGGTTCGTTGAAGGTGCGGTTTTGCTTAGAAATGACTGTTTGGGCTGCTTACCTAGCTGGAATGCTTTACATTTCTTATCATGGTGATCAGCCACTTTGGGTAGTCCTTTGACGAGACCGTCCCTTTGCAGTTTTGCAAGATACTTGAAGTTTAAGTGGCTGAGCCGCTTATGCCATAACCAGCTGCTTTCACTAACATTTTTGGCAACAAAACAGAGGTCAGCAATAAAAACAATATTACTCAAATCTATCATATATACATCACATGTTCTGTTGCCAGTCGGTAGAGTAACTCCAGAAGTTGCATCTTTGATGAAACAATTAGTTGAAGTAAAGTTGCAGTTCATTCCTTTGTCACAAAACTGAGATATGGAGAGAAAGTTGTGCTTGAGTCCTTCTACTAGTGACACATTTTTAATGGTCACCTTTCCACGTTTGATTGCTCCATATCCTATTGTTTCTCCTTTCTTGTTATTTCCAAACACTACTGGGGGGCCTCTCATACTGATGAAATCACAAAGAAGTTCATTATCTCCGGTCATGTGTCGTGAGCAACCACTATCCAAGTACCAAAGATCCTTATTCTTCTTTGCGGTTCCAGCCATAAAGCATAAGATCTGAAAAATAAACATTAAAGATTTTGGTCCCCCTTATTCTTTTGGGTTCTAGGGTTAGCAGCTTTTTGGGACCCACACCTATTTGACCTTAGGATTTTTACGTCCCTTGGCATTGGGTGTGAACCTTAAAAGACAATGACCAGCACCATGACCATAATTAACACAAATAGCACAATGAATAAATCCAGGTTTTGGTTGCGGTTTTACAAACCCTTTACTGACCTTCGGCTTCTCATGTTTTACTGGGTCAGCGGTTTTGGCTTTAACAAAGATTACCTTCTTGAGCAGCCTTCCTCTTAGGTGCGGTTTTAGGGAAAATGATAGGAATTTCCTTAAACCGACTAGGAGCGGTTTCATCACTCAATACTTCCTTAGTTTCCTCATCCGCTGTGGATTTCTCTTTCCACTTTGAATCTCTCCCAGTCTGGTTTTTAGGATACTCAAAGAAATAATTTTGCCTTTTAATTTCCTGTTCTGAGCCCTTTTTACCGGCATGATTAACCTTAGGAGTTTCTTTGGTTTGTTCAGCTGGTTTCATACCACCTTCGGCACAGAGACAAGGACACTTACACCCATCATCGGTTTTCAACCCCAATCCACTTTTATCCGAAGTAGGAATTTGTGAATTTAGGATTTGTTCCACGGTGACACTAGACTTAGTCCATACATCGGTCACTTTTTGAAGGTCATCCCTTTGTACTGTAAGCTCATGGATTTAGGTGAGAAGTACCTCGGTTCTGTCCTTCAGATAGTGGTTTTCATCCACAATAGTAGATATCCCAGCAATTTGGAGCTTGAGGTTTTCAATTTCCACCTTGTGGGATTTACATTCACGTTGGGATTCTTCAAGTTCCGCAGCCATTAGTTTATATGCCTTTTTAAGCACAGTGTGTTGTTAACATATAATATTAGCACGTTCTAGTACCTGGTCATCATGGCTTTGGTCTGCTTGGACCTCAGGAGTGTAGTTTGGTGTTGTAGGAGCTTTGCTTAATCTAGCCTCAGGAGTCTTAGGTGAAACTGACTTCATTTGTTGATTTGGCAGTGGAAGGCTTTCGTCAATTTCAATTCTTTCTTCAAATCCCATGAGGCAGAGATTTACAGTTTCTTCATCATCACTTTCATCTGAGTCTGAACCCATCCATGTCAGCGGTTGATCTCCTTGGTCAGCTACCATTCCTCTTCTTTTCACGAACTTCTTGTTGAATGGTTTCTTTGCTGGCGCGGCTTCATAACGCGGTTTTGGGACAACTTGAAGCAAAGTGACCTGGCTGTCTGCAGTTATAACAGACCAAGTCATCCCTTGCTTGGGATCTGCAGTTTTGTTGAATCTGGTTTGAGGGACAAACTTTGCTGGGCTTTTGGATGGAAATTGAGATCTATTGTTTTTCCTGAACTTGGTGTATTTCTTCACATACAAAGCAAATTCTTCATCATCCATTTCATCAAAATCAACTTGAGTACAACTTGAGGATTGTGATACTACACTCTAAGCATAAGAACTTTGAGGAGGAGTGTAAGGTTGATGAGACTGCTGATAAGATTGATAAGGTTAAGGATATGGTTGATGTGATTGAGGATAGGATTGGTGAGACTGCTGGAAATACTCAGGAGGTGCGGTTTGAGGATTGTATCTAGGAACATTTTGGTCAGGAGGAGCGGTTTGCAAGTGGAGGTGAGGAGCGGTTTGATGATGGTCTGGATTGTAGACAGGAGATGAGGTATTGTTGAATGCAGCTAGAGAGAGTGTCTTAAATCTGCTTTCGGTTTCATGGACCTCTTCAAGCTTGAATTCAAAAACCTTCAGCATGGCATACAAGTGTCGAAGATCAAGAGCTTCCAAGTCCTTATTGTCTTCAATGTTAGTAGTTTTGATCAGCCATTTGCTACCAAGTGCTTGCATGAATCTCATGTTTAAATCTGTATTAGAATAGACATGTCCAAGAGAAAAACACACATTAACAATATCAATAAACCTCATAGCATTGTCTAAGAGATTCCTTAGGATCTTTAACAAAATAGTCAAAGAGTCTTCTCTGTTGATAGAGGCGGTTCTTCTTGGTATCTGAATCTCCTTCCAGAAAGTCAACTATAGCATCCCAGGTAGCCTTTGTGGTTATGCAGTGAAGCACCTTAGAATGAGTCCTCAAGTCAATAGCTGACACTAGCATGGACATAGCTCTTCCATCAAAACCCACATTGATGCGGTCTGCATCAGTCCACTCACTTTCTAACTTCTTAACTTCAGCTTCGTCTCCTGCGGTTCCTGTACGTGGATTAACTTTGATAGGAACATATGGTCCATCAGTAACCGCGATCCACAGTCTACGATCACATGAAATCATGTGTTTCATCATCCTATCTTTCCAAAAGATAAAACTATCTTCATCCAGAATCGGTAAGTGATTCGAATTGGATGTTTGCATCATATGTGTGTTTGTGTTTGCCATTGGATCAGCACCCAAGCGGTTAAGCTTGTAAAAACAAGTTTGGTGGATATGCTCTGATACCACTTGTTGGTCCCAGAGGGCAACAAGGGTATAGAACCACTAGAGGGTGGTAAATAGCGGTCCAAATCTTTTTCCAAAATACCCTTAAAATCAACCGAGTACTTATCAGTTTGGGCAACTGCGGTTCAAAGCTCAAGAACCGAACTGATAAAATGCACAGCGGAGTTTGCGGTTTGGCCAAAAAGGATAGTTAAAGAGTTGGGCGGTTTGACTCAGGTTGAGAAAACACTATGATGCAACTGAATAGTTAGACTTAAAGTTCAAAGAAAAACACAATTCATCTTTCAAGTCATTTCGTATATGGAGACAAGTAAAAGACCACAAACAAGAAAGATAAATAACAAGACAGAAAATAAAGATCAAACACACAAATTGAAGAGGTTCGTTCTTAAATAAACTACGTCCTCTACCTAGATGGTTAGTCTAGGATTTTCTAATAGCTATGAGACTTGTATTAATTTAGAGGAGGTTTTACAAGATGAATCTAAACTCTAAACAATAAGTCTAACCTAAGCTATAATAACAACCGGTGTTTTCGAAGTATATAATCTATGTGATCATATAAATCGGGTGTGTGTGTGGAAAGAAATCAAATGCTCTAAGTATCTAAATGATGGTTGAGCAAATGGAAATCTTTCGGTGTAAAGACTGAGTATGAAAGGTTGTTAGGCTTGAAGCTTTGATGAGAAAACTGGGTTTGCTAAGGAGATGGTTTAAAGATATGAATATCTGGGTTTGAATCTTCAAAGCAAACTTGAACACTTGGGAATGAAAATCTTGAAGCTCAGCAACCTTCATTATTGAGAAATGAAGGCTATTTATAGGCAGTGCACCCTTGTGACCGTTGGGTAAAGATTTGAATCAAATCTGAAGGGTACGGTGCTGTTGAATTCCCATTGGTTGAGCTGTCATTGTCGTCCTTTGTTTTGTCTTGTAGTCCTAGGTAGTTGTAGCATCACTACCTGACATCCGTCCTTTGTTGCAGAAAGAACTAACGGTAAACAATTCAAATTGCTTGGACAAGACCGACATTCCTTGCAGTAACTCCAAGTTAACTTAGAGTTATTTTGACATGACATAAAATATTCCTTTACGGTTGAAAGGAGAATATTTGTCTAAGGAATAAATGACATCTTTTTAATTCTTCAATAACTGCACTGTGGTTCCACCAGGCATAGGAGCGGTTTGAAGGATGAACTTGATGCGGTTTCATCAAAGACACAGACTGCGGTTTGATGAAGGACTTAGGGTTCCATGCTGGCGGCTCAAAGATGATGGCTTGAGACACTAAACCGCGAGGAGTAAAACCAAACAATACTCAGCCTAGACAATCAAAAATCTAGAAATGGACTTGTCTAAAAATTGAAGTAAAACTTCATTACATGCGGTCCTAAAGTCCATAAAAAGACACGTGGAATGGATCAATCAAATTAAGGTGGGTGTACTAACAATGAATCCTAACAACAACGGTTCCCAATTTTTTAGCAAGAAAATCCAGGATTTTCTCACAAGATGGGGAGTCAAGATGGTAACATATTCACCAGTACATCCCCAACCTAATGGACAAGCGGAGTCAAGCAACAAAATCATTATTTCCAACTTGAAGAAGAGTTTAGACCAGAAGAAGGGAAGATGGGCCGAAGAATTGCCTTTCGTTTTGTGGGCTGATAGAATAACACCAAAGAATGCAACGGGTCAAACTCCTTACTCTCTAGTCTTTGGATCAGAGGCCGTCATTCCCGCCGAAGTAGTCGTCCCCTTGGCAAGATATGGACTATTGACTCCTGAATAGAATAACGCCATCTTGGCGCAAGATCTTGACACCATTGACGAGCTAAGGGATATGACAAAAATCAGGATGGCATCACGTCAACAGAGAATTGAAAGATCTTAAAATAAGAATGTCAGGGTAAGAAGATTCCAAGTTGGTGATTTGGTACTAAGGATGGTCCTTCAAAACACACGAGAACTCAATGCTGGCAAGTTGGCACCAAAATGGGAAGGACCGTATTTGATAGACGCAGATGCAGGAAATGGGGCATACTGGTTTTCAACCTTGGACAGCATAAGGATCCCCAGATATTGGAACGCTATCCATCTTAAGACATACTTCATGTAAATTATATATCGTCATTAAAATTCAGAAAAACAGGTACGCCTTTAATTTATGTCATTTCAATAAAGTTATTTCCATTTTGATTATATTTATCAAGCCGTTACTGACTTAAGCATCGGAGGGGTGTTAGCTAAGCTAACACCCAACCCTAACATGTTTCTATCTTGCAAGGAAACTAAAAATTCTTACTTTGAGATGCTTAGCACATAGCTGGAATAAACAAAGATGTCAATATCTTTTAAAGTTGTCGACATCCTAAGGCAATAATTCAGGTATGAACTTACCTCAATCTCTAAATAAGCTTTACTTTATTTCCTATCATTTTTATAAAGTTATTTATGTAAGTTTACTTTCATCAATAAAAATGACATCAACCAAGATGTCAGGTCATTTATTATTAACATGTTGTCATTTTGCAAGATGTTATCATTTTCCATAAGTGTTTTAGAGATCTCAAGGAGACGGCATCTTGAGACTAGCCATCTCATCTTTAGTTTAAGGTACTTAATCCCTTTAAAGGTTTAAAGAAATTGCTTTCTTTCGATTCAATTAAGGTTGATACACCTTCGCCTAGAGCGCAAGATTTCAATAATGATTAAGGTGAGGAATGGGCACGTATGTTTATATGTACGCACCCTCCATTTCCACTTAATTAAATATTGAACTTAAGATGTTTTTGTAGACACCCCGCCTTGGACATCTCAGCCCGATTGCATACATAGTATTTTTATTTAACTTATTTTTGTTGATTTATGTTACTTCGGTTAAGTTCCTAACTGATTCCGTTAGTTTTGGACTAAACTGCATAACATAATTAACTTTAGGGTCATTTCTGTCATCCTGCCTTTCTCACCCGCGGGCACCTCCCGTAATGGTCATGGGAAGCGCGCGCGTTCGGTCCAATAGGTCGGACTCGTGCGCTTCCCACTTTGACTGTTACGGATTGCAGCCTTTTCCCTCCATTTTTAGAGTCAAAAACCAACCTTTTCACCACATGTTTTATTCTAGCATTAAACCCACTTTATTTTGTAACTCCCAATCCCCCACTTCTAGCCTTCTCTTAAAAATAAACATTTTCTTTAATTTATTATTTTATTTATCTTATTTTTGATTGGTCAATTCCATTTCACATGGATTTCATCCTTTCCCTCCTATTTTTACCTATAAAAGGGACCTTCTTGGTTCATTTCAAAGGACTCTCTCTTGACACAAAAAGGACCCAAAAACTTTCTCTACATCTACACTATACACATTTCTCTCAAGAATTCTCTAAAGGATTCTCCTAACAAACAACTCAAGCATCAAAACTCTAGTCTTTTCAAGTCAAAGTTTGAAGTCCTCTTCTTAAGGTACAACTTCACTTTTCTTCTCTTATTTTATTCTTCTTAATGTATGCAATTCCCATCAAATGGGACATGACCAAATAATCACTTTATTACATTAAAGTTGGTTAAGGTTATCTCCCTACATTATAAACTCTAGTTTAATTTACTCTTCTTCTTTTAATGCAATATTTAGCATAAATTAATCAATAAAACAATTCTCTTTCATTTCCCTTTGCAATTCCCCTTTTCTGTACATTATAATTGTTAGCACATTTTTTAATATCAATAAAAGAAGGACTTTTTAGCATTAGAATACCTTTAGTAGCAAGACCCACGCGTAAGCGGGGCGGAGTGGGTGTTTAAGTACTTCCCACTCCGTCACCTAACCCCCGAACCCTTCTCTCCCGAATCTTTGGTTTCGTAATATAAAATAGGCTATTTCTTTAGGTTTTTCTTATGTTCCCTTAATAACATAGGTGGCGACTCTACAATTAAAATCAAATAGACATCATAGGATCCTTCCACCGCTCTAGCCAAGCAGTGGGTTTCTTCGGGGTATATACAGTGGCGACTCTGCTGGGGAAAACTTAGAGGGTTAAACTTGCGTTTTCATCTTTTGGTGTTCTTTTATTCTGTTTTCTGGGCATTCTGGTAAAAAGGGTTGGAAGCGCGCGCCTCTGGCCTTCTTGGCCTAAAGCGCGTGCGTCCGACCCCGATTACCAGAATCGCCGCCTTCCTTCTTGTCCTTCCATTTCATGTTTTTGTGCTAGCAATTACTCCAGGGGAAAGTTTTCTTATTTAGGGTCAAGGCAATCCCTTGAACCCACTGATTTGCAGGTTTTCACCCAGAAGCGGGCGCCTCTGCCCCTCTTCCTCTAACGCGCGCCCCTTCCGCATAGGCATCCCAATGCGCACGCTTCTGGGTGCATTTCTAGAACAGAACAGTTTTGACAGTGTGGGCACCGGGCCTTCACATAAATGATTTTACTTTTTGTTTATTTTATCGGTCACACGGGTGATTTGAAAG
Source organism: Campanula takesimana (assembly GCA_026119855.1). Classification (NCBI taxonomy): domain Eukaryota; kingdom Viridiplantae; phylum Streptophyta; class Magnoliopsida; order Asterales; family Campanulaceae; genus Campanula; species Campanula takesimana. The sequence continues at coordinate 220,757 of JAOWBW010000093.1, read as the reverse complement.
TTGTAAATTATGTGCTTATTTGTTTTTTTTTTATTTTGTTTAAAAAAAAATTATTTTGTCACTTGGCTTGACCTCACACTACGTGCACTAATTCTTATCAATTGCTCACTATCGAGTCGCACAAGTTCATAACCCCAAACCCGTCGAGGCTCATCCTAAAGAGTTTCAAGCTCCACCCGACCTTGACTCTCTCGAAACGGTAAACCTCAACCCGTGGCGTAGTTCACGACCTCATGCCGGGGGTGACCTTAAGCCTCTCTTTAACCGAGCACAAGCCAACACATTATTAGTCTAGGTTCTAACACTCCGTGACCAAGTCGGTTTTCGTGTGTCGAGATTTCCCTAAACTAATGTCATCAAATCATACATGTCGTTTCCAAAAGAAACAAGTGGTTATTATGGACGAAATAAAACTCCGTCCCCAAGTGGTTATTATGGACGAAATAAAACTCTGTCTCCGCATGTATAATTTATAACATTAATTTAGTTTAATCCCGTCACATGTAGGTATCACAAGCGTGGTGGAATCCGATGAGTATATGGGACTGCGAGAAGGTCTATATACTAGTGTGACGATTCCACTATTTTTCAAGAAACCCCAAAAAGGACTACGTCCTTCAGATTTTTGTAAATAATAATAAAAAAAGGGTATTTTTTTTTCCTATGTGGTTGAGTCTTTTCTTCTTTATGGGTGGAATTATCTTACTCAAAAGGTGTTTGTGGGCCAATCTAAGATCAACCGTGTTCTTCCAATAGGTCCAATGGCTTCCAACGGGAACAACAACGGTGGGTATTTTTCCGTGTCCAACAAAAAGCTATTTGACATAATGAGAGCCATGGGGGAACATATAGATAGACTTACCGAGAATGCCCGACGCAAAGACGATTTGTGGCAAGCACGTTTTGATCTCGAGAGGAGAATTCACGAGGAAGAAGCGTCCGAACTCAAGGCCCGTTTGCAAGAGCTCACCGACAACAAATCAAAGTTCAATGGTAAAGCATGCTCAAGTGGCCCGTCCCTCAAAAGCCACAAAAGTACCACCAACAACCGAGTTTTCCCTCTTCTCCTAGGAATGACCCGAGCCGAAGCATTTAAAACTTTGGTGGCAAGTGCAAAGATTAAGCCGTTACAAGGGTACCAACCAAAGACGATCAACGCCAACCATGCCCATCACAAGTATTGTGGCTACCACCAACATAGTGTCCATCTTACCGAGGAATGCTTCACTCTCCGAAATGTCATCCAAGATTTGATTGAAAATGGGGAATTTACCGTGGGTGAAGAGCAACCGTGAAGCAAGGAATGACTTGGGTTTGAAACGAGAAGGACTACAACGGCAAAAACGACGATAGCAATCTCTGTTTCTCTTTCTCTACATAGTAATAGGAATAAAAAAAAGTCAAAGTCCTCTTAAGTGTGCATTAATGTTTTCTCTCGTCACATGTTAAATTTTGAGTCAATTGAGTAATCAAATATAAAAGTCGTTCTTGTCCTCATACACTCTTCCAAGTTGTTCAATTTAATTCTTGGAAAAATGATGAAAAGATATCTAAACAAGTTTTGGAACGAATGCTATCACTTGAACGCCTAGGGGCTAAACATCGTGACGAAGGAGACAACATCAACGACGAATCCAAGACATCAAGCATGGTGTAAAATCAAGCAAAGTTTTCAAAGGGGGATTTAAAAAAAAAAAAAAAAAGCTCGCTAGGTTGACTCTTCAAAACAACCTAGGCAAAAGTTAGAGCCCAAAAAAAAAAAAAAAATCAAAACAAAAAAAAAATCCCCCTCAATCAAAAAAGTTCACATCATCATCATCCACCTACGAAGGACGAAGCAACCATCATGAAGAATGGAGCATCACACAAGAACTACGGTGACCTGAGCCTCTACACTGGAGGAACGTAGGCAACCTTCGGGTCCGGTCTCATGCTGTTTGCGCGCGGGTTTCTGGGAGCGGTTTCGTCTTTCGCCATGCTTTTTGATTTGAGAGTCGCCACCATGTTTAACGGAACACGGACCATGAGATCTTGGATTCGGGGGTTAAGTTATGAATTGGGAAGGTCAAGGAGCACCCAATTCACCCAATCTAGGATTGGTCTTGCTAAGAAATCATCACCGTTATCTTAAAATTATACAAACGTGTACAAAAGTAACCAAATAAATATTTTCTTATTTATTTGGGATGTCGGATTATGTGCTTCGAGACCATCTCCATGGGTTGGAGAGGCTCTAGGCTAATACTTTAATGGAATCACACTACTTCAAAGCAAAGAATGAGATGAGAAGATAGAAAGCAAAGATTTTACCTAAGCGTTTTCTTCAAGAATCCTATGGATGGCCTTGACTAAAGGCCTTGATCTTCCAAATTTCGTGGCTATCAGAGAGGGACTGATTATGAGAGCTTGATTGTGATTTAACGGCCTTGGGGCTGTCTAGAAATTATCCTCTTCTTCCTTTTAGAGTGAAAGAAACCCTTTATTTATAGGCTTTTGGTGACCTAGGGTTTAAGTTGGAGAGTTGTTTATGGTGTTGGTGTTGGTGTTGGTGCCCTAGGCACGTTTGTTAAACGTTGTATAAGTTATCATTTTATTCATTATGATAAAGAGATAATAAGATTATTATTGTTGCTCATGTTTGCTTATAATAATCTTTGTCTCTAGAGCTTGTTAAGCACTAGTATAAAGGCTAAATGATCATGGGATGATTATGTTAGATTTATAGGTACTTGTTTGGAACAAGGTACTGGACATGACCCGCGGTATGAGATTTATGTCATGGTCGATGTCATATATAAATCCCATATTAGTTATGTCATTTGAATCCTTAGACATGAAGTTATTATAGTCTTCCACTTGATGAAGATTATGTTTGACATATTTAAATGCTGCCTTACCACGGTAGTTATAAAGGGTATGATTGGCATAATCGGATTCACGTAGGGAAGAATAATAAGCTAAATGGATTTGTCCCTCTTCGAAGAGATGTCAAGCTTGGGCCCCTCGAAGGAATGATGTTGATGAAATGTTTGGCCAAACTCAAATGGATTGATTGGATCAATGTCATTTGGATTATCAACATATTCGGAATCGAGAAAGTATTGAACAATAAAAGTTGACTTGTTGACCATGACTTGTGTTCAATGACATCGTGGACAAAGGGATTATGACATGTTCTAAATGAATGCGAACTTGTATCTAGTTATACTATTTGGGTAGGTATGACGGTTTGCTAGAACCTAATCATATCTTATGGTTTCATGTTTGAACCCATTGCCAACTTAGTATAATCCTAGAGGGTCACACACGATAGAACGAATCTTAAATAAGGACTATATTGGAATTTTGGAATTTCTAGAAATCTGGACAAGTGGGCGACCGCACAGTTTGGGTTGGGCGGCCGCACAGTTTGGGTCAGTTTGTACCAGAAACCTTCCAGATAGATGTGCGACCGCACAAGGGTTTTGGGCGGCTGCACACCATGTCGGGACTGGTTTCCTAATTTGTTTTGGAAAAGAATTTTGGACGGGTTTAGACACAAGTTTCCTATTTGGAATAGGTCTAACTTGTATATAAACAGTCAAATTCAGTTCAGAGCATATATATAGCTTTTGTGCAAGTCTTCAAAGAGTTTGAGAGAGTTTTAGTTTGTTCCAAGACATCTTTTGATTGAAGAACAAAATAATACACAAAATAAAATTCCATATAGTCATATTAAATTGTGAAAGTGTGTTTCATAATTTTGGTTTAGCAACCAAGATCAAGAAGCTCCTTGATATTCGTTCGTGGTGTGGATACCGCTAGAGGGTGAAGCTCATCATCTTCAAAGTTCGTGTTCTTACTTTCATTGTGATCAAGCTTCAAATCTCCACCAAGATCAAAGCTAGAATTCATAGCAATCAAGGGTTAGTTTTTCCTCTATTCATATTGTTGTATTTGATTTAATCATATGAACGGATCTATGGGCTTTGGGTTTCATAAATTTTAAATGCTTTATTCCGCTGCGCATGTGTCTACGAAACCCAACAGTGGTATCAGAGCCCGGTTCATGTTGATTATTTCAATACTTAGATCATGTTGTGTGTATATAAATTGTTTGTATGCCTAACATGATATGAATATTGGATTATATGATGTTTATGTGTTATGTGATTTTATGTGGTTTATTGTTTCACAACTTTAATCGTACTATTGAATCGCACTAAAAATTATGATGGGTTCTGAATTGTTTGATTATTAATTTTTTATTGGATCAAAGTTTTAATAATCGGGGAAAACAATTTTGAGACAAATTTTCGAACTTTAAAAATTCTGTCTGATGCTACTGTGCGACCGCACAGAAAAATATTGGGCGACCGCACATGTTTGTGCGACCGAACAGATTTTCGTGGGCGGCCGCACAATTGGTCAGAATCAGAACCAAATTCTGGAATTTTGATGGGGTCCAACCGAATCAGTGACAATACCGGCCAGGCCTGTTGATCTGGAGCGGGTTTTGGGCAGTTGGTTTGGGTGTGGATCTTGGGGTTTGATTTTCCTATTTGTTTTGATCTTGTGATTCTAAGATTGGTTCAAGGTTTGGATGGCTAATCTACGTTCATCGAGATTGTGTTTCCCAAACTTGATCGCAATCAAAGTTTCAAAGATAAACGAAGTTAGAATTATGAAGAGTTCATAATTGCTAAAATTGAGAAACAAAGTTCTTGATTTAATTATTGGAGATTCATGTGGAGTTGTGGATGCAATTGGCCTACGTTTATCGAGACCATCTATTGGTTAGTTTCGGCCACATGGACTACTTTCTTGGTTTCTTGAATTAGTGCAGAATTGTGGATGCCTTATGGCTTAGTTTCGGCCGCACTTCTTGTTGTCTTGATTTGGAAGAAGATAACCAAAGTTCAAAGAGTCTCATCCTCATAATTATAGAGAAACTAATGACACATAAATATTATGCTTAAATTAATGGAGATTAATTTAGTGGCTAAACTGGATGCGTAACATGTTTATCTTGTGTGCTCATAAATGTGTTGTATGCTATATGGTGATGAACCTTCAAGAAAGTTTTAAGTCCTTTTTGCCACGCCATGATTAAAACACTTGTTAGTACATGGGTGACTTTAATGTGGGTTCGCCTCCGCGAGGTGCATTAATTTTATTCATGTATGAGCAAGATGAGGTTCATTAATTTAATGTGGGTTCGCCTCCGCGAGGTGCATTAAATTGAATGGTTCCTATACGTTTAAAATGGTTAGACTTAATAAGGCGTCAAAACAGTTTTGGGCCTAGGTAAAGATGAGATTAAACATGCTTTTGAAATTGGATCCCTAAGAATCATATTGGATATGATTGACAAGAAATTGTCTACCTAATTAATTTGATTTTGAGCAGTCCGCCTCCGTGGACTCAAAATTAAATTAAAGATGGATCTTAACCCAATTTAAAAGAATCTCAGAAAAGGATCTAAGAGTCATATGGGATATGATTGACAAGGTTGTCTACCTAATTAATTTAGTTTTGAGCGGTCCACCTCCATGGACTCAAAATTAAATTATAGTTGGATCTTAGCCCATTTAAATTATATTATACATTGGATGTATAAGAAGGTCATATAATTTAGTGGGAGTATTTTTGAAAAATACATTATTTATCTCTTTAATGATATTGGTACTTGTAAAATTTTGGAAATTTTGCATGAGTTGTAGATAATGACAACTAACTTCGTTGCGATCAATCCTTTAGAAGGATGAGCTTCAAAGAGAATGGTACAAACTTCATGGATTGGATCCTGAGCCTAAGAATGGTTCTAAGGCAAGAAGATGGGTTGTATATTCTTGATGGGCCAATTCCTAAAGAACCTAATGCCGGAGTAGACAATCACAAGAATCATGATTATGATTCTAAGAATGTGAGTTGTCTTATGCTCACGATTATTTGCTCTTTAACTCCAACAAAGTTTGGAACTTTGAAAGCCTATTAGATAGGCGTGGAGTTGAGTTACATGTTTCAAAGAGAAATCTAGGCAAGAGAGGTATAAAACCATTATTGCATTCACTTCTTGCAAAAGGAGTAAAAGGCAATAAGGGGAACCTCACATGCTTAAGATAAAGGCTACGTAGAGCATCTTGAGAAACTTGGTTGTCCAATTGGATTGGAGCAAGCCACGGATCTCATTCTTGATTCATTGTTCAAATGTTATGATCACTTAGTGATGAACTATGACATGCTTAGAATGAATAAGAATCTCTTCGAATTGCATTAACATGCTGAAAAACTGCGAAGATGAAGATATTGGAGAATGGTTCTCCAATGCTCATGGTTCATGATGGAAAGGAACCAAGTGCCAAAGGAAAGGTAAGACAAGAGTTGTCAAACCTAAAGGAAATAATTGTGGTTAAAATTATAACTCCAATTGATGCAATTTGGTAAAGTGGCAATTGGATTGACCATCTAAAATTGTAGTCATAATTCTGAACGATCAATAAAAGAATTGTAGTGGGACTACCACTTGGGATATTTATGTTATAAATTAATCTTTCTAAATTTAATTATAGGGTATTGGATACCAGAATAATTAGTAAATTGAAAGACTACTTATAGTAAAGGTTGATCTATGAATGGTAATGATGCAAGAGTTGCAACATTATTCATAGAACACTTGTAAAGTGGATTTACTAATGAAGTAGGAAATATTATTTTGTTATAAGATAATGAAGGATACTTATTTCTTATTTGGAATAAGAAAGGTGCTTTATTTATTATGATTTACTTCATTGTGTTATCATATAAATAAATCTTATATCCTAAATCTTGAAGAACAAAGTAATAAAGGCTATAACATAAATAATCAAAAATTCTTTATGCATTATTGTTTTGATCAAATAAATAAGAAATGCATATCTAAAATTCCATGGAACGGAGTTTTAAGTCATATGATTTGGAATCATATGATTTATGCAAACTTATTTACTTGGACCAAGACATCTTTTACTATGATTGGTAAAAAAAGCTAATATCTTACTTGACCTAATACATGTCTATGTATATGGTGCATTAAGTAGCAATGCTCAAAGAGAAGTTTGGTTATACTTGGTAAAACTATTCAAAGATTCTGACTCGATTGTGATGGTGAATAATTGAACCGAGATTTTGATAGTTATCATTAAGGTTGTGAAATAGTTTCACAATAAACTCCACTAAGAACACCATTTGGAATGATGTGTCTACATGGAGGTATTGAACCTTATTGGGTATGGTTCATAAGATGATAAAATCAAAATTGATCTTCCATTATTTGTTTTGGGGTTATGTATTATAAACTGCTATAACTACACTAATTTGAGTTCCATCAAAAGAGGTTAAATGATGAAAGAAAACTCGGTTTGCCTTTCGTAAAGATTTAAGATGGTGAGACCTTTTGGAAATGAGATGTCTGGGACACACTCACATTTAAATCTAATAAATATACTTTCATGGGATATCCTAAGAAAACTTGAGGATAATAATTTTACTCATAAGAAACAAATGGGTTGTTGATTATGATGATACTTTTCTAGATAAATGGTTTATCTCTAAAAAAATCAGTGGGAGTAAAACATATCTCGAATGGTTCGAGACCCAGAAAATAGTATTTAACCTATGATGGAAGTTGAACAAGTTATCACAAGGGGTTGTGAAAGTCCGTTCAAGATATACAAATACTTGCAATACATGATAGGATACAATCTATTAGTAGAAATATTGGATATTTCGAAATAGAATGTATTGAGGTAAGTATTTACCACCTATCAAATATGCAATATCAACTCCACATTTAGATTAATGGCTTGGAGTCATAAAATCTAAAAGGCAATTCATATATAATAATCAAGTTTGGAACTTGATCATTCTAACCTAAGGTGTAAAAACCAAAGGAGATGAATGACTTTTCTTGGAGAAAAACTTACATGGATAGCAAGAAACTTATTAGAATTTTCATAGTCACATGTTCATATTTGGAATATGAAATTTGGCAAAATGATGTCAAAACAAGCGTTCCTCAACGGGAACTCACTTAAGGATGTATTGGATACAACCTAAATGTTTTGATAGTCAAGAAAATTCTAAATGGTATGAAAGTTGCGAAGATTCATTGGATGTATTGAAGGAAGCTTTTGGGAGTTGGAATCTCCGTTTTGATAAGTCATAGAGCTTGGCTTGATCAAGAACGAAGATGAATCTTGTATATACAAGAATATTAGTGGGAGCATGGTGCTATTCTTTATCTAATATGTGGATGACATATTGCTCATTGGAAACGACATTCCTATACTTTAATCTGTAAAGACTTGGTTAAAAAAGTGTTTCGCAATGAAGAATATGGATGAAGCCGCATAAGTCCTTGGCATTAAGATCTATAGAGATAGATCCAGGAAGCTAAATTGGTTTAAAGCCAAAGTACACACATTGACAAAGTCATTAGAAGGTTCCGCATGGAAATTCTAGGAGAGGACATCTGTCAGTATTACATGGAGTTTCTCTAAGCAAGACTCAATATCCTAAGACAAAAGATGAGCATGAGAAAATGAATGAGATGCCATTTGCTTCGGCAATTGGATCTATGATGCCATGATAAGTACTAAGCCGGAGATATCTAATGCTTGGAGCATGACGAGTAGATATCAATCCGACACCGGTGAGATTCACTGGATGGCTATGAGAGCGATTCTTAAAGTACTTTAGAAGGACTAAAGATTCGTCTATGATCTAAGAAGGCATGGAAGATGATCTCGGATGGATGCTTCCAAACCAACAAAGATGATAATAGATCGCAATCAGTTTTTGTGCATATGTCAAATAGTGGAACTGTAAGTTGGAATGGTTCCAAGCAGTGTACAGTCACTAATTCTATAACTAAATCTAAGTATATTGCCGCATTGGATGCTGCAAAGGAAGTGGTTTGGATTAAGAAGTTCATTGTTGAACTTGAGATGGTTCCTAGCATTGCTAATCTAATAGACCTTATTAGTAATAATAGTCGTGCTATTGATCAAGCAAAGGAACCAAGAGCACATCCTAAATCCAAACATATACTTAGGCGATTTCTTATCGTTTGAGAAATCGTTGATAAGGGAGACGTAAACATATGCAAAGTACCAAGTAATGATAACGTTGCGGACACGCTAACAAAGGAACTTCCACAAGCTAAACATGATGATCATGTTGGGTCCATGGGTATTGGATACCTGGGGAATTGGGCCTAGGTCAAGTGGGAGATTGTTGGTGTTGGTGCCCTAGGCACGTTTGTTAAACGTTGTATAAGTTATCATTTTATTCATTATGATAAAGAGATAATAAGATTATTATTGTTGCTCATGTTTGCTTATAATAATCTTTGTCCCTAGAGCTTGTTAAGCACTAGTATAAAGGATAAATGATCATGGGATGATCATGTTAGATTTATAGGTACTTGTTTGGAACAAGGTACTGGACATGACCCGCGGTATGAGATTTATGTCATGGTCGATGTTATATATAAATCTCATATTAGTTATGTCATTTGAATCCATAGACATGAAGTTATTATAGTCTTCCACTTGATGAAGATTATGTTTGACATATTCAAACGCTGCCTTAACACGGTAGTTATAAAGGGTATGATTGGCATAATCGGATTCACGTAGGGAAGAATAATAAGCTAAATGGATTTGTTCCTCTTCGGAGAGATGTCAAGCTTGGGCCCCTCGAAGGAATGATGTTGATGAAATGTTTGGCCAAACTCAAATGGATTGATTGGATCAATGTCATTTGGATTATCAACATATTCGGAATCGAGAAAGTATTGAACAATACAAGTTGACTTGTTGACCATGACTTGTGTTCAATGACATCGTGGACAAAGGGATTATGACATGTTCTAAAGGAATGCGAACTTGTATCTAGTTATACTATTTGGGTATGTATGACGGTTTGCTAGAACCTAATCATATCTTATGGTTTCATGTTTGAACCCATTGCCAACTTAGTATAATCCTAGAGGGTCACACACGATAGAACGAATCTTAAATAAGGACTATATTGGAATTTTGGAATTTCTAGAAATCTGGACAAGTGGGCGACCGCACAGTTTGGGTTGGGCGGCCGCACAGTTTGGGTCAGTTTGTACCAGAAACCTTCCAGATAGATGTGCGACCGCACAAGGGTTTTGGGCAGCCGCACACCATGTCGGGACTGGTTTCCTAATTTGTTTTGGAAAAGAATTTTGGATGGGTTTAGACACAAGTTTCCTATGGAATAGGTCTAACTTGTATAAAACAGTCAAATTTGGGCCAGAACATATATATAGCTTTTGTGCAAGTCTCCAAAGAGTTTGAGAGAGTTTTATTTTGTTTCAAGACATCTTTTGATTGAAGAACAAAATAATACACAAAATAAAATTCCATATAGTCATATTAAATTGTGAAAGTGTGTTTCATAATTTTGGTCTAGCAACCAAGATCAAGAAGCTCCTTGATATTCGTTCGTGGTGTGGATACCGCTAGAGGGTGGAACTCATCATCTTCAAAGTTCGTCTTCTTACTTTCATTGTGATCAAGCTTCAAATCTCCACCAAGATCAAAGCTAGAATTCATAGCAATCAAGGGTTAGTTTTTCCTCTATTCATATTGTTGTATTTGATTTAATCATATGAACGGATCTATGGGCTTTGGGTTTCATAAATTTTAAATGCTTTATTCCGCTGCGCATGTGTCTATGAAACCCAACATATGGTTGAGAATCAAAGACTTAATTCTAAAGAGGTTGTTTTAGGACTCTAGGATCGGCCATGGGATTTTCCCCGGATTGCATGAGTGTTTGCCAAGAAACGAGCTTGAGATCAATAAGGAAACTGCTGAAAAACTCGACTATCAAGGGGGGTGTCTCGTACGAGACATCAATGTCTCGTACGAGGCATCTAAGTGTTGGAATCACTTTTATGCCCTCTGTAATAGTTTTGATGTTCATTTTGGCCCCTGACTAACGGAGTCAGTCAGAAACTTAACGAAACATGTCTAACTTAACGAGTTTTGACCCGAATCAAAGGCGAGACACAGAAGTAGTGTGATTTTAAATGAATGTCCAAAATGGGGTGTCTACACATGCAAGAAAGAAGATATGTTTAGCCCTAGTGCGTTATGGTGATCGGCCTTCATCTCGAACTTGTCAAGACATCTTTGTACGATTCATTTGCCAATGAATTAATCACCAAAAAAGTTGAACAACTTTCTTAGATTTGGAATCGCTTTACGTTCTTTATCGAGTCTAGGGGTTTGTTATCTTTCAGCGATACTCCCAGTTTCTTACAATCAAATTGGGGCTTTCCTTCTCTTCTCTCTTAATGACTTACTTGCCTTCGTGAGTCGTTCAAAAATATATAAGTACATGAAGTCAATACTAGGGACCACTTCCCTAGTTAAGTCAATATCACTCATCATAGTGACAAAAGGTCTCCACCGCAAAATCGCATGTCTCTCATCCTCATCTAGAGTCAATGCACACTTCCTCATTAATCGAGTCAAAATGAAGACGTAAAAGAGATGTCCGCTAGATTGAAAACTCGAAAGGGCGGTCTAAGCAAAAAACAGGGTACGTCATAAAAAAATGAGAGAGTGAGAGAGAGAAGGGAAAGAGAAATGGAGATCCCCGACCTCTAAAGAATACAACTACAAAAGTTCTACATTGAATCTCCTCAGCAAGTCAATTCACCACCAAGTTAACTTCGGAATTGCAAAAGGCTCAACAAGATACGGCACAATCAAAGGTCGTTTTGGGTTATTGGAATAAGAGAGATTGTTCTTGCAATGTGCATTTCTTGGTCTCATGTGAAAGAAGCCCCATGGTAACCAAGATCCATCCGAGAACGAGCCCATCATTGAGGGGTACGAGGTTGCACAAATGGTCCCCAGTGAGTCAATTGTTTTGGGCAGCAAATGGCAACAACATGTAATTCAGTTTTCAAGCTTCTCCAAGCATGTGCCCCTACAGTATGTCAAAAGGCTTCCCGATAATGGAGTAGCTCTTGCCATGTTGTAAGGATCCTCCCCCTCGGGGCGAAACGAGTTCGCTCAAGGAAGAAAATCCAAACACGGGAACTAAACAAATTTAACGGAGTCGCCAATTTGTTAAATTTTAACCCAACAAATGAAAATGGTTAGATATTAATGAGTTTGGAGGTCACGTTACACTTTGGGAAGAACACTAGTTCACCCAAAGTGCCTCGGAAAAAAACCGAGTCTCCATTATGTTTGTTAACGAAAAGTGCATGTGTATGTGTGTTTAAAGGGAAATGTTTTTGTTCTTTCTGGTTACTGATTTTTAACTGAAAACAATGGCTTATTTGTATAGATTCCATTAAAACAAGGCGAAAGAAGAAGAATCATCCCTCTGACAAAACCATCCGTACGGATGAGAGAAGTCTTTCTGGGGATTTTGACAGTTTATCAAGAAACAGTCCAGTTCCAGGCAGAAACAGAGATTCTGCAGGAACTGGACCAAACTATTCTGATTCCAGTTTGTGTTTTAACCAAAACAAATACATAAATAAACTCATTCCTATGCTCTCTGATCATCAAATGAACCTCAAAAATGGATTTAAGGGTGATCAAGGCAATCATTGGAGAAATATCAAAAAAGGTGGCAAACATGCCCTTTTGAACCAAAGTAACCATTTGATGAGTAAAGATTGAAACTTTACCATCAAAATGGTCTTTTCATGCAAGATTAATCATTTAGGGACAAAAATATAACGTAAAGATTGAGTCTTTATGACCCAAACTTGGGGATTTTGGGCTAAATCAAAATGGGGATGATAAAGATTAAGACTTTATCCCCAAACATGATCATCATGGCCAAGATCTTATAATATAACCATAAATATATATATGCTTTCACCATATAAATGGATTCTTAAGATTTTTTATAACAAGGAACTAACAAATCATGATCATCCTAGGTTTTAACCACTTCTCATACCAAGATGGAGGGCACCTTGGGTCATTTCATGATTTGGATCACAATATGTATATATATGTAGTAATATTGGTGCTTGAATGGACAAGTCTTGCAAGAATGTAAAGTTGCTTGAATGGACAAGGCTTGCAAGGTAAAATAAAGAGCAATATAAGAACATAAACAAGATAATCAAGAATAAAAAAGAATATTGAGATGGAGAGAAGATGGGGAGAATGAGGCTTCACCTATGGTGGGGTTCTTGCCTATCTTTCTCTCTTTTCACTCAATTTATGTGGTGATTTTCTCTCAGTTTTCGATTCTGCAGAGTTTCCACTCTTTAATCACTATTTCTCCCCCTGGAATGATCAGCAAGGGTTTTAATTTATAGGGACTGAGGGTGCCTAAACCAGCCGTACGGCTAGGCCCCTCTAGTACCCAAATCATCCGTACGACTCAGCATGGCGAGTTTCTGGATTTTTCAAAATTTAATTCCAGAACAGTCCTGGAATTTTCAGTTTATCCTAGTGAGGTCCTAGCCTATCATTTTATCCTTGAATGATGCTAAGAATTCCTCTAAATTGGTTGATTTCAGATTGGGGTACTTACAGAGCCCCTCAGCAACGTCGCTTTGGAAAAGCGGGGTTGTCGATAAAAATAAGCATCCCAATCTGACGGGAAGTCGGCCTTGACCGATTTGGTTTCATGGCTGGACCTAGTGGTATAGGATTCCTACGTATCCCATTCGCGGGGAATCAAGCCTAACGTAGTTCAGAAAGGGAGAGAAGTTTTAAGGCTATCGAAACCTAAGGGCTAGGCGGATGTTTGTCATAATTTCCTAGGGGGATGAGCATGACTCTTGGCGAAGTTCAGAGGCATGACATGGTCAACTTGGCTCTATGGAGAGGGTTGAATTACACAAGGAAGCGTGACTCTCGGGGTCAGAGGCGGGACATGGTCAACTTGGCTCTATGGAGAGGGTTGACTTACATAAGGAAGCGTGACTCTCAGGGTCAGAGGTGGGACATGGTCAACTTGGCTCTATTGGAGAGGGTTTACCTACTCAAGGAAGCGTGACTCTCGGGGTCAGAGGCGGGACATGGTCAACTTGGCTCTATGGAGAGGGTTGACTTACACGGGGTATGTCAACTTGGCTCTATGGAGAGGGTTGACTTACGCGGGGCATGGTCAACTTGGCTCTATGGAGAGGGTTGACTTACGTGGGGCATGGTCAACTTGGCTCTATAGAGAGGGTTGACTTACGCGGGGCATGATTTTACCAGGCTTAAGTCAAGGACGGCCTAATGTTCTCTAAGGCAACATTTTTTAGAATTTTTTACTGGGCTTATGTCAAGGACGGCCTAATGTTCACTAAGGCAACATTTTTTTTTATAAGTTTTACTGGGCTTATGTCAAGGACGGCCTAATGTTCTCTAAGGCAACATTTTTCATATGTTTTACTGGGCTTATGTCAAGGACGGCCTAATTACATGCTCATACTAGGCAAAACCGGGCTTACAAAATGCCGGGTCAAAAGTCAATGGGCTTACGTCGTGTGGGGACCGCCGTAGGCCGCTCATTCTATCGATGGGACCCATTTTGGACACTTTCAAGGAGGGGGGACTTAATCTTTATTTTAGAAACTTGGGGGGAAGCTTTGTTCAAGGCGCCAAGGGCCAGAGTGTAAACTTGGGGCTGTGACTTTTCCTCGCCCGAACCATCCGTACGGATTGGGCGGTCGTCCCCTTCTTTTAAAACATAACAGCCTTACGGCTATTCCTCTCTTTTCAAAAAACACAGTCGAGGAAAAGGGAGAGGGCAAGGGGAATTTGAGAGGGATTTCCATCAAATTCTTGAAATTTTCTTCTAAATTGTTCAAGGATTGTTCATGGTGGGACGGGCACGCGCGGGCTATCCTAGAGGGGCGGAGAAGAGGCTTGATATGACTAGGAATCTCCGCGTCTACACCATTGATCTCCGGGATATGGGAGCGGGTTTCTACAAGTCTCCACCTATTCATTTGTGCCATGGTGACGGGGTAAGCATTCTCAAGCTTTTCCTACTCAAATTTTGGGCATTTTTTCAATTAAAGTGTGTTGCCCTACACTTTGTGCATAGAGTGCTCGTACCTTAGGCTCCGACTAGCTATTAAGCGCGTTTTCGGGAAGTTATCACCTACGTACGTGCTAAGAAATGTTGTTTATCCCTTGTGAGGGACTTAGACCCTAAAATTTCACGACCCTTAAATGTCTATGCAATTTAAAAGGGGATGAAAACATTTTCAAAATGACCCTCAAATGTCTATGCAATTTTGAAAGGGGACGGGACACATTTTTCCAAAAATGACCCTCAAATGTCTATGCAATTTGAAAGGAGACGGAACACATTTTTCCAAAAATGACCCTCAAATGTCTATGTAATTTGAAAGGGAACGGAACACATTTTTTCCAAAAATGACCCTCAAATGTCTATGCAATTTGAAAGGGGACGGAACACATTTTTCAAAAATGACCCTCAAATGTCTATGCAATTTTGAAAGGGGACGGAACACATTTTTCCAAAAATGACCCTCAAATGTCTATGCAATTTAAAAGGGGACGGGACACATTTTTTTCAAAAATGACCCTCAAATGTCTATGCAATTTGAAAGGGAACGGAACACATTTTTCCAAAAATTACCCTCAAATGTCTATGCAATTTTGAAATGGGACGGAACACATTTTTCCAAAAATAACCCTCAAATGTCTATGCAATTTTAAAGGGGACGGGACACATTCTTCCTTTTTTATCATTTTCATTTGTTAGGAGCATTAGTATTCTTAACTGGGTTGGGCATACCTTTGCTGTGTTTACCTGCAGGGTGGTGATCCCAAATCTTGAGGTTCGCCTGATGTTTTCTTTTCTTTATGGGAGGCAATGCCTGAGTCTGTTGACGGCGCACCTGGTCCGAGGGATTGGGTAGAGCGCACCGGCTTGGTGATCTTCATCGAGGCCGTGGGCAGGTTGGTTAACACCAACAAGAGCATGGGGCTTCTCAATGTTCTTGGTGAGTATTGGTGGGACACGACCCACACTTTCCATTTGAGTTGGGGGAATTAACCGTGACTCCTGTTCACTTCTCAACGATTACCGGGCTGTCTTTTGATGGGTGGTCGGTTATGTGGAGGGATAGGATCCCTGAGGAAGAGATCTGGGCACTTATCAGATTCTCGGGCCCCACCAAGGGTTTGGGCATCCTGGTTCACAACGTCGAGAGGGATATCCGGGCCAACATTTCGGAGTATTGGGCGGGTCGGATCACAACTGAGCAGCTTGGGTGTTCTTACATGTGGCTCCTCCCTGGTGTAAGTACCCCAATCTGAAATTGACCAACTTTAGAGGAATTCTTGGTGCCATTCAGGGATAAACCGATGGGCCAGGACCTCACTAGGATAAACCAAACATTCCAGGACTGAACTGGAATTAAACTTGGAAAAATCCAGAAGCTTGCCAAGTCGAGTCGTACAGATGGTTTGGGCACATGAGGTCCCTAGCCGTACGGCTATGTTGGGTACCCTCAGCCTCTTTAAATTGAACCCCATGCTGATCATTTCAGGGGGGAGAAAATGTTTTGTGAGCTGAAACTCTGCCAGTTTGAGAGCAGAAAGTGAGTGATATATACATTTGAGTGAAAAGAGAGGAAGATAGGCCATAACCACAATAGGTGAAGCCTCCTTCTACCCATCTTCTTCTTCATCTCAAACTCTCTTTTATCTTTGTTCATATTAATTTTTTATCTTGTATTATTTCTTCTTGTTCTTGCAAAGTCTTGTCCATTTCAAGCACTTTACATTTCTTGCAAGTCTTGTCCATTTTCAAGCACTATATCTATATATTATATAAGTCTTGGCCTTCCAAGCTATATATATTATGATTATATATGTATATGATCCAAATAATGAGGTGATTCAAGGTCCCCTTCACACCTAGTGTGTGATTTATGGGATAAAACCTAGGATGGTCATGATTTGTTAAATTTCATGTTGATGTTGTTCTTGTTTGGCCATAAGAGTCATGATTGGGGGATAAAGTTTCAATCTTTATCATCCCAACTATGATCTAGCCATAAATCACCAAGTATGAGACATAAATATTTGATCTTTATGTTATATTTTTGTCCCTAAGGGTTTAATCTTGTATAAAAAGTCCATTTTGGTGGTAAAGTTTCAATCTTTATCCACCAAAATGGTCATTTTGGTCTAAATGCCATGTTCATCAACTTTTCATAAATTTCTCCAATGATTGCCTTTGATCACACCTAAATCTTTGTTTTTGGGGTTCCTTTGATGATCAAAATGCGTAGGAATGAACTTTTCAAAGTTTTGTTGTCAATCATAAACTGGAAATCAACATTCCAGTCCAGTTTCAGCAAAGATACTCTGTTTAGACTGAAACTGGACTGTTTTCTGATAAACTGTAAAAATACCCTGGAGAGCCCTCCCCATCCATACGGCTACTTTGGCCAGGGAGGGCATTTTCCAGTTTCTTCCTTTTCTGACCAGAAAGTTTGCAAAATAAACCTTTTTTGTTAAATAATTAACTGGTTTTGCCAAAACAGTCAGTTTTTCCCATTTTGAAAACACACACACACACATGCACTTTCGTTAACTAACATTAGGGAGACTTGGTCCTATCCGAGGAAACTTGGGTGACGTGAAACTCTTCCCAAGGCGTAACCTGACCTCCGAACTAATAGAATCTCTAACCTTTTCTTTTGTTGGGTTAAATAATTAACAAAAGTGGTGACTCCGTTATGTTTTGTGAGATAACCGTGTTCGGCTTTTTCGCCCCAAAACTCATCGCGATCCTCCGTGAGGGGGCGGGATCCTTACAGTGGCGACTCCGCTGGGGAGTAAAGTGTCCACAAACATCTTTTTAGAAATTTTGGGGGTGCTTTTGTGTGGGTCAAACTCCCGTTCCCCATTTCCGTTAACTTTTGTGTTTGTTTTGTGTGTGCTGTGTTTCTGTTTGAACTTTCTGGAGATGAAACTGTTCTGGAGATGCAATAAGCTGGGGCTTGATGATCAGAAGTTGAAAAACAGCAAAAAATAATTTCCAGCATGATATAGCCGTACGGCTATGTTGGGCAGGGAACAGAATGTTCCAAAATTTAACAATCTTGTGCAGGGCAGGAACATTCTGTGTCCCTTTGGATTCTGCTTGTCCAGGTTCCAAATTTACAGTTTTGTTTGAGCACATTACCTTCTTCTTTTCTAGCCAAAACTTGGTTTTTGAAGCTTGGTCATGCTCAAACTTTTGGACATAAATTTGGGTTTTCAAAACCTCCTTGTGCATCATGACCCATTTTGAAAAATATTTTTGAATTCTTTGTTGTACACAACTTGTTTTGCAAATGATTTTCAAAAGAATTGTTCTTCTTGAAAAATGTTGATTTCAAAGGATTCTTTGGTTGTGCACAATTTGTTGTTGTAGACACCCCGCCTTGGACCGCTCACCCCGATTGCACATTTGATTTTGTGTTTCTCCCCATTTTAAGTGTTTCTCGTTAGTTTCTGTCACTTCCGTTAAGTTCCTGACTGACTTCGTTAAGTCCAGGGACTAAACTGAATGACAGGGCTGACTTTCTAGTCCATTCTGTCAAAATTGCCTTCTCTGAGTCGCGCGCCTCCGACACTAGGAGCCAGGCGCGCGCGCCTCCCGCCCCCAAAGCAGGAAGCGCGCGCCTCTGGGCGTCAGTTACAGATTTCTGGTCAGGATTCCCTCCCTTGCTCAATTTACAGGATTTTGCCCGGGAAGGATTTCTTGGTGACTGAGTTTTGGCACCAAAAACACCCCTCTTTCACCTATAAAAACCCCCCTTTACCTCCATTTTCAAGGACCGAAGATTGAACTTACAATAACTATACCAAAATCACTTTCTAAAGGTTCTCCAAGGATTTCTTCAAGCAATATTTGAAGTTCTTCAAATTGTAGGTAAAAGTCTATCTTTTCCTTTCTTTTCTACTTCATCTCCTCTCTCTCTTTTACTCTAATCAAATGTGCAATCACCCAAATCATTTTGGGACATGACTCTAATGATCACCTCATCTCATTGAGGTTGGTTAAGGAGTTATCTCCTACATTCCAAACTCTATTTTAAAGCCCCTTTTCATGACTTAAAGAAGAAGAAGAAGAACGTTATTATTCATGTAGATTTTGATCAAGCAAGACCAACTTTAGTTGGGCGAGATGGGTGTTTCGGTACTTCCCATCTCGTAATTTAACCCCCGAACCTCAAAACAAAGAATCTCTGTTTTCGTAATCAAACTTAGGCTACAATCAATAGATTTTTCTTATCTTCCTCAAAACATAGGTGGCGACTCTAAAACAAGTTAGACATCCTAGGATAATTCACCGCTCTAGCCAAGCAGTGGTTCCCCCGGGGTATCTACAGTGGCGACTCTGCTGGGGAGTTTTGAGGGTTAAACTTGCATTCTGATCGAAATCTACATCTTTTCTGGGCATTATGATTCCTGAAGGGGGACGCGCGCGCGTCGGGCCGTTTAAGCCTAAGGCGCGCGCATCCCGCATCAAGAACCAGAATCTCCCACTTCTTCATGTTCTTCATCTTCTTCTTCTGCTATTCTGCACTAATCACTTCTGCAGGGGTTACAATATGAACATAGGACTAGGGCAATCCCCTGAGTCCAAAGTCTGACATTCTGACAGGTGTGCCCAGAAGCGCGCGCCTCCCATAAGCATTGCGCCATGCGCGCGCGTCCCACATCAGCACTCAGAGGCGCACGCTTATGGGTTGATTACCAAAACAGAAACAGGTTTCAGTGACTGAGCAGAACAGTGGGGTATGGGCACAGTTGCCTGCATCAGAACAGAATTGAACCCTCGGACTGTTTTAATTTTGTGTTTTATTTACCGGTCACACGGGTGATTCGGGAGTTGTAATTTATGTGCTTATGTGTTTGTTTTCTTTCTTTTCAAAAAAAAAAAAAAAAATTGTCACTTGTTAGACCTCACACTACATGCACATATTCCTATGAACTGCTCACTATCGAGTCGCACAAGTCCAACCCCAAACCCGTCGAGGCCCGTCCTAGAAAGTTTCAAGCTCCACCAGACCTTGGCTCTTTCGAAGCGGTAAACCTCAGCCCGTGGCGTAGTTCAAGACTACATGCCGGGGGTGACCTTTGAGCCTCATATTCAAGCCGAGCACAAACCACACAATTCTAGTTAGGGTCTAACACTCCGTGACTCAAGTCGGTTTCCATGTACCGAGATTTCCCTAAACTAATGTCTTCAAATCATACATGCCAACTTATTGAAATGGACGCAATAAAAATCCGTCCCCAAAAGTGGTTATTTTGGACGAAAATAAAAATCCGTCCCCGCATGTATGCTTTACTACATTAATTTAGTTTAATCCCGATACATGTAGGATTCACAAGCGCGATGCAATCCGATGAGTAAATGGGACCGCGAGATGGTCTATATACTAGTGTGACGATTCCATTATTTTCTTAGAAACCCCAAAAGGGATTCATTCCCTCCGACTTATAAAAAAAAAAAAAAAAAAAAAAAAGGAGTCTTTTCTTATGTGGTTCGAGTCGTGTGCCCAACTGTGTGTTCTAAGCCTCTTCATGGACCGCAAGTGTTACTCAAGACTGACAAGGGCCTCTTCTGCAATATAGGTTCAATTGGTACTTACAGAGTCTACCGGGATTCAGCAAATCGGTTAGTCCGTGAAGAGATCACTCCAACAGCTCCAACATCAACCATGACCGGCAGCAGCAACACCATGTCTCTCGAACAGCTCTCAACTATGGTCCAACTCCTCCAAGAGCAAGTCTCCACCCTTAATAAGGAGGCACAAAGCAAAGACGACATTTGGCAATCCCACCTCGACAGCCAAAGGGAGGCCCACGAGGCCGAGATGGAGCTAATGAAAGAAAAGCTCACTAACCTTGCCAAGGGGAAGAACAAGAACAATGACTATGAATCCGAGTGGACCGAGGGTTTGTTCAAAAGTCCTTATGTCAACACCCGCACCAAGAAAATGGGGGAACCAAGTTCCGAGAACAATGAGCCCAAAATGGTGGATTCTATCATGGCCTACATCGACCAAAAATTCAATGGGCTCAACATGGGGAAAGGCTCCGACACAAGCCTCTATCAATCATCCATCCTCATGAGTACTATGGCCGCTCTTCCCGATAAGTGCAAGATGCCCGACATAAGCAAATTCAAGGGCAACTCTTGTCCCATGGCTCACATTGAGACTTATATTTGGGCAATGGTTCCGAAGAAGGTCTCCCCCAAGGTGATGGCTCAATGCTTTCCTCTCACTCTCGAGGGGGCGGCAAAAGATTGGTATGCTACTCTCCCGCTCACTGTCCGTCTTGATTGGGACTCCGCCATGCTTGCCTTCAAGAACCAATACCAAGGCAACACCACTCACCGGCCCACAAGGAAAGAGCTAGAGAACACTACTCAACGAGACAATGAGTCCTTAATCGACTTCACAAGGAGATAGAATGATAAACTCTCTGAAATTGTTGAGAGGCCAAACACAAAAGAGCAAATGGACATCTTTCTCAAGTGTCTCAAGATTGATCTCCGCACCCACCTAAGTGGGGCTTGCTACTCCGACTTCTCCCAAATGTATGAGGCGGGGGTACGCATGGATGACTTGCTCAAGGAGATTAAGAAGGCCACTCCTACTTACCGCTACAAGGCCGCTTCCAACTCCACAAAAGAGGCCTCGGTCAACGCCGTCACTATTGACAAGGGGAATTACAAAAAGGTTCCTCCACCTCAATGGAAGAAGTCCCGAAGTGACCGTGTCTACACGCCTCTCCAAGGCATGACTCAAACCGAAGTGTTCGAGGTCCTCAAGGCAAAGGGTCAAGTCACACCCGTGCAAGGGTACCAACCCAAGACGATCCACCCCAATCATGCTCACGACAAATATTGTGGCTACCACCAATATAGTGGCCACACCACCGAGGATTGCTTCGTTCTCCGCAATGTCATTCAAGATCTCATAGATAAGAAAGAATTTGTAGTGACTAATGACGAGCATGTCAATGTAATAGAGATAGGAGAACTCGAGGGGACCACCCATTCAATCCCAATTGTGAATGGGGGCCCCAATGTTATGAATAAACTTGACAATTCTTGTTATGTAGTGACTTACGATGAGGTAATGAGGGAAGTACTAGAGAATAGAAAAAAGAAGCAAGATGGGAACGTCAACATGCTAACTCGATCCGGTCGAGTCATAGCAAGCAACCCTTCCACTTCCGCACCAAGCTCCTCTTCTCAAAGACCGCAAGCTCGCGACACTCCCGAAGACCCTCTACTTGTCCAACTCAAGAAAACTCAAGCCAACATCTCTATTTGGGACCTCATTGCATCCTCAAAGAAACACCGAGATCTTGTCATCCGCAATCTCGATGATACATCAGTTTCTCCCGATACTACCCACGAGGACCTCACGGCAATGATTGGTCACATTCATTTTGGCAACGTTATCACCTTTGCCGATATGGACCTTCCACCATTTGGTTCTGACCACAACGAAGCTATTTACCTCAAGGTACGAGCAAGGGGGAGGCCCGTCTCAAGAGTCTTAGTGGACGGTGGTTCAGCACTCAATCTCATGCCTGGCAGAATCATGGGCATACTGGGGCTTAAGGATTCCGATTTGAAGCCTTCTACTCAAGTAATCCGAGGTTATGACAGCACCGCCCGTACAGTCATGGGTATGATCGAAATAGACATCGAGTTTGGAAGCATGGTCATGTCCGTTCCATTCCAAGTGCTTGATATCCCAGCCTCGTTCAACTTACTTTTGGGACGACCATGGGTTCACAGTGCTAATGCCGTACCATCAACTCTCCACCAATGTGTCAAGATCCGAAATGGTGATGAAATAGTGACCGTCATGGCTGAAAACGTCACTATCCACAGAAAAGGTGAGCCCGTCCACAAAGTTCAGCATGGTTTACCAGACTCCAATCTCTCCGGCGTCTCAATCAACGCCATTGACAAAGAAGGGGGAAACGGATCATGGACCCCCAGCAATCACAAAGTCCTCCACATGATGAGGAATATGGACTACTTCCCTGGTTTAGGCTTGGGGAGATATCAACAAGGAATCCTACATCCCGTGCAAGTCCCATTTGTAAAGAACACATTTGGTTTGGGGTACGAGCCTTCCAAAGAAGACTTGAAACAAGAGCAAGAAATCAAGAGCGAAAAGGCCCGAGCTCGTAAAGAAGGCCGTCGTTATGAGGTCCCTAATCTGAGGCTTTACCGCAAGACGTTGAATGGTTATTTTGTCCGCCAAGGGGAAGTCGTTCCATACATGATCTTTCCCGAGCCATGGGTTAACAATAAGGGTGTCAAAAAGCCCGGCCTCGAAATCTTCTCCGATTGTGAGATCCAGAAATCCGAAAGGGAACCACCTCCCATGTCGCCCCGTGAATGGTGGGGAAGGAAGATGACTATAGAATCCGAGACAGAAATTACCGTGGGGGAAGAACTGACAGATTTAGCCTCCATGTTCGAAGAGCTTGCCACGATGAATGAATGCCAAGTCAACGCCATCCATGACACCGTCATCATGAATGAGACTATCAGTGAGATCCCGCTAAGCTCCGAGCCGATCAACAATTGGTATTCAACGAAAGGGCCCGTGGTATCCGAAGAATTCTTAGTCCGAGAAATGGGTTGCATACCCCGCACAGCAACGAAGGAAGAGCGGCTCACACTTACTTTCGAGTCCGAGAGTGTCTCTAATACCCTCACCCAAGAGGATTTGGAGGCCATAGCCGAGCGTGTGTTTCCTTTCTTTGCTAATGAAAAATTTGATATTTCTGAGTACCCTGAGATTGCAAACATCATAAATGATGAATTAACTAATAATGAACTTAACGAACAAGTTAATAACGATTCAAATTATGATGAAATAGACCACAAAAACACAACATACTTAAATGAACTTGCTCAACAAGTCCGTAGTCGTGGTGAGAATGGTCCAAAGGCTGACGAAGAATTGCATGTTGTTAATCTGGGTACCGAAGAAGAGCCAAAAGAAACTAAGATTGGAAGCTTATTCAAGGGGGACGACAAAGACAGATTGACTGCACTACTACGGGAGTTCGTGGATGTGTTCGCATGGTCATACAAAGATATGCCGGGTTTGGACAGAAAGGTAGCGGAGCACAGGATTCCGATCAGAGAAGATGCCAAGCCAGTAAAGCAGAAGCTCAGAAAGATCAAGCCAGAATGGTCTCTGCATGTCAAAGAAGAGATTGAGAAGCTCCTCAGTGTGGGTTTCATCAAGGTTATCGAGTATCCGACATGGTTAGCCAACATTGTGACAGTCAGGAAGGCAAACGGCAAGGTTCGAGTTTGTGTGGACTTCCGGGATTTAAACAAAGCTTCCCCAAAGGATGATTTTCCACTCCCTAATATCGACATGCTAGTCGACTCCACTGCTGCCTACGAGGTTCGTTCATTCGTGGATGGGTTCACTGGGTACAATCAGATTCTCATGGCCGAGGAAGATCAACATAAGACTGCCTTCACAACACCGTGGGGTACCTTTTGCTACACAGTCATGCCATTTGGGTTAAGAAATGCTGGGGCTTCCTACCAAAGAGCCGTGACAGACTTGTTCCACGATATGATCCACAAAGAAATCGAGGTCTATGTGGACGACATGATCATTCACTCTAAAGGGACCGATGGTCAATATTTAATCGATCTCCGCAAGTTCTTCGAAAGGCTTCGTCAACACAAGATGAGGCTCAACACTGCAAAGTGCACGTTCGGGCTTATCCGAGGCAAAGTTCTTGGTTATATGATCACTGAAAGGGGAATTGAAGTAGACCCCTCCAAAATCAAGGCAATCATTGACATGCCTCCTCCAAAGACGCAGAAAGAGATTAAAGGTTTCATGGGCAGACTACAATACATCAGTCGGTTTGTGCACCAACTCACTTCCATGTGCGAGCCAATCTTCAAGCTACTCAAGAAGAATGTGGCTCTAGAATGGACCGACGCGTGCCAAGAAGCTTTTGACCAAGTGAAGCATTACTTGACATGCCCTCCTGTTCTAGTTCCGCCGCACAAGGAGAAGCCTCTTTTGCTCTATCTCACTGTCAATGATGAGGCCCTAGGGGCTATGTTAGCACAAGAGCAACGAGAGTCCACAAAGGAGAATGCCATCTACTTTGTCAGTCGCCGATTCCAAGGAGGCAAAAAGAACTACTCTGTCCTAGAGAAGTCATGTGCAGCATTGGTTTGGGTCACTCAAAAGCTCAAACACTACATGGAAACTTTTCCGATCAAGCTAGTAGCAAAGGTGGACCCGCTCCGCTACATCTTCGAGAAGCCTTTCATGTCAACAAGAATAGCCAAATGGTACTTCATGCTCGCCGGCTATGATATCACTTACGTCACACTAAAATCTGTCTGGGGGAAAGTGTTTAGTGACCAGCTTGCCGAATTCCCGTGTGACGAAGTGAAGGGGGAAGATGTACAGTTCCCCGACGAGCATTTAATTTGTACTGCAACCGAGGAAATTAAGTGGCAACTTTTTTTCGATGGCGCCGCCAATAAACATGGTTTTGGTATAGGAGTATTGCTTGTCGATCCAAAAGACATCTACACTCCCATTGCCATCTGCCTGGAATTCGAAGCTACCAACAACATTGCCGAGTACGAAGCATGTATAGCAGGGCTCGAAGCAGCTCTCGACAGAAACATCACAGAACTAGAAGTATTCGGCGACTCTTTGCTCCTTATCAATCAACAATCGGGAAAGTGGCGAACCCAAGACCCGACTCTCCAACAGTATGGTCAGCACCTAGAAGAACTGGTTGAACAATTCCAAGAGATCACTTTCAACTACCTGCCAAGGGATAAAAATCGCTTCGCCGATGCACTGGCCACCATAGCTTCATTAGTCGAAATGCCCAAAGGGAAAATGGTGAAGCCTTTCAAAATTGCCCGAAGGAACAGTCCGGCATATTGCATGAGTATCGAGATCAACGAGGTTCAACCAAACTCTCTGTGGTATTCGGATATCATGAATTTCCTCAAAGATGGCACTTATCCCGAGAATATCAATAAGAAGTCTCAAGCAGCTCTGCAAAGGTTAGCCTCTCGGTACGTACTGATTGGGGACCGAGTCTATAAAAGGCACCACGACAGGATCAATATCTTATGCGCCAATGAGGCCGAAGCTCAAGAAATAATGTGTGAAGTGCACGAAGGAGAGTGTGGACCCCACATGAATGGGTTTATGCTAGTCAAGAAGATACTCCGCATTGGTTACTATTGGAGCACTATGGAACGAGACTGTATCGAGAAAGTCAAAAGGTGTGCTAAGTGCCAATTCCACGCTAATCTACAACATGCTCCACCCTCGCAACTTTACAACATGGTCACACCTTGGCCTTTCTCTTGTTGGGGGATAGACATCATCGGTAAAGTTCATCCTGCCGGGAGCAATGGGCAGTCATTCGTCCTAGTGGCAGTCGACTACTTCACAAAGTAGGTCGAAGCACAAGCCTATCGGACCCTCAACGCAAAGAAAGTGGCCGAATTTGTAAAAATTAACATCATGTGCCGATACGGCGTGCCTCATGAAATCATTTCCGACAACGGCTCTCACTTTGAGAAAGAAATGGATGCACTTTTGGTAGAATACAAGATCACCAAGCACAAGTCATCTCCTTACCGTCCCCAAGCAAATGGCGCGGTCGAAGCAGCAAATAAAACCATCGAGACCATCGTCAAGAAAATGGCCTCAACAGGAAGGGATTGGCCCGAGAAGCTACCTCTAGCATTGTGGGGCTACCGCACATCAATACGGTCTGCGACAGGAGAAACTCCCTATGTATTAGTCTATGGTTCTGAAGCCGTACTCCCTATCGAACTTGAAGTCCCATCTCTACGGGTCCTCCTCGAGAATCAAGTCAACGAGGTCGACTGGATGCAAAGTTGATATGAACAACTAGCCTTGCTCGACGAGAAAAGGTTAAGAGCACTCGAACGCACAAGGGCGTATCAGCAAAGGATGGCAAGAGCTTTCAACAAAAAGGTGAAGCCTCGAAACATCAATGTGGGAGATTTGGTCTTAAGACAACATCCTCCTAATGCCATGAATCCCCTGGGGAAATGGGGACCCCGATGGATCGGTCCGTACGTGGTCAAAAAGATACTAAGCGGTGGTGCAGTCCGGCTCATGGATTTAGATGGTGACCAGCTGCCAAAGGAGGTCAACCTCGACAAGCTCAAGAGGTTCTACGCTTAATGAACAAAGACCATTATAAAAAAAAAAAAAAAAAAAAAAAAAAAAACGCTCGCTAGGTTGAAAACCCGCAAGGGCGGCCTAGGCAAAAATTAGAGCACGTGCAAAAAAAGAAGCCCGCTAGATTGAAAACCCGAAAGGGCGGTCTAGGCAAAAAACAGGGTGCACACAAAAAAAAAAAAAAAAAATAGTCTTTGTTTGTTTGAACTACGAAGACCTGAGCCTCCCAACTGGAGGAACGTAGGCAACCTTCGGGTGCGGTCTAAAACATATCAAAAAATACCCAATTCACTTCAAATAACAAAATGCAATTCTTATTCATTCAATGAATTATTCGAGCCATTACAACGGATTTATTGAGCAACAAAAGACATCAAAATATTAAATCCTAAAACAAAGTGGTCTAATTGCAATATCTTAGGGTACTAAGAAAAATCCAATTTTCTCTTAGCTTTCAAAGGACCACCCGATCGTCTCTCAATCCTTTTCTTCTTGGGTAACAAAGGAGCACTAATACGCACCGAAACCTTCTGTGTTGCAACACGTCTCCTAGCATAAAAGTCATCCAAAGGAGTACCGAAAGGGTCAGCGAGAATGTTACTCGAATCAGCAGCAGCCTCCCTATATCTCAAAGTGCTGCTAGGCTCAAGACCCTTTCCCAACAACTCGGCACGAAGCACATCAACCCAAGTGATGCCACGGTAAAGGGTGCCAAATAAATAATCCAAGTAGCTCTCGGGAAGGAAGACACTCCCCCGATGCAGAGGAGCAAAAGCCCAACGGTTGCGGTCATCTCCCCAAGCCGACTGAAGCTCACTCGAGAAGTCAGGACCCATGTAAGCAACTGGACGAAGCATTCCGTCCCTCAGGAAAGGAATTGTCTGTTGGCGACCGAACTGCCGCAGAACCCGCTCTGGCTGGTAAAATGAAGAATCTCTCAAACCGGGTACAACCACGTGCTGAAAACCAAGAGTCCACTCCACAAAAGGACGAAGACCCCAAGAAGAAGGACACTACTCAATATCAACGGTCACCCGAGAGGCAAAGAATTTCTTCCAACCATCTTCAGATAAATCCCGGGTCAACAGTTTCCTCCTATGAACAGCAAAGGGAGACAAATCACCATCCGGGGAATAAATCTTGAAGTGTTCCCGGAGCCATATGGTCAAGAGCAAAGGGCTTCCCCGACACATCTTGCCCATCCTATGTAACTCATCAAGGCCGTGCAACGTCTCCCCTACGATAAGAGGGATTATACTAAATTGTTGCTCCTTGGCTTGCAAAATAATCTCAGCCAAATGCGCATCCGCAGTCCCGAAGGGTGCAACAAACAGTACTTCACTAAAGAGACAAGCGGCCATGGCATTCCTCTTGAAAGATTGAACCACCGGATCCTCCGAGTGTAAACTGAAGAACATCGGCAACTCAGTTATGTCGACCACAATACCGTGCAACATCTTCCTCATGTCCTCAACAGGGAGATTCAGTAACTCAACCCAAGAGTCAATGGCACCACGGTGATATTTTGGGACAGCAATCCGACCGGCCAAAGGCATGCCGAGGATGGCCCCGAAATCATCAACAGTCGGCACCATTTCATTAGCCGAAAAGTTGAAGGTATGGCTGTCACAATCCCAGAAAGCCGCGGCAGCTCTCAACAAATTCCAATCCGGCTTCAACGTCCGCAAAGTGAAAAGAATCCAGAACCCGAAGTCTTTGATGAAAGCTTTCTTGGGATGGGTCTTGAAAGAATACACAAAAGTGCCCAAGTCCTTTTCATACTCACTAACAACCTTGGCATCAAGGGCAAAAGAATTGGAAGCCATGGAAAATGTCGATCACAAGCAAAGTTAAGCAATAATATGATGTCTAAGAATGGCAGAAAGGAGCTGTGAGAATCAAGTTGTCGAACAGAAGATGATATTATAGCTGTTGGGGGCTCTTTTGGTCAGCAAATGTCAAGCCTGGAATTCCGCCTCCCAGACGCGCGCGCCACCCGCCAGCAGTATGAAATGCGCGCGCGTCCCAAGCCTACATAGGAAAGCACGCGCCTCCCAAGTCTAAATCACTTAAAGAAAAGGCCTTGTCAGAGATCTCCAGCTTAAATCAAGGCACAGCCCCTGTCCTCGGACACCCAGTTGGGCACACATTCTTCTGGTCCGCCCTTAAGGCATGTCAAAAAATTGAAAGTAGGATAAAAACTCCCACTCAAAAGTAGGCCGTCCTCCCACGGATTCCAAACTCCCTAAGTTCTGTCACGGGTGCCACACCCCCCTCAAGAGTCAATCTCAACATTTCATCCCCAGCAGGAACATTTTTCTGGTCGCGGTCAACTGTGCCCGCACCCCATAATTCAAAAGTCAAGTGTGACTCCAAGTGGCACGAGACTTCAAAGCAATATTTCATCAACGGATTCACTAACGGATTCGTCAACAAGGGTTCACCAACGGACTCATCCAAGGGATTCACTAACGGATTCATCAAACGGATTCACTAACGGATTCGTCAACAAGGGTTCACCAACGGACTCATCCAAGGGATTCACTAACGGATTCATCAAACGGATTCACTAACGGATTCGTCAACAAGGGTTCACCAACGGACTCATCCAAGGGATTCACTAACGGATTCATCAAACGGATTCACTAACGGATTCGTCAACAAGGGTTCACCAACGGACTCATCCAAGGGATTCACTAACGGATTCATCAAACGGATTCACTAACGGATTCGTCAACAAGGGTTCACCAACAGACTCATCCAAGGGATTCACTAACGGATTCATCAAACGGATTCACTAACGGATTCGTCAATAAGGGTTCACCAACGGACTCATCCAAGGGATTCACTAACGGATTCATCAAACGGATTCACTAACGGATTCGTCAACAAGGGTTCACCAACGGACTCATCCAAGGGATTCACTAACGGATTCATCAAACGGATTCACTAACGGATTCGTCAACAAGGGTTCACCAACGGACTCATCCAAGGGATTCACTAACGGATTCATCAAACGGATTCACTAACGGATTCGTCAACAAGGGTTCACCAACGGACTCATTCAAGGGATTCACTAACGGATTCATCAAACCGGTTCACTAACGGCCTCATTCAAAACATTCAGCCGGCAGGTTCACCTAACGCATCATGCTACCCCCTCTATCAACAAAAGCCGCTCACACAGGGAGCGCACCAATATCTCTCGCAATTTCAAATTCCTGCTTTCATCGAGTCTTTGCTTTTTCTTGGTGACGTCCTCGGCGGGTGTTTTTAACTTTCGTCGACGCGTTTTTCTTTGCAGTCCACGTCATCGAGGGGCTCTGTAGACACCCCGCCTTGGACCGCTCACCCCGATTGCACATTTGATTTTGTGTTTCTCCCCATTTTAAGTGTTTCTCGTTAGTTCTGTCACTTCCGTTAAGTTCCTGACTGACTTCGTTAAGTCCAGGGACTAAACTGAATGACAGGGCTGACTTTATAGTCCATTCTGTCAAAATTGCCTTCTCTGAGTCACGCGCCTCGGACACTAGGAGCCAGGCGCGCGCGCCTCCCGCCCCCAAAGCAGGAAGCGCGCGCCTCTGGGCGTCAGTTACAGATTTCTGGCCAGGATTCCCTCCCTTGCTCAATTTACAGGATTTTGCCCGGGAAGGATTTCTTGGTGACTGAGTTTTGGCACCAAAAACACCCCTCTTTCACCTATAAAAACCCCCCTTTACCTCCATTTTCAAGGACCGAAGATTGAACTTACAATAACTATACCAAAATCACTTTCTAAAGGTTCTCCAAGGATTTCTTCAAGCAATATTTGAAGTTCTTCAAATTGTAGGTAAAAGTCTATCTTTTCCTTTCTTTTCTACTTCATCTCCTCTCTCTCTTTTACTCTAATCAAATGTGCAATCACCCAAATCATTTTGGGACATGACTCTAATGATCACCTCATCTCATTGAGGTTGGTTAAGGAGTTATCTCCTACATTACAAACTCTATTTTAAACCCCCTTTTCATGACTTAAAGAAGAAGAAGAAGAACGTTATTATTCATGTAGATTTTGATCAAGCAATACCAACTTTAGTTGGGCGAGATGGGTGTTTCGGTACTTCCCATCTCGTAATCTAACCCCCGAACCTCAAAACAAAGAATCTCTGTTTTCGTAATCAAACTTAGGCTACAATCAATAGGTTTTTCTTATGTTCCTCAAAACATAGGTGGCGACTCTAAAACAAGTTAGACATCCTAGGATAATTCACCGCTCTAGCCAAGCAGTGGTTCCCCCGGGGTATCTACAGTTGTACATACAAGTTTTGGCTTTGTTTGTTCATATGATTCTTGCTTGATTGCTTGTGTAAATAGCTTATTCATGCTTGCTCATTTTTGTTGATTATGCTTATTCATGCTTGTTCATATGTTGCTTGTGCATTGTTCATGATGTTAAAACGAATCGAAATTTTTTTATTTTAACTCAAAAGAGAACATAGAATGGCTTCACACTACGCGCACTTGACCTTACACGTTCCAAATACCCTTTAAACCCACGATGCAGCTTGATTGGTGCTCTTGTGCCCTTCTAGCGCGCACGGGTCCATTCCACCTCCCCTTCCAAGCCGAGTCAACCACACTCGTCCGTGACACACAAATACCGAGACCTTGGTTGGTTTTTGGTCTAGCTCACGTTACCACGTCCCTAATACGTGTCTGAGATTAATTGTGGCCAAGTTAATGCCCGAGTCATGACTCCTTGTGAAAGCAAGTGTGACCATGGTCAACCTTGACCCGGTCCTTGACTTACACGTTAATGTTGACCGTAATTAACCTAAGTCATGTATTAAGGATAGGGTGACACCGTGTTGTCAAGCCCTAATTAATGGTCCATACTAATCATCCTTAAGCCCAAGGATAAGGTTTGAGAGCCCTCACCAAAGATGAGGTTATGATGGAAGTCCCTTAAGTCCCTAAGACGAATCTCGATCTTAACCGGGGCTTAATCATGATTGGAATGGTTCACGCATTGGGAATCTTGCGACGCACTAGACTCTAGATTCTTTAATTTCGTTCGGTGGAAGCCGCTTGCCCTATAGGACCCTCGCCCGGGACAGTCCATCCTTGGGAGTGTGCAAGGCAGGTGAAAAACGAGGGGTCTATAGGCGTAGTGATGGCTCCACTGATCCAGGATGTAGAATAGTTGCGAAAAAGAAGAGAGATCTTTTCCAACCAGTTAGGAATAAATGTGTCTTAAGTAAACATGAACAACAAATTCTAAGCTTTTGAACTATGCACTAACGTTTGTTCGTGTGGCAAGATTACCTAATAATAATCGAAAGAATAAACAAAATTCCTTTTCTAAAAGGTGAAAATTGTTGAATTCATCCAAAATGCATGGCTTGGGCTCCCCCCCCCCCAAAAGAGTCAAACTCGTTTCTCTCAAAGAGTCAAAATCTC
Organism: Campanula takesimana; assembly: GCA_026119855.1. NCBI lineage: Eukaryota > Viridiplantae > Streptophyta > Magnoliopsida > Asterales > Campanulaceae > Campanula > Campanula takesimana. The sequence continues at coordinate 188,035 of JAOWBW010000093.1, read as the reverse complement.
GTTTGTATCGAGTCTCTGTTTTACTCAAACCATGGCTTTTTGAAAATCCTTCCACGGTGCTCTTACGGCTCGCCTGTCTTTCGTGTTATAGAAAACAATGGCAAGCAAAGCTCAAGCAAACAAGATAGACATCAGATTGGACGCACAGGCCCGATTGGAGGGCAGAGTAAAGCTCTTAGAAAGGACAGTCAGTACAAAGAGAGAGCAAGTACGGAGGGCCGAGGTTGATCGTAATGAGGCGATCAAAGTGGTCCAACAGCTCCATGAGGAAATTAAGGAGCTCTTCCACAAGAGGGTCGAAGAATTATGGTAGAAGAATGGCACAAATCTCAGGAAGGACCTTGAGGAAAAATACGATTGCCGGTGCGAACTTCTACATAGCCGAGCGGAGTTGTCAGATAAACTGGAAAGGCACAACTCGAGGAACACCCGAGAATGCCTGCATGAGATTATAAAATCTATCGAGAAGATAAAAAGGTCCTCGGAGAAGATGTCTCCCTCACCAGGGACCACCCCCGGTTGCTCAGTCCAAAATGGGCAAGAGCCTCGAGATCAGCTTCAGCCCTTTACAGTATCCCATGGGAAGCCCGCGGCGGTTGTGTGAGAATTTCACCCCCAAGAGAAAGGAGCCTATTATCGTTGGTTCCATGAGTTAGGAATGCCTACGGAACAAATGTTGGAACACTTTCTTCGGATAGGAAAGATGGAACTGCTGGGTCGCCACGTGATATGAACCGAACCTCTTGAGGCGCACCATGATCCTAAGCAACACTGCAAGTACCACCAAGCCTCGGGTCATTCTACGAACGCCTGTCTCACCTTGAGAAATCATATCCAATCGCTCATCGACAAGGATGTTATCACCAAGCAAGGTGATGAATGGGTGTGAGGTGAAGAAAAGGAAGAAGAAGAAAAGAATCCTAGGAGTGGCCTAATGTCAATATGTTCTTGTAGATACCCCGGGAAACCACAACTTGGCTAGAGCGGTGAATTATCCTAGGATGTCTAACTTGCTTTAGATTGTTTAGAGTCGCCACCTATGTTTTTAAAGGAACATAAAAAAAACTTAGAAATAGCCTAATTTATGTACAAAACCAGAGATTCGGGAGAGAAGGGTTCGGGGGTTAGGTGATGGAGTGGGAAGTACTTAAACACCCACTCCGCCCCGCTTACGCGGGTCTTGATACTATTGGTGTTCTAATATTTACATGTCCTTCAATTAATTAAATAGAAATGTGCTAACAATTGTGATGAGAAGAAAAGGGGAAATAAAGGGGAAATAAAATAGAATTATTTTATTTATTTAATGATAAATATTACATGTAACAAGTAATGTTAAAGAATTACATTAAGAGATGAAGAGAAATTAACATGGTGAATTAAAGTTAAGATTAAAATGTAGGGAGATAACCTTAACTAACTTCAATATGTGAAGTAGTCATGTTGGTCATGTCCCATTAATGGGGATTGCATACATCAAGAAGAAGAAAACAAAGGAAGAAAATGGAGTTGTACCTTGAGAAAGAGGACTTGGAACCTTGACTTGAAAGTGTTGTTGTTGTAATGAAATTGTTGTAGAACAATTTGTTGTATAGAAACTCTTGTTGGAGAATTTGTGTAGAGAATTGTGCATAGTGTAGGTGTAGTGAAAATGTGAGATTAAGGTCCAAATAGTATAAAAAGAGTCCCTTTCTCAGGTAGAAGATGATGGTTTTTATAGGTAAAAAAGATAGGGAAAGGTTGGAGGGAAATTGGTCAATCCATGTGAGATGGAATTGACCAATAGAAAATAAGATAAATAAAATAATAAATGAAAGAAATAAAAGAAAATAAAATAAAATAAAAATGAATTATTTTGTTTTAAAGAGATGGCTAGAATAATGGGATTGTGTGAATACCCCTTTCCGATGAAGCGACGCATGGGAAGTATCTTGTGATTATTTTTATTTACAAAGGGAATATTCATAACGACATTAAAATTATGAGAGTCGCCATGCCGTTTTAATTAAAGCCAAAACATTGAAAAAAGCATTTTTAGTGGGTTCGGGGGTCAAATTACAACAAGAGAAGAATATTGAACGTTATCACTCCTATTGCCCGAATTGATCGGTCTTTCTATCATGATGAATGTGTTAGTAGTGTGTTAGTGATTTAGACCGGATCCGAAGATTGCCTACGTTCCTCTCAATGTGAGAAGCTCAGGTCAGCGTAGTTCGCAGAGAATTAGAATAGGCAGAAGAATCGGGATCATGCATAATGAGGGGGGAATTACCTAAAGATTAGGGTTTAGAAGTAGTTCCTCGATCATCCTCGGGTTGATGAACCCTCGATCATCATCGGCTATGAAATAACATGTAATTATGAAGATCGCAACCCTAAATATAGCATAAATAAGGTTTTAATCTATGAACACGAAGAACATGCGAAGAACATATTATGAACACATGAATGAACATGCAAAGCTCATGAAGAAACTATGAATAAACATGTACGAACATGAATATAAAAGATCTACATTAAAAATAATGCAAGAACATGAAGAAAAAGTTAGAAAACTTACCTATGTTGGCAAGAAATAAACTTTGGATCTTCTTGAGTGTTTGAATGCTAATTAGAGAGCAAAATAGTGTTTAAGAACTCCAAAATTCGGACTTTAGAACTCTCAAAATCGGACCCTAAACCAATAGCATGGGATTGGTTTATATAGTAAACTGAGGGGAAGATCTGATGGCTGAGATCATCTGGGACAAAGGTGGCCGCCTGGCCATGATTGAAGCCGGCTACAAGAGAGGCCGCGTGGCCAAGGTTGACGCGTAGCAATGTTGGCCGCGTGGCCAATCCTGCTGGCTGACTTGATTCTTAAGCTAGGGTTTCTGTATGGTTTTAAGGAAACCATTTGTTACCTATTTTGATAGATTTTGTCATAAATGAGATATTGTGGGAATCCGGGACAAGTCTTTGCAAGGTTTCTAATTCCTATAAAGTCCTTGTATTTTTGGGAAAGTCCTAATAAACTCATTTTCAGGTCGGGTACTAACAGTAGCCCCTCGGCGACGCTTCTTGCAAGGCAATGTGGGGTCGACGATAAGAGAAGGATCCGTCTGAAACATGAGTTTCAAAACAGATGAAAGGTAAGGGAACGGCTGAACCTTGACATGCGACCTACGTATCCGCGGAGGAATCAAGCCAAACGTAGTTCAAATCTGATGGGAAATTGGGAATGACTATCCTCTGATGGGGAGCAACGTCTTCTGCTGAGGAAAGTGCACCTGCTGGGGATGAGAGATGACCGCGTCGGTCGAGTGGCTGGACCTTTTCAGGTTTCCTACGTATCCTCCGAGGAATCAAGCCGGTCGTAGTTCAGAGCGATTAGGGAAAAACGAGCCATCGGACTTCTGCTAGGGATAATAAACCTACGGGCACTATTCTGTATGAAGAACGAACATTCGATAGGAAATGAAGTCATTTGGGCAAAATAAAGACTACGTTGTCTAAATAATCCCAAGATGGAATGGTAAACTCAATCAGGATCGCCAGGGTTCCTGCCGATTGCGCTAAAGTAATAGATGTTGGATCTTTTGCAAACAGAAACGCCGAGGCTTCTGCCAATCGCGATCAATCTAGGATGCGTATGTCATAGAGGCGCCGAAGTCTCTACAATCATGCAAATCCTAATAATAGATGCTGGATCTCTCACAAACAGAAACGCCGAGGCTTCTGCCAACCACGATCGATCAAGGATACGTATGTCATAGAGGCGCCGAAGTCTCTACAACCATACGAATCCTAATAATAGATGTTGGATCTCTCGCAAACAGAAACGCCGAGGCTCCTGCCAACCACGATCGATCTAGGATGCATATGACATAGAGGCGCCGAAGTCTCTATAATCATACGAATCCTAAGCAAATATTCGGTGAAGAAATGGAAATTTTAAGGGGCTTTCCGTACCCAAAGGTAACGAATATCAGTCAAAATTGTGCTAAGGGCATTTAAAATGAATTAAGGGGAAAAGATCAGGAGCAAAAATGGAATTTTATCTGAAGGGACAAGGTTGGCCGCGTGGCCAAACACACTGAATTGCAATAGTGGCCGCGTGGCCAAGACTGCTGAGTGGTCAGATCTTCTTCACGCGGATCGCTGATCTGACGGCTGGGATAGATAGTGCATAAGTGGCCGCATGGCCAAGGTCGCCGTCGGGCTGACTCCTTGGTCACATCACCAGAAACCCTCCCTCTTCTCCTTCTTTCTTCTTTCTTCTTCTTCCTTCCTCCATTGTTGACGAGTTAGAGAGAGAAAATTGAGTTTTTAGAGAGAGAAAGCTCAGATTTTGATAATTTTGAAGACTTCATTTTACATATTGCTTGAAGCTATGGCAGATTGGATCAATGAGGCATTATTCAGGGATTTTCCGGGCCAAGGTGGGTACATGATTCCACAACAAGAGCAACAAGGAGAGGGGCACGGTAATGCTCAGGACGAGGGAAATGTAGGGGCTGACCCAGGAGCGGGCTTTGAAGCGGCGCCCTTGATTCCAAGGGGTGGTTTGAGACCACGAGCCGCGACTCGGAATTATCGCGATAATCTGCTGCGGTCTACGTTCGACCAAGATTACGATTTTTACATCGACTCTAAGCGTCATTGGTCGATGGGCCTTCCGGAGACGCGAGAGGTAAATTTCGAATTTTCACTCCTCTCCTTCTCGCACATTTGTCTGTTTTATGCACAGTATGAAATGCTAGAATAATGGAATGCTAGAATTTAAACTGCTAGAATTGTAAATTGCTAGAGTGGTAACATACATGTGCTGTGTTTACCTGCAGAGGATCAAGGCTCGTGGGTCCACAGTGACTGTGGGTAAACTGTGGGCGTCCCTGCCGGAGGGACCGGGCGGTTTGCGTGCTCGGATCGAGGCTATGGGGTTTGGCCCATTCTTTGACAGTGTCCGCATCGTTGGGGGCACCCTGAAGGTGACAGCGGTGATAGAGGTGTGCCGGGAGTTCTGGTGGGATACCACCCATACCTTCCACTTTAGTTGGGGGGAGATTACCATCACGCCGACGGATTTCGCGGCTGGGTTGAGGTTCACTGGTACCCCTTTGCCTTTTGATGAGAGCTTAGCGGAGCGGCGGGACTATAGGCAGGCTCTGCTGGGAGTCGACACTGACCTGGGAGGAGGTGTCAAGGGTTATGGAGTGGAGGCCGGGAAGGTGAACCGTTTGGTGGAGGTGGCTATTGAGGCCTTTGGTAGGGGGGAGTATGATTTGGATTGTTTGGTCCGGCTGTTCTTATGGTACAGCTTTTCAGAGATCTTGTTTCCCAGTGGGGCTACTGTCTGCCGGTACTCACTGCTAGGGGCTCTTGTGGACTTGGACCTAGTCGGTGGGATTTCTTGGGGCGGAGCCGGTTTGGCTGAGATTTACCAGGCTTTGGACCATTGCTCGAGGGCTAGCTCATCGGCCTTTGACGGGTTTCAGTTCGCCTTTGAGGTATGCTCTTGACTACCCTTCTTTTTCACATTGTTGAGATTTCTGCTCTATCCTTTGGTCTGAAATGTCTCTTTCATTGTATGCACAGGCTTGGGTGTACGAGATATTCGGTGTCGCCCCTTTTCAGTTGGTGATGAGTGCCAACAAGGTTGTTCCTATCATGTCGTACTGGTGCAAGGGCAACAGGGCTCCTCCCCGCAGAAACCGGGATAGGAAGACGGTGGATGCTGCTGATCTAAGGAGGGTGTTTGTGATGTCTGAGCCTGTCGGGGTTAGATTTTACCCATGGAGTCCAGAAATGAGGCTTCGGTGGGTCCTTATATAGTGGAGTTGACTGCCTCTAGGGTTCTTCTTGTGGGTCTCACCGGGGAGGCCATGTATCTCGGAGAGAGGGTGGTTCATCAGCACAGGGCTGGTGCGTTACCGTGGGCTCCTTATGACCCTCCTCGGGATATGCTCCATCCCGCGAGGTTGGCGACTTTCTTGGCTCCCACTCCGGCAGAGCATTACCGAGGGAGTGATGACTATGCCGGCTACGTGCGGACACGGCTGATCAGCCCTCAGGTTCGGGCTAGGATGCTATCGGGAGAAGGATCGAACTCGGCCCGGTATGTTAGTCGGAGTCGGCCTTTGGTTGATATGCCCCTTCGCTCGAGTAGCGTGAGCGTGATGAGGGGCGGCCGGGAGGTGGAGCTTAGCTTGGAGCCGACTGATGCAGATCTTGTTGAGGAGACATTCATTCCTCCGCCCGACGCTGGGGTATGGATTTGTACTTTATATTAGTCATGTTTGCACACACTTATTTCTTTCTGCATCATAATCATTTGCCTTGGTTTCCCTTTCAGGTGACTCGGGAGGCATATATCCTTTCAGCCCGGCGGGAGAACATGTTGTTGCGCTTACTGAGGGAGGCGTACCATTTATGTACTTGTCAGAGGGACGACGTTGCGTCACCCCAGCGTTGGGAACGGTCTCCGAATGGTGCGGGCTCTTCTCATATTGGTGGTCGAGCGGTCCGGGGACGGAGTTCGGGTGCTGGTAGCTCTCGAGCTTTAGTGCGGCGTAGAGACACCACGGAGGAGGATTCTGATTAGGCGGGGCCCATCTTTCCATCTTTATTCCCTACACTATTAGCTAATAGAGAGCAGACGAATATGTATGTATAGAACAGATGTACAAAATGCATGTATGTATATTATGTTTCTAAAATGCAATTTTATTGTGGGAGCCTACTTGTGCAAACTAGTTATTTTACAAATGTTCCTAATTTTATACAATGCATGAGCCATGGGACGGAGCAGGTACGTAGTTGCATGGATCCGTTACGGAGTGGGAAGAAACAAACTGGATTTCTGCATGGAGCAATGTTGGCCGCATGGCCATGGCTAGGCCCGGAGCAATGTTGGCCGCATGGCCATGGCAAGACCCGGAGCAATGTTAGCCGCGTGGCCTAGGACGAAGTTGGCCGCCTGGCCAAGGACAACATCGGCCGCGTGGATAAGAGCATATATGGCCGCGTGGCCAAGTCCTGCGCCGCCTCCGGTTTTCCTTTTCCTGGCAAGAATCGGGAGTTGTGTAGTATTTAATGGGAGTTTGTGTCCTATTCAACTTCGTACCAGCAGCTCTTTTGATCAATTTTGAGTTCCAATCATCAACTTGCTCTTCTTTTGCCATGGATCACAATGCAAGGCTTTCTAGACTTGAAAAAGGAGCTTTCATAACATCTTTGGAAAAGTGGGTTGCCAAGATATCCGGTCCTTGTCGTAGGAAATTTGAGAAGCGCTATGGGATCAAGTGTCTTTGGTCATTCTTGCACATGAACTCCAATACTAACCTTTTGCAAGCTTGCGGGAAGTTTTGGAACAACACTCTTCATGTTTTCAGCTTTTCTTTTAATGAGATGGTACCCACTTATGAAGACATCAAGGCGCTTTGCGGTTGTGAAGGGAAGGGTACACTTGCATTTCCCTTTGATTTTATTTCTTTGCATGACAAGTTGATAGCCTTTGGTGTGCCCGCAGATGACATTGGTAAGTATGCTAGAGGTGGCTACGTCGACCTTTCTTGGATGCCAAGGCACTTCATGCACGCGGATGTGACCTCGGACCGTTCTTTGGACCATCTTGCCTTGTGTTTATTTGCTTCTATTCTTTTCCCTTCCGAAGTCGGATGTGCTAGTGAGGGATGTTTGACCATGGTGAATGCGGCTCGTTCGGGACATGACATTGTACCGGCCATCCTTAGGGAGATCATTTAAGGGATTCCCCATCTTGCGGTTTATGGCGGGATGCTGTGCGGCAGTGATAGACTTTTGACCATGTGGTTGCAAGAAAGGCTCCGAGTGAACAAGCCAGCGGTTTCTTCGTCGGTGGCCCCATGGATGCACCGTATCAGAGGTATGGAGGAGAGGTTCGAGGGCATGACTCTCAAGGGTTGGGAGAGGTACTTGGCGGAGATGGTGACCGATGACATCAAGTGGGTGGTGCCCCATTGGCACATTAATTCTGTGAGGGAGAAGCAAGTGGGACTGCACATGATTAAAGTTCCGTCATTGTCTGGGACCACTTTTTACTACCCTGCTAGAGTACTCCGTCAATATGGTCTAGTGCAAACCATCCCCGAGGGTTGGGATGAGGAGAGGACCCGTTTTCCTTTTGGCATACTTCATTTGGATGATAGCGCTTCGGTCCTCCTTTCTCAAATGTGGGGTGAGGTTGGTTTTAGCCATAGGACTCTCATCACACGCTCCAACAACACCTACCTATCACGAGAGTATTTGGCTTGGTTTATGGAGAGACTTGGGCAAGCGGAGCAGACTCTAGAGACCCTAAGGGGCACTATTTTGGCATCCTGTGCTCCTAGTTGTTCATTGAGGATGAAGGAGGCGATGGCCTATGAGAGGAAGAGGAGCCAGAGCATGGCTAATGGAGATGGAGCGGGGACTTCAAGGAAGAGAAAGGATGGGGAGACTCCTAGTGTCAAAGCTAAAGAGGTTAGTGAATTTGAGAGGAGGTTTTGCGAGAACCCTAACAAGAAAAAGATTCGCCGTGGTCAAAACAAAAAGAAAGAGACCGAGGGCACAAATGGCACTAAGGAGTAATTCCGAGGATCCTTCCATAGTCGTTGCAGACACATTAGTTTTAATTTAGCTTACTTTTGTTTTAGTTTCGATTTCAGAATAGGTTATTTATTCAAAAAGTATGTCGAGCTTAGACTCATCAAATAAGTGTTAACATGCAATGACCGTGGAAATAAAAGTTTTTGCTTTCGGAAAACACAACTTCTACCTTTATTGCTTTGTGGCCAAATTTGGATGTTTATTTGTTTTTTAGATCGCACCTTTTGAAAGGCTGCCTACGTTCCCCTTTTACAAATAGGACTAAGGGGCTCAGGTCACCGTAGTTCACTCCAGTCGGACTAGAATGATTTTAGAGAAAGGGAAGATAGAAGGGGGAATGCTCTAACTTTTGCCTAGACCGCCCTTGCGGGTTTTCGATCTAGCGAGCTTTGTACGCACCCTTATTTTGCATAGACCGCCCTTTGCGGGTTTTCAGTCTATCGGGCTTCTTTTTGCGTAGTAAACATTTTTTTTTTTGAGAGGGGGGTTGTGCTAGTCGTAGTAGCGTCTGAGCTTGCTGAGGTTGACTGGTTCCTTGAACGGGTTGCCATCCAAATCTGCCATTCTGTCTAGTCTTGTGGAGCGCCTCGAGCTTAGGTCATTGCGTCGACGCGTTGCTTCAAATCCTTTATTTCTCTTGAGATGTCTTGAATCGTTTCTGCAGTCAGGTGCGAGAGTACCTCTGGGCCGTTCCTCACATAAGGCTCGTTTTCGTGGCAACCGAGGAGTTCTAAGTTTTCGCTTTCCCTATAGAACCAAAATCCTCTCACGCCGGTGAGCATGTTCTCGTCCATCAAGCCTTGGATTCTCCTTTGTAGAGCGACACAGTCGTTGGTGTCGTGGCCTTCGTCTTGGTGGTAAGAGCAACTTTTGGTAGGTTTAAATGGTTGAAGGGGTGGTAATTCGGAGAGGAGTGAATGTTCTCCTAGAGGTTGCATCTTGCCCATTTGTCTCAGTTGGTTGAACAATTTTGCGAAAGGGGTCCCCATTCTTGTGTAGCGGGGGACTGAGAGGGGGTATTTTTCTAAAAAGCTTTGCATTTTTTCACTGATTTCCTTTTCCTGGTGCGAGGGCCACGATTCTGTCGTTGGTGTTGGGGTCTGAAGTTTATTCCCATGTGCCGGGTGCAGGATTGGGGTATTCGCGAGGTAGTCCTTGAGGCAGCATAATGCGAACTCACATCTCGAACTCCATTCCTGGTCGTGGGCCCTTTCTATTTCTCTGAGTGTCGGTTCCCCCACTGTTGTAAAATGGTTGAGGTGTTGCAGTAACTTGACGAGTTCTTCCTTGTCGGCTTTGTTCCGAGGAGACTGCGTTCTCAACACGGCTCGAACTCGCCGACTGATGGTCCTCCATGAAGTTGTGGAGGGGGTCGCTTCTTGGTCGTCCTCGGTTGTCTCGATCTGGTCATAGCCGGCAAACCCATCAACAAACGACTTGACCTCATGACGGGCGGCCGCGTCCACCAACATTTCGATATTTGCCAAGGGGAAGTCATCCTTCGGCGTAGCTTTGTTGAGATCCCGAAAATCCACACATATCCTGACTTTACCGTTGGATTTCCTGGCAGTTTACCAGATTTGATAACCAAGTTGGATACTCGATCACCCTGATGAAACCCACACGGAGTAGCTTCTCGATCTCTTCTTTCACTTGCAAAGACCATTCCGGCTTAATGCGGCGCAACTTCTGTTTGACTGGCTTAGCGTCTGGTGCTGTCGGGATTCTGTGCTCTACGATCGAGTTGTCGAGCCCCGGCATGTCTTTATAAGACCATGCGAACACATCCACATATTCTCGGAGTATCTCAATAAGTGCTTCCCTTTCGGCTCCGCTGAAGAAGCTTCCAATCTGCGTTTCCTTAGGCTCGGCTTTGGTTCCCAAATTCACGCATGTTAACACCTCATCGGCAGCCTGGGCTCGAGATTCTTTTTGATTAATAACCTGTTCTGAAATTTCTTTAATGTATTCATAATTTAATTGGTCTGTGTCCGCCTCTTCTAATGAATCATTATTAACTAAGTATATGTCATTAGTTTGATCATTAGCCAATTTATCAGTTAAAAGAGTGACTATGGAGGGATACTCGGAAAGGTCGAGGGTTTCATTCATGGCAAAAGGGAATATAGCGTTTGCAACAAGATCATAGTCTTCGGACGTAAGGTCGTCAGACTTAGAGGAAGACTCAAATCCAAAATGTAAAACACTAGACTCTGGGGACGGGGATTTTGGGTGACTGACAGAAGATGCTGCAGGAGCGGCGACAGGAGAAGGAGTAAGCCCCAGTGTCCCCACCATAAATTCCGGAGTAGCTATAGGTCCCCCGATGATGCACCAATTCTTGAGCTTGTCCCCTATGGGCACCACCAATGTCCTTGGGTCCACCTCATCTTCAGAATCGCCTCTAATGACGGCGACCATGTCTTCGTGCAGCCCCAGATTACCCAGATGTTGAAGCAGATATTGGCCGTCCCACGTCTCAGTCAAACTCGAAGTTTCTGCGGCTTCTATTGCTGACTTGTCAAGGGTTGCAGCTTCAAGTTGATCTGCCAAGTCATCTGCAACCTTGGTGGAGTACTCATGCCTGATGGTTCTAACTCTGCCCGTGGCTTTGTCATATTCCATGTAAGTCAGCTTCATGTTGGACCAATCGAATTCCACATCTCTGAAAATCTCGAACCCTTTCTGCAACCTCCCGGTGTGGTCAATCCATGGATCGGCGAACTCAAAACACGAAAACTCCTCACCTTCCCTGACAAAGTAGCTATTTAGGGACAGGCGGTATGGCCGCATTTCAGGCTTTTTGTAGGGAAGCTTCATCTTTTTAAGCAATTCTATCCTTTGTTGCTCCATCTTGTCTTCAGGAGTAAGGGTGTATCCTAGACCGAACAACCCTCGATGATCAACCTCTTCAACCAATTCTGTGGGGCCTTGCAAGTTCTTACCTAGCCCCAGCCCCGGTATGAACCCCATGTTTCGTAGCATCCTCACAATAGGTGACACTTTATCCGTTGTTTTGGTGAGGTCGATGGTGCATATCTGTGCTTGAGCGACTATTTCGAAGCCATTGAAGAGTCGGCTCTCTTCCCCATGCTGAATCTGTAAGACAGGAACGCCCTTGGTGTCCGTCCCTTGGGCAGTTACGAGATCGCTGTAGATGATGGTCACTTCATTACCAGATTGAAACTTCACACATTGGTGCAGGGAGGATGGGACAGCGCCCGACTGATGTAACCATGGCCGGCCAAGGAGGAGTGAGAAGGTTGCGGGGATGTCTATGACGTGGAAGTCGGTTGGTAGGATCTTTGTTCCGATGGTAATGGGCAAGGTGGCTTCGCCTATCACGGCGCGGCATGTAGAGTCATAAGCTTTGATGGTTTGATTGGATGGGCGTAAATCAACACCATGAACGCCAACCACATCCATCATCCTTGAAGGCAGGATATTAATAGCAGAACCATTATCAATGAATACACGGGGAATTTTCTTGCCATTTACCTCGACAGTGATGTATAAAGGCTCATTATGATCAACTCCTAACACTGGCTTGTCTAGCTCCGAGAAAGTGATGATGTTTCCATAGTGGATATTACCAATCATGTAGGTGACGTCCTCCGGAGTAGTAGTGGATGGTACCATGGTGGCGGCGAGGTTTTGCTCGATCATGAGGCGATGGGCTAGGGATGAGGTGAGTAGGGACCATAGTGAAATATGGGCTTGGGTTTGTTTGAGTTGAGTGAGGATAGGGTCTTCTTTGTCTAGGTCGGCTTGCTCAGGTTCCTTCCCAAAGACTTTCTTTGCACCCTTTGGGTCGGATTGGTACACTTGACCGGATCTCGTAAGGAGACAAACTTGTGCACGTAGCTCTTCCAAAGACAATGGTATGTCAGGACAGGGGGGCGAAACTTCGGTCTTTTCGGCCTCCTCGAAGATTTTGGCCCAAGAAAGAGGTTGAGAGGGTTTGGGACTCTCTTCCTCTAGAGATTCGACTTCACTTACTAGTTCTTCTAAAGACAACAAGTAGCAAGAAGGTTCTTTATTATTAGTCATTGAAATACAACCCACCTCATCACAGTCCGCCACAACCGGCTCGGCCGGATCAGTGATCTCACTAAGTTCTACCATGAGTACATTGCTAGCTACATAATCTCTAGGGTCTTCGACAACTCCCTTGTGGATGAGCTCTTGCACGGCTTTCTTGAGTTCAAAGCATTCTTCGGTAGTGTGACCGGTGCACTTATGGTAGTGGCAAAACTTTGATAAATCGCAACCAAGACGGGGAAGGTGTCCTTCTAAGGGTTCGAGCATTTCTAACGTCACCAATGCCATGAAGATATCCACCATCGTGAGCCCTATCTTGTCAAAGGCATCCATGAGCTCTAGGATACTGATCTCGCATGTTTGCACCATATTCACCCCATTAGGACCCTTCAGCTTCTCAATCTTCTTGTCATTGATCAACCCTTGTACTACGCGCTTCAATTGAATACAACCATCCGTTGTGTGTCCGATGTGCTTGTGATATTTGCAGAACTTGGAGGCGTCCAAATCGGTTCTTGGGTAGGCGGGTTGGTAATTCTCCAAAGGCTTGATAAGACCTCTCTTGACTAACACGTCAAAGACCTTCCCCATGGGCATACCAAAATCATCAAAATGCTCCCTCTGTTGTGGAGCCCCATTCCTTGTTACGGCTTGGACATCTAGCGGGACCTCTTTATGGACCATATTCACTTGGCCGACGGCCTCCTTTCCACCCCTAGGAGGCGCAGGCGCAGTAGGAGCCTTGTAGCGGAAGGAGTTGTTGTTGTTGGTCTTTGGACTTTCTTTTGGCGGCACAATCCAGGTGAACCCTGCTTCGTACCTTACTCCGGCGTCAACCATTTCCCGCAAGTTAGGGAAATAACCATTGCCGATGGCTGCTTTCATCTTAGGCAATAAACATTTGTAGAAAATCTGCTTCTGTTCCTTTGCTTTTGGTGGGTATTGGACCTCGCACAACCGATGATTCCACCTTTTGTAAAAATCATAAATAGCCTCGCCGGGCTTTTGCATAGTGTTCTCAAGGTCCGTTCGATTCACATGCCAATCCAAGTTAGCTTGATACTTCTCACAGAAAATGGCGCTGATTTGATCCCAAGTTTGCCTCTCGCTTGGTTCTACCCCAAGAACCAACGCAGAGCTATACCATCCAAAGTGCTATAGAATACGCGAGCCATTTATTCGTTGGTGCAGTCACGAGCCCTCATGGCCAACACATAACTATCCAAATGAGTCTTAGGACACGAGTCACCATGAAACATTGCCACTTTAGGCATCTTGAAATCCTTGGGGAGAGCCCCCACTTGGCTAGGGTTGATTGTCTTGGTAGTCGGTGCACTTTGCTTATCTACGGTCTCGATCAACTTGCGCATTTGCTCTTGCATGGCCGTGACCACAGGGTGATTGGAGATGTCGGGTATAGATTCTGACAGAATGACGGGAGGAGTAGTGGAAGTAGTAGCAGCGGCCATCCCAATACTCAGAGGCAATGAGGGTGCGGGTAGTTTGCTAGCAGAGAGGTAGCCACCAAGCAGTTCAGGGAAGGTTCATAGACAGCCTTGTTCTTGCTCATGGTAGTGAAACCTTGTTGGGTGTAGAGAGAAGGAGGTGGAACATTGCGGTAGCTTGGGAATGGGAAGGCAGTAGCATTGGTGTTGGGGGGACAGTTGGTATTGACCTCTTCATCCTCAACATAAATGAAACTCTCACCATCGGGCACCAGTCTAGTTCCCTTTTGTTGAATGTGACCCTTCAACTATTGGTTCTGGTCTTCCAACATCTTGTTGCTTTCCTCGAGATTCTTGATCTTGGCTTCGAGACCGGCGAGGAAGTTCTGGGGGCTTGGGGGAATACCATTGAGAGTAGCCTCAGTGTTGAGCTCGGCGGCACTAGCAGGAGGAGCAGAGGCTGAAGATGAAGCGGGAGTTGACATTGCTGATGACGAGACTGAAAACGTGGACGGAGTAGAAGCTTCACGTTGTAGTCGACCACCCGAACGGACCCAAACTTGCTTTGCTGAAAGGTTGAAGGGCAATGAAGCTTTAGGATAGGGGGAAGGCTCATGCAAAGTATATTTTAATTTACAAAAACATACATTATTTACATCCTAATTAGTTGGAAGGGGTACCCCTTTTTCGCAACTAGTTAGAAGACTACGATCAGTGGAGGCCATCACTACGTCTATAGACCCCTCGTTTTTCACCTGCATTGCACACCCCCAAACGGACAATTTGGGCGAGGGTCCTATAGGGCAAGCGGCTTCCACCAACCATCGGATCCTACGACTAACCCTTCCTTAAAGGCATTTAACGTGATGTCTATGTTGCATCCTACGCAAGTTAATGATGAGCGGAGATCTTGACAATAAACACTCATCTTACCATGGCACGTCCCTTGTAGGAAATCACTTTTTTATGCACTTTCTCTCAAAGATCTCGATTCATCATTGACTTGGGGATGACTCGACATAGACAGCACGTTAATTGACTATTAAGAAAAAGCTAGCCAAACCAACCGGTCAAAACCTAGGTGTGTTACCTATACTAGTGTGGGTTGACACGGGTTAGGTAAAAGGTTCCCACCGTATATGGTGAGTGGAATAGACGAGTGACTCGAAAAGAGTGCGACAGTAGCGCACAAATTCCTGCACATCGAATACTCCGGGTAATGGGGACCTGTGCAGTGCTGACACGGACTGTGGTAGTGTGAGGCAAGAAACTAATTCTTTTTTAGGGAGAAAAGAGAGAAGTTTTTAATGTTAGGATGATGCAAATACAATGCATGATAGAGAGAGAGAGAGATAGAGAATAATGTACAAGGGTGCATAGCAGAGTTTTGTTTGACCCTAATACTAAAGCGAAAATAACAAAGGTACAAGGATACAAGGTATATACAAAGTACAAGTATCAACAAAGTACAAGTATTAACATTGCGGGGTGCGCGGGTGCATTTGTAAACATGGCAAGTATGTGAGGTGCATGTACAAACATGGCAAGTGTGTGCATGTGTAAACATGGCAAGTGTGTGTAGGGTGCATGTGTAAACATGGCAGGTGTGTGCATGTGTAAACATGGCAGGTGTGTGCATGTGTGAACATGGCAGGTGTGTGCATATGTAAACATGGCAAAGTGTATGTAGGGTGCATGTGCAAACATGGCAGGTGTGTGCATGTGTAAACATGGCAGGTGTGTGCATGTGTGAACATGGCAGGTGTGTGCATGTGTAAACATGGCAAAGTGTGTGGTGCATGTGAGAACATGGCAAAGTGTAAGGTGCATGTGAGAACATGGCAAACATCATGATGTGAACGAAAGTTAGACCCACTAAGTTTGAAAAAGTTTCAGAGCAGTCCCCAGCAGAGTCGCCACTGTGAATACCCCTTTCCGATGAAGCGACACATGGGAAGTATCTTGTGATTATTTTTATTTACAAAGGGAATATTCATAACGACATTAAAATTATGAGAGTCCCCACGCCGTTTTAATTAAAGCCAAAACATTGAAAAAAGCATTTTTAGTGGGTTCGGGGGTCAAATTACAACAAGAGAAGAATATTGAACGTTATCACTCCTATTGCCCGAATTGATCGGTCTTTCTATCATGATGAATGTGTTAGTAGTGTGTTAGTGATTTAGACCGGATCCGAAGATTGCCTACGTTCCTCTCAATGTGAGAAGCTCAGGTCAGCGTAGTTCGCAGAGAATTAGAATAGGCAGAAGAATCGGGATCATGCATAATGAGGGGGGAATTACCTAAAGATTAGGGTTTAGAAGTAGTTCCTAGATCATCCTCGGGTTGATGAACCCTCGATCGTCATCGGCTATGAAATAACATGTAATTATGAAGATCGCAACCCTAAATATAGCATAAATAAGGTTTTAATCTATGAACACGAAGAACATGCGAAGAACATATTATGAACACATGAATGAACATGCAAAGCTCATGAAGAAACTATGAATAAACATGTACGAACATGAATATAAAAGATCTACATTAAAAATAATGCAAGAACATGAAGAAAAAGTTAGAAAACTTACCTATGTTGGCAAGAAATAAACTTTGGATCTTCTTGAGTGTTTGAATGCTAATTAGAGAGCAAAATAGTGTTTAAGAACTCCAAAATTCGGACTTTAGAACTCTCAAAATCGGACCCTAAACCAATAGCATGGGATTGGTTTATATAGTAAACTGAGGGGAAGATCTGATGGCTGAGATCATCTGGGACAAAGGTGGCCGCCTGGCCATGATTGAAGCCGGCTACAAGAGTGGCCGCGTGGCCAAGGTCGACGCGTAGCAATGTTGGCCGCGTGGCCAATCCTGCTGGCTGACTTGATTCTTAAGCTAGGGTTTCTGCATGGTTTTAAGGAAACCATTTGTTACCTATTTTGATAGATTTTGTCATAAATGAGATATTTTGGGAATCCGGGACAAGTCTTTGCAAGGTTTCTAATTCCTATATAGTCCTTGTATTTTTGGGAAAGTCCTAATAAACTCATTTTCAGGTCGGGTACTAACAGATTGGAGGTTATAAAACTAGGGGGGATGAATGTGGATGAGAAAAGAAGTCTTTTGTGATCAAGAAAGAGATGTTGCAAATAAGAAAAGGGAGGGAAATAAGGTGCAATCCGTTACTGCCAAAATGGGAAGCGCGCGAGTCCCGCTTTTGGGGCGAGACGCGCGCGCAGCCCGTTAACAGTTCCGGAAGCGCCCGCGGCAAAAAAGGACAGAATGACAGAATGGCCCTAAAAGTTAACTCTATTATGCAGTTTAGTCCAAAACTAACGGAATCAGTTAAGAACTTAACTGAAGTAACAGAAATTAACGAAAATGAGTTAAATAAAAATACTTTGTATGCAATAAAAGTGAGAGGTCCAAGGCGGGGTGTCTACAGAGCCCCTCGGCGACGTGGATTGCAAAGCAAAACGCGTCGACGAAAGTAAAAACACCCGCCGAGGACATCGACAAAGAAAAAGAAAGAAAAGAAAGCAAAGACTCGATGAAAGTAGTAATTTGAAATTGATAGGGGTGCGCTCCCTGTGTGAGCGTCTTTTGTTGGTAGAGGGGGTGGCATGATCCGTTGGTAAACCTGCCGGCTGAATCCGTTAAGTGAGGCCGTTAGTGAACCCTTGAATGAGGCCGTTAGTGAACCTTCGAATGAGGCCGTTAGTGAACCTTTGAGGAGGCCGTTGGTGAACCCTTGAATGAGGCCGTTAGTGAACCTTCGTTGACGAATCCGTTAGTGAAATCCGTTGATGAGGCCGTTAGTGAACCTTCGAGGCCGTTAGTGAACCTTTGTTGACAAATCCATTAGTGAAATCCGTTGATGAGGCCGTTAGTGAACCTTTGTTGTCGAATTCGTTAGTGAAATCCGTTGATGAGGCCGTTAGTGAACCTTCGAGGCCGTTAGTGAACCTTTGTTGTCGAATCCGTTAGTGAAATCCGTTGATGAGGCCGTTAGTGAACCTTCGAGGCTGTTAGTGAACCTTTGTTGACGAATCCGTTAGTGAAATCCGTTGATGAGGCCGTTAGTGAACCTTCGAGGCCGTTAGTGAACCTTTGTTGTCGAATCCGTTAGTGAAATCCGTTGATGAGGCCGTTAGTGAACCTTCGAGGCCGTTAGTGAACCTTTGTTGACGAATCCGTTAGTGAAATCCGTTGATGAGGCCGTTAGTGAACCTTCGAGGCCGTTAGTGAACCTTTGTTGTCGAATCCGTTAGTGAAATCCGTTGATGAGGCCGTTACTGAACCTTTGTTGACGAATCCGTTAGTGAAATCCGTTGATAAGGCCGTTAGTGAACCTTTGACGAATTGCTGCTTTGAAGCCGTGTGCTGTTTGGCATTGCAGTTGACTTTTGTGGGGATGCGGGCATGGTTGACTGTGGACCATTTTCTGCTGGGGATGAAGTGTCTCGAGTTGCAGATGCTGTTTGAATTTGCGGTGGTACCTGTTATGTGCTTTGCAGATATATGTGCTAGTGCAAGAAGATGCATGAAGTGTGAAATGAAGAGGAAATTGTGCTCGTGGTGCAATGTGATTTGAAAGCAGTTTTGCATGAGAGAGAGATTTGCAAGAATGAAGAAATTGCTTTTGTGTGCTGTGTGATTTTGAGGAAAGTATTAATGAATGATGTTCATACCTTCACTTACCATTGCCGCTTGAGTGGGGATGGATTTCTGATGTCCGCGGAGGATGCTTTGATGGAGAATGTCCATTCTTTGGATGTTGATGAGAGAACGCTCTTGATGATGGGTTGGCGAGATGATACTCTGGATGATGGGTTGGTCGTGCCAAAAGGCTACCTACGTATCCCTTGAAGAGAATCAGACCAGCGTAGTTCGAGGATGCTGGAGAATGCTGGAGGAGAAGCTAGAAGTAAAGCACATTTTGCGCACAGAAGGAGAAAAAAAAAAAAAAGTCTTTTTTTTTTAGAGAAGGGAAAGAATATGCACACATGTGAGAAAAAGATTTTTTTTTTTTTTAGTTCGTGGGTGAACCATTTTAACCATTGTGTGTTTGTAAAGCCAACCCAAGATCAAGTCATGTGCGATCGAAGTCCGGATTGCCTTGCTTGAATTCTGTCGTTGTCGCCGTTGTGCCCAACGAAGATTGATGTCTAGTCCCAAGAGATTTGTCGATAATGGGGCTTCAAAAGGCTTTTGATGTCGAGATGAGGGGTTGCTGATTGTGAAGCCCCTAGAACGCCTTTGATGCCAAACTTTGAGTGGCTTGCATAGTCCCAAGATAAATTGGTTCTTGGCCCATTCGAGTAAATCGCCCTTTGTCGTTGGCGTGAGCAAGCCCCAAGAGAAGATTATGGATGCCAAGCTTCGAGAGATTGCAAAGCCCCAAATGTCATGTGCTTGTTGTTTGCGAGCTTCAAGATGGTGGAATGTGAAGACCTTTCATTGTAAAGCCCCAAATTATCTTGTGATCGGCTCGGCATTGAGAGCGGATGTACCGTTTGGTAGAATTCTTGATGGAGATCTCCTTCTTGCTCTTACTGGGGAGATGAATGGCCTCATTATGGTCGATACCCAAATGGATGAGGGCTTATGTTGAAGGATGCAGTACTGTCTTGCGGTGCCGTCAAGGTCGCGGAGGATAAGGTCTTGGTGTGATAAAGTCCCAAATGAGTATGCTTGCTTGACTCTTCTTGAGTTGAACTAATGACGGATCTTCGGATGCAACTAGTGCTGTGGCCCAACTTTATCTGAGCTGCACCTTGTGCTTTTAATCTTGGAGAAGGGGGTGCTAAATTGCAGAAACATTGGGATTGGCCGTGGCATTTCCCGCTATAACCCTGTTTTGATTAGAGTTTAGCATATTGAATCTTTTTCCTTTTCTCTAAGACTTTCTTCATGATCTCGTTGAAAGTTCTAACAAAAAAAAATCATCAACTTCATTCATAACATCGGAGTCTTCATTTAAAACCAAGAGGCCTTTGACTTGAAGTGTTGAGAGACCTTTGAAGCTTGATCTCTTTCATGGAGCCATAAGACTACTCCACATTGCATTGCTTGAGCATTGTTGTCCCCAAAAGACTGTCGGTTGCGAAGCCCCAATATTGCCCTTTGCTTGAATTATTGTAATGCCGTAGCCCAAAAGATTGTAGATTGCGAAGCCCGTTGAGACCTTCGGTGCCGAATTGAGGAAGCTTCCAATGTTGCACATAACTTGGCTGGGGATACTGCTGGGGAGTTAATTGCTCTTTGCCAAGGGAGCCTTTAAGACTTGACCGTAGCCCCTAGAGTGCCATCATTGATTGCGAGAAAGGTCCACCCTTGATTGGGGAAACGAGCACGGGCACACATGACAAGAGGGCTTTTTGACATCCCTTTTGAGGGACTTTGAGGATAGTCTCACACATCTTTCTTGAGCATAGCCCCTAGGGCGTATTGATTGCCAAATGAAGCAAAAGAATCCCTTGTTCTTGAGTCACATATCCCCTAGGGCGTCACCATTTGTTGAGCAAAGCAAGAGTGACTCGTCCTCGTGTGAGGGAATAAACATGAGAGGATATGGCAAGAGCTACTCCATTTCTCGGGAGCCTTTCGGCGTACTTTAGAAGCACATACTTGAAGAAGCCTTGAAAGCTGAGACACATGTTGTTGCTATTTGCTGCCCAAGCCAATTGACTAGCTAGGGATTATTTGTGCAACCTCGTGCCCTTTTATGATGGGCTTGTTCTCGGATGGATCTTGGTTACCACGGGCCTTCTTTTCATGAACCCAAAAATGCACACTGCTGGAGAATGATGCCGATAACCCAAGACAACCTTTGATGGTGCTATATCTTGTCGAGCCTTTTGCAATCCCAGAGTTGACTCGGTGGGGAATTGACTTGCTGAGGAGATTCAATGTAGAACTTGTCTTCTTTAGAGGCCAGGGATCTCCATTTCTCTTTCCCTTCTCTCTCTCACTCTCTCATTTTTTTTATGACGCACCCTGTTTTTTGCCTACACCGCCCTTTCGAGTTTTCAATCTAGCGAGCATCTCTTTTGCGTCTTCATTTTTGACTCGATTAATGAGGAAGTGTGCATTGACTCTAGCTGAGGATGAGAGACATGTGATTTTGCGGTGAAAACCTTTTGTCACTAAAGATGAGTGACATTGACTCGACTAGGGAAGTGTCCCTAGTATTGATATGTATTTTTTTTATTGAATTGAATGACTCACGAAGGCAAGTAAGTCATTAAGAGAGAAGAGAAGGAGAGCCCCAATTTGATTGCAAGAAATTGGGAGTATGCAGAAAGAATAGAAGTCCTTAGACTAGACAAGGAACGCGAAATGATTCCAAATCTAAGACAGTTGTTCAATCTTTTTGGTGATTAATTCATTGGTAAATGAATCGTACAAAGATGTCTTGACAAGTTCGAGATGAAGGCCGATCACTATAACGCGCTAGGGCTAAACATTTCTTCTTTCTTGCATGAGACCGGACCCGAAGGTTGCCTATGTTCCTCCAGTGTAGAGGCTCAGGTCACCGTAGTTCTTGTGAATTCTCCATTCTTTGGGATGGAATTGTTGCTTCGTCGTGTAGCTTCGTCCTCCTTTGGTGGATGGAATGATGTTGATCTTGATGTGAACTTCTTTGATTGAGGGGGATTTTTTTTTATTTTTTTTTTTTGTGCTCTAACTTTTGCCTAGGTTGATTTGAAGAGTTCAACCTAGCGAGCATTTTTTTTTTTTTTTTAATCCCCCCTTTGAAACATTGCTTGATTTTTCTCCATGGTTGTTGCTTCACCTTTGATGTCTTGGCTTTGTCTTCGTCGTTGATGATGTTGCCTTCGTCACAATGTTTAGCCCCTAGGCGTTCAAGTGATGGCCTTCATTCCAAAACTCGTTTAGACATCTTTTCATCATTTTGCCAAGAATTAGATTGAACAACTTGGAAGAGTGTATGAGGACAAGAACGACTTTTTATTTGATGATGAGACTTGACTCAAAATTTCACATTAATTGGACAAAGAAAACTTAATGCACACTTAAGAGGACTTTGACTCTTTTTTTTTTTTTTTAATTCCTATTACTAGGTAGAGAAAGAGAAACGGAGATTGTTGTTGTAGTCTCAATTGTCGTTGTAGTCTCCTTGTGGCATGATTTCATGTAGAAGCCCCATTTCGAAACCAAATCATTCTTCTTCGATGAGTTCTTGTATGTTGTCACTCTCTAAAGGTTGCTCTTCACCCACAGTAAATTCGCCGTTGTCGAACAAATCTTGGATGATGTTTCGGAGAAGGAAGCACCCTTCGGTAGTATGGCCACTATGCTTGTGGTAGCCGCACCATTCACCATGTGCATGATTCTTCGGTATCGTCTTCGGCTTGTCCCCCTCCAAAGGCTTGACCTTTCCACTTGCCACCAAAGTTTCAAATGCTTCGGCTTGGGTTACTCCTAGGAGAGGAGTGAAAACTCGGTTGTTGGCGGTACCTTTGTAGCTTTTGAGGGACGGGCCACTTGAGTATGCTTTACCCTTAAACTTTGCCTTGTTGTTGGTGAGCTCTTGCAAACGGGCTTTGAGCTCGGAAACCTCTTCCTTGTGAATCTTCCTCTCGAGATCAAAACGGGCTTGCCACAAATCGTCTTTTCGGCGGGCATCCTCGGAAAGTCTATCCATTTGTTCCCCCTTGGCTCTTATTATGTTGAAGAGTCTTTCGTTGGACATGGAGAAGTACCCACCATTGTTGTTGTTTCCGTTAGAAGCCATTGGACCTTTAGAAAAGAACACGGTTGATCTTAGGTTGGCCCCACAAATACCTTTTGAGTAAAATAAATTTAACCCACAAACACGAAAAAGACTCAACCATATAAAGAAAATGACTCTTTTTTTTTTTTTTTTTTTATTTACAAAAGTCGGAAGGACGGAGTCCTTTTTGGGGTTTCTAGAAAAAATAGTGGAATCGTCACACTAGTATATAGACCTTCTCGCGGTCCCATATACTCATCGGATTCCACCACGCTTGTGAGACCTACATGTGTCGGGATTAAACTAAATTAATGTAGTAAAGCATACATGCGGGGACGGATTTTTATTTTCGTCCAAAATAACCACTTTTGGGGACGGATTTTTATTGCGTCCGTTTCAACAAGTTGGCATGTATGATTTGAAGACATTAGTTTAGGGAAATCTCGACACATGAAAAACTGACATGGTCACGGAGTGTTAGACCCTAGACTAGAATTGTGTGGCTTGTGCTCGGCTAAAGAGAGGCTTAAAGGTCACCCCCGGCATGTAGTCTTGAACTACGCCACGGGCTGAGGTTGACCGCTTCGAAAGAGTCAAGGTCGGGTGGAGCTTGAAACTTTCTAGGATGGGCCTCGACGGGTTTGGGGTTGGACTTGTGCGACTCGATAGTGAGCAATTGATAAGAATATGTGCATGTAGTGTGAGGTCTAACAAGTGACAAAATATATATATATATATATATATATATATATATATATATATATATATTTTCAAAAGAAATAAAAAAAAAACAAATAAGCACATAATTACAACTTTCGAATCACCCGTGTGACCGATAAAAATAAACAGAAAGTAAAAACTGTTTTGTGCAGGCCCGGTGCCCACACACTGTCAAAACCACTCTGTTCTGTGCACTGTTCTGTTTCTGGAAAATGCCCAGAAGCGCGCGCATTAGGATGCCTACTCGGGAGGCGCGCGCGTTAGACAAAGAGGGGCAGAGGCGCCCGCATCTGGGTAACAACCTGTAAATCAGAGGGTTCAAGGGATTGCATTGACCCTAAATAAAAATGCTTTCCCCTGCAGAATTTGTTAGCACAGAAACATCGAATGGAAGGACAAGAAGGAAGACGGGCGATTCTGGTAATTGGGGTCGGACGCGCGCGCTTTAGGCCAAGGAGGCCAGAGGCGCGCGCTTCCCACCCTTTTTACCAGAATGCCCAGAAAACAGTAATAAGAACACCAAAAGTTAAGAACGCAAGTTTAACCCTCTAAATCGTCCCCAGCGGAGTCGCCACTGTAGATACCCGGGAAACCACAACTTGGCTAGAGCGGTGAATTATCCTAGGATGTATAACTTGTTTTAGATTGTTTAGAGTCGCCACCTATGTTTTTAAAGGAACATAAGAAAAACTTAGAAATAGCCTAATTTATGTACAAAACCAGAGATTCGGGAGATAAGGGTTCGGGGGTTAGGTGACGGAGTGGGAAGTACTTAAACACCCACTCCGCCCCGCTTATGCGGGTCTTGCTACTATTGGTGTTCTAATATTTACATGTCCTTCAATTGATTAAATAGAAATGTGCTAACAATTGTGATGAGAAGAAAAGGGGAAATAAAGGGGAAATAAAATAGAATTATTTTATTTATTTAATGATAAAGATTACATGTAACAAGTAATGTTAAAGAATTACATTAAGAGATGAAGAGAAATTAACATGGTGAATTAAAGTTAAGATTAAAATGTAGGGAGATAACCTTAACTAACTTCAATATGTGAAGTAGTCATGTTGGTCATGTCCTATTAATGGGGATTGCATACATCAAGAAGAAGAAAACAAATGAAGAAAATGGAGTTGTACCTTGAGAAAGAGGACTTGGAACCTTGACTTGAAAGTGTTGTTGTTGTAATGAAATTGTTGTAGAACAATTTGTTGTATAGAAACTCTTGTTGGAGAATTTGTGTAGAGAATTGTGTATAGTGTAGGTGTAGTGAAAATGTGAGATTAAGGTCCAAAGAGTGTAAAAAGAGTCCATTTCTCAGGTAGAAGATGATGGTTTTTATAGGTAAAAAAGAGAGGGAAAGGTTGGAGGGATATTGGTCAATCCATGTGAGATGGAATTGACCAATAGAAAATAAGATAAATAAAATAATAAATAAAAGAAATAAAAGAAAATCAAATAAAATAAAAATGAATTATTTTGTTTTAAAGAGATGGCTAGAATAATGGGATTGGAGGTTATAAAACTAGGGGGGATTAATGTGGATGAGAAAAGAAGTCTTTTGCGATCAAGAAAGAGATGTTGCAAATAAGAAAATGGAGGGAAATAAGGTGCAATCTGTTACTGCCAAAATGGGAAGCGCGCGAGTCCCGCTTTTGGGGCGAGACGCGCGCGCAGCCCGTTAACAGTTCCGGAAGCGCCCGCGGCAGAAAAGGACAGAATGACAGAATGACCCTAAAAGTTAACTCTGTTATGCAGTTTAGTCCAAAACTAACGGAATCAGTTAGGAACTTAACCGAAGTAACAGAAATTAACGAAAATGAGTTAAATAAAAATACTTTGTATGCAATCAAAGTGAGAGGTCCAAGGCGGGGTGTCTACAGTTCTAGACAGTCTTCAAAAGTCTGTAATGGATAGGGTCCTTTGTATTTTTGCTTTTCCAAAACACCCTACGAGGCGGGAGTCTGTAAAAGGCCACGGAATTGGCAAAGGTCAAGTCAATGTAACCAACATGTCGAGTCTATGATTGTAAAAATCGAGTCTTATGAATGATATGAATCACTTTTACTTCTATTCTCTCTAGACTTGAGGCATTATCTTGTAAAACACATTAACTCTCGGAACCACTTTGATTGATGAGTTGACTCCCAAACGTAATAGTCAACAACGACTCATTCAAGGATGAACGAACCCAAACGCAAAAGAGTACAAAATACAAACAATTAATCTTGACATGAATGAATGTTGTGATCAATTGGCATGAAGAAAACCATTAATGGCAAGTCTTCCCCGATACACAACCCAATACACCTTTCTGAAACAAACTCCTGATGCACATCGAAGGTATCCCGAGACAGCGAAGAGGTGAGGACGTTGTTGCTCAACTGCCAAGATGCAACTGTGATTGCATGTGTTCAACCAAGCAAAGGGCTTCCCTGATCTTCGAAATCAAAGATACAAAGGAGCCAATGCCCAAGAAAGCATGCTAGGGCCGATAATTACCTCCTCCCCTTTCAACAACAAAAAAAAGGAAATGACAAGAGAAAATGCTTGCCTTAAGATACCCATTCACACCAAAGAGCGTTCATCCCAAGAGGCCCATCTCAAAGAGATCACCGCAAAGCAGAAGCGAGCAACAATGTCCCCCGAGACGACATCAAAAGAAATCCAACTTCAGCAAAAGACGGCCTCAAAGCCGAACTATGGCGACCTGAGCTCCTCACATTAAGGGGAACGTAGGTAACCTTCGGGTCCGGTCATAGCATGAAATGAATCCATCAAACCTCGGTCCTCCCAAAATGACCCGGTTCTCTTCCTTTGGTCCCATCAATGACCAATTTCCCAGATAATGACCAATCCCTCCTAAACACACCTCGATCTTGCCATTGATCGAATCTGAATATTAAATGATCACAACACTTATGCATGTTAAGGCTAATTGCTTGAATTTTGATCTAATGCTGGACACGGTTCATTCGAGCAATCATTTTGATGACACTAACTAAGGCCGGTTTTGAATGCCTCGACAAGTCTTCTTTTCCACATCTTAGGAGAGAGCCAAATACTTGAATTTCTGTCCATAGGCTTCCTTCTTCAGAAAAGGGACTCACTCCCGTAAATGCCTATGTGTGTTTATTGGTGTGAACAAGCATGACTTGCTCTTGTCCGTGTCAGAGTCAACTAGGCCACTCCTAGGAAGATAAGATGATGGGATATGCGGAAGAAGAAAAAATGATATGGTTGGATGCTTGGGGAGAAGAAACCCGTGAGAAGAGCGAACCGCGTTCCGAACAGGGGAAGATGCGCACCCAAAAGGAAAGGGCGAAACCCAAGGAGTAGTTTCCGAACAAAGGCAAAACGCTGGGGCTGGCAAGCCATGACTGCGAAACCCAAAGAGTAGTTCCCGGCAAAGTTAAAGCACTGGGGATGGCAAGCCATATTCGTGCGATGGAAGGGCCAAAGAAGAGTCATGCTTTGGGTAAAACGGTTCGAGTCAAATAAGGTCTCCCGTCTATCAAAATTCCCTAAAAGTCCTCAAAAACCTTGGTCAAAAAGTCAACCATGCTTGTATGATCCGTACGGCTGGTTTTTCCCTGAAAAAATATAATTCATATCAGCAGCTTGTATCAGCTGATTTCCCACGAGTGAAATTCATTTTCACTTGTCCGAAACCTGTCAGACATGTGTCAAACTTCGCATGATTGAGTCCAAACACATCTTGGGAATCCCCGACGGTCCAGAAATGACCACGAAGCCCTCTCGAGGCCCAAGCTATGCATAAATGGTGAATTTACAAATAAAAGGACAATGTTTTAAACAACCAAAGATAACAAATTTTCATACATGGTTTCGAATAAAACAAACCGAAAGAAAAATTGTTCACATAGGTACATCCTAATCAGAATCTGGGTAAGGATCCTCCGGAGGCGAGTGAACCCCCTCCAAGGGGCGAGATAGGTACATGTTGGGGTCAAAGAAGAAGATGGACTCCGCCAAGCTCGAGCCTTCACCCGAAGAGGATTGGCCCGGAAAGAAGGAAGGAGGAACCTGGGAATAAGGACCGGGGTGTCTGATCGGCTGGGGCTCTACACGCTCCAAGGCCAAATGAACAAAAGGATCTGGGGAGAGCTCGTGAAAGCCTGGGTCACGGAGCGAATCCCGAAAGGCCTCCAAATCAGCTCCACCTAAGGTATGGCGACGTAGAAAGGATGGGGGAAGCTCGAGGCCCGTCGGAAAGACCTCTCCCCACCACTCACCAAATTTCTGCCCGGCGCGAATCGTGATTCAGTCCGAGGTCCTTGGAGGAGCGCCCAACAAACCTCTTCAGCCACCTTTTGGCCCGTTTTATGAGGGAGGGTTTATCCAACAAAGCCCGTGCCACAACCTGTACAAGGAAATTAAACGGTTCAGTGGAAGAGATAGGGATATGGGATGAGTGAGTATGAGAGAAAGGAATGAAAACATACCACGCCCTCAGGAGCATCCTCAGATGGGGCCCCCTCTCCAGCCATGGATGTGGCCACCATGTGGACCCGACCATCTAAATATATGAATGAGAAGTCCTGCCACATCGGAGGAGCCACCCCAGAAGCCACTACCTGTGGCGACCTCAGCTTCCGGGCCACGAAGCGCCCATACGGCTCGCTCCCATAAGATAGGGGTCATCCCTTCGGTCAATCATAAACATGGAGTCAGGAGGATCAACGGGAGCCCTCTGCATAAGCTCGAGCCCATGCTGCCAGAGCACTCTCTCCCCTAAATAGAAGGCCTCTCCTCGGAACCCCACCAGGAGCCTCCTCTCCCGTGTGACCTGCAGGGCCTCAGATAGGTCAACACCTAGCCCTTTCCCCTCATACCTTGACCAAGGAAAGAGGTTGAGTTTGGCCAGAATGCGCCCCTCAGCACTGCCCGAACGTCGGTATGGCGAACGGAGACACGCCCCTTGGACCCCCTCTTCTTTCGGGCCTCTCGAGCCCAACAGACCATGGCCGGGAATGTAATAGCGGGATCAACGGTCAGCTCCCACGGATAGCCACTGAAGATCTCGTAGTACCAAGCCTGAAAGGGAAATGGCAAGGGAAACGTTAAGATGCCGAAAACTGGAAAAAGAGAATGAGAAGGAGAAAACAGAGGGAAAGGAAAGAATCCACCTCTAGGGCAAACTGGAAGCAAGCCAAGGATTTGCTTGCTTTTCGGCTAAACTTGTCAAGCTCCATATACAGCTAGACCAACCCAGCCTCTCCCCAAGCTATACTCCGGACGGTCTCAGGAGTAGTTAATGACCCGAGGACAGTGAACATGCAGGTAGTGTCAGCGTTGGCGAAGAGGGTGTTACTGAGAATGAGCCACACATAAGCTCATCCGAGCTGCTCTGCGGTCACTAAGCCCGCCAAATATTCTGGGATCCTATCCCGAATGGCCCGCTCAACAGCCTACACCGTGATCCCCAAGCCCTTAGTAGGGCCCGAGAAGCCAATAAGTACCAGGATGTCCGGGGACGAGAGTTGATCGGTCCAGATAATAGGCCCGCCACTAAAGGAAAGCCCGGTGATGGCAGAAAAGTCGGCAGGGGTCACGGTCACCTCCCCCAGCTCAAATGGAAAATATGGGTGGTATCCCACCAATGCTCGCCCAAGGAAGTAATGAGCCCAAGACTCCTGTTAGTGCTCGCCAGCTGGCCCATAGCATGAATGAACGGCACCAGGCCGGTGCCCTCTACCCAATCTCTCGGACTAGGCTCGTCGCCGACAGCCACGGGCATAGCCTCCCACAGGGAGCAGCACATGTCGGGAGATCCCCGAGATTTGGGATCACCGTCATGCAGGTAAACACAGCAAAGGTATGAATAACACAGATTTAAAATACCAATGCATGTGATAAATGAATGTGATGAGTAAATCATGTGTATAAAATGTGTTTTCTCCCTTTTCAAATTGCGATAAGTGTTTGGGGGTGTGTTTATAAAATGTTTTCTCCCTTTTCAAATTGCGATAAGCGTTTGGGGGCGTGTGTATAAAATGTTCTCTCCCTTTTCAAATTGCGATAAGCGTTTGAGGGCGTGTGTATAAAATGTTCTCTCCATTTTCAAATTGCGATAAGCGTTTGGGGGTGTGTGTATAAAATGTTTTCTCCCTTTTCAAATTGCGATAAGCGTTTGGGGGTGTGTGTATAAAATGTTTTCTCCCTTTTCAAATTGCGATAAGCGTTTGGGGGCGTGTGAATAAAATGTTTTCTCCCTTTTCAAATTGCGATAAGCGTTTGAGGGTGTGTGTATAAAATGTTTTTTACCTTTTCAAATTGCGATAAGCATTTGAGGGTGTGTGTATAAAATATTTTCTCCCCTTTTCAAATTGCGATAAGCGTTTGGGGGTGTGTTTGAAAAATGTGTTTTCTCCCTTTTCAAATTGCGATAAGCATTTGAGGGTGTGTGTATAAAATGTTTTCTCCCTTTTCAAATTGCGATAAGCATTTGGCGGTGTGTTTATATAGGGAATGTGCAAAGTTTTGTTTAGAAAGGTGTTATCCTGTCCCAAAAAAAAAAAAAAAAAAAAAAAAAAACCGTCCCCATTCCAAGACTTAGTGTCCTGAAACTTCATTAAAATGCGATAACTTGTCCCAGGAAATACTAGCACGCACTTGAATGTGTCAAAATGACTAGTCGAGCCTTAGGTACAAGTAGTTTATACACAATGCACTTCGATTTTGGGAAGTATAGCTAGGCATGTCCAAATGACGCAATGGGCACGTGCTCACGTCCCTAGTGATCCCAACGACACAAAAATGAGGCTAATTTCATGAAATTGTGTCAAGAAATGCAAAGATCTCAAATAGCATGAACGTAGGCCCTAAGACTAGGGAATGCACAAAATGCTCAAATTGGACATGAATCGAGTAGGAAAGGATGATTACCGCTCGTTCGTGACATAGATGGACGCCGGGAGACTTGTAAAAACCCGCTCCCACATCATTTAAGGCAATATGGTAGCCCTGGAAATTCTGGACCATGTCAAGCCTTCTATCCGCTCCCCTTGGGTAACCTCTTCTTGCCCGAGCATCCATGAGCAAACCTAGAACGAATTAGGTAGAAATTTTGGGAAAAGGGTGAAGTTATGCTCTCGAAAATCGCCTCTCCTTCTCTGATTTTCGGCCTGAGTTTTGAAATGTGCAGCAACCATCCGTATGGCTGCTGTTTTTGAAAAAGAAGGAGACGCCTCCTTAAGCCGTACGGCTGGTTTGGACGAGAGGAAATCTCAGCCCACAATTTACACTTTGGCCCCTGGCGCCTTGAACATTGGTTTCCCCTAAGTTTCTGAAATAGAACTTAGGCCCCCTCCCTTTGGAAAACATCTAAAATGCCCTTACAGCTTGAATTGAACCTAGAAAAATTAGGTTTTGTGAGATTGTGTCCTTTGGCCGTCCAGTGTGATGTAAGACCATTAGGTTTTGTAAGATTGCGTCTTTTGGCCGTCCGGTGTGACGTAAGACCATTGGATTTTTGTTGACCCGGCCGTACTTCGTAAGTCCAGGATAGAAAGAGAAATCGTGAAAGTCCCGGCCGTACCTCGTAAGTCCAGGATGAAAGTTAAGATGTTATCGCCACGGCAGTCCTTGGTAGGACGTAAGACCAGTATAGTCATGTTAGGTTAAGAAAACCTTTGTCCCCGAGAGTGGTCAGGTTAGAGAAAACCTATCATTGTGACGGCAGTCCTTGGTAGGACGTAAGACCAGTATAGTCATGTTAGGTTAAGAAAACCTTTGTCCCCGAGAGTGGTCAGGTTAGAGAAAACCTATCATTGTGACGGCAGTCCTTAGTAGGACGTAAGGCTGGTATAGTCATGTTAGGTTAAGAAAACCTTTATCCCCGAGAGTGGTCAGGTTAGAGAAAACCTATCATCGTGACGGCAGTCCTTGGTAGGACATAAGACCAGTATAGTCATGTTAGGTTAAGAAAACCTTTGTCCCCGAGAGTGGTCAGGTTAGAGAAAACCTATCATTGTGACGGCAGTCCTTGGTAGGACGTAAGACCAGTATAGTCATGTTAGGTTAATAAAACCTTTGTCCCCGAAAGTGGTCAGGTTAGAGAAAACCTATCATTGTGATGACAGTCCTTCGTAAGTCCAGATTAGGAGTTTGAAAATTGCGAAAATCCTGGTCGTGTGCCCAGAACGAAATATGAAAATTGTGAAAGTCCTGGTCGTGCGCCCAGGATGAAATGCGAAAATTGCGAAAGTCCTGGTCGTGCGCCCAGGATGATGAAAATTGTGAAAGTCCTGGTCGTGCGCCCAGGATGAAAATTAAGGATTAAGTTCTATAGGTTTGAGTAGCCTTAAACCCTCTCACCCAAATCGGCTAAGCTGTCCTCCCATCGGATTGGGATGCCTATAGGTTTGAGTAGCCTTAAACCCTCTCACCCAAATCGGCCAAGCCGTCCTCCCATCGGATTGGGATGCTTATAGGTTTGAGTAGCCTTAAACCCTCTCACCCAAATCGGCCAAGCCGTCCTCCCATCAGATTGGGATGCTTATAGGTTTGAGTAGCCTTAAACCCTCTCACCCAAATCGGCCAAGCCGTCCTCCCATCGGATTGGGATGCCTATAGGTTTGAGTAGCCTTAAACCCTCTCACCCAAATCGGCCAAGCCGTCCTCCCATCGGATTGGGATGCCTATAGGTTTGAGTAGCCTTAAACCCTCTCACCCAAATCGGCCAAGCCGTCCTCCCATCGGATTGGGATGCCTATAGGTTTGAGTAGCCTTAAACCCTCTCACCCAAATCGGCCAAGCCGTCCTCCCATCGGATTGGGATGCCTATAGGTTTGAGTAGCCTTAAACCCTCTCACCCAAATCGGCCAAGCCGTCCTCCCATCGGATTGGGATGCTTATAGGTTTGAGTAGCCTTAAACCCTCTCACCCAAATCGGCCAAGCCGTCCTCCCATCGGATTGGGATGCTTATAGGTTTGAGTAGCCTTAAACCCTCTCACCCAAATCGGCCAAGCCGTCCTCCCATCGCATTGGGATGCTTATAGGTTTGAGTAGCCTTAAAACCTCTCACTCAAATTGGCCAAGCCGTCCTCCCATTGGATTGGGATGCTTATAGGTTTGAGTAGCCTTAAACCCTCTCACCCAAATCGGCCAAGCCGTCCTCCCATCGGATTGGGATGCCTATAGGTTTGAGTAGCCTTAAACCCTCTCACCCAAATTGGCCAAGCCGTCCTCCTATCGGATTGGGATGCTTATAGGTTTGAGTAGCCTTAAACCCTCTCACCCAAATCGGTCAAGCCGTCCTCCTATCGGATTGGGATGCTTATAGGTTTGAGTAGCCTTACACTCTCTCACCCGAACTACGTTAGGCATGATTCCCTCGAGTAGGGATACGTAGGAATCCTATACCTCTAGGTCCAGCCATAAAACCAAATCGGCCAAGCCATCCTCCCATCAGATTGGGATGTTTATTTTGTCGACAACCCCGCTTTCTTCAAAAGCGATGTTGCCGAGGGGCTCTATAAGTACCCCCAATTTGAAATTGACCAACTTTAGAGGAATTCTTGGTGCCATTCAGGGATAAACCGATGGGTCAGGACCTCACTAGGATAAACCAAACATTCCAGGACTGAACTGGAATTAAACTTGGAAAAATCCAGAAGCTCGCCAAGTCGAGTCGTACGGAAGGTTTGGGCACATGAGGTCCCTAGCCATACGGCTATGTTGGGCACCCTTAGCCTCTATAAATTGAACCCCATGTTGATCATTTCAGGTGGGAGAAAATGTTTTGTGAGCTGAAACTCTGCCAGATTGAGAGCAGAAAGTGAGTGATATATACATTTGAGTGAAAAGAGAGGAAGATAGGCCATAACCACAATAGGTGAAGCCTCCTTCTCCCTATATTCTTCTTCATCTCAAACTCTCTTTTATATTTGTTCATATTACTTGTTTATCTTGTATTATTTCTTCTTGTTCTTGAAAAGTCTTGTCCATTTCAAGCACTTTACATTTCATGCAAATCTTGTCCATTTTCAAGCACTATATCTATATATTACACAAGTCTTGGCCTTCCAAGCTATATATATTATGATTATATATGTATATAATCCAAATCATGAGGTGATTCAAGGTCCCCTTCACACCTAGTGTGTGATTTATGGGATAAAACCTAGGATGATCATGATTTGTTAAATTTCATGTTGATGTTGTTCTTGTTTGGCCATAAGAGTCATGATTGGGGGATAAAGTTTCAATCTTTATCATCCCAAACATGATCCAGCCATAAATCACCAAGTATGAGACATAAAGATTTGATCTTTATGTTATATTTTTGTCCCTAAGGGTTTAATCTTGTATAATAATTCCATTTTGGTGGTAAAGTTTCAATCTTTATCCACCAAAATGGTCATTTTGGTCTAAATGCCATGTTCATCAACTTTTCATAAATCTCTCCAATGATTGCCTTTGATCACACCTAACTCTTTCTTTTTGGGGTTCCTTTAATGATTAAAGTGCATAGTAATGAACTTTTCAAAGTTTTGTTGTTAATCATAAACTGGAAATCAACATTCCAGTCCAGTTTCAGTAAAGATACTCTGTTTTGACTGAAACTGGACTGTTTTCTGATAAACTGTAAAAATGCCGTGGAGAGCCCTCCCCATCCGTACGGCTACTTTGGCCAGGGAGGGAATTTTCCAGTTTCTTCCTTTTCTGACCAGAAAGTTTGCAAAATAAACCTTTTCTGTTAAATAATTAACTGGTTTTTCCAAAACAGTCAGTTTCTCCCATTTTGAAAACACACACACACATGCACTTTCGTTAACTAACATTAGGGAGACTCGGTCCTATCCGAGGCGACTTGGGTGATGTGAAACTCTTTCCAAGGGGTAACCTGACCTCTGAACTAATAGAATCTCTAACCTTTTCTTTTGTTGGGTTAAATAATTAACAAAAGTGGCGACTCCGTAATATTTTGTGAGATAACCGTGTTCGGCTTTTTTGTCCCAAAACTCGTCGCGATCCTCCGCGCGGGGGCGGGATCCTTACACCTGGAAATACTATTTTTCCCAATGCCGACACGACATGCATGTTCTCTCTTCTTGGATCATTAACTACCCCTGAGGCTATTCGAGGCATCGCTTGGGGTGAGGCTGGTCTCGCCGAGCTATAAATGGAGCTTGACAAATACAGTCGGAGGGCGAGCAAGTCTCTGGCATTTTTCCAGTTCGTCCTCGAGGTATCCTTTCCTTTTCTGCCTTTGATTTACTCTTTGCGTTTGGCTTTTGCCTCATTTTTTTTGTGCTAATAGTACTTCTTGCCCTTTTCCTTTTTTAGGCTTGGTACTACGAGGTTTTTGGTAGCTACCCATGGAGGCCGGCTGTTGACTAAAACCTGACCTTTTCGGCCATGACCTGTTGGGCTAGGGAAGCTCGGGAGAAGAGAGGGTCCAAGGGACAAGTTTCTGTCCGTTACGCCGATGTGAAGGCGGTTTTGAGGGGCCGGTGGAGCTCAACCTCTTTCCTTGGTCTAGGTATGAGGGGCAGGAGGTGGATTTTGATCCGAGCGAGGCTCTCAGAGTGACCAGACAGAGGAGGCTGCTGGTGGGATTCTGGGGCGAGGCCTTCTATTTGGGCGAGAGGGTTCTATGGCAGCACGGACTGGGGCTCTTGAAGCGGGTCCCCCTGGATCCACCCGAGGCCATTTTTGTTGCTAACCGTGGGGATGACCCCTTCCTAATGGGAGTGGATGCTGCTGGCTTGATCACTAATGAGACGTACGGGCGGTTCGTGGCCACTCGGCTGAGATCGCCACAGGTGGTGGCTTTTGGGGTAGTCCCCCCGGTTTGGACAGGCTATTCTTTTATCTACGTGGATAGTAGGGTTCACAAGGTGGACTTGTCTACTCCAGGGTATGGGGTCCCAGCTGAGGAGATCCCGGTTGAGGTGGTATAATTCTTTTTTGCTTTGTACACACACACCTCTCGTTTCCTTCTTTCTTGCTGAGCCAACGGTGTTTTCACGTGAAGGTTGAGGGGCGAGCATTGTTAAAGCGGCCCAGCTTCTTGGGGCGGGCCAAGAAGTGGTTTAGGAAGTTCACAGGTCGTTCTTCCAAGGGGCCTCGTGTAGAGTATAGTTTTGTGCCAGGCAGGAGTTCTGTGAGCGGAGAGGAGAGGCCTCGTAAGAGGGCATCGAGTGTGGAGCTGCCTCCTTCCTATGTTCGCAGTCAGTCCATGAGTGCCATAGATACAGCCTCTCTCCGGGATTCTCTTCGGGCTTCGGGTACCCATGAAATTGCTCTGGATCCTTTTGCCCATCTAACCTTGGAGCGGCCCGAATCGTCTCCTGTTGATCGTCCGGGTACCTCATCCCGGTTTGCTTGGCGTTCTTTTCAGCCGCCTACTGATGAGGACATGAGCTTGGCAGAGTCTCTTTTTCATTTTTACCCTAGTACTTATTTTTCTCGGGGACCGGGCCGTTCTGATCTGCCTCCTCTAGACTCGGATCCGGATTCCGAGTAGTTGTACCTGTTTGAACAATTTCTCTTTTGTTTTGCTTTTTATTAAACAATGTGTGAGAAAACTTGTTGTTTGTTTAGAATTTCATTTTATAAATTCAACCTTTATGCATAGCTCGGGCCGTGGGGGACTTTGTTTGCAAGGTGTTTAGACTCAATTATGTGTGACTGGGATGACTTTTCTGACAGGCTTTGGACAAGTAAAAGTGAATTTTGCTTGTGGGAAATCAGTTGATATGGCCTACTGATATGAGAATTTTATAAGGGACAAACCATCCGTACGGTTGGACATTGAAGGTTGACTTTTTGACCAAAACCTTTTGGGGACCTCTGGGGAATTTTGACCAATTGAGGATTTATTGGGAATATGACCCTGAAATTTGACCTGGACCGGACTTACCCAAGCATGATTTTTCCGTTCAAACTTTTCAAACGTGCCATTATGGCTTGCTAGCCCCGGTTCCTCTCCTTTGGGTGGGAGCCATCCTTTTGCGTCTTATCTCTTGTTCGGAGCACACCCCTTCCCTTACAGAAGTCATTCCTTTCGGGCTCTCAACCCTTCCAACCCTCTATCGAACATTTCTTGTTCCTTCTGTCCCTAAGAGTGGCCTAATTGACACGGACGAGAGCAACTATTCTTGCTCCGAATGAGATTGACGTAGGCATTTGCGGGAGTGAGTCCCTTTGTCTGAGGAGGGAAGCCTACGGACAGAAATTCAGTGTTTGGCTCTTCCCTAAAATGTAGAAAAGAAGACTTGTCGAGACATTTGAAATTTGCCTTAGTTAACATTATCAAAGTGATCGCTTGAATGGACCACGTTTATTATTAAGTCAGGATTATAAGAAGCAATTAGCCTTAACATGTATAAATGTTGTGATCAATTAAGATTAAGATTCGATCAATGGCAAGATCGGGAGGAGAAGGTGTTTATGGGGAATTGGCCCATGGAAGGTGTGTCTTGGGAAATCGGTCATTGAAAAGACCGAGGTTTGATGGCTTTTTTTCATGTTGTGACCGGACCCGAAGGTTGCCTACGTTCCCCTCAGTTTGAGGAGCTCAGGTCGCCGTAGTTCGGCCCTTTACGCCGTCTTTTGTTGAAGTCGACTTTCCTTTGACATTGTCTCCGAGGATGTTGTTGCTCTTTTTGATGTAGATCGCTTGGCCTTGTGGCGAAATCCTTGGGATGGACCTTTTGGGGCGAACCCTCTTTGGTGTGAACTCCTTTTGAGATGAACGGGCCCCTTTCTTGGTTGTCTTTTTTAGATAGACTTCTTCTTTGCATATATTCATTTATTTTTTTATTTTCATTTTTTTAGAAGGGAAACATTAGCCCAAACTTGCCATCTTGGACATGGGCTCGTTTGTAGCCCCTTGGTGGAACGTCTGCCACTTCTTGCTTTGAAGATCCGGGGAGTACCTTGTTTGGTTATGCCTGGGCAATCACGGTTGAATCTTGGTGGTCGAGCAACAATACCCTCACCTTTTCATGATCTCGGGACACCTTTGATGTGCGTCAAGAGTTTGCTTCGGGAAAGTATTTCAGGGAATGTGTCTCGGGGGACGGGTGTGTATTAGGGAAGGCTTGCCATTAAGGGTTTCTCCATGCCAATTGATCACAACATTTATTAACATCAAGATTGATCATTTGCATTTAGCATTTTTCCTTTGTGTTAGGTCCATTCATCCTTAATGAGTCGTCATTGACAGTATGCTTAGAAGTCAATTCGTCATCTTGGGGATGTAGCAATCATTTGACAATATTAACTAAAGTAATTTCGGGAGTTAGTGTTATTTGCGAATAATGTCTCAAGTCTAGAGAGAATAGAAAGAAAGTGACTTTTTCATTGCACGGAACACTCGAACTTTTTACAGACTCCAAAATAAAACCCAAATTAACAGACTCCAATCACAAACTGACTTGATGCTCTTACACAAACTTTGCCTTGTAAAAAAAAACATGTCCATGACGGACTTTTGAGAAAACCTTAGAACCTACCTAATATAGACCACTCCCATCATTTTTTTTTCAAACCCACTTGCCATCCTTCTTAGCGATGATGCCTTCGTCGATGAGTTCTTGGATTTTGTTTCTCAAAGTTGGGCAGGTTTTTGTGGAATGGCCCAAAGCCTGGTGATATCTGTAGTGCTGTTTCGGATCGCCGCACAGGGAAGGAGGTTCATTCCAAATCACGTTGCGACTGAGCAACTCGATCTTCCCATTCTCTAGCAGCTGTTCTAGCATCTGATCCCGGGGCATCCCTAGGTCATGGAACCAACGGTAATAAGCTCCTTTCCCTTGGGGAAGCTCCCCTCCTATAACGGTCGCGGGTTTTCCATGGTACAGGGTGATGGATTGAATTAGCTCATGAGGATCTTGTTCGGGTTGGATTTGGCTATCCGAAGGGGCTCTTAACGAGGTGGATGATCATTGTGAGGATTTTCGAACTTCTTCGAGGAATTTCACAATTTCCAGGAGGCATTCTTGGGTATGCCTTGAATTATGCCTTTCCATCTCATCAGTCAGCTCTGCTCGACTGTGCATGAGCTCGTATCGGCGATCGCACTTTTCCTTAATCTCCATTTTGAACTTCTTGCCACCCTTTTCCCATATCTCCTCAACTTTCTTGTGGAGGATCGTGTTGATTTCTTCACAAAGCTGTTTGACCACGCTGATAGCCTCATCACGGCTAACCTCTGATTTTTGGATTCTCTCTCCCATTGTGTGAACCATCCTTTCCAAAAGCTTTACCCGTCCTTCCAATCGGGATTGCGCGTCCAGCCTTATATCCTGCTCTACTGTGGTGGATTTGGCTTCCATTGCTTTCTATCACACGAGAGGCCAACCAACCATAAGGGCACTTTTGACGAGATTTGGTGGGAAAACCATGCTTTGAGTAAGGAATGGACTTTGACACAAGGAGATTCTGACTGGGGGAAATGAGAAAACTGATTTGACTCGGGGACAAAGTTGGAAAAAAGATCCGAACTATGCATTTTAGGGAATTAGCCAATTTTCATCTTTTTTAAAAAAAAACCTTTTATTAGATGATCTCTCACATGAACAAACGTTAGAAGATGATCCAAAAGCATGCTTTTGTTTATCATTGGATTTAATTAGGACGCGCTTTCACCCCTAGGTGGTTGGGAAAGATTTCTATTCTTTTTCGCAACTAATCTAAATCCTGGATCAGTAGAGGCCATCACTACATCTATAGACCCCTCGTATTTCACCTGCATTGCACACTCCCAAGGACGGACAATCTCGGGAGAGTGTCCTATAGGGCACGTGGCTTCCACCGATGAAAAGAGTCAAACCTAGAGTCTAGTGAGTCACAAAGTTCCAATGCGCGGGTCATTCTTATCATAGGTAAGCCCCGGTTAAGGTTAAGATTGACTTAACGCTTCAACGAAATTCCGGCATGACCTCACTTTAATGAGGGATCTCAGACCTTAACCTCGGGCTTAAGGATGATTAGGATGGGTCAAACATTAGGACTTAATGACACGGTGTCACCCTATCCTTAATACATGACATTGGTTAATTATGGTTAACATTAACACACAAGTCAAAGACCGGGTAAAAAACGATCTTGATCACGCTTGATTTCATAAGGAGTCGTAACTCGGGCGTTAACTTGGCCATAATTAACTTTGGACACGTATTAGGGACATGATGACGTGAGCTAGACCAAAAACCAACCATGGTCACGGTGTTTGTGTGTCACGGACATGTGTGGTTGACTCGGCTCGGAAGGGGAGGTGGAATGGACCCGTGCGCGCGAGAAGGGCACAAGAGCACCAATCAAGCTGCATCGTGGCATCCATCTTGGGTTTAGAGGGTTTTTGGAATGTGCACAAGGTCAAGTGCGCGTTGTGTGAAGCCTTCTATGTTCCCTTTTGAGTCAAAATAGAGATTTTCGGTCCGTTTTAATGTCATGAGCAATGTATGAGCAATTGTATGAACAAGTATGAGGGACAAGCAAGTAAACAAACAATATTAACAAGCAAGAATCAAAATTTATACATGCAAAGATTGTGCACAACCAAAGGATTTCGAAACCAAAATTTTACAACAACAACAACAATCTCTTGAAAATCATTTGTACAAAAGAGGTTGTGCACTACAAAAGAATTTGAGGAACCCAAAATATTTACCAAAAGGGTTATGCACAATGAGGCTTTGAAAATCCCATTTTATGTCCAAAAGTTCATGCATAACCAAGCTTTGAAAATCCATTTTTTTTTTTTTTTGCTAGGAAAAGAAAGGCCAATGTGCACAAACAAGGTTGTAAATTGGAACCTGGACCAGAAGAAGCGAAGGAACCATCATAATGTTTCTGCCCTGCACAAAATTGTTAACTTGAAACATTCTGTGGGTCCGGAAGAACCAGCCGTATGACTAGAGCAGTCGGTCCATTCTTTTTTGCAAAATTTCAGCTTCTGATCATCAGGCCCCAGTTTATTGAATCTCCAGAACAGTTTCACTCACGGAAATCAAAACAGAAACATAAAACACACACACAAAAATATGCACAAAGTCAACAAACGGGGACGGGAGTTTGACCCACACAAAAAAGCCCCCGAATCTTCTAAAAAGAAGTTCGAAAACACTCTATTCCCCAGCGGAGTCGCCACTGTAAGGATCCTCCCCCTCGGGGCGAAACGAGTTCGCTCAAGGAAGAAAAGCCAAACACGGGAACTAAACAAATTTAACGGAGTCGCCACATTTGTTAACTTTTAATCCAACAAATGAAAATGGTTAGAGATTAATGAGTTCGGAGGTCACGTTACACTTTGGGAAGAACACTAGTTCACCCAAAGTGCCTCGAAAAAAAACCGATTCACCCTTATGTTTGTTAACGAAAAGTGCATGTGTGTGTGTGTGTTTAACGGGAAATGTTTCTGTTCTTTCTGGTTACTGATTTTTAACTGAAAACAAGGGCTTATATGTATAGATTCCATTAAAATAAGGCGAAAGAAGAAGAATCATCCCTCTGACAAAACCATCCGTACGGATGAGAGAAGTCTTCCTGGGGATTTTGACAGTTTATCAAGAAGCAGTCCAGTTCCCGGCAGAAACAGAGCATTCTGCAGGAACTGGACCAAACTGTTCTGATTCCAGTTTGTGTTTTAACAAAAAAAAATACATAAATAAACTCATTCCTATGCTCTCTGATCATCAAATGAACCTCAAAACATGGATTTAAGGGTGATCAAGGCAATCATTGGAGAAATATCAAGAAAGGTGGCAAACATGCCCTTTTGAACCAAAGTGACCATTTGATGAGTAAAGATTGAAACTTTACCATCAAAATGGCCTTTTCATGCAAGATTAATCCTTTAGGGACAAAAATATAACATAAAGATTGAATCTTTATGACCCAAACTTGGGGATTTTGGGCTAAATCAAAATGGGGATGATAAAGATTAAGACTTTATCCCCAAACATGATCATCATGGCTAAGATCATATAATATAACCATATATATATATATGCTTTCACCATATAAATGGATCCTTAAGCTTTTTTATAACAAGGAACTAACAAATCATGATCATCTTAGGTTTTAACCACTTCTCATACCAAGATGGAGGGCACCTTGAGTCATTTCATGATTTGGATCACAATATGTATATATATGTAGCAATATAGGTGCTTGAATGGACAAGTCTTGCAAGAATGTAAAGTTGCTTGAATGGACAAGGCTTGCAAGGTAAAATAAAGAGCAATATAAGAACATAAACAAGATAATCAAGAATAAAAAACGAATCTTGAGATGGAGAGAAGATGGGGAGAAGGAGGCTTCACCTATGGTGGGGTTCTTGCCTATCTTCCTCTCTTTTCACTCAATTTATGTGGTGATTTTCTCTCAGTTTTCGATTCTACAGAGTTTCCACTCTTTAATCACTATTTCTCCCCCTGGAATGATCAGCAAGGGGTTCAATTTATAGGGACTGAGGGTGCCTAAACCAGCCGTACGGCTAGGCCCCTCTAGTAACCAAATCATCCGTACGACTCAGCATGGCGAGTTTCTGGATTTTTCCAAATTTAATTCCAGAGCAGTCCTGGAATTTTCAGTTTATCCTAGTGAGGTCCTAGCCTATCAGTTTTTTCCTGAATGATGCTAAGAATTCCTCTAAGTTGGTTGATTTCAGATTGGGGTATTTACACATGTCCTCTTATGTTTGTTCCCTCGCACGAGGACGAGTCTCTTGCTTTGGTCAACAAATGATGACGCCCTAGGGGATATGTGACTCAAGAACGAGAGCTTCTTTTACTTCAGTTGACAGCTAATGAGCCCTAAAGGCTACGCTCAAGAAAGATGTGTGAGACTATCCTCAAAGTCTCTCAAAAGGATTGTCGAAAAGCCTTCTTGCCATATTTGCTTGTGCATGTTCCCCCAATCAAGGATGGGCCTTTCCTGCTCCACTTATAATCAATGGTGGCACTCTAGGGGCTACAATCAAGTTTGAAAGACTCCCTCAGAAAGAAGCGATTCACTTCACCTCCCAACAATGGCCCTAGCAAAGCCATATGCAACGTTGGAGGCATCCTCAATTATTTTGGCACCAAAGGTCTCAAGGGGCTTCGCAATCTACAATCTTTAGGGCTACGACGTTACAGTAATCCGAGCAAAAGGCAATATTGGGGCTTTGCAATTGAAAATCTTTTGGGCAATGGTACTCGAGCAATGCAATATGGGGAGTGGTCCAAGCTCAAATGGTCTCCTAATACTTCACGTCAAAAGGTCTTTTGGTTTGAAAGGAGAGCTCCGAAGTTATGAATGAATTTGATGATTCTTGTTAGAACTTACAACGAGATTATGAAGAAAGTCTTAGAGAAAAGGAAAAATATTCAATATGCTAAACTCTACCAAAACAGGGTTATAGCGGGAAATGCCTTGGCCAATCCCAATGTTTCTGCAATTCAGCACCCCTTCTCCAAGATCAAAAGCAAAAAGTGTGGTTCTTGCGCCTCAAGCACTAGTTACATCCGAAGATCCGTCTTTAGTTCAAATAAAAAAGACTCAAGCAAGCATACCTATTTGGGGACCTTATCACACCAAGACCTCATCATCCGCGACCTCGACGACACCACAAGACACTACTGCATCTTTGGACATAAGCTTTCCGCCATTTGGGTACCGACCACAATGAGGCTATTCATCTCCCCAGTAAGAGTAAGAAGGAGATATCTATCAAGAATTCTACCCGACAATGCATCCGCTCTCAATACCAAGCCAATTCCATGACATTTTTGGGGCTTTACATCGACAGGTCTTCACAACCCACCATCTCCAAGCTCGCAAACAACAAGTACATGACATTTGGGGCTTGGCAATCTCTCGAAGCTTGGTATCAATAA
Organism: Campanula takesimana; assembly: GCA_026119855.1. Lineage (NCBI taxonomy): Eukaryota > Viridiplantae > Streptophyta > Magnoliopsida > Asterales > Campanulaceae > Campanula > Campanula takesimana. The sequence continues at coordinate 144,621 of JAOWBW010000093.1, read as the reverse complement.
TCTCCTCTTGGGGCTTACTCACGTCAACAACAAAAGGCGATTTATTTGAATGGGCCAAGAGCTGATTTATCTTGGGGCTATGCCAGTCACTCAAAGTTTGGAATCAAAGGCGTTCTAGGGGATTTACAATCAGCAACCCCTTATCTCGGCATCAAAAGTCTTTTGAAGCCCCATAATCGACAAATCTCGTGGGGGCTAGACATCACATTTCGTTGGACACAACGGCGACAACGACAGAAATCAAGCAAGACGAGCTGGACTTCAACCGAACTTGACTTGACCTTGGGTTGGCTTTACAAACACACAATGCTTAAAATGGTTCACCCACGAACTAATAAAAAAAAAAGATTTTTCTTTTTCTTTGTCTTCTTACTTGCGTAAAAGTATGTGCTTCATTTCACTTTGCTCCTAGCTTCTTCCCTAGCATTCTCCATCATCCTTGAACTACGATGGTTTGATTCCTTTTAAGGGATACGTAGGCAACCTTTTGGCATGACCAACCCATCATTCAGAATGTCATCTCACCAGCATTCCATCGAAAGTAAGAACAATTCATCATCTCCATCAAAGCCACAACATCTCCATCCCGAATCAAGCGGCCATGGTAAGTGAATGTATGAACATCATCCATCAAATATCCTTTCAAATCACGTCGCACACAAAAGCAATTTCTCTATCTTTGCAAAATCTCTCTCATGCAAATCACTGCTTCCCAAATCACATCACACCACAAGCACAATTTCACACTTCACACATTTTCTCGCACAAGCACATATATCTGCAAAACATACACATAACAGGTACAAGCATTTGGACTCACAAACGGGTTCAGCCAATGGATTCACAAACGGATTCAGCCCCCGGGTTCACAAACGGACTCAACCATCGGATTCACAAACGGATTCGACCAATGGATTCACAAACGGATTCAGCAAAGGGTTCACAAACGAACTCAGTCATCGGATTCACAAACGGATTCAGCCAATGAACTCACAAACAGGTTTAGCAAATGGATTCACAAACGGATTCAGTCAGCGGGTTCACAAATGGACTCATTCAATGGATTCACTAACGGATTCATCAAGCGGATTCACTAACGGATTCGTCAACAAGGGTTCACTAACGGACTCATTCAAGGGATTCACTAACGGATTCATCAAGCGGATTCACTAACGGATTCGTCAACAGGGTTCACTAATAGACTCATTCAAGGGATTCACTAACGGATTCATCAAGCGGATTCACTAACGGATTCGTCAACAAGGGTTCACTAACAGACTCATTCAAGGGATTCACTAACGGATTCATTAAGAGGATTCACTAACGGATTCGTCAACAAGGGTTCACTAACGGACTCATTCAAGGGATTCACTAACGGATTCATCAAACGGATTCACTAATGGTTTCATCACGAGGGTTCACTAACGGACTCATTCAAGGGATTCACCAAGGGATTCATCAAACAGATTCACTAACGGATTCGTCAACAAGGGTTCACTAACGGACTCATTCAAGGGATTCACTAACGGATTCACTGACGGATTCGTCAACAAGGGTTCACTAACGGACTCATTCAATGGATTCACTAACGGATTCATCAAGCGTATTCACTAACGGATTCGTCAACAGGGTTCACTAACAGACTCATTCAATGGATTCACTAACGGATTCATCAATCGTATTCACTAAAAGATTCGTCAATAGGGTTCACTAACGGACTCATTCAATGGATTCACTAACGGATTCATCAAGCGGATTCGTCAACAGGATTCACTAACGGACTCATTCAATGGATTCACTAATAGATTCAGCCGGTAGATTTACAAACGGACCATGCCACCTCCTCTATCAACAAAAGCAGCTCACACAAGGAGCGCACCTCTATCTCTCGCAACTTTAAATTCCTGCTTTTATCGAGTCTTTTCTTTCTTTTGTTTCTTTTTTCTTTGTCGATGTCCTCGGCGGGTGTCTTTCTTTCGTCGACGCGTTTTGCTTTACAATCCACGTTGCCGAGGGGCTCTGTAGACACCCCACCTTGGACCTCTCACCCAGATTGCATACATAGTATTTTTATTTAACTTATTTTTGTTGATTTCTGTTACTTCGGTTAAGTTCCTAACTGATTCTGTTGGTTTTGGACTAAACTGCATAACAGAATTAACTTTAGGGTCATTTCTGTCATCCTGTCTTTCTCACCCACGGGCGCCTCCCGTAATGGTCATGGGGCGTGCGCGCGTTCGGTCTAATTGGCCGGACTCGCGCGCTTCCCACTTTGACTGTTACGGATTGCAGACTTTTCCCTCCATTTTTAGAGTAAAAAACCAACCTTTTCACCACATGTTTTATTCTAGCATTAAACCCACTTTATTTTGTAACTCCCAATCCCCCACTTCTAGCCTTCTCTTAAAAATAAACATTTTCTTTTATTTATTATTTTATTTATCTTATTTTTGATTGGTCAATTCCATTTCACATGGATTGATCATCCTTTCCCTCCTATTTTTACCTATAAAAAGGACCTTCTTGGTTCATTTCAAATGACTCTCTCTTGATACAAAAAGGACCCAAAAAATTTCTCTACATCTACACTATACACATTTCTCTCAAGAATTCTCTAAAGGATTCTCCTAACAAACAACTCAAGCATCAAAACTCTAGTCTTTTCAAGTCAAAGTTTGAAGTCCTCTTCTTAAGGTACAACTTCACTTTTCTTCTCTTATTTTATTCTTCTTAATGTATGCAATCCCCATCAAATGGGACATGACCAAATAATCACTTTATTACATTAAAGTTGGTTAAGGTTATCTCCCTACATTCTAAACTCTAGTTTAATTTACTCTTCTTCTCTTAATGCAATCTTTAGCATAAATTAATCAATAAAACAATTCTCTTTCATTTCCTTTTGCAATTCCCCTTTTTTTTTTACATTATAATTGTTAGCACATTTTTTAATATCAATAAAAGAATGACTTTTTAGCATTAGAACACCTTTAGTAGCAAGACCCGCGTAGGGATGGCCAAACAGAACCGGAACCGAAAAACCGGACCGGAGAAGCACGGAACCGAAGCAAACCGGCGAATAAACCGGAACCAGAGTAACCGAAACCGCCATACATTCGGGCCGGTTACGGTTCACATAAATGGCGAATCGGACCGGAACCGGACCGAAAATCACTTGTTTTTCAATAATTTTAAAGGGGGGACCGGAACCGTACCAGAACTGGAACCTAACCGGAACCGGATTGTGGTAACCGGAACCGGGGTAAGCACGGGCCAGTTCAGGGTCACATATATGCCGAACCGAAACTGGGCCCAGAATCGGTTTTGGCCATCCCTAGACCCGCGCGTAAGCCGGGCGGAGTGGGTGTTTAAGTACTTCCCACTCCGTCACCTAACCCCCGAACCCTTCTCTCTCGAATCTTGGTTTCGTAATATAAAATAGGCTATTTCTTTAGGTTTTCCTTATGTTCCCTTAATAACATAGGTGGCGACTCTACAATTAAAATCAAATAGACATCCTAGGATCCTTCCACCGCTCTAGCCAAGCAGTGGGTTTCTCCGGGGTATCTACAGTTTTCAATTGGTTATGGCACATTCATGTCATCCGAGACTAAGTGTTTTTGATATTAACATATCAACAAAGTATAGAAAAGATTTTTTACATCTTACGCAAGATTTATACATCAATTCATACTCAGAACACGTATAAAAAACCATTCAAATTCTGAAAGTTATTCATTACCAAGTTTGAAGGGCTACTCCCAACAAACTCCTAAACTTACACTGTGTTGAACCAACCCAACACTTGAAACTAAAACAAACTGTTCCTGACCCTTATAGGCCATTACATCCAAAAACCAAAGTTCAAAAAAAAAAAACATTGTCTTACAACTTCTCGGGACGCAACCCACATAAAACCATTGTTCAAAAGATAACCAACAAAACCAACAAACTTACTACCTTTAGTTGTCTTCCTTCTTTTTTTCACCCTTATTCCTCTGACCTTCATCCTCCAGCAACGCTACGGTTGAAGAAACTTCACCAGCATCTGCAACTTCACCATTAAGCCTCTTCAAGATAGTCTTTTCTCTATCCAGGTCCCAGGCTTGTGATTACCCTCTTGAAACTCCTAGATCTTCCTGATCTTGATTTCCACCATTCTTTTAGCGGTTGACTTGGTGAGAGTTGTCTTCATCTCTTCCATCTCCTGAATATTGGCATCTTGGATGGATATTATCCCCTCCTTTAAGTCTGCAACTTCTCCGGTGAGGTCAGCAACCTTCTTTCCTAAACCTTCTCTTTCCTTCTCCCAACTAGATTTTTCTTCTCTGGAATTCTTCTTGATACGGGCCACTTCAGACTTCAATTTGGTCTTTTCAAAGAATTCGCTGTTTAAAGAAGGAAACGAGAAACTAAACCATAGCAGAAAAGGATACTCATAAAAGCAAATCCCAACTTCAGAAACAAAATCAGCCCTCACAGACATATCAAAGGGACAAAAAACAGTTTGATTGGGAAAGCATTTTAGATTTTTTAGGGCTAAGATTTGAGAGTTGTTGAAAACACAAATCTCTTCATCAGGCTTTGCAATCAAACCCTCGGAGACGAAGACAAACGAGTCATCAGTAAAATATTTTTTGGAGATGTCGACGTGAGAAGATTTCAACACCTTCTTCATGTTGCAAAGAGAAGGATTTTTACCAGAAAAAAGAAATTTGCAAAAAGAGAAAGAGAATAATACATCAAAAGAAACCCACCGCCTAGAAAAAATGAACAAGGAAGGCGTAAATTAAAAGGATTTATGAGTCCTTCTAAGATAGTCTTCTCTTCTCCCGATACACGCCTTAATTATGCATTGGGTCAATTTTCCGGTTACATTAACCGTCCCATCAAGCCACGTTCCAGGGAGTTAGAAACTTGTCTCTCCATATTCCATTATCGGATAAGTTTGGGGGAAATTGTTGTGGGCAGATTTTCAAGTTGTCTACATCTTGATTTTATTCTCAGGATCAGAACATCTTGAGACTCAGGTGCATATTATAATTAATAAACTTGTTTGCTAATTTTATCTACAGGATTAAATCATGAGAAACACGTGCCTATAAAACGGGAAGCAAGGTTGAACGGCAGGATCAACCACGTTGTTATAGCCAAAGATGGAGCCCGGGTTTATAGGATAGTTTGTTGAGTTTAGATATGATTCTTGTATTTTTTTCTATTTAAGTCGAACTTGGAGGAACACTAACACACACGCTCACAAACTACTTTGTACTCCTCCTCAGTTCAAGAACTAAAGAAAGAGATCAATACTACTGTTCGGGTTGAAAGATGCTCATAATCACCTCCCGAGGTTTTGTGCCGGTAAGATAATTGTTTCAAGGGCTTTCCTCATCAAATCATTATGCAATCTTGAATTCTGCAATTCATAAGTTTATAATCCATTCAACCCTCCATAGCTTAGATCTGAAATCTGAAATCATCGTTTTTATTCCATTGTTTTTTCTACCAAAACAATAGGTACCTTCAATACACATAAAAAAATAATTTTGAGGTATTTTTATTGTAACTAAAATAAGATAAGTTATTAAACTCGCACAACCCTAATAATTGAGGTACTTTTTTTGCATTTTTTTCCTATTAAAAAATAACAGGGTACTTACATCCGTCGTCTCCACCATATTTCCTCCGGACCAATGCTTGTCGGGTCCCACGTACAGCTTAAACCTTTGTCCCATGACATAGTGCCACTCGTGAGGGCGATAGTTCCGTGCCGCCATTCTCCCTCTCTGTTGTTGCTCCTCGTTGAGAGGTGGCTCCGCGCCTTGACCCTACTAAAAATTTTGCTCTGCACCAAACAAAAATTGGTCTGCCATTGATCGAAATTGACAAAATCACTCATAAATTCCCTAACAAACGAGGTTTTCTATATCAAAATTGCCACTCTCTCTCTATTCTCGGCAAGAAGAAGAAGAATGGTGAAGAAGAAGATGGAGGCTGCTCGTCTTTTTATAATCTGTCAAACAGAAGGCCCGTCCGTCCGGCCAGTCCTTCCGGATGACGTGGCATCATCTCAGCCGTCCCTCGTGTGCTTATTTTGGCCATCCTCATGAACAAAGATCTGGCCATTCAGCAGGACTGGCCACGCGGCCACATTATCCTTCAGGCGCCAAAATTTACATTCTAGCCCCTCCAGCTTGTTTTTAATCCAAAATTGACGTTCTTAGTCATATTTAACCGGATTTTGGCCCAGAAGGCCCCTATAAAAACCAAATTTAACAATATCCGGCCCCGAAGGCTACTATAAATTACCAAAATACAACTATCCCCAGCGATGACCAACTTAAATCCAAAATGCAGGTAAAGGAGCCCCTATATGTCCTAAATTAAACTAATCCACCGTATTAGCTTAATTTACAGGTTAAGGAAACCGTTACACATCCTTTATTAATAACTGAATTGATCCTGAGATGCACCCATCCCGATATAATCAAATACGTTATCCTTTGTAACTTGTGCGATCCTGAGGCACTAGCGTCCCAATATACCGTTCACGTTACCACTTACGAGTCCCACGATCCTAGGGTTTTAGCATCTCTCTATCCCGTTGGTTTCGAATACTTTCTTGATCCACACGCTCCGCAAGATTTTCTTCTTCACATACTGTGTGTCTCATTTTTTAGGCCATATATTGCTGGTGTCTCTGGACATATTTACAACATTTATGACTTTTCTAGCTACTCTCTTGATCCGTACACTCCACAAGAGATTCTTCTTCATATACCATGTGTCTCATATTCTTTCGGCATGAGTTGTTGGTGTCTCTGGACATGATTTCAGCAATTTATGACTTTGTCTCTTTCCCCATTAGAGTCCGAACAACGATTCTATAACCCCCAACAGACGGTCACCTTCATACATGATATTCTCTCCAGCAGAAGATGATGTCTTATTCCTACCCCGCAGAGCACGAACTACGACTGGCTTGATTCCCCTTAGGATACGTAGTTAGCCTGACAAAGGTTCAGCTGCTTGACCAATCTGGTCGCCTTCTTATCTCTTTTCCCTGATTAGGAACTCATGTTTCAGATCGGTTCCTTTCTTAATCGACGTCCCTCTATGCCTTGGAAGAAGCGTCGCCGAGGGGCTACTGTTAGTACTCGGTCTGAAAAATGAGTTGTTAGGCATTCCAGAACTTACCAGTGACCTTACAGGTATTTACAAACTGTGTAGGATTTATCAGGAATTTCCCAAAAAACCCAGATAAGGAGATATTACGTCTGATCGGATAAGGCTCGAAGATAGACGTTATCTAGGGTTTTCCAGAGTCCAAATCTGACCAGAGCCTTGGGAACCACGCCAATCGCCAAGATTGGCCGGGCGGCCACTTCTTCCCTGGCCGGGCGGCCAGTGTTTCCGGCCCAAAACCCCTATAAATAGTTGACCTCAGCTCATTATTTTGACACACAATTTTCTCCTCCGAGTTCCAGAGTCAAAACTGACGAAAGAACTCTCTCTCCAATCCTTTCTAGCAATCTCGAAGGTCCGGCGAATCCACTTCCAAGATTCGGCTTCGTTCTTGCCAAGATTGGTGAGGATTATACTATTCTTATCATGTTCTCGTCATGATTGCTATATTAGATCTATATTATGCATGCTTTCATTATGTTTATGCATCCATATTCATGTGGTCTTCATGCGTTCTTCATGTTCTAGTCTAAACTCATAATGTATGCTATGTTTAGGGTAGCGATCTTCATACTTACATGTTTGTTCATATGTTTTCATGATGTTCTTATTATTATGATGGATCTACGGCTTATTCTACGTAACATACTAGATCTAGGGGTTTAATCCCTATTCATGTGCATATAACATGACCGATGATAATCTTATCAGATCTAGGAACTACTTCTCAACCCTAAACGTTAGGTAAATATTCCCATGATCATTAACTCTCCTATGATGAGTGATGATGATACACATCGATCTTATCGATGGTATAATCATCATTCTAGGATGTGATCATCTTGCATGATTCTTTCTCCTCCCCCTACTATATGCATGATCCCGCTTCATCTTTCTATTCAGATTATGTGCGAACTACGTTGACCTGAGCTTATCATACGAGAGGAACGTTTTGGATCCGGTCTAAATCACTAACACACTACTGACACATCTTAATCATGATAGAAAGTCCGACTGCTCGGGCGATAGGAGTGATCACAGTAATATTCTTCTCTTATCATAACTTGACTCCCAAACCCTCTCTGTTAGTTTTTTCAATGTTTTAGCTCATTAAAACGGCGTGGCGACTTATAATAAGTTAAATGCTAACTTGAATATCTTGTCCATAGAAAAGATAAAATAAGATAAATAATAAAGAAACTTCCCATGCGTCGCTGCATCCCGCATCGGAATGGGGTATTCATACCTTCGTCATGTCTATTCATTTCAAGTTAGTCTCAGTCAAGTTGCATGTGTTCGGCACGTGATGACTTAACTGAAAATTCTAGCATTTCCGTCAAAAAACTCTTATTTGCTAAATTTTATTAACTTCAGACCCCTAATCGCCAAAAATGAAACATCAGACTCCCAATCGCAAACGCCCCACAAAGATTGGACCCTTATTTGCAATTTGCCCTTTTGAAAATGATCTCACATGCTTGACTTAATAATACGCTGACTAACAATTTAAAATTTCGGTTATCCATAATTACAAAAAATTCCATTTAAAATGTACAAATATGGATTGATAAAAAATAATTGTAATAATAATTGGGGAAATGACAATTTAGGGTCCAAAGTTTGGGGGGGGGGGTGTGCCAATAGGGGTATGATGTATCAATTTTGTCAATTTAGGGTCCAAAGTTAACAACGTTAGTCAATTAAGGGTTTTTGGACTAAGCTGCAAAGAAAATCCAGTTAAGTAACAGAAAAACTTAACTGGAGTTAGTTTTGGATGTTCGCCTGGGCTGTCATTTCAAACACCCCTTATACAATTGACCCTAAATTTTCTTTCACTTTTATTATTATATTTTCGAATAATTTTAATTAATTCAAAAATAATAATAAATAAAATAATAAGCAAATAAAAAATTAAAGTGGTTTTTTTTTGAAACCGCAAATAATGAAGTTATAAACAAGGAAAATTAATAATAAAAATAAAAAAGAATTTTATGAATAAAATAAAATAATTGGAATACTAATATTAATAATGAAACAATACTAACCACCAGCACAGAATTTTTTTTGTCCAAATCCCCACTTTCTTCTTTCTAAAAAATTAAAGTGGGTATTTTTTTTTTGGAATATAATTTTTTACACTTTTTCCTTTTTAAAAATTATACTTTTTATTTTATAGTGGTTATAATGAAAAAAATATTTTTACTGTGTTTCTTGAAAAAATATTTTCTGTAAATGACGATTATTAGTTAATTTAATATAAAAAAGTAGTAAAATTTAATATTTCATTTTTTTTTATTAATTTTCTCCATCTGAAATGAAAATATGCTCATGCAAATAATCAAAACAAACTCCAGTTAAGTCCATGTCAAAACACGTGTGACTTAACTGGATTCCGTTAACAGAATCGTTAAAAAACCCTAACCTACACAACTTTTGCAACTTTGGACCCTAAATTGACAAAATTGATACATCAGACCCCTATTGGCACACATCCCCCAAACTTTGGACCCTAAATTGTCATTTCCCCATAATAATTTGATAATATTAGAAGGGGCAGTCTCCTGTGTGGCCGTTGCAAAGCGTGCGACGGCTCGCAAGGAGCCGAGCCATTTTTTATTTTTATTTTTTGAGTTTTTTTTTTTGCCTTCAACTTTTTTTTTCCTCGCCAACAAAAGTAACACTTTTTATAACAAAATGTAACAATTTTTTTTTTCAAATAAAACAATTTTTTCTTCAAAATGTACCACATTGTTGCTGAAATAGATTAAAGATAACATAAAGATTGACAACTAAACTAATGTCACACTTTTTATCCAGGAATGTAACACTTTTTTTTTCAAATGTAACAATTTTTTTCTTTCAAAATTAACAAAAGATTGACAAACTAAACTAATGTTACATTTTATAAAAAATAAATGTATTATTTTTTTTTCTCAATTGTAGCAGTTTATATTTTTAAATGTAACATTATATCTGAAATGTAACAATTTTTATTGAGAACGTAACACTTTTTCTAACCATAAATACAATTCAAAGCTATTTATATTTTTTTCTTTCAAAATGCTGTTACATTTGACAGTAAAAGTGTTACTTTGTAAAGATGAAACTGTTACGTTTATTAGAAAAGAGTGTTACATATTAGTTGACGAGCAACTTAATTTTTTTGTGTATTAAAAAGTACTCACTCCGTCCCAAAACACCTTGCACTTATTTTCTCTTTGGGTGTCCCATTGGTAAGTCCCCTTTCCTAAAATGTTCAAATTTTATTATTTTTCTATTCTCCCTACCCCATTTGTCATACTCACACACCTAATTTTGAACCCCACTTGTAAATTCCACTCAACTTATCCTACTCACAACCTCTTTCCCACTCATATTACTTTTGAATTTTTATATTCATTCCTTAATTCCCGTGCATCTCCAAAATGGAGCAAGGTGTTTTGGGACGGAGATAGTATTTTTTTTTTCTTGTGTTTTTTTTTAAATCAAACAATATCATGACCTATGTAGTTTTATTCGTCTCGTCTAGACGAACACAACATTATTTTTTTTTATAAAATTCCGACTTATAAATCTCAAGATATAACATTTTAAAGTTATTGGGGGGTTTTTTTTTTTAAGGATGACACGTGTCGCGATCTGAGAAGTGGGAGGGTTGGATCTGGCAGTCAGCTGTAGTGGAGCAGGTGTATGCAAGAAGCAGCAGAACAAATCCTCATATGAGACGGCTCGCCGCGCAGCGTGCGACCGTCGCATATGAGTATTTGCCATATTAGAATAACTAATTTATAAATCATTAAATTATAGAAATACAGTGAGAACGAAAAAAATTATTCCCAATTACACAAGAGTAGGGATGGCAATTCGCCCGAACCCGATCCGAACCCGAGGGCGATCGCCCCGAAAAAGTAGGGTTAGGATCACAGTTTTTAAAACCCGCACGGGTTCGGGTCGGGTTCGGTATTACAATCTGACCCGCCCCGCCCCGCCCCCACCCGAGTGTATAAGTGATATATTTTTATTTTCATATAGGACCTTCTAAGTCAAATTAAGTGTTGTTAAATTTATTTTTATAGTTGTTTGTGAGTGAGGTTTTGATGAGTTAAGACTAATTTGTATAACTCATTCAAATTAAGCTTAAACATAAATTAGGCAAAATCAAATATGGGATGGGAAAATTAGATTTTATGCCACTCGGGTCGGGTTCGGGTCACTCTATTTGAGGTTAGGGTCGGGTTCGGTTTTGGAGAAACCCGCCCCGAACCCGCCCCGTTGTCATCCCTACACAAGAGTACACAAGTAGCATGAGTTTTTAACCATCAGGCCTTGGCCTGATGGCCAGAGCTCAGGGCTTCCAACTTGGAGGTCATGGGTTCGATCCCCCCTCCCCTAGAAGTTAGAGAGAAGATTTTCTCTCCTTAGGATTTGTCTCCTAGGCGCTTCTATTAATGATTATGTATTGAGTTCAATTATGATTTAAGTAACAATTTAAAAAAAAAAAAAAAAAAAAAAGTAGCATGAGTTTTCATAAATAAATTTCTTGATTTACATGTATCATGATTTTGTTTGTATTTTTTAATTAAAATAATTACGTTCACAATGAATACAATTAATAAAATATCACTTGATTTGTATTCGGTTTTTTTTTTTTTTTTATAAATTTCTTTTGTAACTCTAAGCCTTTCGAGCTGTTAATTTTATTTTTTTGTTAATGTTTTGCATTTTAGAGATGCTGTCGTCGTTGGTGGTGGCACTCGTTCAGTCTCAAATTCCGATAGCTCTAGTCAAAAGTGACCCCACCTTCCAGGACAAACTCACGACGCATGTCACATTTTTACCCTCTGAATAATCTGCTGTGCTCACCCTCACCACTCACATTACTAGGCCACAACCTGCCATCGTAATTACGCCCTCAACGGCAACGCCCACCCCCATTCTCCTCTCCTCTCCTCCGCCTCCCCTCAAACTTATCGAAACCCCAACCCTCCCTCAACAAATATACCCTTTTTACCCCCTTCTTCCGATTTCCCTTTCTCAATTTTCACTTTTTCAACTCAAACTCATACCTTCTCCACTCACCACATCACCCATTCTTCCAAATCCTGTCTTAATTCATTGATTTTCTTCAATTTTATCTGGGTGCTAGTTTTCTTGATTCTTTTTCCCCAAAAAAGAAAGGGGTTCTTTTTTCTTTCTTCATTGTTAGCTGTTAAATTCTATAGAATGTCGGAAGCTAATCGGCGAGCTTCCATTTACGAAGCCGTCAATTTGCAACCAATTGGAGGTGGGGGAGGGAACCTTCGTCACATTGAAGATGAAGAAGATGAAGATGTTGCCGGTGGGGAATCAATTGATAACCCCCAGATCCGGTACGACCAGCATCAGATGCAAGATGGTGACGGTGTTGAAGGAGGCGACGGTGTGGAAGAAATGGGTGGTGTTGCAGCACATTCTATGTATGAACCGGTGGCATTGCCGGCTACTTCTACTGGCGCCGGTGGTGGCACAGATCAGCTTACCCTGTCTTTTCAGGGTGAAGTTTATGTCTTTGATGCTGTTTCTCCTGAGAAGGTATAGGGGTTTGATTTCTTTTCTCAGTCGATGAAGCCATTTAATTGATAAAGATCCTTGTTTTTTTTTTCTGTGTGTTTTTCTGTCTATATGGATAAGTAATATTTGTGGGCTGGGCTCTAAAATTTGGTCTTGCATGCTGTATTACACACACCCACACAGACACACTCTTTAGAACTCTAATTGTAGTGTTAACACTTGTGACATCGCAAATGCCTATAAATTTTGGTTCTTTGAATTGTTTGGTTACCATCTTCTTTATGATACATGACTACCTGAAAAGGTTTTGATATACCTATTGTGTCTTGTGTGCTATTTGTGATGTGAGAATTAGTAAATTGGGCGTATGACATAATGTGGTATAAGAGGTTGTCCCTTCTAGTTCTGAACTTCTCGTAGAATCTCATTGGCTTTTCTGTGACTTGTATGAAATGAATTCGGTGATCCGTGTGTTACACAGATTCTGGATTAAGTTATGGATTCCAAGTTTGTGTTTTTTATTGTTAATACAGGTGAATAATATCATCCCTGACAGTTATGGTGTTTATACAGTAACTATGATCTTCAAATTGCTTTTTCAGATCTTCACATGAAGTAAAATTTGTCATTTCAGGGAAGTATTGTTTAGTGTGTGGTTCAAGAGATGACATGACGAGTTTTCTGGTTTATTTATGAAGTGTTTACGAGGTTCCACATTTATTGACATGTTTCAGGTGCAAGCAGTGTTATTACTCTTGGGTGGATATGAGGTACCGACTGGTATCCCTTCCTTGGGAATGCCCCCTCAGAATCAAAGGGTATCACGTATAACACTTTTGTGTAAGTTGTAATGATAGTGATCCATACATTTTTCCACTAACAGTCTCAATTGTAGGGTTTGGGTGACTTTCCTGGAAGATCAAGTCAACTACAAAGGGCAGCTTCTTTGAGTCGGTTCAGGGAGAAGAGAAAAGAGCGATGTTTCGATAAGAAAATCCGTTACACTGTACGAAAGGAAGTTGCACTCAGGTAATGATGCAACTACAAGCTGCCAGTAAACTATCTGCAGTGTTTTGGTTGTCCTACTTTTTTCTTAATTTGATCATTTTTCCTTCCTTCTTTTTGCCACTTTGGGTTGAATTTGGAACATACAGTATAAAAGTAAGGAGGTTGTTTGGTGGATGATGCACCATGAATTCATGCTTTCTTTCCTTACACTTCCTCCGTCCCTTAATGAATGTCCATTTTTTTTAAAAAATGTCCCAAAATAAAAATCTTTTTTTGAAAAAAAACTGTTTTTTTTTTTTTTTTTTTTTTTTTTTGCCATTTTTTCTCACTAGTCTCTTTATACTTGCAAGGCTAAATGTTTGGAAAGTGAATTACAAAAATATTTATGAATCTTTGCCATCAAAATATATAAAAAAATGGAGATTTTCAGAATGTCCCTTAAAATGAAATTTGGACATTCATTTAGGGACAAAGGGATTATTATTTTTAACCCGTCCTTTTTGTGATTGTTGCCAACAACTAGTAGTTTTGAGAAATATTATGTAGAGTCACGCAACATTGTGTATATATGCTTGCTACACTCCTTCAGTATATACCAATGTTGAATATCAAGTATCCCATTGGATAACTCATTGTTTTGTGATTATTTGTTTTAATATTTACTTGGACCTGCATTGTCTTAGCCGAAGCTTAACTGTTGTGCTATGCATGCAGACCTAAGCCCCCCTGCTAAATTTCATCGACCCATAATTGTGAGATCTATTCATTATTTAGTGTGAGGATTTCGTATTTTAGTAGCTTGTCCAACATTCTATTGAGCATCACCTTCTTTTCTAAGCTGTCATTGTTGGGTAACATTGACAAGTATTATGCCCTAATTTCCACTTGCAATAACAAAATGTTGTCATGGAAGGTACACACACACATATGTATATTTACACATATACACACATATATGTGCTACTTATTGTGCTTAAAAGCCAATTTCTTATTACCTCAAAGAGCCAAAAGTGATCAGTCATGGAGTACTAAATTTGGTACACTTTGATAAAGTTCACAAGTTTATGAGAGGGAGATGATCGGATCCATTTCCAGAATCGGTAGATCTGAAGTAGAGTAAATTTGTATGGTAATTGATTTCTTATACATGAATGGTGATTTTGGCGATAAAGTTAATATTCATAATCAGTGATGAACGGCTGTTGGTTCGTAAATGACATATATATTGAAGAAACTCTCCAGACTTGGGAAGCTTTGATGATTAAGTGTTAAGTGTATTTTGGTCCTGATAGAAGAGGTACAAAAATTAGAGTGAGATATACATACTCGTACACACGTATGTGTGGCTAGAATGATTCTGCACGTTGTATTATATATATATACGTGGCATAGTTATTGCTACAAGGTCGCAATGATTTTTTTATAAGATTTTTGCTTCCATTTTTGAGAGTGCTGCTGCTACAAGGTTCAAGCTCTTCCGTAGAGATGGACAGTAATCTTTATCGAAATAGATTTCTTATGGAAAAAGAAGGAAAAAATGTTTAGTAGAATGCTCAGTTGTACGTTGCACTTAGATTTAGTTTTAAAGATGATAAGTTTTGCAAAATGCTGCATCTAAGGTGCTGCTTTTCGGCGTTCTAGCTAGGTGTGACCTTAAAAACTACTTGCTTTGATACGAGGGGATGAAACTAAGAACGGGGCTTTGAAATTCAGGGGCTTGCTAACAAAAGTTACTTACTTGTTGATTCAAAAAAATTGAAAGGAAATGATCTAACCGGTAGCGCATCCCAAACTATATGTTGGGTTGTGCATGGGAAAAGTTTGTGACATTATTTGGTATTGGGTGTAGAATACATTAGCAAAAAAGTTGCTCACATTCTACTACTCCCTCCTGCCTCCGTCCCATAATAAATGTCGCACTTTCCTTTTTAGTTTGTCCGAAAACTATTGTCGCATTTCTAAAAAAAAGTTTTTTAAATGCAGTTTTTGCAGTGTACAACCGATGTGCAAACAAGTAAAGCACATTCCTTAAAAATGTTGACAAGTAATTTGCGACATCTTTTATTGGACGGAGGGAGTATAATAAAATAATTACTTAAGGTTATATCACAGATGTGGTTATGCAAGACATTGGGCTCAAGCATTGAAGGCATCAGTTTTGCATATGCTCCACCTACTATTTTCATGGCACAGAGTATCGGGGTATTCACACACTCCTTGTTTCATATCTAAGCACCTCTCTCTATCATTGATGTGTTAGCTAGGCTTGTATGAAGGGAGCTGAGGGCAGGAGTTACTAGCATGCTTTTTTTTTTTTTTTTTTTTGTCCTCTCAAAGCTGTCAGATTAATTTTCAATTGTACTTGAAACCAGGGTTATGATTACTGATTAGTCACCTAGTTGGGGTTGCGTAACCTGGTAAGTTTTGAGTCTTGCCGTTCTCAAGTAGCAGTTTACAAGGTGACACTCATTTGGTTCATATCAAGATGAGGCACCTTAGTAAATCTCTGGATATGCATGCAGTCTTGCACGTAAGCGAAAATGTTAAAGTATGTTATTGTTGGTGTGGGCTCTCGCTAACATCCGAAACTTGAGATGAATTGGTTTCTTAAACAACATATAAGTAGATCAGTTAATGAATAATATTTACATTTTAAGTAATCCATACGGCTTGTAAGGACTGGATTTTTTTTATATTATTATTATTATTATTATATTATTATTATTATTATTATTATTATTATTATTATTATTATTATTATTATTATTATTATTATTATTATTATTATTATTATTATTATTATTATTATTATTATTATTATTATTATTATTATTATTATTATTATTATTATTATTATTATTATTATTATTATTATTATTATTATTATTATTATTATTATTATTATTATTATTATTATTATTATTATTATTATTATTATTATTATTATTATTATTATTATTATTATTATTATTATTATTATTATTATTATTATTATTATTATTATTATTATTATTATTATTATTATTATTATTATTATTATTATTATTATTATTATTATTATTATTATTATTATTATTATTATTATTATTATTATTATTATTATTATTATTATTATTATTATTATTATTATTATTATTATTATTATTATTATTATTATTATTATTATTATTATTATTATTATTATTATTATTATTATTATTATTATTATTATTATTATTATTATATTATTATTATTATTATTATTATTATTATTATTATTATTATTATTATTATTATTATTATTATTATTATTATTATTATTATTATTATTATTATTATTATTATTATTATTTGTGGCTTGAATTGCTAAATGACTGCTGGATATGGAAATCCACGGTAAAGAGAGGGGTAAATGTCAAATATTCTTCAAGTGTTTATCCTTAGGGAATTAATTACATTGCTGTTTATTAGAACAAAGGTGGAGTGGAGAAAAAGTACTCTGACCCCTTTGTATAAGAACAAAGGTGATGTCCAAGATTGTGCCAACTATCGGGGGATCAAGCTAATGAGCGATACTATGAAACTCTGGGAACTAGTGATTGCACAAAGGCTAAGGGGAATTGTGAATATTTCATATAACCAATTTGGATTTATGCCTGGAAGATCGACTATGGAGGCAATCTATCTTATGAGACACATTATGGAGAAATATCGGGATTAAAAGAAAGATTTGCATATGGTTTCATTGATTTGGAGAAGGCGTATGATAAAGTGCCAAGAGAGGTACTTTGGCGGGCTTTAAAAAAGAAAGACATTTCAAAGAAATATATTGATATCATAAAGGACATGTATAATGGAGTTAGTACTAGTGTATGGACTAGTGTTGGGAAGAGAGAAGAGTTCCCTATTAAGATTGGAGTGCTCCACGGTTCTGACGAATTGACGAGGTCAATCCAAGATGATATTCCATGGTGTATGTTGTTCTCAGATGATATTCTGCTGATTAATGAGACAAAAGAGGGCGTTGAAAGTAAACTGGAGTTGTGGAGACATACTTTGGAATCCCGAGGTTTTAAACTGAGCAGAAGCAAGACTGAATATATAGTGTAAGTTTAGAGATTTGGAAGCACGGAAGCAGGGGTGATCACATTCGATGGAAAGATTGTCTAAGCGTCGTTTTTTCACTATATTGGATCAATTATTCAAAAGGTAGAGAATTGGATGGAGATGTGGCTCATAGGATTAAATCAGTTTGGTTGAAGTGGAAGAGTGGCACATGGTTTTTATGTGATCCCGACATGCACCATAGACTAAAAGGAAAACTCTACTGCACGACAATTAGGCCGACACTGTTTTTATGGCACTGAATGTTGGGTCGTGAAACAGTGTCACGTTCATAAGATGAATGTAGCGGAGATGCGTATGCTACGATGAATGTATGGGAATACAAGAAATTATCGGTTGATGAATGAGATGATTAGGGGTAAAGTAGGAGTTGCGCCCATTGAGGATAATGTGAGAATCGTCTATAAGGTGGTTTGGTCTTGTGAGCCGGAGACCGAGTATGCTCCGGTTAGGAGGCATGAAGAGTGGAGAAGTGATAAAATGGCGAGGGGTAGGAGAAGACCCAAACAAACTTGGATTATGGTGATCGAAAATGATTTGAGTTTACTTGGATTTGATGAAAATAGGGCGCTGAAGAGGCCGGAGTGGAGGGCAGAAATTCATGCGTGTGATGAGGGTTGATTTTTTTTAATTATCTATTATATTTCTATTATTTTATTATCACTGTTATTTTTTATTTTTTTTTCGTTTTCTATTTTTCTCCCCTCGCCTATTCCTTCTCTTAACTTATTTTTTTTACTTCCATCTTTTCCTTCACGATTGAAGAGGCCGGAGTGGAGGGCAGAAATTCATGCGTGTGATGAGGGTTGATTTTTTTTAATTATCTATTATATTTCTATTATTTTATTATCACTGTTATTTTTTATTTTTTTTCGTTTTCTATTTTTCTCCCCTCGCCTATTCCTTCTCTTAACTTATTTTTTTTTACTTCCATCTTTTCCTTCACGATGATATATGAAGATTCATGTTAGCCGACCCCAAACTATTTTTGGACTAAGGCTTTGTTGTTGTTGCTGTTTATTAGCTTCTGATATAAGAATGAGGGAAACAAGCCTGATAATGGTTGGAGAATTTAAGTTCTATAAAATCTTACTGCAAAAAGGTTTGATACAAATATGCGTTGTCTTTTTCAACAAATTGTAGCAGAATACAGGTTCGTCATGTAGCTGGGCTAGTGCCTCCTTGTGAAACCCCAATAATTTCTTAAATCAGGAAGAAAGCTAATGGCTTGGAAATAGTACATACAAACCTTTTTTGGAGTAGGATAAAATAATAAAGTTTTTTTTTTTTCCTTAGGGTGGGGGGGGAGGGGCGGTAAAAGACATGGTTAACTTTGGTTTTAATACTTCTATTTATTTTTTGGTCTCACCCCCGGGGTTGAATGTGCATTTGGGTTCTTTTGCTAAGGCAACTTACACTTTCTGTTATTCTGTCAGGATGCAGCGTAAAAAGGGCCAGTTTACATCTTCCAAGGCAATTTCTGAGGAAACGGGTTCAGCTTCTTCAGACTGGAATGGAGGTTCTGGCCAAGACGAAGAAACTTTGTAAGTATAAATATGCTTTTATCATGATTCCTTATTTTTTTCATAATTAACGTTGCCAGTATATCTGTTACTCCCTCCGTTTCAAAATGATCTTCCTACTTTTTTGGTTGTTAATACAAAGGCACTTTGAATAATAGATTAAAGTTAAATTAATTATCGTAATGAAAATTTAGAACTTTTTATTGGTACACCATTATAAATACTATCAATACCAATTTTTAGATGTTCATTAGGATAATTAAATTAACCTAAAATTATAGCTCAAAGTACCTTTGTATCAACTCCATACAAAAAAAGTAGGAAGATCATTTCGAGACGGAAGGAGTATATGGCATTATACAGTGATTTGAAGTTTGTAGCCCAATACTTCCCGTAGAAATCTTATGTTATTGTTTCTGTACCCTCACAGATGTAGGCACTGCGGAATCAGCTCAAAATCCACTCCTATGATGCGCCGTGGGCCTGCTGGTCCTAGGACTTTGTGCAATGCATGTGGGCTCAAATGGGCCAATAAGGTCTGTATCTCTATTACCATGACTTATGAAATAACTGTATTTCCGTATAGAGCCTATTATTTCAGAGCTGCCTGGTTGTAAATGATATTGTTCTCGTTGTCTTCGGAAAATTATTTTAGTTCACATTGTGAATCACCTTGTAGTGGAATGCCTTAAGCTTTTTTAATATCTGGAGTAGTGTTAGGTCTTGTATGATTTTTAGTACAGTAAAAGGCATTTCAGTTCCAAAGTAATAATCAGTCCTCTGCATGCAATGTGTGTGTTTGTGTATATATACTGTATATACATACACACTTCTGTCCAAAAGTAACGGGCCACTTGTTAGGGTACTTCTCTCTCCATCATACTCACAACACCTACTTTTAAAACACTTTTCCTTAATTCCCGTTTCTAAAATGAGATGGGTCGTTTGTTATGGGACGGAGGGAGTATAGCATTACTATGTTTACTGTTTATTTTCTGTTTGAGCTTAGGGGGAGTCAGTTATTCTGAACCTGTTGAAAATCCACCATGCCCCTTGCAAATTATTTGGGTTGTAATCCATTGCAATTTTAAAGCAGGAACATGTTAAACCCAAATGATTTTATGCTGAAGCCTCCAAAGGATGTTTCAGCCACTTGCTCCCTTGAACCATTAAATCAAAGCTTACTGTTTGCATGTATGGATAGAGATGGGAATTTATCATAACTGTTGGGCAGGATGGCCAGTTTGTTTGAATCTATGACTAGATTGATTAAAAAAAGACTCGATTTTGTGGATTTCAAATTTGAGACCAAAGTTAAAACTTAGAAACTGAGTTCTCTGTTACTGGATCCCCAAGCTCCCCCAAAATACCCATATCCTTTTGCTAATTGCTATATATTTGGTGCAAAATATTAAAACTATTGCAGGATATGATAGTCTAATCCGTACATATATCCAATACTTGACACAAGTCTAGCTAACAGTAACATTGACTAAGTTTTCAGTTTGGATGTTTATTTGATCGGGTACTTTCAGTTTCTCTATTTGTGTGTGAAGTCAGTTGTCACTTGTCAGTGCACATAACATGGTAGCCCTATATAGTTCGTAGGGGGTTAGCTGAGTAGCTTCCAAGCTAGAAAGAGAGTAAATTATCCTTGGCTTTCCGCATAGGATGGGGTTCGAAGATGATGAAGCATGTTCTATCATCCTGGTTAGCCTTTTGGTGAAGCATCAATTCATAGGTTCGATTGCTACCAATGTCCCCAGGGAAAGGGGGCAGGGTGGAAGAAGGATGGATTTGTAACCTCTTTATAGAAGTGTGAGCAATTCTTTCATGCAAGAAAGGCTCAGGGGCCAAGTCAATTGACCAATGATTTGATTTAACCCTAAGTCAAACCATAGTAGTTTAAGCGGGTAAGTACAAAAAAATAATATGTTATATGTGTAGTTAGCCTTGTGGTAAGCTATGATCCTATAATTGTTATTCGAATGACAATTGACTAGTGTCAAAGGGCGGGTTTGGTGGACCTCATCATAAGGGTTCATCCAGCATCAAGCATCGCGGCCCAAGGTGAAGTTAAGGGGCAATTCTAAATCAAACCATGACTTTACTAGTTTAATAGACAAGTGGTATGCTCTTGATTCTACGATTGGTATCAAAATCATGTTAATATTCACATGGGTGTGCGTTTGGGGACGGGGGCTGTTGGAGGGAGATCGGCAGATAAAATGCAATTTTGGCTAAATCTACAGTTGTCAGTAGAGGCACAATGGAAATGGATTATCAGCCAACCCCCAAATCAAGACAATCCACCATAAACTCGTTCAAGAATAGTCCATCCTTACCACTTCCTGAGATTTGAATCTATGTCCAGTTGTACTATCTAACTTTTACATCTAGGTTGAAGCTACTCTATTATTTATTATTATCCCTAACATCCTTATTTGCTCATCATGGTTATGGTTAGGACTTGACATGTGGTCTACACTCACTCACTAACCCCACCGGGCAAGATGCTGACGCCTCCATGAAGAGGTCCAACAATCTCTCCCCCCCCCCCCCCCCAACAAATTGACGCATTCTTCTACCAATTTCACAGGATCAAATGCTTAGTACTTGCTAAAAGCTCCCTAGAGAGCTACAACTTCATTTCTTTAGGCTTGTCACTGTGTTTAACTTGACCCATATCAACTATTTATGTGCTACCGATTGTGTGACATTTGACTCGGCCCCTTGGCATGCGCTGTAGACCAGATGCTTACACCTCTAGTAAGAGGCCCAACAATTTTTATCACAAAATGTTATGATGATTTGGAGGGGAACTGTAAAACCTCTTTATAGACGTTGCGTGAGGCGTAGGTCAAGAGGCTCAAGTGAAATGCTCAAACCGAGGGATCGCATCATGGTGTAGGGCTGATTATAGGGGAATAAGTCACCCCAACAACTATAGCTTCTAGGCTAGTTGGATGCATGTGATCCTACATTAACTTTCGAGGGTGCATTAGTATTCAATTTTGGTATGTTTGTTACTAACAATTTTACCAAAAATCTTTGGTGGGTTCTGAAATTTTGTATTTTGAGCTAGTGTTTCACAGTCGTTAGGAAGGACTAGATTAGAAGGATAACATAACTACTTTATCTTATGAGTCAGTGTTCTGCTTTGTCATAAAAGCTATCACTTCAGAAAGTGAGAAGTCGTGTACTTAATTTAGGACATTAACAGGCTGAAACTCCCACTTAGCTGTTAATAATCTGTGATCCAGTTTTAATGCTAGATTTACTGTGCGGCGATGATTGATCTTGACAGTAAAAAATAACCATCAAGAAGGAAACTGAAGGTCACTGGATGACTGTAATGAGTACATTAAGGAGTATAACTTTCTGGATGATGTAGAGTTTGTATCAGACATAGCTCCTCATTGGATAGTTGGTGATTGTCATCAATTTGTCCGGCGACCAACCTTACGAGAAGGGAATTAAACCCCCAACATTCCTTTCAAAAGCTTCTTTTAACATCCATTGCAATTTCTAAATTATCTTAGATTTAGTTCCCGTCAAATAGGTCGATGCTTTGCAGGGAATACTGTTTTTATGTTAATTATTGTTTGGTCATTGCTGTTGACTATTGATTAAATAATCATAGGGAAGGAGAGCTATTGTTGGGTTTTTCTCTCTTATTCAATCTAATTTGAGAGAGAGAGAGAGAGAGAGAGAGAGAGAGAAAGAGAAAGGAAAGAGCTGGATATGATTAATTATTTTCCCCGAGAGAGCTTAAATATGTAATTTCCGTTACGCATATAGGTCTTGTGTCGCTGGATTATTTTGACTCATTATTGGACTTAACTTTTTTGTAGGGAGAGTTACGAGACCTTTCTAAGGTTTCAGCTCCAGGATCTCAGGACCCTAATGGAAAGCGAATTGAGCAGGTGATACAAATTTACTCAGACTCTCTTAATCTGTCCCACAATTTTCATTGTGATGCTGACTACTAACTACATCATTCTAATTTGAATAGTGTTTTTTTTTTTATCTATATATTGTCATTGCCAAATTGCTTTTCTACCATTATTGATTTCGTCAAAGTCGGTTTTCTTTTTTTTCTTTCTAGAGTGATGGTGAAGCTAATGATTCAGATTCATTAAACGCTGCTGCCGACATTCCTTATTCTAATGGACACACTTCTGCTTTGACGGGCACCGGGAAGTAAGGAGCTGTATCTATCTCTTTGTATCTATAACATGCCAACTGTGGGCTGAAATCAAGGAGTAAAATAAAAGTGAGTTTTCTATCTAGCTACTCTAAAAAGATGCTATAGAGAGATTGTACATATATTATGTGCCTTGAGATGTTACATGAGAGTGTATCATAGCATTTTTATGTAATGTCATTTCAATCATTTCCCCAAGGATGGGATCACCTCATAAAAGCATTTCAGACTTTTTTTATTTTTTTTTGGGTTATTCTTGTTTGTCAAAGTTGTGACTTTTTGCGGTGCCCAAGAGCAGTTATAGACTACTTAAGATAATGAAATGGTTGTTGTCCTAGAAACGTCATATAAAAAGGAAAACAACCACTCTACTCCCACGGGTTCCCACATCTTGTCCTTGAACTTCATATGAAAAGGATTATAACCAATGTCAATGCCAGGGGCACATAAAAGTTTACAAAATGGATACATGCTGAGGTGATGAGGGGCACATAAAAGTTTACAAAATGGATACATGCTGAGGTGATGATATTGGTTGCATCGATATTGATATGATAGACAGACTAGAACAATACCATGCTGAGGTGATGATATCGGTTGCATCGATATCGATATGATAGACTAGAACAATACCATGCTGAGATGATGATATTGGTTGCATCGATATCGATATGATAGACAGACTAGAACAATACGTGAATTATGATGCATGTGATGATGATGCAGGGGCGTAAGTTGGTCCAGAAATCGACAGTATCATAATGCTACGAAATTTGCACACGACTTGCGAAACGCGGTGTAGATATCAATCACAGCATCGCGGTGACTAGACGTGATTTTAGCCATCCATGATCGTTTGAGGGGCGAAAACGTCATTTTTCTGTTTTTAGGATTTTAATTCCGTAATTTCAAATTTCTTTTATTTCTTTTATTTTTCAATAGTTAGTGGGTTTAGTGGGGCAGTTATTTGGCCACGTTTATATGCAGTCTAGGAGTAATGGATGAGACAGTTTTTGATTGTTGTTGAATGAAATTTTAGTTTCTCTGTGAAACTATCTCTGTTCTTGAATCGTCTCTTGTTGGTTCGGTCATTCTCACTAGTGTAGCGTCGCATCAAATTGTCAAAGAGATTAGGAACACGGGCCATCAACTGTTGTTGCCTCATCGCTTTTGCTCTTTTAAGGTCCGCTCCTTCTCCATCAACAGTCAAAAATCTCTCTTAGTTAAGAATCAGATAACATTGATTTCTTTGCATTTTGTTTATCACAAATGCACTTAAAAAGTAAACATTTAATAAGGTTGCTCCTCGTTCTTTCACGTTTAATGAACTTTGTCACTTTTGTGGCAACTTCGGTCGGTGCTGGCGCTTTCGAAGCACGTGCCGCTGGCGCTTTCGACTTTGGAATCGAAGTTGCCCTATACTTTGAGGAATTGTATCTCCACTAAGAAGGTGGAAAAGCAGCCAAGTCTAACGAGGCCCGGCCCATGTTGTCAACACTGAGTCAGCTAATGCTGAAGTAACTCATGCCACAATCCCAGGAAAAGCTCGAACGACGAATTCCATTTCCAAAAGCAATGAAAAAGTCGAACCGCACTTGACCTTCAATCAGTTACGGGAAAAAGGTGGCTTAAGTAACGAAAGAAAAATCCTCCCTCCGTCCCAAAATGATCTTCGCGTTTGACTGTTTAAACTTTTTAAAGATATGAACACTTGCTTCAGTAGCTATGGTTTGTTTATGCACTTTGGGAAGAACATTTTGGGACAATGAGAAATGACAAATAGGAAGATCATTTTGGGACAGAGGGAGTATTATTATGCTCCGGTTTTTACCATTAAAACCGTCGCTTGTAAATTGCACTCCATCTGTCTCTGTCTCTAAATGAATGTTGATTGATTTGAACGTCAACACCATCACTTATAACTTACACTCCTCAGTCTCGAAATAAATGTTTGTTTTCTCATCCCATAATGAATGATTTTTTTTTTTTTTTTTTTTTTTAAAGAAT
Source organism: Campanula takesimana (assembly GCA_026119855.1). NCBI lineage: Eukaryota > Viridiplantae > Streptophyta > Magnoliopsida > Asterales > Campanulaceae > Campanula > Campanula takesimana. The sequence continues at coordinate 119,037 of JAOWBW010000093.1, read as the reverse complement.
GAATGAATGATAAAGTTATACCCGCAAGAATGTTCAAAATTTGGAGAAGTTACTAAACCCTTCATCGTCAGGTTCTAATTCAAACTTATGGTGAAATATGTTGTGATCATTAACGGATTTTGATGTACTTATATTACTAAAATGCGTCAGTTACACCTCTTTTCCCTAGTAAAAATGAAACAAAGGAACTACCATTTTTATTTGCTTATTTCAAAATCTTGTTTCCTCTTTTTTTTCTTTTTTTTTTTTTACATTAATATGAAATTACTTTGAGGAATAATTTTAGTTTAATTTAAATTTCTTAACGAAAATATAAAACTTGCTATTGATAGTAGTTATAATGTTATATCAATAACAACTTTTATATTTTCATTAAAATAAATAAAATAAAATTTCCTAACTAAAATATAATCTTTTTATTGATAATAGTTATATTGTTATAACAATAAAAACTTTTATATTTTTATTAAGATAAATAACATAGAATTTTTACTCAAATTTCCGTCGTACTGACGTAAAAAAAATAAAAGAGGAAATTACATTTGAAACAGCGGAAATATTTTTAAATGAAGCTGGGGTACTTTGCTAAAAACCCCTAAATTTAATTAATATTGTGTGAAAATCCCACTATTAATTTTTGACAAAAAATTGTGTGAGACGGTCTCACACGTGAGACGGTTCTCGTTGTCGTTGGGAGAGTAAATTGTTTGACCCCTTATGGTGGGGCGGAATGGGGCAAGCCCTTTTTTTTCATCGAGACTCGAGCTCGTCTCATATGTGAGACCGTCTCCCACAAAACTTCTTATTAATTTTTTCAGTTTATGAAACTCGAATGGGGGAGCTGTCCAAATTGAGTGCGTTGCGACTCCTGCCAATGGCCCTTCTGCAACCTATTAATGGTTAAGACGGTAAGTAATGATGGGTAAGTGAGGGGTAAGTGACAGGCTTTTTGTAATTAATGAACTTTATAAGAATAATAAAATGATTAAAATTGATTACAATAATGTTGAAGTAATAAGCAAATAATTCATTAAAATTAAAATATGTTATTTAAAAAAATAAAACTTTCTAATTAAGGTTTTGAAAATAAAATAAAAGAAAGCCTATACTTCAAAAGAAGGGGAGTGAAGCCCAAAAATGAAAATCAGTGAAAATCCCAAGTAAGAAAAGAAGCCCAAAAATGAAATAAGAAAAGCCCAAGAAGAAAAGAAAAAAAACAATAAAAGCCCAGGAAGAAAAGAAGAAAAGAAAAGAAAAAAAAAAACAAACAAAAGTGCGCTATGCATAGCTGGGAATCGAACTCGCGCACCCTCCTACACCTTGCAAACGACTTAACAGCCCAGCAACTTACATATGAGTGTGATATTTCAGTATCAATTATATTTACAGTAAATATATAAACATTGGGGCCCCCAATTTTTTTTGGGCCCTGTGCAATTAGGCTGATTGCACAGAAGGCTCAAAACCGGGCCTGAGTATTGGTACTCCCAACTTCATCTTCATCACATCTGCATAAATTGATAATAAATTGATATTGAGACTAAATTGATAATACGTAGTAAAAATAATCAAGACTAGACGATTTACCCAAAATGCTTTCTGAATCGCCAATAAATAGTGAGCAAATTACAATTTAGTTATCTGAATTTTCACGAGGTTTCAATTGGTTATTCAATTTGTGTTCGTTACAATTTGGTTGCTAAATATGTAATTTTGTTGCAATCAAGTGTAATTTTGGATGTCCCCTTAAAAAACCAATGAAAATTGATGCAAAACATAATAAGCTTCTTTCAAAATAGCAATGATCACCCCTAAGGTATCTCCTCAATCCCACTTTACACCCTAACTCAAAATTTGCCTAATTTTACTATTAAATTTAGTTTATTAAATAATAATTAAATTAATTATTTTAATTAAAATATTGTCCCATAAAAAATCTTAAAGACATACAATTAAGTTTTTTCAAAATATTGTTTTTTGTTTTATAATAGAAAAGAAAAGACAGAAAAAAGAATTGATTGAAATAAAAAGAAAGAAAAAAGAAGAAGAAAAAAGAAATTTACTACACACTCCCTTCCACCCCTTTCCCTTCCCCTACATTCAACTAGAGTCGTCAATTTGGGCTGAGCCCGTTGGGCTGGCCCGGTCCGCCATTGAATAAGGGTGGGTTGGGCCCTAAATATACCAACCCAAATACAAGTGGGCCATTTTGGGCTAGCCCATTTGGGTCACGGGCAAAACGGGTTTGGGTCGGGCTGGGGTGGGCCAACGCACCTTTTATTTTTTTGCTTACCGGGGTGGCTGAGGCCTTAGGGTTTTTTCACTTTTCAATTGATATTCAGATAGTCTAATATTCTATCGCCTTCCTTCTCTCTTCGACGCTCTAACCGGCGCCGCTACGGTACCACGGCAGTGACGGCACTAACAAGTAACCAGTCGCCATCATCGCCCGACGTCCGCCATCATCCTCTTCTCTCCCCTTCCGTGAACGTGATCCGTCGCCGGCGCCGCCTTCTGGTAAGTCCCCCTTTTTCGACCCTTCGATCTATTTTCCCTAAAACTCAAAATCAACATTTATTTTGGTGTGTAACTTGTACAATGAAGCTGAGGACATAGAAATTTGATTTTTAATTTTATTTAGTCAGCCTAAATTGGATATAAAAGACTTTCTATTTTGCAATTTGATGATCCCAGTTTTGAATTTCATTTTCTAAATAACTTTAATAAAGATGCTGTCTTCACAGTTGGTGCGGGCCTGGAACCTGGTTCATATACTCCCTTCCTTTTTTTTTTGTTTTTTTTTTAACTAGCAGGTGACTTGCTATTGCTAAACTGAAAATCACAAAAAAATAAAAATAAAACCTTATTGTATTGGGCTCTTGGCCCGCCTGGCCCACTAACCCAAGGTGGGGTGGGTTGGCATTTTCTCAGCCCGCCAAGAATTTGGGCCTGCCCGCCCAGCCCCGTTTGAAGGTGGGCTGTGGTGGGTTGGGCCCAACCCGCCAGCCCGTATTGACAGCTCTACATTCAACCATGTATTTCGACCCTCACCACCACCCTTTCATCTCCACTTTTCCAAAACATTGACCTTACTTCGTATATCGGCTCTCTCTCAGCTATCCGCCACTTCCCTTTATCACCACTTTCCTTCCGTCTTTCTTCCCCAACTATTCTTGGATTTGTCTCAAAATCTCTGTAGTTGCAGTCGAAATCTCCACATTTGCAGTCAAAATTCATACACTTGCACCAGAAACTTGAGTGTGGTTAGTCAAATCTACTCACAAATTCACGAATTTTAATATTCAATCACTTGATTTGTGTTAATTTTGTGGGTGTAATTTCCATGTTTGGATGGGGCTCCAATTTCATGGCTGAGGGAATGGTAAATGATTTTGTTGGGTATCTTTGTCTCTTGTTACAGAAATTGCTAGAGTGGAAAACTTGAGATTTTTTTCAATAGGTCTGCTTGTATAATTTCAATTGTTATTTAGGAAAAAATGGGTGGTATGGTGGTGGCCATATTTAGGCGGTGGTGATGATCGAATTTTGAGAAAGCGGTGATGACAGTGGTTATCATGGTTGCCGGACTTGGGTGTTGGGTGTGAAAAGAAATTTTCAGTTGACATTTATACCATTTTCTTTTTAAAGAAAATGACAAAAGTAGACTTCACATGATATACACATGACTATTCTTCGTTAAATTTCTAACTTGTTAGTTGTCAAGGGGCGTAGTGGGATAATTTCAACTGTAAAGGTGATCATTGCAAATTTGAAAGAAGCTCGTCATGTTTTTCATCCATTTCGTTAGTTCTTTAACGAGACATCCAAAATTACACGTAATTGCAACAAAAATACATATTCAATAACCATATTGTAATGAACACAAATTAGATAAGGGCACATCGCAATTTGGTAACCTGTGTTTGTATCACTTTTGCAATTTGGTTCTCATGTTTGTATTTCTTGCAATCTGATTCTTGTATTTGTCATTTTGTTGCAAAATGACAAAAGAAACAACAAAATGTTTTTTTTTTTAATTTATTTATGGGAAAACAGTCGTGTGCATATCACATAACTTTTTAAGGGTATAATTATCATTGCGAGCGGAGGGGTACAAGGCACGCGTGTGTTATGTGTAATAAGAGTTGGTTCGTCGTCACCTTCTTCATTAAATGGAAACAACATCACCATTCTCCTTTAATGCTGGAATTAACTCCCACACAAAATACCAAATTCCTCGCTTTTCTCCTTCCAAAAGAAGCAATTCTCATCAACCCTTCCAGCCACTAACAAATACACTTGACAAAAGACAATTAAACCTTTAAAAGGTCATGTGATATGCACATGACTGTTCCATCAAAAACTAACATTTTGTTAGTTTTTATAGCATGTGATATGCAAAGTTGTTGAATCTTCTTTGAATTGCAAATCTTTTGCTTTCTTTGCAAGCTTGATCTCCTTTAATGTAATCGTCTATTGCATCCCAAAGTTCTTTATCGGTTTCACATTCCATGATATGTCGAGGATGAGACAAACTCAAAGTGCTTAGTAGTATGTTCTTTGCTTTCACATCCATTCCAACCAATCTTTTTTCTTCACAAGTCCATTCAGCTTTCGGTTTCTTAATTGATGGTGTGGTAGTATTGGTAGCAGGATCTGAATTTGCATTCATTTAAAAGTATGGTCCAATAGTAATACAACCACCAAGCTTCTCGTCCACTGAGTAGAGATGGATCAGTATGATGTGTTTCCACATGTCAAAGTTGTCTTCGTCAAACATTGGAACGTGAGTGTAGTTAATCGTTGCCATAGTTATCTGACTTGCAATTTTGTAAAGGTGTTTGCTCTTATACCACTTGTTGGTCCCAAAAATACAACAAGGGTATAAAAAGGAGGCTAGAGGGGGGGGGGAATAGCCTACTTAAAATTTCAACCATTCTTCAAAATTCAACCTTATGCTTACAATTTGAATTTTGCAGTCAATGAAAACTACTTGGTCAAGTGTAATATGCACAGCGGAAGTTTATGATAGAAACAAGGTAGAGTTAAGTTGATAGAAAATTAAAGATATGAAAGAATACGAACAGTTAACCTAGCTGTGGTCGAGAGAGTGCTGCCGAGAGAGGTTGAGAGATTGAATGTTGATGTCTTAGAAGTTTGGAAAAATGATAAGTAGTCAGAAAGTTAACTTAGGTAATGTGGAAAACACAAACACGATTCACAATAGGTTTGAATATCTGGAAGAATCAAACACTAAACGACAAACAAGATTAATATGAACAATGAAGAACAATATGAACAAGACTTAAAGAAAATTTGCAGAAATGTAAACTGCAGTAAGTAACTGACACAAGTATTTTGGAATGTTCGATCTTTTAAAAGGTCTATGTCCTTTACCAATATGGTCAGCATTGGATTTTGAATTGAGGTATACTCCCTCCGTCCAACTCGAATTAGGACAAATTTCCATTTTGGGTGTCCCATTCGAATTAGGACAACCAAAAAATGGAAGTGTTTTATTAAATTAGACCCACATTCACACTCACAATAACTTTCCACTCATTATTCTCTACCCCACTTTCTCTCTCCTACTTCAATTTTCATACTCACAACACCTACTCCACTAACACTTTTTCCTTAATCCCCGTGCCCTACCCAAAAATCTTAATTCGGGTGGGACGGAGGGAGCATTGATTATCTCTTGAGTAAAGATTATAGAGTTAAAGTATTGAATCAACAACCTATTTTATATGAAGATCAAATCCTAGATTTAGACCAGTGTATCCTTATTGATTCAATCTATGTGATTGATCAATCGGGGTGAGTGTGTGTGTTAAGAATCAAAATCTCTTTGAAATCTATATTATTTGGAGCCTAATTCTCATGTGTTACAAAGCTTGAGATATCTTGAAGGTTGCTGGAGATTTGATGAAGACTTGAAGATTCGAAGGATTCTGAAAATCTTAAATATGATCTTCAATCACCAAGAATTTCAACAACAATCTCTCTCTACGAATCTTAGTTTTTTTTTTCAATGAAGAACACAAGGTCTATTTATAGCCTTGAGAGAGGAAGTAGCAATTTGAAAGTCTTAGGGTCCAAGTTTTGAGGACAATGAGCTATTGATGTCTGATTCGAGCTCATTCTGAGTTGTCCTTATGTTGCAAAAGATAGTGGTCCGTGTGTACTATCATATCTGTTGGATGACAGTTGTATTTGTAGATACCCCGGCAAAACTCACTACTTGGCTAGAGCGGTGGAAGGATCCTAGGATGTCTATTTGATTTTAATTGTAGAGTCGCCACCTATGTTATTAAGGGAACATAAGAAAAACCTAAATAATACCCTATATTATGTTACGAAACCAAAGATTTGGGAGAGAAGGGTTCGGGGGTTAGGTGACAGAGTGGGAAGTACTTAAACACCCACTCCGCCCTGCTTACGCGGGTCTTGCTACTATTGGTGTTCTAATGCTAAATTTCCTTATTTTAATATGAGAAAAGTGCTAACAATTGCAAGGGAAAGAAAAGGGAAATACTTTATATTGATTTATGCTTAAAGATTACATGTCAAACAATTACATTAATATGAAATGGGGAAATTAATGTAGATTTGGAATGTAGGGAGATAACTTTAACCAACTTTAATATAATAAAGTGGTCATTTGGTCATGTCCCATTTGATGGGGATTTCATACATTAAGAAGACATGTAAAATAGAAGAAGAAAGGTGAAGTTGTACCTTAGGAAAGAGGACCTTAAACTTGGTGGGAAAATGATGTTTGTTGTAGAGAAATTGTTATAGAACAATTTGTGTAGAGTTTTGTTGCTAGAAATCTTGTAGGAAGAATTCTTGGGAGAATTGTGTATAGTGTAAGTATTGAGAGAGTTTTGAGGTCCCTTTCTAAGGTAAAAAAAATAGGGTTTTATAGGTGAAAAAATGAGGAAAAGAAGCTTTTCTAACCAATAAGAAAATAATAAAAAAAAATAATAAAGAGAAAATCAAATAATAAATAATAAATATTTTGTTTTAAAGAAATGGCTAAGAATATGGGATTGGGAGTTACAAACCTAGGGGGGATGAACTTGGAGGTTAAAAAGAGTTTTTGTGATCAAAAAAGAGGAGGGGAAAAGGGTGTAATCCGTTTGTGAATCCGTTTGCCGAATCTGTTTGTGAATCCGTTTGCCGAATCCGTTTGTGAATCCGTTTGCCGAATCTGTTTGATGAATCCGTTTGCCGAATCCAATTGCCAAATCTGTTTGCCGAATCCGTTTGCGAATCCGTTTGCCGAATCCGTTTGTCAATCCGTTTGCCAAATCCGTTTGTGAATCCGTTTGCCAAATCCATTTACTGAATCCGTTTTCCGAATCCGTTTGTGAATCCGCTTGTGAATCCTTTTGCCGAATACGTTTGTGAATCCGTTTGTGAATCCATTTGCTGAATCCGTTATATTGCTTAAGAGGTGGTGATTTCAGTGGTTCACCGTGGACCAAATTGCTGTTTGGAGCTGTATTTAATGTGTGCTTGTACCTGTTATGTGTATACTTTAATGATATATGTGCTTATGTAAGATGTGAAATAGAAATTGCGAGAGAAAATTGTGATTGTGGTGTGATGTGATTTGCAGAAAGCGTGAACGATGTTCATACCTTCACTTACCATGGCCGCTTGATTTGGGATGGATTTCTGATGTTGTGGTTTTGATGAAGAATGCCCATGCTTTGGATGTTGATGAGTTTCTTTCACTTTCGATGGAGGCATGATCACTCTTGATGATGGGTTCGTCGTGCCGAAAGGCTGCCTACGTATCACTTGAAGGGAATCAGACCAGCGTAGTTCAAAGATGATGGAGAACGCTGGGGAAGAAGTTAGGAGCAAAGTGGAATGAATCACATACTTTTTTACACAAGTAAGGAGAAACGAATAATTTTTTTTTTTTTTTTTTTTTTTTTTTAAGGTTAGTAGGAAAAGAATATGTACACATGTGAGAAAAAAAAGAATTTTTTTTTAGTTCGTGGGTGAACCATTTTAACCACTGTGTGTTTGTAAAGCCAACCCAAGATCAAGTCATGTTCGTTCGAATTCTGGATTGCCTCGCTTGAATTCTGTTGTCGCTGCTGTGCCCAACGAAGATTGATGTCTAGCCCCAAGAGATTTGTCGATTATGGGGCTTCAAGAGACTTTCGATGCCGAGATACCAGGGGGTTGTTGATTGTAAAGCCCCTAAAACGCATTCGATGCCAAACTTTGAGTGACTTGCATAGCCCCAAGATAAATCAGCTCTTGGCCCATTCAAATGAATCGCCTTTTGTTGTTGACATGAGCAAGCCCCAAGAGAAAATTATTGATTGTTTGCATCCGAGAAGAAGATCGTTCCCTCGCTTTATCTTTTTGAATTTGAGAGTCGCCACCATGTTGTTGAACGGAACACGGACCGTGAGATTCTTGAGTTCGGGGGTTAAGTTATGGATTGGGAAGATCAAGGAGCACCCAATCCACCCAACCTATGATTGGTCTTGCTTAGGTGTTTTTAATCAAATAAAGAACAAGTAATTAAAACAAGTAAAGACAATAATTAATTTCTTAATTATTGGAATGTCGGATCATGTGCTTCGAGACCATCTCCATGGATTGGAGAGGCTCTAGGATGATCCTTTTGATGGGATTACACTACTCTAAAAACAAAGAATGAGATGAGAAGTAGATATTTAAAGCGTAGGAGTTTACCTAAAGCATTCTTGAGATTCCAATTGATGGCCTTGACTAAGGCCTTGATGATCCAAGAGTTTTTGTGATGATTTTGGCTTGAAAAGGTGAGTTTTTGATGGTGTTTTGGTGTGAGGAAGGAGTAAAAACGGGATTCTTTGGAGAGAGACTGATTTGGGAGTCATTAACCTCTTTTTGTGGTGAAAGAACTCTATTTTATAGGTATTGGATTACTTAGGGACCAAGTCTAGGAGTCCTAAGTTTAGTAGGAAATAGAGTCCTTATTTGGAGAGGTTAAAGGATATAGGAAATCAGTAGGAAATCACCTAGGAAGCTTCCTATTAGATATTCCCCGGATTAGGAGAGTGTTGGCCAAGAAAGAGATCGGGACGGAGAAGGAAAGTGGATTAATGCCCGAAACAGTAGGAGATGTCTCGTACGAGACATCAATGTCTCGTACGAGATATACAGTACAAAAGTACTGTTTTGTCCTTCTATCAGTTTCATTTGTTCATTTTAGCCCCTGACTAACGGAGTCAGTTAGAAACTTAACAAAACATGATGAAACTAACGTTTTTTCATCCAAACACAAAGGCGAGACACGAGAGTAGTGTAATCATAAATGTGAGTTCAAAATGGGGTGTCTACAGAGCCCCTCGGCGATGATACTTATGGAAGAAGTAACGTCGTCGATAGAAAAGACACCATTTAGAACTTTGGGTATGGTCGTGCTAGAAAGCTGCCTAAGTATTTCTTGGAATGAAATCAGACCAAACGTAGTTCGACTCTGAAAACATGGAAAAACGGTCGTTTGAGGTATTTTGAAAATCTTTTTTTTTTAAAGCAAAGCTGCGGTAAGTAAAGTTTTACAGTTTAGAGAGTAACCCATACTGAGGAATCAATGTCCTTGACCCAATTCTGAATATACCCTTTGTTGTTGGTGGAGTGTCGCGGTCGATGGTGCCCAGTCAGGACTTACTTGTTCGCTAATGTAGGACTTCACGCCAGTGTAAGACTTCACGCCAGTGTAGGACTTAATTGATCGCCAGTGTAGGAATTGATTGGTCGCTAGTGTAGGACTTCGTTGGTTGTACGTCTGTGTTGAAGTTGTTGGGAAATATCCTCGATCAATCAGTTCATGGAGCTGATTTGAAAGTACTGAATATTATCCTTGATCAATGCTCTTACATTGGAAGTACTGGATGCAAAATGTTGATGTGTCTGGATTCTGTGGGGATCATTTGATCGCTCTCGGATTTTTTTTTTAGCATGGATTGGTTCTTGTACCTGTTAATACAATAAGTAGAACCTATTCTAGCAAGCAAGTTAGATTTGATTTTAGTTTGTAATTGGACTCATGTGGCGGTGACAAATTTATGTGCATGCCTGGTCGGTCAACCTTGGTGTAAGTAGTGTGAATAGCATGGATTCGTGATGGGATGTTTATTGGTAATGAACTGTATGTGTTGATTTATGTGTGTGTGTAGGGACATGTGTTTGCAAGTCGGGATCTAATCAGGTTTTCCTGCAAAAGAGATATGTGTTAGTACCCGATCTGAAAATGAGTTTATTAGGGCTTTCCCAAATATACAAGGACTTTATAGGAATTAGAAACCTTGCAAAGACTTGTCCCGGATTCCCAAAAATAGCTCAATGTTCTAGAAAACATTAAATATGGACATTTAGGGTTGCCTTGTATGAACAGTAAAACCCTAGCTTGAATTTCAAGTCAGCGCGCAACGATGGCCACGCGGCCACTTTCGCCGCCGCCCTCAATATTGGCCACGCGGCCACATCCGCCCCGGATGATCTGGACCGTTAGATCTCTCCATCAGTTTCCTATTTAAAGACCTCCCTTGCCTCATAATAAGGGGGGCCGATTTTGAGAGTTCTAAAGTCCGAATTTTGGAGTTCTTAAACACTATTTTGCTCTCTAATTAGCATTCAAACACTCAAGAAGATCCAAGGTTTATTTCTTGCCAACATAGGTAAGTTTTCTAACTTTTTCTTCATGTTCTTGCATTATTTTTAATATAGATCTTTTATATTCATGTTCGTACATGTTTATTCATAGTTTCTTCATGAGCTTTGCATGTTCATTCATATGTTCATAATATGTTCTTCGCATGTTCTTCGTGTTCATAGATTAAAACCTTATTTATGCTATATTTAGGGTTGTGATCTTCATAATTATATGTTATTTCATAGCCGATGATGATCGAGGGTTCATCAACCCGAGGATGATCTAGGAACTATTTCTAAACCCTAATCTTTAGGTAATTCCCCCCTCATTATGCATGATCCCGATTCTTCTGCCTATTCTAATTCTCTGCGAACTACGCTGACCTGAGCTTCTCACATTGAGAGGAACGTAGGCAATCTTCGGATCCGGTCTAAATCACTAACACACTACTAACACATTCATCATGATAGAAAGACCGATCATTCGGGCAATAGGAGTGATAACGTCCAATATTCTTCTCTTGTTGTAATTTGACCCCCGAACCCATTAAACATGCTTTTTCTCAATGTTTTGGCTTTAATTAAAACGGCGTGGCGACTCTCATATTTTAATGTTACTATGAATATTCCCAAATTCAAACACACGTATTCACAGTGGCGACTCTGCTGGGGACTGCTTTGAAACTTTTTCAAACTTAGTGGGCCTAACTTTCGTCACATCATGATGCTTGCCATGTTTACACATGCACACACTTGCCATGTTTACACATGCACACACCCGCCATGTTTACACATGCACACACCCGCCATGTTTACACATGCACACTTGCCATGTTTATACATGCACACACTTGCCATGTTTACACATGCACACACCTGCCATGTTTACACATGCACACTTGCCATGTTCACACATGCACACACTTGCCATGTTTACACATGTACACACCTGCCATGTTTACACATGCACACACCTGCCATGTTTACACATGCACACTTTCCATGTTTACATATACACCTCACACTTTGCCATGTTTACACATGCACCTCACACTTTGCCATGTTTGCACATGCACCTCACACTTTGCCATGTTTGCACATGCACCTTGTATTTTTGCCATGTTAATATGTGTACCTTGTATTTTTTCAATACATGTATTTTTTGTACTTTCCCTATAGTACTAAGGTCAAACAAAACTCTGCTATGCTCCCTTGTACATTATTTTCCTTCTCCTACATGACATTGCATAGCATCATTCAAACATTCAAAACTTCTCTCTTTTCTCCTTAAAAAGAATTAGTTTCTTGCCACACACTACCACTAGTCTGTGTCAGCACTGCACAGGTCCCTACTACCCGGAGTATTCGATGTGCAGGAATTTGTGCGCTACTGCCTCACATTTTTCGAGTCACTCGTCTACTCCACTCACCGTGTACGTTCCGCGAGCGGTGGGAACCTTTAACCTAACCCGTGTCAACCCACACATAGAGATTAGGACACTCCTCGGACCACCCATTTAGGATGTAAATAAATGCAAAACTTTTCGCAAAATAAAATGTGCATTGCATCTAGGCGACCTCTAAGGTCCATCGCTCATCCGTTGGGCCATCATTGCGATCCATTTGGGTCTACCCTTCACCTTCGACCGCCTAGGTCAACCTTCTCAACCTTTGACCGCCTAGGTCAACCTTCTCAACCTTTGACCCCCTAGGTCAACCCTTACCAACTTTTGACCTCCTAGGTCAACCTTATCCGCCTTTGACCCCTTAGGTCAACCTTTGACCGCCTAAGTCAACCTTCTCAACCTTTGACCCCCTAGGTCAACCTTTGACCGCCTAGGTCAACCCTCTGAACCTTTGACCTCCTAGGTCAACCTTTGACCCCCTAGGTCAACCTTATCAACCTTTGACCGCCTAGGTCAACTTTATCTACCTTTGACCCCCTAGGTCAACCTTTGACCCCCTAGGTCAACCCTTACCAACTTTTAACCTCCTAGGCCAACCTTATCCACCTTTGACCCCTTAGGTCAACCTTTGACCTCCTAGGTCAACCTTTGACCGCCTAGGTCAACCTTCTCAACCTTTGGCCCCCTAGGTCAACCTTTGACCGCCTAGGTCAACCCTCTGAACCTTTGACCTCCTAGGTCAACCTTTGACCCCCTAGGTCAACTTTCTCCGCTCTTGACCCCCTTAGGTCAACCTTTGACCCCCTAGGTCAACTTTCTCCGCTCTTGACCCCCTTAGGTCAACCTTTGACCCCTAGGTCAACCTTCTCCGCTCTTGACCCCCTTAGGTCAACCTTTGACCCCTTAGGTCAATCTTATCCGTTTAAGTCAACCTTTGACCCCTAGGTCAACCTCATTTGTCTTTTAACCTCTTAGGTCAACCTTTGACCCCCTAGGTCAACTTTCTCCGTTCTTGACCCCCTTAGGTCAACCTTCGACCTCTTAGGTCAACCTTTGACCCCATAGGTCAACCTTATCCGCCTTTGACCTCTTAGGTCTACCCTTGACCTCCTAGGTCAACCTTATAACCCTCGACCTCTTAGGTCACCCCTCGACCTCTTAGGTCAACCCTTGACCGCCTAGGTCAACTTTATCCGCCTCCAACCTCTTAGGTCAACCCTTGACCTCCTAGGTCAACCTTATCTACCTTTGACCTCCTAGGTCAACCTTTAACCGCCTAGTTCAACCTTACCACCCTTTGACCTCTTAGGCCAACCTTTGACCCCCTAGGTCAATCTTATCCGTTTAAATCAAACCTTTGACCCCCTAAGTCAATCTTATCCGTTTAAGTCAACCTTTGACCCCCTAGGTCAACCTTACCAACCTTTGACCTCTTAGGTCTACCCTTGACCCCCTAGGTCAACTTTATCAACCTCTGACCTCTTAGGTCAACCCTTGACCTCCTAGGTCAACCTTATCACCTTCGACCTCTTAGGTCACCCCTCGACCTCTTAGGTCAACCTTTGACCCTTTAGGTCAACCTCATCCGCCTTTGACCTCTTAGGTCAACCTTTGACCCCATAGGTCATTCTCATCTGCCTTTGACCCTATAGGTCAAACCTTGGACCCCTTAGGTCAACTTTATCACCCCTCGATCTCTTAGGTCAACCTTTGACCACTTAGGTCAACCTTATCCGCCTTTGACCTCTGAGGTCAACCTTTGACTCCCTTAGTCAACCTAATCACCTTTGACCTCTTAGGTCAACCTTTAACCCCTAGGTCAACCTTATCCGCTTTTGACCTCTTAGGTCAATCTTTGATTCCATAGATGAACCCAATTACCTTTGACCTCCCGCTTAGGTTAAACCGTCATCTTGACCCACCGTCGTCCAGACCAACCTAGGTCAACCCGTTTAGGTACACACACCATCCTTGACCCATTTAGGTCAACCTGCCCGTCTTAGGTTAAAACTACCCCTTCACTTTTGACCCGCCAAGGTCACCCCGTGACCCGCTTAGATCGACTTACCTATCTTGGATCCATCTAGGTCAATCTCCAACCTTCCTTAATCCACCAACCCGAATAGGTCAACCTTAGACCCGCCTAGGTCAAACCATGTCCATCCCGCTTAGATCATCCCATAGGCAAACCGCTACAACCCGCTATCTTGATTCATTCACCATATAGGTCAATCCAACCCTTCTCATTTAGGTCGACCTATCCTTTACCTATCTAGGTCAACCCACCATTATCGTCGCATCCTAGCTTGAACCACTTCTTGTCTCAAACCTTAAGTCAAACCTTAGGTCAAATTTAGGTCAAACCATACCCTACTCAATCAAAACCAACTCCTATAGGTCTTCCTCACCCATGCTTGACCAAGGACCGAGTCATCTCCCTCTTTTTGACCCCTATGGTCATCTCTCACCTCTTTTTAAAAAGTCTAACTTGATTCGAACTACGGCGACCTGAGCCTCTTATTGTGTGGGACCTCTCCCTCATGATAAGGGGAAGTAGGCAACTTCGGCCCGGTCAAACTTTCAATTTTTTACCAAAATGCATTTCAAAAATGTGGAGACCGACTCTTTTCCAAAAAATGATTCTTATAACGATGCCTTATCATTAAATACGAATCTAATTCTTTCATGACATAGAGTTCTGCATCATGTCGGCTGGAAGGAACATCGAAGTTGCAACTGAAGCTGCTACCCAAGATCCCGAGACAATCCTCTACACCGGTACTGCTCTCAGTAAGCAAGCATCCCACTTCGAAGCCATCCTCGATGAACAAGCAATCCACTTTAAGGCCATTCTCAACGAGCAAGCAACACACTTTCAGAAGGAGATGCATAAGACCCTAAGAGATATCGAGAGGCGCCATTTGTCTGACATTCGTGGCGTTTATGATTACCTCAGTCGAGTTCTCCCTCTTGCTCAATGTCAACACCCGTACGCTCCTCAAATATACGGGCCGCCACAGACTGTCCCCGTCGGGATGCCTCCTATGACTACTCATCAACAAGGGGTGCCGGTACCTAAATCACCCTCAAAGACAGTTCGTGAAAGGAAGGACGAGCGCGAATTCGACGACTTAGGTATGCCGTTAGCCAAACTCTTCAAAAGTCTAGTTCAAGCCGGCAAGTTGTCTCCTTTGATCAACTATGAACCAAGTAGGGTGAAGCAATGCTTGGATCCCTCCAAACACTGCCAATACCACCAGTAAATTGGGCATGACACCGAAGATTGCGTCCAATTGAGGAGAAAGATTCAAAGCCTCATTGACAGCAGAGCCATCACCCGCCAACGGAATACATGGGCATGGGCAAAAGAGGAAATTGGGGCTACCTCCTTTACATAAAAGAAAAGAAAAAGGTCATTCAGTCTTCGTAGGTTCTAGAGTGTCCTTAGTCAAAAGTCCACCTTGGACGATTTTTGTTTCTTTAAGTAAAAGTCCACCCCGGACTAGTCAGTTTAAATCTTTTAGCTCCAATAAAAAGGTCTTTATTTCTTTTCTTTTCTCTTTAGACTTGAGACATAAGCTTGCATATATCAATTTCATGAAAATTGTCTTATTCACCATTTTCGCTTGATTGCTATATCTTTATATGATGAATTAATCTTAATCTTACTCATTAATGACGACTCATTAAAAGGTAAATGGACCCACAAACCATTCACATAACTAAGAAAACGATTAATCTCAAAATAACAAATGCTTCGATCAATTGGGATGAATGAATCACTTTCTCTTCTCTTTACATTCTACCCCCATACACTCTCTCTATACACTCACCCCTTGTACACACTTCATGTACACTCTCTATATACACCTTCTCCCATACACTATCCTCATACGCCTCTCATCCCACCATTAGACCCATTTTTATAAGGTCGTGACAAAGGAATGGACTGCGGTTGCTCATCATCAAATAGACATCCATGCTGCCACAATTTAAAGGGTTGGTTTGTTCCCATCATGAGTACTACATGCCGTTACACTGGGGCTGTCCGTATTCCATCGCAAATATAAGACAAGTGCACGAAGTCATTCATTGGTGCACGTGATAATCCAATGGAGCTCTACCGGTGAAAATCAAGGGGCTAGGATGCCCGCCGCCAGCAAAAGGCCGCTTGAACTATAAGGAAGCTACCTCACAATCGAGAGAGGCGAAAGCAAACTAGGGGCTTGTATCGCCCAATGTTTCATGTACAAATATATATAAAAAAAAGGCTCGCTAGGTTGAAACCCAAAAGGGCAACCTAGGCAAAAGTTAGAGCATTGCACCAAAAAGAAGCCCGCTAGGTTGAAAACCCGAAAGGGCGGCCTAGGCAAAAAAAGGGTGTGCACAAAGAGATAAAATAAAAAAATAAAGAAAAATAGAAGGGGCTATCACCATAGAAAAGTAAAAGTTCCATTTTATTTTCACTTCAAATGTTCTATTTTTCTTTCTTTCCCTACAAAAAAGATTAACGCGGTAGCAGCAGCCATGACAACTACAATGGAGCAATCCACCGCAATGAGCTGCAATGAAGCAATCCAAAGCAACAAGCTACAACGGAGTAACCTATCGCGACAAATGAACCTCATACTCAAACCCAACTCCATCATCAGCCAGGATATCCCCGAACTACGCGGACCTGAGCTCCTCACCTTGAGGAGAACGTAGGCAACCTCCGGTTCGGTCCAAAATATACACAACCCACCTTGAGCCAATTTCCTTTCTCTTCTCTCTTCCCCATATATTTCTACTTCTGATCTCTTCACTCACAATTGATCAAAACATTTATTATTTCGAGACTACTTGTCTAAAACATAATCATAAGATGCATAACTAATCAACGAGGTCCATTCTCGAGCAATCAAATGAGAATCTTGAATAAAACAATTTTCAAATGTCTCGACAAGTCTTCCGTTCTACAATCTAGGAAAGAGCTAAACACTTACTTTCTGTCAAAGCAGGGGCTCCCTCCATTTTGTACATATATACACTCAGTTACCCAAAAAGTCAAAATGTGAGTACTCTCTCTCTCTCTCTCTTACTCTCCCCAAAATGCCCCCGCATGTTTTCAAACAATTCTCTTTTCCTTTTTTTTTGAGTCGACTGAATGATTTCTTAAAAAAAAAAAAAAAAAAAAATTGACGCAAAAGAGATGCCTGCTGGATTGAAAACCCGCAAGGGCGGTCTAGGCAGAAAAAAGGGTGCGTCTTAAAAGAGGTAGGATACCCCGCTCTACGCAACTGGGGCTTCCCTAACAATAAAGGACCGACCATAAGGTTTCTCAAAGAATGCCGGGGCTTCATCGAGCACATACTTAGAAGAAGAGGACTCCTCATCATCAAGCTCGACGTAAGATTTCTCAAAGGAGGGAGGATACCCGCTCATCAAACTAGAGCGTCCCCAACAAAATGGGTCGACTATGCGCTTTCTCGGAGAACACCGGAGCTTCAATAAGGAAAGGCATCCCTCATCGCCGAGCTCGGCACATGACGAACACTATGAATTTGTTAGAATAATAACTAATTATAAGGCATCTTTATAAAATCATAACACTTTCAAAAGTATTCTCTTCCCCGACACTTTGTTTATAAACCCACACTCTCGGTCTCCACAAAATTGTAAAAACATCCTCGATCCATCTGAGACCCATCTCCGTGATTCTTGAGTTGACTCGATCCTTTACCCTATCTCCTACACTTTAGGGAACCCCTAGGCCTAAGCCCTCAACTCTCTACGTCCCAAATTTACCTGATCCAAAACCTCGAGCCTACCCGGTCAGTCTTACCTAGGTTACACCATATCCCCTTAGCACCTTAGGTCCCGAGCCTACCCGATCAGTCTTACCTAGGTTACACCATAACTCCTTAGCTCCTAAACCTACCCGGTCAGTCTTACCTAGGTTACACCATATCCCGTTAGCACCTTAGGTCCTGAGCCTACCTGGTCAGTCTTACCTAGGTTACACCATAACTCCTTAGGTCTCGAACCTACCCGGTGAGTCTTACCTAGGTTACACCATATACCCTTAGCTCGACCCTCCACAAGTTTGCAACATGATTCCTTAGGCCTCAAACCGGTTCTATCCAAAACCTCAAACCTTAAACCAATCTACCAAAGCCAATGACCCATTAGGTCCCGAACCTACCGGTCCCGAACCTACCGGTCCTGAGCCTACCCGATCTCTTAGATCTCAAACCTACCAACACATACTCATTCTTACCCTGTCTAAGCCATAGCTCTCTTATCCTCCTAGGTCCAACCTCTTAGGTCTACCCAGTCTAACCTGTTGAGCGATCCCTTAGATCCCAAGACCATTCGAGCCTACTGAACGCCTATCTTTTAGGTCTATAGCATATCCGATCCACACCTTAGGTCTCAACTCCTAAACCCCTTAGATCACAAAACCGTCTACCCTCTAGGTCTACAACCTTAGATGTCGACCCTTAGAACTCTTTAGTTCCCAAGCCTGCTTGGTCCAACCAAAACAATGCCATATACGCATACTGTCATACCCAAACCATGGCCCTGCCACTCTTAAACCTAGTGTCACTCCTTAGCTTCAAAAGACTTCCTAGTCTGACCTTCAACCACTTAGGTCTCTAACCTACTTAATCCGAGCCGAGTCTAAGCCTCACCACCTACAAGGTCCACCCTTGAATTCCATGGATCTCAAACCTTTCTTCCCCACGAGTCCAAACCTCAAACGTGCTCAAACGCATAGGACCTCCCGCGTACCGTGATATGCCATAAAGATATCAAAACCCGTCCAGTAAAAAATCATGCGCTTAACACCTTTAGTCCCATACCAAACCCACCTTCGCAATCGCCGAACGAGCTTGGTCACGCGAGACCAAAGCATACCCAATCCAACTTAAGGTACCTATTGTACTCAAGCAAAGTCTTGGACACTCAATACCTTTACCTAAAGCGCCAACATGGTCATATATCCAAAACCATTTCCTGCGCCTACGGTTCGCACCTAGCCTAAACTTTCAAACACTCTAGGATCCAAGCCCGACATGCGTATTAGGTACTAGGATCATCCAATCCCAATCCGTTGCACCTTGGCCGACCTCAAACCTGCTTGGTCCTAACCCATAACGCGGTTTCTCTAGGACAAAAGACTTACCCGCTTGAAAGCCTTATGTCCCAACGCTACCCTACCTAGCCTTCGATCTCCTAGATCTCACGCCTACCATTCCATTAGGCCCCAGTCTCCTTAACACATGTCTGAGTCTTACCCTAGCTAAACCCTAGCACTCTAGCCTAGGTCTAACCTATCGAGCCTATCCAGCCATGAGGTATCAAGCTCACCTGCCCCAAACCGCAACACTCTTAGACCTCAAACTTGCCCAGTCTAAACCAAGACAAACCTTCAAATGCTTTTGGTCTCCAAACCCTAGCCTTAAGCCTAAGTAGTCACATTCTCTCAACCCCATCCTCAAGCCTAGGTTGCTTCATCCTCTACAAACCCTAGCCTCAAGCCTAGGTAGTCACCTTCTATTCAAAGCCTAGCCTTAAACCTAGGTAATCGTATTCCCTCTAAACCCTAGTCCCAAACCTAGGTAATCGCCTTCTCTCTAAACCCTAGCCTCAAGCCTAGGTAGTCACCTTCTATCCGAAGCCTAGCCTTAAACCTAGGTAATCATATTCTCTCAAACCCTAGCCCCAAGCCTAGGTAATTACATCCTTCCAAACCCTAGCCTAAAGCCTAGGAAGTTACATCCTTCTTAAACCCTAGCCTCGATCCTAGGTAGCCACATCCTTCCTAAACCCTACCCTCGAGCCTAGGTAGTCACATTCCCTCCAAACTCTAGCCTCAAGCCTAGGTAGTCGATATTCTTTCCAGACCCTAGCCTCAAACCTAGGAAGTCGCGTTCTCCCCAAACCCCAGCCTCAAGCCTAGGTAGTCACATATCCTTAGGCCTATGAAACCGCAACATCCTCTTTAACCCTAGCCTAAGTTCTAGGGAATTTCCAAAGCCCCGCATGAAACATCATTTCCAAATTCCCGAAACCCTAGTCCAGAAACCTAGGAAATTTACAATCTTAATCCCCCGTCTTATTGAACCCTAACCCAAAACCTAGGATATAATGCCCTGTCCAAAACTTAATCAACCCTAGCAAGCCGCATTCGCTCTAAACCCTAGCCTCGAGCCTAGGTAGTCGCATTCGCTCTAAACCCTAGCCTCGATCCTAGGTACTCGCATTCGCTCCAGACCCTAGCCTCAAGCCTAGGTAGTCGCACTCTTTCTAAACCCTAGCCGCAGGGCCTAAGAGACTATATCCTCACTAAACTCTATCATCGAGCCTAGGATTCAACATTCCCTTCAAACCCTAGTCCTAGACCTAGGAAATTCCTTCACCTTAGTCTCAAAATATAGGAAGTTTATAGTCCTTAGCCTTAAAACCTAGCCTAAAGCCTAGGTTACCACGAACATTTCCAAGCCATAGTCACCAATCCCGGAAAATGGTGAACCCTAACATCAAGCTTAGTGGACCTTCCACGAAAGCAATCCCTATTCCCAACGGTCCATGGTCTCAAGCCTAGGAAGTCACAACCTTTCCAACTCCCAGCCTTATGTCTAAAAGCCAACGCCTTTGCTACCTCCGAGCCTACTACAACTCCAAGCCCTAGCCTCCTAGACCTAGGAAATTCCTAAACCCTAGTCCCAAACCTAGGAGAGTCATGATCCTTAAAACACCAGTTTCCAAACCTTTGTTCGAAACCCTAACATCTAGGAAGTTCCCAAACCTCAACCTTTCCAAGCCCTAGCACTAAGCCTAGGATAGAATACTCTCCTCATGCTTAAATGAACTCCAATCCCTAGCCTGTAAGCCTAGGAAACCCACATTATCTCCAAGACATAATCTAAAGCCCAAGAAGCCGTGACATCTTTGGCATCCCTATCTCAAGATTAGGAGATCACCATCTTCCTTATTCCCTTTCCTTAAAAAGCCTTAGGTCCTACCTCTAGGCAACCAAGAAAAATGTCCCTTACCTAACACCTTGGTATCAATGGCTCGTAGCCTCATTCCCTCCTAGATTAGGATAAGCGGAACCCAGATCATGTTTAGCAACTCCCCAAGAGTCCATCTCCTTCGCGTCTCCCTAAAGGTCCTTTGCCCTTGTGACTCACCAAAGAGTCCTTTGTGACTCCCTGAGAGTCTATCACCTTTGTGACTCCCCGAGAGTCCGTCACCCTTGTGACTCCCTGAGAGTCTATCACCTTTGTGACTCCCCGAGAGTTCATCCCATTTGCGACTTCATAACAATCCATCATCTTGACCTCCACTTGCAAAATTCTAGTTTTACCCCTAGTACATTCCCCTTTGATTCATTTTAGGTGCCCTTAGCACTATTTTGACTGATATTCGTTACCTTTGGGTACGGATAGCCCCTTAAAATTTCCATTCTCCACCAAATATTTGCTTAGGATTCGTACGGTTGTAGAGACCTCGGCGCCTCTATGACATACGCATCCTAGATCGATCGTGATTGGCAGAAGCCTCGGCGTTTCTGTTTGCGAGAGATCCAGCATCTATTATTTTAGAACTTCTTAAATATTTTCTTAGGATTCGTATGGTTGTAGAGACTTTGGCACCTCTATGACATACGCATCCTAGATCGATCGTGATTGGCAGAAGCCTCGGCGTTTCTGTTTGCGGGAGATCCAGCATCTATTTTAGCATTTCCTAATATTTTCTTAGGATTCGTAGGGTTGTAGAGACTTTGGCGCCTTTATGACATACGCATCCTAGATCGATCGTGATTGGCAGAAGCCTCGGCGTTTCTGTTTGCGAGAGATCCAGCATCTATTATTTTAGCACTTCTTAATATTTGCTTAGGATTCGTATGGTTGTAGAGACTTTGGCGCCTCTATGACATACGCATCCTAGATCGATCGTGATTGGCAGAAGCCTCGGCGTTTCTGTTCGCGAGAGATCCAGCATCTATTATTTTAGCATTTCCTAATATTTGCTTAGGATTCGTATAGTTGTAAAGACTTTGGCGCCTCTATGACATACGCATCCTAGATCGATCGTGATTGGCAGAAGCTTCGGAATTTCTGTTTGCGAGAGATCCAACATATATTATTTTAGCATTTCCTAATATTTGCTTAGGATTCGTATGGTTGTAGAGACTTTGGCGCCTCTATGACATACGCATCCTAGATCGATCGCGATTGGCAGAAGCCTCGGCGTTTCTGTTTGCGAGAGATCTAGCATCTATTATTTTAGCATTTCCTAATATTTTCTTAGGATTCGTATGGTTGTAGAGACTTTGGCGCCTCTATGACATACGCATCCTAGATCGATCGTGATTGGCAGAAGCCTTGGCGTTTCTGTTTGCGAGAGGTCCAGCATCTATTATTAGGGTTCGTATGATTGTAGAGACTTTGGCGCCTCTATGACATACGCATCCTAGATCGATCGCGATTGGCAGAAGCCTCGGCGTTTCTGTTTGCGAGAGATCCAGCATCTATTATTAGGATTCGTACGGTTGTAGAGACTTCGGCGCCTCTATGACATACGTATCCTTGATCAATCGTGATTGGCAGGAGCCTCGGCCTTTCTGTTTTCGAGAGATCCAGCATCTATTATTAGGATTCGTATGATTGTAAAGACTTCGGCGCCTCTATGACATACGTATCCTTGATCAATCGCGATTGGCAGAAGCCTCGGCGTTTCTGTTTGCGAGAGATCCAGCACCTATTATTAGGATTCGTATGATTGTAGGGAATTCGGCGCCTCTATGACATACGTATCCTTGATCGATCGTGGTTGGTAGAAGCCTCGGCGTTTCGTTAGCACAATCGGCAGGAGCCCTGGCGATCCTGATTGCGTTTACCATTCCATCTTGGGATTATTTAGACAACGTAATCTTTATTTTTCCCAAATGACTTCATATCCTAACGAATGTTCGTTCTTCATACAGGATAGTGCTCGTAGGTTTATTATCCCTAGCAGAAGTCCGATGGCTCGCTTTTCCCTAATCGCTCTGAACTACGTCCGGCTTGATTCCTCGGAGGATACGTAGGAAACTTGAAAAGGTCCAGCCACCCGACCGACATGGTCATCTCTCATCCCCAGCAGATGCATTTTACCCAGCAGAAGACGTTGTTCCCCATCAGAGGACAGTCCTTCCTAATTTCCCCATCAGATTTGAACTACGTTTGGCTTGATTCCCCCGCGGATACGTAGGTCGCCTGTCAAGGTTCAGCCGTTCCCTTACCTTTCATCTGTTTTGAAACTCATGTTTCAGACGGTTCCTATTTTTATCGTCGACCCTCCATTGCCTTGCAAGAAGGGTCGCCGAGGGGCTACTGTTAGTACCCGATCTGAAAATGAGTTTATTAGGGCTTTCCCAAATATACAAGGACTTTATAGGAATTAGAAACCTTGCAAAGACTTGTCCCGGATTCCCAAAAATAGCTCAATGTTCTAGAAAACATTAAATATGGACATTTAGGGTTGCCTTGTATGAACAGTAAAACCCTAGCTTGAATTTCAAGTCAGCGCGCAACGATGGCCACGCGGCCACTTTCGCCGCCGCCCTCAATATTGGCCACGCGGCCACATCCGCCCCGGATGATCTGGACCGTTAGATCTCTCTATCAGTTTCCTATTTAAAGACCTCCCTTGCCTCATAATAAGGGGGGCCGATTTTGAGAGTTCTAAAGTCCGAATTTTGGAGTTCTTAAACACTATTTTGCTCTCTAATTAGCATTCAAACACTCAAGAAGATCCAAGGTTTATTTCTTGCCAACATAGGTAAGTTTTCTAACTTTTTCTTCATGTTCTTGCATTATTTTTAATGTAGATCTTTTATATTCATGTTCGTACATGTTTATTCATAGTTTCTTCATGAGCTTTGCATGTTCATTCATATGTTCATAATATGTTCTTCGCATGTTCTTCGTGTTCATAGATTAAAACCTTATTTATGCTATATTTAGGGTTGTGATCTTCATAATTATATGTTATTTCATAGCCGATGATGATCGAGGGTTCATCAACCCGAGGATGATCTAGGAACTATTTCTAAACCCTAATCTTTAGGTAATTCCCCCCTCATTATGCATGATCCCGATTCTTCTGCCTATTCTAATTCTCTGCGAACTACGCTGACCTGAGCTTCTCACATTGAGAGGAACGTAGGCAATCTTCGGATCCGGTCTAAATCACTAACACACTACTAACACATTCATCATGATAGAAAGACCGATCTTTCGGGCAATAGGAGTGATAACGTCCAATATTCTTCTCTTGTTGTAATTTGACCCCCGAACCCATTAAACATGCTTTTTCTCAATGTTTTGGCTTTAATTAAAACGGCGTGGCGACTCTCATATTTTAATGTTACTATGAATATTCCCAAATTCAAACACACGTATTCACAATATGCCATGGAGTTTCTCTGATGGTTATCTCGTGTGAGACTCGTTTGCCTTGTGCAAGATGATCCGTCCAGATCATTCCTTTAGTCATGTCGTGTCAAGGGAGACAACTATTTGTTCAACAACCAATGATATTTGATCAATGTGCAAGCTCTAAGTAGGCTGAGCGTACTTTGTTGACAACTCTAGAGTTCCATGTCCGAAAGTCTCTAGAGAAGGTGATGAGAAACATTATCTATTCCCCCCATGTTGATTTCATGCTTTGGTCTAAGTCAAGCCCCAAGAATCTTGTATGTCGTAGATGACTCCGTGAACAGGCTTATGAGGCTGTTTTATTTTAAGAAGAGTGCTCTCCCGCTTGATGGATTTGAGGAAGGTTGAAGAAGAAATGATTTGAAGAATGTTCTCCCTATATATATATATATATTTTTTTTTCGTGACGCACCCTGATTTTTTCCTAGACCGCCCTTTCAGGTTTTCAATCTAGCGGGCATCTCTTTTGCGTCTCTTTTTTTTTTTGACAGAGTATGTACTCAAAGATGACTCAGAGAGGAGAGGAGAGTAGTTTTGTCTCTTATTGGGGGAGAGACATGCAAGATTTTTGGGTTTGAATGTATTAGGCATTTTAGCTATCGACTTGGCTTTTGGGAAGTTGTTCCAAACATCGACTCGGCGGGGATAACGCACTTTGTAATGAGAGTTAGAGGCGAAGAGGATAGCCCCTAGTGCGGATTTACTTTGACGAGTTCGTACGTTCCAAGAATGAATAGGCTAGGGAAGGAAAGGATCAAAAGCCCCTAGCTTTGATGCTTAGATTTGAAGAAAGTTTATGAGAGTGGAGAAGAGGAAGCCCCTAGACTCGACAAAGAACGCTACGTGGCTCAAACACTAGAAAGATAGTTCTACCTTTAATGGACCCTAGTATTTATTTTTGATGTCTTAAGTGTTTGTCCAGTTCATTTTTGCAAGTGAATCATCTAGAAATGTCTTGACAAGTTTTGAGGAGAAGGCCCAACCATTAGTGCGCTCTTCGGATTTCTTCATGAGTGATATCTACGGATGATGGAGACGGTCTTCAAGTTAGGAGTCTCATTTTTTTTCTTCATTTGGATTTGATCTTCGTTGTAAGAGGAGATGAGAAGCCTCATTTTTGACTTCATTGTGTGTGGTTGAAACTCCTTCTTTGTGGGGTTGCGAAAGTTTGAGATTTTTTTATTTTATATATTTTTTTTATATTTTTTTTATATTTTTTTTGACTCTAAAAGCTTGATTTGGGTAGCCCCACTTTTGTTTGGGATTGATGATGCCTTTGACTTTCTTCTATTGTGGTCCTTCGAATTTTGACATGAGCGCAGTGATAGTAATGTGTAGCCCCTAGGCCTTCTCACTTGTTTAGACATTTCTATTATCAATTGCAAGGTTTTAGATTAATGACAATTATTGTTTGCGGATCCATTTCATGAATTAGAGAGATATTCAAAAGGTAGAACAACCTTAGAGTAGTGTATATGAAATGGGAATGACTTTTATTAATAACTAGAATTCAAAACAGACTCGATAGTTTAGTTGATACAAACTAGAGAAAGAGGGAGATGGCATACTAGGAAATTAAAACCTATTCTATTTCTACGGAGAAAGGGAGAGGATAGTTGTAGCCCCAAAGTGGTTGATCGTGATTTCTTCTTGAGGCTTCATTCTTCTTTGTGCTTTAGGGTTTGTTAGGGAGCGGGTTGGTGAGGACATTCGGTTCTTCAAGTTCCTTGTTGTCGATGAGATCTTGGATCACATCCTTCAAATGGTGACAAGAGTCTGTGTCATGTCCGGTGGATCTATGGAACTTGCAGAAGAGATGATGAGCATGATTAGGAGGGAATTACCTTGGCGTAGTAGGAGGATTTCTTGGTGTGATCTTTCTGGCTTCCATTAGTATGTCAAAGATTTCTCCTTGGGTGACCCCTTCTAGCTTGTCATAGTGTCTTTCCTTCTTCTCTCTTTTGGGAGGGGGAACAGCGGAGTAGTTTCCTTTTCCTCGGTTGTTGAAAGCTATAGCATTGACAGAGGATTATTTGTTAGATGAACATTTGTGTTCGTAACGATAACTACTACTCTTCCTTTTAGACTTGAGGAGGTCATCAATCCTTATTCCAGATTCGTGGAGCTCAATGAAGCTAGGAAAGTAATTACCGGAAAGCTTATCTTGAAATTCCTCACGGAGACATTGGAGGAAGATGTGGATTTGTTCTTTAAGACTAGGTCTTTCAACAATTTCTGTGAGCTTGAGCCTCCACCTTCTAGCAAATTCAGCAAAAGACTCATTTGGTTGTTGCTTGGTTTGCTCAAGATCCCTCCTAGTAGGGCAGTATATAGAGTTGTCCTCAAACTATTTTTGGAATACTTGACATGCTTCTGACCAATCAAGCCTAGTGGATATTGGCAGTGACATGTACCAATCTCTTGCAGCACCCTCCAAGGTTTAAGGAAAATATTAGGCTAATATGTTGTCATTAACACCCATTGGTAACATGGCCCAAGTATAGGTTTCAACATGAGCTCGAGGACAAGTGGTGCCATTGAACTTTGCCATATCGGGAGTCTTATACTTGCGTGGAATCTTGGTGATGGATTTTCGAAGAGAATCCGGATCAAAAGGAGTGAACGATCCCTTTGGAGTGTCAAGTGAGGCGAGCTTCTTTTCAAGGTAATTCATGGTCACAGGAGCATCAACCTTTTTGTTGTCACCACTGCCTTCTTTCTTTGACTTGGTAGTCTTAGAGACATGTTCCTCGTCATTGGAGGAGGAAGAGGAGGAAGAAAATTCGGACTCATAGTGCTTCTTCTTAGACTTCTTGCCTTTTTTTCTAGAGTATGTCTCGTCTTCGGAGGAGGCGGGGGATTCATAATCCTTCTTCTTTTGTTTCTTAGCTTTCGTGACTTTTAATGTATGGAGCTCAGCAACTAAGGCATCTATGTGAGCTTGCTTCTCATCTAGTTGCTTGGCGGCTTTCAAGATTTCAGCCTTGACCTCATTGAGATTTTCAGTATTGGTGTCGTTGCTTCCAGTCATGGTGTCGGGTGAGTTTGGAACGATTTAGTTGCGATACGGATGGACCTAAAGGTATAGAGATTGCGTTAAACCCAGATTAAGGTCCCAACAAGTCGGCTTTAAGAGGTGTATAGGCTTAGGAGTGAGTGAAGGTTGACCAAACGAGCACATCACAGAAACCGACACGGACAAAAGAGATGTCTCGTACGAGGCGTCCAACACAGAACACAAAATCTCAGTTTTTAATCCTAATTTTGGTCGGACGGAACTTAATCCATTTTGGGGGGTTTCTATCTAATATCCTGGAATAGTGGATTTTGTCACCCTAGAATATGAGCGCCTTGTTTGTCACCTGTATTGCACTCTCCCCAAATGGACAATTTGGGCAAAGGTCCCATATTCTCATCGGAATCCACCATTCAATTTAGCCAAACCTAAGTGATTCCGTAATTGTTTTGCACTTTGTTAAACAACTCCGTTTATGCAATCAAACCTTATGAATTCTTGTAAGGGACAACCGAAAGGGACTTTGTTAAACGCAGGATCTTGACGGTGAAAGAGACTAGACTCAAATCCTCGTAGAAATATTCTCATTTCACCATCGCAATCCCTTGTCCAACAAATTTTACCGAAGGGACATTCGTCAAGAATTCATGTAGGGAGGATTATAGATTGTATGAATAGCGTTATCTTGGGCAATGATTAAAACAATCCTAAGAATCAAACCGACCGGTCACAAGGAGTGTCCTATTGACTAGTATGTATGCATGAGGTTGATGCAGGGCTTACGGCTAAGGCTCCCCATGAACACAGTCGAGGAGCGTGTCACGGAGTGGGTACACCATCTTTGGAGAGACCGGTGAGTGCCACTCGTAGAGTGGGGGTGCTGACCGACATCCGTCCTCCGATTGGGACCCGGGTTTATAGGGTATGTAGTGCAATTAATCTACATGCATGCACGTGTGTGAGAGTCAAGTTCTAAATGTTAAGGTAAAATAGAGAGTTTTTTTTTTAAAGCAAGTAAAAGATTGACCGGACCAAAGTGGTTGCCTACGTTTCTCTCAATCTTCAGAAAAAGAAAGAGAGACTCAGGTCAACGTAGTTCGAGTTTGCAAAGATTTTTCTTTTGAAGAGGAAGAGAACATAAGCACGCAGGAGCACATAGAAGAGAGAGATAGAAGCACTTACAGTGCTTGCATTACCCATTAATGGGTGCAAAATAAACTAGGGAATGAGTACAGTAGTCATCCCTAATTTATTCATTTTTTTTATATATTCCGCTGCAAAAGATGTTAGTGCAAAAACAAAACATGTATATGACATAAATCATTTATTGCACATATGAGGAAGGAGTAAAAACAAGCAAAGAAAAGTACTTTTTTTTTAAAAAAATGTCCAGGGACTGATCTGGAATTTTTGAAAATCTGGGACTGTTCTGGAATTTTCTGGAACACAGGGACCATTCTGCATTTTTAGAAGTGCAGGGACCAAACTGTAATATTCTGGAACTCAGGGACCAAACTGCAGTTCTGAAGTGCAGGGACCAAACTGCAAATTTTTATTTTTTTAACCAGCCGCCAGTTATTTTTTTCTAAATCATGTGCCAATGATTGCTAATGATTACCTAATGATTAAAAAATGAAAAGGTGTAATGATTGGGAACCTTATTTTTTTCAAATTGACAAAGTGTTTGGCGGCTTGAAGGGGATGTCTCGTACGAGACATCCGATGTCTTGTACGGGACATCTCTTCCGAAGCACAGATTCAAAACATAACATATTTAAAACAGAGCAGTCCGAAAATTCACTGAAAAATTCCGAAAGATCCAATTTTTTGCAAAAAATTAAAACGATTAAAAACACCTAATTTGCATGCAAGTCTAACCCACTTAATTAAGTCCCCAGCAGAGTCGCCACTGTTTGCATCCGAGAAAGAGAGATGTTCCTCGCTTTTACCTTTTTGAATTTGAGAGTTTCCATGATGTGATACGCAGCGGAATAATACCAAGGATTAATCGAAATTAACTCTTAAAACAATAGGATGAAAGATCCCTCTTCAATAATCTTTGAGAAGACTATTCTGCAAGCTCAAAGGCTTAAACTCACAAAGGAGAATTATCTTGCAATTGCAAAGATTGAATTAAGAAATAATAATAATGTTTGAACAATGAAAACAAAGAGGTTTAATACCCTAGGAAAAATAAAGAAAGTCATATTCGTAAAAGGAAACAAAAACATAAAACAAGTAAGTAATTATTTACGGAAAACTGGTAAAATTCGGAAAACATGTCTGGGATTAATGACGGGCACGACCGTGTGTTGAATACGGCACGACCGTGCAAATAATTACGAACTACTCCATCTTTTATTCTTTCCGCGCACGGCCGAGTCAAGGAATTTGCGCGGCCGCTCCACTCGCCGGCACGATCGTGCTTAACAATCAGCACGATTGTGCAATTCATGTCGAGCCTGGCTTGTCTTCAGCACCAATTCTGCACGGCCAAGCTTTTCTCTACGCACGGTGTAAGTACCCCGATCCGGATTACTATCCTCAAAAAATAAAATTAAGGGGTAATTTGGGATTTAATTGGGTCACTTCAATGTTCAAGGGGTATTTTAGGCATTAACTAAATTATTTTAGAAAGGGAGGGACCTTCTGGTAATTTCCAGAGAGCCAGGACCTTGGAGTTATTCCTTAAAAGACCAAAAGGACTTTACTGGAATTTCCGAAAAATGCCCAAAGGCGGACAGGCGTACATCCATTGTGCGTTTTCGCAAAACGCACAAGGCCAGCCGACAAGCCTCGCCACGCGTCCACTCCTCGTTCGCTCAGCCGCCCACACGCACTCGTCTCCCGCCTTGTCTCCCGGTGTGCCACATGCGCCCGACAGCCTCCCCACTTGCTTGGCTGTGATTGGTCCGTCTCCCTTGGTTGTCCCCCCTCCGGTCACAGCACCCACTTGGCCTTTCCTGATTGGTTTGTATCCTCCTTTGTGTCACCAACAGGGCTTCTCTAAAAAGACTTTATTCCCAGCCAAAA
The DNA here is from genome assembly GCA_026119855.1 of Campanula takesimana. NCBI lineage: Eukaryota > Viridiplantae > Streptophyta > Magnoliopsida > Asterales > Campanulaceae > Campanula > Campanula takesimana. The sequence goes on along the minus strand of JAOWBW010000093.1, from coordinate 88,441 downwards.
TGCTCAATTTTGTGCCAAAAAATGATCGAATTTCAACCCAATTTGTGACCATTTTATGAGTATAAATGACCCATTTTGTGATCCAATTTTAACCCCTTTTTATGGTTAGCCCCTAAGCAAGTCACAAGACAATAGTTGAGGGATTAAAGTGAAAATATCCCCCTTTTGCTTGGTGCCCAAGTCCATAGTTGAGGGACCAAAATGTTACCCCAAATTGCAAACAAGTCCCTAATTCCCACTATAAATAGAGGCCTCCTCTACCCATTTAAAGGGGGATTCTTGGAGCAAAGTTACTATGCCAAAATTACCTCTCATCCAAAATTGAGTGATTAGGGAGAGGTTATGGCTTACCTTAGATGATGGTGAATAACTACCAAGTGTCGTATCCCTCTCATCTTTGGTCTCATTGAGTGATTAGTGTAAATTGGTGAACAAACCATGGTTGAGTGAAAATCTTGGAGTCCATGATCTCCAAGTAGGAAAAGGAAAGAAGCAAACTTGGGTCAATCAATTAATGATTTACCCCAAGCTTGCTTAAAAATCAAATCTTTATTTTGTTGAAATCTTCTTCATCTCATTCTATTTTCCTTTTTTTGGGATATGATCTTTGATCATTTGGCTTAAAAATGTAGTCTTTATATGATTGGGATCCAAATGCTCCTTTGATCCCAATGGTCTCATCTTACACTTTATGGTGTATTAAAATGATGAACCAATTGGAGAGGAGCATTTGTTAAATTAATGTCATTTACTTAATGTCTTTTATTAACTTGGAACCAAGCCTTGAGACCCATGGTGCCCTTCATGTTTTATGCATGAGTGTGGGTTCTAAACCAAAGGATTAATCTAAGACTTGTTATATTTTTGTGCAATTTTACATTAATGCAAGTGTGAGTGGGTTTTACATTAATGTCATTCAATATTGCAAGTCTTGTCCATTCAAGCACTTTAATTTATGTCAAGTCTTGTCCATTCAAGCACTTTAATTTATGTCAAGTCTTGCCCTTGTCAAGCACCTCATATTTATGTCATTTTTAATGTTCAAAGTCTTTATTTCAAGTCTTTTCTTGATTATCTCCCTTGGGTAATAAAGCCCCAATTTTTATCCACCCAAGTGATGATTAGCCTAAGAAAATTCTTTATTGTCAAAACTCGTAAATGATTACCTTGCTTGGGTGATAAAGCTCTCATCTTTGTTCATCCAAGCCATGTTTTGATCCAAGAAAAGATGCATATTTTCAATTCTTTCAAATTAACCTTTCTTGGATGATAAAATTGCAATCTTTAATCATCTAAGACATGGTTTTGTCCCAAGAAAATGTTTGTTTCATAGGCTTTATTATTTGTCCAAAACTCATTTTCTAAAACAAGATGATTTCTCCCATTTTTAAAATACACATACACACATTTGCGCATTTTGGTCAACAAACATTAGGGAGACTTGGTTTTCCGAGGCACTTTGGGTGAACTTCATATAAGTTCTTCCCAAAGTGTAACGTGACCTCCGAACTCATCATCTCTAACCATTTTCATTAAATTGGGTTTAAAATTAATTTAATGTGGCGACTCCGTTTTGTGTATGAAGTTAACTGTGTTTGGTATTTCGCCTTTGAAACATGTTGTTTTGGGGCGGGATCCTTACACACGGCCGCTCCGGGCGGGTGGCTGTCAAAACTCGATCGGATCCTTGCTGTAGTGTGACAATCCCGTGCTACATCATGCTCCCCCACTTTAAATGGATTCATCCCCGAATCTATATCAACATAAAGAGGATCATCCGGGTGAAAAGTAACCAAATCCGAGACATTAAAAGTAGGAGAAATATTCCACCCATCCGGCAAATCAACCACATACGCATTATCATTTATCTTCTTCAAAATTTTGCACGAACCAATACGCTTGGGATGAAGCTTACTATACGTACCTTGGGGAATACGTTCCTTGCGCAAATGCACCATCACCAAATCGCCAACATTAAAGACCTGCGAACGACGCCGCGTATCAGCAAAGGACTTGTACTTAGCATTTGACGCCTCAATATTTGCCTTCACTTCATTCTGAACCGCTTCAATCCACTCCGCTATGTGCTCATCCGCAATGCTATAACCCGAAAGTTTAGGCAAAGGAACCAAATCAAGAGTGTGGGTAGGAGGTCGTTGATACACAATCTCAAATGGGGTCTTCTTCGTCGTACGATTGGGCATGTTGTTGAAGGCAAGTTCCGCAGTAGCCAAGACCAAATCCCACTTCTTACGGTAATCACCACACAAACACCGAATCATTGAACCCAAAGTGTGATTAACTACCTCCGTTTTCCCATCCATCTGTGGGTGGAAAGAGCTACTAAACTGCAACCCGGTCGCGAAAATGTGCCAAAGAGAACACCAAAAATGACTAAGAAATTTAGTATCGCGATCCAAAGTAATAGTCTTGGGTACCCCATGCAGACGAACTACCTCTTTAAAGAATAACCCGACAATATGAGCAGCATCCGAAGTCTTTCGACACGGAATAAAATGAGCCATCTTAGAAAAACGATCCACTACCACGAAAACCGAATCATTAGATCACTGTGTACGAGGCAACCCAAGAACAAAGTCCATAGAAATATCCTCCCAAGGACTCACGGGGACGGGTAGAGGAGTATATAAACCCGTATTCTGCGATTGGCCCTTATTTACCTGACAAACCATGCACTTCTCAACAACCTTGTGCGTGTCACGCCGAATTTGTGGCCAATAATATCTCTGCATAACCAAAGTGACCGTCTTATCACGCCCATAATGCCCGGCATGATGTACCTCAGAAATAAGACTCTCGCGAACCGACCCTTGGGGAATGCACAATTTATCCATGTAGAATAAAAACCCATCATGTAAAAGAAATAAACCTGCAGTATGCCCATCGCGACACTTGGCCCATTCGTCTGCAAAATCTGCATCAGTCTCATATAATTCTTTCAAACAGTCAAACCCCACAACCACATTATGCATAGTCACCAACAAACTAGCCCGTTGACTCAAGGCATCCGCCACTTTATTCTGCTGTCCCGACAGCTTCTATTAGGAAGGCGGCGCAAAGGAGGCTCGAGGGCTTGTTATTATGTTGAATAACAAAAGTAAACTGGTGCAAATAAGACACCCAACGAGCATGCATACGATTAAGTGACTGTTTACCATTCAAATATTTGAGGGCCTCATGGTCAGTGTGGAGAATGAACTCGCGATGAAAAAGATACTGCTCCCAATGTTTCATTGCCTGAACCACTGCATAAAATTCAAGCTCGTACACTGTCCACTTCCGTTTAGCTTCCTCCAACTTTTGACTCATAAAAGCAATCGGTTTCTTTCCTTGGAGAAAAACAACCCCGATGCCCACAACCGAAGCGTCTGTCTCGAGTTCAAAAGGCTTGGAAAAATCCGGTAAGACTAGCAGTGGAGCACTAGTAAGCTTTTCTTTGATCAAGACAAAACTAGCAGCAGCTTCCTCACCCCAATGAAATTTCTCTTTCTTGAGACACTCAGTAATTTGAGCCATAATAGTGCTAAAATCACGAATAAAACGACGATAGAAAGTAGCAAGCCCATGAAAATGCGTACCTCGCTAACTATCACCGGTGTAGGCCATTCGCGAATAGGATGAACTTTATCTTCATCAACCTGAATCCCATCTGCAGAGACGACATAACACAAGAACAACAATTTATCTAACATAAAGCAACACTTCTTGAGATTAATAAACAACTGATTCTCGCGCAGTGCCTACAAGACCGCGCGTAAATGCTCAAGATGCTCCGTCTCTGTCTTGCTATAAATCAAGATGTCATAAAAATACACTACCAAAAATTTACCATTAAATGGTTTCAACACCTGATGCATTAACCTCATAAAAGTACTAGGAGCATTAGACAAACCAAACGGCATCACCAACCATTCATACAACCCCTCCTTCGTTTTAAAAGCAGTTTTCCACTCATCCCCCAGGCGAACACGCACTTGATGATACCCACTTTTCAAGTCAATTTTGGAGAAGACTTTCGACCCATGTAGCATGTCCAACATATCATCCAAACGAGGAATGGGAAACCGATACTTTACTGTGATTTTGTTGATCGCCTGACTGTCAATACACATACGCCAAGTACCATCCTTCTTAGGGAATAGAAGGGCTGGAACTGCACAAGGACTCATACTGTCCTGAATAAAACCCTTCTTTAACAAATCCTCCACCTGTGCTCGCAATATCTCATGCTCAGCTGGGCTCATACGATAATGAGGGCGATTAGGGAGAGAGGCACCAGGAACAAGATCAATGTTATGCTGAATGTCACGCAGGGGTGGCAACCCAGTAGGTAAGTCATCAGGCATAATATCACGAAAATCATCTAACACAGACTCCAGGGATGTAGGAACCAAACTGACCTTGCCATCAATACCCTTACTAACCACAGCAAAAACAACCAGACTATCTTTCAAGTCATCTATAAACTCACGAGCAGTACACAAGGACACAATGGATTTGGGATTTGTTCTGCGATTAGAATCAGAGGATCGTAACGGGCAAAGCTGATAACGAACCCCATCTTTTATGAATTTAATAAAATTTCACGACCATTGTACACAATATTAAGATCAAATTGCCACGGGCAACCCAACATAACATGGCAGGCAGTCATATCAACTATATCACATAATACTTTATCTCTATATTTACCAATGGAGAAAGGAAGAAGACATTGTTCATGTACCTTAATATTGCCCACATTGTTAATCCAGCTGACTGTGTATGGATGTTGGTCCCAAAGGGCAACAAGGGTATGAAAAATAGCTAAAAGGGGGGGGGGTGAATAGCTGTTTTCAAATTCTTTTCGTACCCTTGATAAACTCAATTGCAAATGCGCACTTTATCAAATAAGCGTTATGATATGCGCCTATGTGAGTGAGTGAAATGCACAGGGAATTTAGTAATGTAAATAGGCGAAAAGTGTGATAAAGGGGGCGCACACACACTCTAAGTATTTTGGCTCAAAGTGGGTGAAATAAGAAAATAAGGCAAATGATATAACAAACACAACACAGTTCAATCAATCAATCTACAATGAATAAACAATCAAATAGTTAGATATGATATGACTTGAAAGGAAATAGCAAGATAATAAGTACGCGCTATTTGGAGAGGTTCGATCAGGAAAATGATCTACGTCCTATACCAAGATGGTTAGTCTTGGATTTCTAATGGAAATCTTATATAATGAGAGAGTGTTACAAATTACAATCGTTTGAGCTTATACACTAACTCAAGATCTAATATTCTATGAAAGAACAAATCCTAGACAATAACCGGTGTATCTATAAAAGAAAGATCTAAGTGATCACACTTAAAGAGGTGCGTGTGTGATTTTAGATTCAAGGCTCTTTAGATCTTTGAGATTGAGAGCACAAGAAAACTAAAGTGTTATCGCTTGAGGATCTGGGCTAAGGATGAAGTTATGAAGATGTTCTTAAGAATTCTGGAAATAACAAAGGCAAACTTCAAATCTTCAACAAATGCTTGAGAGAGAAATTCTTGAAATTCTTAGCAACTTCAAATGGTTGAAGTTATGGGGTATTTATAGTAGAGCCCCAAAAACTAACCGTTGGAAATCCTTGGTGAGTCAGAGAAAGGACGGATGTGCTGTCGCTCATTGAGTGGAGCACGTGTCCTTTTATAGCCGTTATACACATAACACAAATATGACCGTTATGGACAGGTGTCCTTAGATGCGGGTGCATACGTGTTATTTAACCACCGTTGGATCATTGGCGTAGTTTGAATCTTCAATAAATCACTGAGTGTTAAAAACATTCATGATGCGCGATGAGCTAGAGAGGCGCGTAACGTATGCGCGTTCTGAGTCATCTGAGGCGCATGAGCTATGCTAGGCGCATACTCATGCGCGCGCTTAAGGAGGCGCATGGCGCATGGGGTGAGGCGCATGGCGCGTGACTCAAACTCAAAGTGTGATTTTCTTGAATCTTGATCTTCTTGCCCTATTCGTAAGCCTATTCTATTACAATGGACAACCTAAAAAAAATGAAGTATAAATACTTCTTACATGTGGGTCTAAAGTCCATGAAATAAAACTTAGGTGATGGATCAATCAAATCTAATCAATCCTATTACATTGAAACTGAGATATAAGTGGGCATACCCAACAATCTCCCCCTATTTGATTGATGCCATTACCTACTATATCAGGGACAAACATTATACTTGATAAAAACATGTCCAAATAAATGATATTGGTAAATCATGTCTCAAGTTAATGCACACACTAGTCCAAGATATAGATTTCTAATCTATTCCAATAAGGATAAAACATTACAAATGGAAAGATAGAAACAACATTTTATAACACATTCAAAATGATATGAGTTTTAGTTTTGAAATGTGTTTAAACAAATTTTAAACTCAATGCATAAAATATGAAGCAGTTCAAATATGATGCATATGATTTTAAACAATATTCAATGTTCTACAAACAAGAAGTTTGAGTGAACAAGTTTTGAAACAAAAGTGATGTTTTGTTCTCATTAATACTCAAGGTGTAAGCGTTACAGAGTACAAGTATTTAACAGAACAAAAACAAAAGGTGCTAAAACATGTAAGCACTAAATCACTAGTAAAAGTTTCTAATCACAAAAGAGTTCTAACAAATTAGAAACAAACCAAAAACTAAGGGTTGGGAGGAGGCGCGTCGTCATCCTTCAATCCTTCTTCTATTTCTGAAATGGAGCGCTGGATTTGTTTGGAAAGCTGGTGACATCGGTTTACAACACCGTGAGTATCAGTGACACCATCTCTGATATAGCGCAAATGCTCCACATTGATGTTTTGATACTTATCAATGGTGCGCTGGGTGATAGATTGCTGTTGTGAAAAGTTTTTAGTGAAGGCTTGGAAGTTAGCTTCAACAGCAGCTTGGGCAGTAAGTATATCAGCGGAAACTCTATCTGCGCGCCTGTCTGCACTGGAATGCGCGGCATTGAAGTGAGTGACAACTAATTCCTTTAGAACATCAATCTTTGAAAGCAATGAATTAATGTCTATTTGCGCGCCAGGAGTAGAGCTGGAAGAGGGCGCAGGAGTTTCAGGAGCTGGAGGCACATGAGTTTCAGAAGCTTTGGGTTCTGCGCCAAGATCAGTACCATACACAGTTAAGCCCAGGATTTCTAGCTCATCCTTAACTTCTTTAAGTTTATCAACAACACTCAGCAATTTTTGGCTATCTCCAGCCACCATCTCAAACAACTTCCTTATATCACCCGCTATATTCAACTCTACCTCCCTTATAGCGTTAATGAAATCTTGGCCATCAGTGAGTTTGATGCCACCATCTATGTGCTCATGAAGGGAAGCAAGAGTACCTTTGAAAATTTCATTCATTTGATCAATAGCGTCATTCCATTGTTGAAGAGTAAGGAAATGTTTGTCCTTGATATTCGCATCTATGCGCCCCATCTCCCCTTAATGGCAGCAATCTCATCAGCTTGCTGAGTAAGCATGGAAGTGTGAAGCTCTAACTGTGAATTCATCTGAGCTTGGCCTTGCTGGAGTTGATGTAGTAGTGAAATAACAACACTCATATCAGGAGTGGGAGGAAGAGGCGCAGGAGAAGTACGGGGCGCAGGTGGTGATTGAGTAGGAGCGCGAGGAGAAGGCAGATATTCATCACTTGAAGTAGGCTCCACTGAAATAGTTGGGGGCGCAGAAGGACTTTTGCGCCTGGTCAAGGGCTCTGGCTCCCCCTGAACTGGATCATCACTCAAGTCGCCAAAAAGTTCATCAGATAGCCTATCTTTAAGTTCTTGGCGCTCAGCAGAGAGTGGCTCTGAAGTTAGTTTCTGAGTTGGAGCAGGAGCAGAAGGCTTTGATTGAGGCGCACGAACAATAGGAGGCGCATTAGGAGTGGGCGCTCGTATATCAGCGCTAGACCCTGCGCCTTTGCGCCTTTCAGATTTGTATAACTCAGCAGCCTATTTCAATCTGTAGTCTTCATCTCGTTTCTTCTGTGCTTCCAGTCTGCTGGCTTCCTTAGCGCGTTTAAGTTCCTTCTCTTCTTTAATTTCAGATCTTAGGCGCTTAGGAGGTTTGCTTGTTCCTTCAGCAACCCTTTTTTCCTTTGCCCTTTTCTGCGCCTGGAACAACTGTTGGTTCTGCGCGAGGTGCTGCTTCAATGTCTGCGCCATCTTCTGCACCATCTTCTGCGCCAACTGCATCTTCATCTGACTCAGTGGCTTCATCAACCAACTGAGCACCCTTTACCCTAGGCGCGCGCTTTGCCATGTGCTTCTTGCGCCTCTTCAAGACAAGGTTGTCTTTCCCAAAAACTGGAACATCATCAGTTTTATAAGCAGGGTTCTCATTAAGGAATTGGGCAAGGGCAGGATAGGTGAGAAATATCTTCGTGAGTATTCTGTAGTGAGTTTTGAACTTCGTCTTCCCATCAGACTTGTTCTTGTTATACTTATCAATCTGGTCAGACAAGGTTTTGAACAAAATCTGAGGCCAATTCAATCTAGTCTTTCCCATGATGGCAGCAGTATACTCCCACTGCTCCATGGTGAATCTATTCACATTGCCGGTCTTAAACACGATTGAAGTATCAACAAGATGTGCTATATGAGCAAGCAGATCACCACCATCTTTTATCTCAACGTTTTTGATGTTGTTCAGAAGAGTAGGGACTTTGAGATAAGTACGCGCCACTGTATTCTGATCTGCAACTGAGTAAGAGTTCGGTTGACCAGAAACACCCTGAGGGCCAGTAGTGCTGAAACTCACTATGTTCTTGATTGTGCCCGTAGAGATAGTTATAGGAATATTCTGAACGGTGGCACATATCCTGTAGCGCACGTATCCATCAGCTGGAGTCTCAATTAGAGCAGCGGTTGAGAAGAATTCATCAACAAGGAGCAGAGAATAGAATGGTTGATCCAGCGTGAATAAAGGAGTGAGTCCAGCGATGTGAAGGGTTGAAAGGATTTCAAGCCCCATTGGATCAAGTGAGAGCTCAGCAAGATCAATCGTCTCACCGGGTCTGAAATTTGCAGGATCCTGAAAACATAACAATGATTTAAGTTAGGAGTGTATAAGGCGCATAGAATCATAAAATGAGCTAAGTATAGAGTAGGCGCAGGACAATATATAGGCGCATAAGAAATAGCATGCGCATACTATTATTAGGCGCATATATGTTGTAGGCGCATACAAATACGAGGCGCATATTATGGTTCTATGAAATATACTAAGTAAAAATTAAACATAAGAATTTGACTAAGTAAAATTTAGGCGCATAAAATGTTTAGGCGCATAATAGCTTTAGGCGCATAAGTTGATTGAGGCGCATAACATTTGTATTTGCATAGGGCACATACAATTATTAGGCGCATGAATCAAGGAAGGCGCATAAGGTCATAGGGCGCATAACCAACTAGCGCATAAATCAACACTTAGGCGCATATCTATGTAAAATTTATACTTAGTATAAAAACACACGAAAACACACAAACACATATCAAACATGCATATGCAAGTTTTAAGAATCAAAATATGAAATTTTTTGAAAAACATGTTTTGAAATTTTGAAACCCAAGTCATGCAAAAATAACGAAGAACACGAAGAACATGCTTGAGTGCTTGAAGAACACCAAGAACACATAATTCGTGAAACTTCACCAAATCAAGCATACAATATATCAAAACAACCGCATGAACGCAAGGATCACAAAAATGTAAACCAAAACAAGTAAAGATCAACAACAAATCCAGAAAATCGATTTAAAGATCCGAAATTAGAAAAGTTTGAAAATACATAAACTTCAAATTCGCAACAAATAGTGAATTGATTGTTGAAAAGTTAGTTTTGAAAGACTCTAAAACACAAATCGATCATAACCTAACAAACGATTTTGAAAACGGAGTACCGAAGCAAGATTTATCAAGGAAAGCTCATCCGGGTTTTTCAAAAACCGACGAACACAGAAATGACGGAAAAAATGTGAAGAAAACGCAGAAATGTAGGAGATTAAGGTTAGAAATCCATACCATTTCGTCTTGTGGAGTCTTTGTAGTTCTCTTAGGACCCATTAATGAAATTTAGGAAACAAGAGTGAAATATATATATAGAGAAAGAGAGAGAAACCGAGAGAGATAGAGAGATGAAGATGATGAATAAATAGAGAGAGAAAGAGAGACTGTGAGAGAGAGGAGGCGATGATGGAGGAGAGAGAGAGAGAGAGAGAGGGAATATATAGGTTAGGAAAAATTAGGCACAATTATGGAAATAATAGGGTTTAAATTTAAAAAGAAGGGAAGTTGAAGTGATGGAAATTTATGAGGGAAAAAAAAAAGACGGCTCATTATGTGGAGAAGTCTTTGGAAAGGACAAGCATTAATGAGGGGAAAAAGAAATGATGGCTAATTAATGCTGAATAACCCAAAGTACTTTGATGTGACTTTTTGGGTGAGGGAAAAACTACTCCACTTTCCCTTTAAGTGTATGAGCAATTTTGACTAATTTTTGCACAAACCCCAAAAACATCTGTTTTGGTGTAAGTTTGGGGTGCAAGAAATATATCCCCAGAAAATAAAAAAAATTTTGAAAAACGTAAAACGAGGGAAAAATTAATTGCACAAGTACCCTTGAACAATTACGGGAATGTCAAAAAACAGAAATTCCTATAATAAATGAATAGAATTAACATACCTGGTACTTGTGAATATTGAATGCGTTCAATCATTGAGAAAATTAATGTGGTAGCATAGATTGAGCCGCAGTCATAAAGAGGCGCATAGTCTCATCTAGACGCGCAGAATGATTTAAGAAGCATTGAATGCTAGGCGCGCATAGGGAGTGAGGCGCGTAAAGGAATTGGGCGCGCAGTGAGTGTAGGGCGCTGGAATACCCCTTTCCGATGAAGCGACGCATGGGAAGTATCTTGTGATTATTTTTATTTACAAAGGGAATATTCATAACGACATTAAAATTATGAGAGTCGCCACGCCGTTTTAATTAAATCCAAAACATTGAAAAAAGCATTTTAGTGGGTTCGGGGGTCAAATTACAACAAGAGAAGAATATTTACGTTATCACTCCTATTGCCCGAATTGTTCGGTCTTTCTATCATGATGCGGTGTATGTAGTGTGTTAGTGATTTAGACCGGATCCGAAGATTGCCTACGTTCCTCTCAATGTGAGAAGCTCAGGTCAGCGTAGTTCGCACATAATTAGAATGTGGAGAGAGAATAGGGATCATGCATAATGAAGAGGGAGGAGAAAGAAACATGCAGGATGATCAAATCCTAGAATAATGACTATGCCATCAATAAGATCTCGATGAACATTCATCACATTCATCTTGGGAGGATTATTGAATATGGGAGTAATTACCTAAAGTTTAGGGTTTAGAAATAGTTCCTAGATCATCTTTGGGTTGATGAACCCTAAATCATCATCGGCTATAAAATAACATGCAAACATGAAGATCGCAACCCTAAATATAGCATAAATAAGGTTTTAATCTATGAACACGAAGAACATGCGAAGAACATATTATGAACATATGAATGAACATGCAAAGCATATGAAGAAACTATGAATAAACATGTAAGAACATGAATATAAAAGATCTACATTAAAAATGATGCAAGAACATGAAGAAAAAGTTAGAAAACTTACCTATGTTGGCAAGAAATAAACCTTAATCCCCTTGAGTGTTTGAATGCTTAATTAGGGAACAAAATAATGTTTAAGAACTCTCAAAATCGGATTTAAGACTCTCAAACTCGGGATCCTTAACCAATGGAATGGAATGGATTTATATAGTAAACTGAGGGGAAGATCGGACGGTCAGGATCATCCGGGACAAGGTTGGCCGCCTGGCCATGATTGAAGACGGTGACAATGTTGGCTGCGTGGCCAAGGTCGGAGGCGCAGCAAGGTTGGCCGCGTGGCCAAGGTTGCGGGCTGACGTGATTCCTAAGCTAGGGTTTCTGCATGGTTTAAGGAAACCATATTTTGACCATATTTAGGGTGTTCTAGAATAATGAGACATATTTTGGGAATCCAGGACAACTCTTTGCAAGGTTTCTAATTCCTATAAAGTCCTTGTATATTTGGGAAAGCCCTAATAAACTCATTTTCAGATCGGGTACTAACAGTAGCCCCTCGGCGACGCTTCTTGCAAGGTAATGGAGGGTCGACGATAAAAGAAGGATCCGTTCTGGAACATGAGTTTCAAAACAGATGAAAGGATCGATGGAACGGCTGAACCTTGGAGGCGACCTACGTATCCACAGGGGAATCAAGCCAAACGTAGTTCAGATCTGATGGGAAATTGGGAATGATTGTCCACTGGTGGGGAGCAACATCCTCTGCTGGGGAGAAGTCTGATCTGTGGGAAAATGCATCTGCCGGGGAAAATGCAACTGCAGGGGATGAGAGATGACCATGTTGGTCGGGTGGCTGAACCTTTTCAGGTTTCCTACGTATCCTTGGAGGAATCAAGCCGGTCGTAGTTCATAGCTTTGGGGATAAAATGAGACATCGAACTTCTGCTGCGGATAACAAACCTACGAACCCTATCCTGTATGAAGACTGAACATTCGTTAGGCAAACGAGACATCAGACTCCTGCTGGGGATAACAATCCTACGGATACTATCTTGTATGAAGAACGAACATTCGTAAGCAATGAAGTCATTTGGGAAAAGGAGGTAAGAGGGATAATGGGACAATAAAGACTACGGCGTCTAAATAATCCCAAGATGGAAATAATAAATGCTGGAACTTTCGCAACGGCCGCGATCGTTCTAGGATGCACATGACGTAGAGGCTGACGGGTTTCTACAATCATATGAACCCTAAGCAAATATTAGGGGATAATGAGACAATAAAGACTACGGAGTCTAAATGGCCTCAAGGTGGAAGTGGTAACTGCCGGGGTAAACGCAATCAGAAACGGACGGGTTCCTGCCGATCGTGCTAAAATAATAGATGCTGGATCTCTCGCAATTAGAGACGAACGGGTCTCTGCCAATCACGATCGATCTAGGATGCGCATGACATAGAGGCGAATGAGTCTCTGCAATCATGTGAATCCTAAGCAAATATTTGGGGCACACACGAGGTAGAAACGGACGGGTTCCGACCATCGCGGTGAAGATGGGAAAGAAAATGGAAATTTTAAGGTCAAAATTTCAAGGTCAAAATAGGCTAGGTGCGCCTAAAATGAACAAAGAGAAAAAGATTAGATGTAAAAATGAGATTTTGTCTAAAAGGACAAGGTTGGCCGCGTGGCCAAGGTTACTGAATTGCAATAGTGGCCGTGTGGCCAAGGACGCTGAGTGGTTAGATCTCCTTCACGCGGATCGCTGATCTGACGGCTGGGATTGCGAGGGCAGAAGTGACCGCGTGGCCAAGATCGCGTGCGGGCTGACTCCTTGGTCGCATCACCAGAAACCCTCCCTCTTCTCCTTCTTCCTTTTTCTTCCTTCTTCTCTCTCCTCTATTGTTGCCGAGTTAGAGAGAAAAATTGAGTTTTAGAGAGAAAAAGCTAGGATTTGATATTTTTTTTGAGGATTTCGTTTCGAATACTTCGGATAAAATGGCGGACTGGATCAATGATGCCTTGTTTGGGGGTTTTCCGGGCCAAGGTGGATATATGCCTCCATAACAAGAACAAGAACAGTGGCATGGCGATCCTCAAGGTGAGGGAAATGTAGGGGCTGACCCAGGAGCGGGTTTTGAAGCGGCGCCCTTGATACCACGGGGCGGTTTGAGACCACGAGCGGCGACTCGGAACTTTCGCGACGGACTTCTTCGGTCAACATTTGATCAAGACTACAATTTCTACATCGACTCGGAGCGTCACTGGTCGATGGGCCTTCCAGAGACACGAGAGGTAAATTTCAAATTTTCACTCCTCTCATTTTTCACATTTTTCGCACTTTTGTACACAATATATATTGCTAGAATCGTAATTTGCTAGAAATGTAGATTGCTAGAAATGTAAATTGCTAGGAGTGTAACATACCTGTGCTGTGTTTACCTGCAGAGGATTAAGGCTCGTGGGTCCACAGTGACTGTGGGCAAACTGTGGGCATCTCTGCCGGAGGGACCGGGTGGTTTGCGTGCTCAGATTGAGGCTATGTGGTTTGGCCCATTCTTTGATAGTGTCCGCACGGTTGGGGGCACCCTGAAGGTGGCGGCGGTGATAGAGGTGTGCAGGGAGTTCTGGTGGGACACCACCCATACCTTCCACTTCAGTTGGGGAGAGATTACCATCACGCCGACGGATTTCGCGGCTATCACGGGGTTGAGGTTTACTGCTACCCCTTTGCCTTTTAACGAGAGCTTGTCGGAGCGGCGGGAATACAGGCAGGCTTTGTTGGGGGTTGACACCGACCAGGGAGGAGGTGTTAAGGGTCATGGAGTGGAGGCCGGGAAGGTGAACCGTTTGGTGGAGATGGCTATTGAGGCCTTTGGTAGGGGGAGTATGATTTGGATTGCTTGGTCCGGCTGTTCTTATGGTACAGCTTTTCAGAGATCTTGTTTCCCAGTGGGGCTACTGTCTGTAGGTACTCACTGCTAGGGGCTTTTGTGGATTTGGACCAAGTCGGTGGGATTTCTTGGGGTGGAGCCGGTTTGGCTGAGATTTACCGGGCATTGGATCATTGCTCGAGGGCTAGCTCGTCGGCCTTTGACGGGTTTCAGTTCACCTTTGAGGTATGCTCTTGACTACCCTTATTTTTCACTTGTTGGGATTTCTGCTCTATCTTTTGGTCTGAAATGTTTCTCTCATTATATGCACAGGCGTGGGTGTACGAGATATTCGGTGTCGCCCCTTTTCAGTTGGTGATGAGTGCCAACAAGGTTGTTCCCATCATGTCGTACTGGTGCAAGAGCAACAGGGCTCCTCCTCGCAGAAACTGGGATAGGAAGACGGTAGATGCCATCGATCTGAGGAGGGCTTTTGCGATGTCTGAGCCTGTCGGGATCAGGTTTTACCCATGGAGTCCAGCTAATGAGTCTTCGGTGGGTCCCTATGTAGTGGAGTTGACCGCTTCTAGGGTTCTGCTTGTGGGTCTCACCGGGGAGGCCATGTATCTCGGAGAAAGGGTGGTTCGTCAGCATAGGGCTGGTGCGTTACCGTGGGCTCCTTATGACCCTCCTCGGGATATGCTCCGTCCTGCGAGGTTGGCAACTTTCTTGGTTCCCACTCCGGCAGAGCATTACAGGGGGAGTGACGACTACGCCGGCTATGTGCGGACTCGGTTGATCAGCCCTCAGGTTCGGGCTAGGATGTTATCGGGAGAGGGATCGAGCTCGGCCCGATATGTTGGTCGGAGTCGGCCTTTGGTGGACATGCCTCCCTGTTTGAGAAGCGTGAGGGTGATGAGGGGTGGCCGGGAGGTGGAGATTATCTTGGAGCCGACGGCTGCAGATGTTGTCGAGGAGACTTTTGTTCCTCCGCCTGACGCTGGGGTATGACCTTATGATTTATCTCAGTCATGCACACGCACACTTGTTATTTCTGCATTGTAATCATTGTCTTGGTTTCCCTTTCAGGTGACTCGGGAGGCGTACGTTCGTTCTATTCAGCGGGAGAACGTACTGATGCGCCTACTGAGAGAGGCATATCATTCTTGCACTTGCCAGAGGGATGATGTTGTGGCTCCCCAGCATGGGGAACGGTCTCCGAATGGTGCGGGCTCTTCTCACACTGGTGGTCGAGTGGTCCGGGGACGGAGTTCGGGTGCCGGTAGCTCCCGAGCTTTAGCGCGGCGTGGAGACACCATGGAGGAGGATTCTGATTAGGCGGGGCCCATCTTTCCATCTTTATTTCCTACACTGTTAGCTAGTAGAGACGAATATGTACTGGACAAACATTTAACATGCATATAAATATATTTATGAACTAAAATGAGAATGATTTTGTGACAACCTATCTGTACAAACTAATTATTTTACAATGCTCCTAATTTTTATACAATGCATGAGCCTCAGGGAGGGACAGGTACGTTGTTTGCATGGATCCGGTGCGGAGTAGGAGTAACGATCTGCGATTTCTATATGGTGGCAAGAGTGGCCGCGTGGCCAAGGCAAAGTCGGCCACCTGGCTAAGAGCAATAGTGGCCGCGTGGCCGATGACAATTGTGGCCGCGTGGCCAAGTCTGCCGCCGACTCTGGTTTTCCTTTTCTTGGCAAGAATTGGAGTTTGTGTACTATTTAAGGGGAGTTTGTGTTGCCTTAGAATTCGTACCAGCCACTTCTTTTGAGAAATTTAGAGTTCCAATCACCAATTTGCTTGCTTTTTGCCATGGATCATGAGGCTAGGATCACAAGTCTTGAGAAAAAAGTCTTTATAACCTCTTTGGAGAAGTGGGTTGCCAAACTTTCTGGTTCTAGTCGTAGGAAACTTGATGAACGGTATGGGATAAAGGGTCTTTGGTCACTTTTGCACATGAACTCCAATACCAACCTTTTGCAAGCCTGTGAGAAGTTTTGGAATGACACCCTCCATGTCTTCAATTTTTCATTCAATGAGATGACACCCACATATGAGGACATTGCAGCGCTTTGCGGCTACGAAGGGAAGGGTAAAGTTGCCTTGCCTTTTGACTTTGTTTGCTTGAGGGACAAGTTGATGACCTTTGGCGTGTCCGTGGAGGACTTTGATAGGTATGCTGAGGGCGGCTATGTTGACCTTTCTTGGATGCCACAACACTTTATGCACATGGACGTGGCTTCTGACCGTTCTTTGGACCATCTTGCACTATGCTTGTTTGCCTCTATTCTCTTCCCCTCTGAGGTTGGGTTTGCCAGTGAAGGATGCTTGGGCATGGTAAATTCCGCTCGTCTAGGCTATGACATTGTGCCGGCTATCCTTGGAGAGATGCTCTGTGAGATTCCTCATCTCGCGGCTTATGGTGGGATGCCCTGTGGTAGTGATAGGCTCTTGACTATGTGGTTGCAAGAGAGGCTTCGCGTCAACAAACCGGTGGCTTCTCTGAAGGTGGCTCCATGGATGCACCGTATTAGGGGGATGGCGGAGCGGTTTGAGGGCATGACTCTCAAAGGTTAGGAAAAGTATTTGGCGGAGATGGTGACTGACGACATTCAGTGGGTGGTGCCCCATTGGCACATTCACTCTGTGAGGGAGAAACAAGTGGGACTTCACATGATCAAAGTTCCGACCCTTTCTGGGACTACCTTTTACTACCCCGCTAGAGTGCTCCGTCAGTATGGCTTAGTGCAGACTACCCCAGAGGGTTGGGATAAGGAGAGAGATGATTTTCCATTTGGGATACTTTAGTTGGATGACAGTACTTCGGTCCTTCTCTCTCAGATATGGGGCGAGGCCGGTTTTAGCCGTAGGACCTTCATCACCCCCTCTAGCAACACCTACCTGTCACGAGAGTACTTGGATTGGTATATGGGGAGACTTGGGCATGCGGAGCAGACTCTAGAGACCCTAAGGGGCACTATTTTGGGATCCTGTGCTCCAAGTTTTTCATTGAGAGTGAAAGAGGTTGTGGCTTATGAGAGGAGGATGAGCAAAAGCGTGGCCAACGGGAATGGAGATGGAGTGGGGGCATCCAAGAAGAGGAAAAGCGAAGAGGTTCCTATCGGCAAGGCTAAAGGTGTTAGTGAATTTGAAAGGATATTTTGTGAGAAACCTAAGAAGAAGAAGGTTCGCCGTGGACAAAGCAAGAAGAAGGAGACCGAGGGCACAAGTGGCTCTAAAGAGTGATCCCGAGCGTCTCCCCATAGTCGTTGCAGACACATTAGTTTATGTCTTATTTTACGTTTTAGTCTAAATTTCAGAATAGGTTATTTATTCAAAAAGTATGTCGAGCTTAGAGTCATCAAATAAGTGTTAACATGCAATGACTATGGAAATAAAAGTTTTTGCTTTCAGCAAATACAACTTCTATCTTTATTGCTTTGTGACAGGATTTGGATGTTTATTTGTTTTTTAGACCGCACCTTTTGAAAGGCTGCCTACGTTCCCCTTTTACAAATAGGACTAAGGGGCTCAGGTCACCGTAGTTCACTCCAGTCGGACTAGAATGATTTTAGAGAAAGGGAAGATAGAAGGGGGAATGCTTTAACTTTTGCCTAGACCGCCCTTGCGGGTTTTCGATCTAGCGAGCTTTGTACGCACCCTTATTTTGCATAGACCGCCCTTTGCGGGTTTTCAGTCTATCGGGCTTCTTTTGCGCAATAAACATTTTTTTTAGAGAGGGGGGTTGTACTAGTCGTAGTAGCGTTTGAGCTTGCTGATGTTGACTAGTTCCTAGAGCTGGCTGCCATCCAAATCTGCCATTCTGTCTAGTCTTGTGGCGCGCCTCGAGCTTTGGTCATTGCGTCGACGCGTTGCTTCAAATCCTCTATTTCTCTTGAGATGTCTTGAATCGTTTCTGCAGTCAGGTGCGAGAGTACCTCTGGGCCGTTCCTCACATAAGGCTCGATTTCGTAGCAACCGAGGAGTTCTAAGTTTTCGCTTTCCCTATAGAACCAAAATCCTCTCACGCCGGTGAGCATGTTCTTGTCCATCAAGCCTTGGATTCTCCTTTGTAGAGCGACACAGTCGTTGGTGTCGTGGCCTTCGTCTTGGTGGTAAGAGCAACTTTTGGTAGGTTCAAATGGTTGAAGGGGTGGTAATTCGAAGAGGAGTGGATGTTCTCCTAGAGGCTGCATCTTGCCCATTTGTCTCAGTTGGTCAAACAATTTTGCGAAAGGGGTCCCTATTCTTGTGCATCGGTGGACTGAGAGGGGGTATTTTTCCAAAAATCTTTGCAGTTTTTCACTGATTTTCTTTTCCTGGCGCGAGGGCCACGATTCTGTCGTTGGTGTTGGGGTCCGAAGTTCATTCCCATGTGCCGGGTGCAGGATTAGGGTATTCGCGAGGTACTCCTTGAGGCAGCATAACACGAACTCACATCTCGAACTCCATTCTTGGTCACGGGCCCTTTCTATTTCTCTGAGTGTCGGTTCCCCCACTGTTGTAAAATGGCTGAGGTATTGCAGTAACTTGATGAGTTCTTCCTTTTCGGTTTTGTTCCGAGGAGACTGCATTCTCAACATGGCTCGAACTCGCCGACTGATGGTCCTCCACGAGGTTGTGGAGGGAGTCGCTTCTTGGTCCTCCTCGGTTGTCTCGACCTGGCCTTTTCCGTTGAAGATATCCTCGGGCCGTGTCTCCTTTGGCTCAGCTTCGATTCCCAAATTCACACATGTTAACACCTCATCGGCAGCTTGGGCTCGAGACGCGTTTTGATTGATAACCTGTTCTGAGATTTCTTTAGTGTATCCGTTATTTAATTGGTCTGTGTCTGCCTCTTCTAATGAATCATTATTAACTAAGTGTGTATCATTAAGTTGATTTTTAGCCAATTTATCATATGAAAGAGTGACTACGGAGGGATACTCGGAAAGGTCGAGGGTTTCATTCATGGAAAATGGGAGTACATTGTTTGTGACAGACTCAAACTCGAAAGACAAATTATTAAACTCGGGGGAAGGGGATCTAGGAGTAGTGACAGGCGATGCTGCAGGAGTGGTGGAAAAGGGAACAGCAAGAGAAGGAACCAGCCCCAGTGTGTCTGCCATGAACTCGGGAGTAGCTATGGGACCTCCGATTGTGCACCAGTTATTGAGTTTACCCGCCATAGGCACCACCAATGTCCTTGGGTCCGCCTCATCTTCAGAATCGTCCCCAATGATGGCGACCATGTCTTCGTGCAGCCCCAGATTATCTAGATGTTGAAGCAGATATTGGCCGTCCCATGTCTCAGTCAAACTCGGAGTTTCTGCGGCTTCTATTGCTGGCTTGTTGATGGAAGATGATGCGAGCTGATCGGCTAGGTCACTTGCGGTCTTACTGGTGTACTCACCCTTAACAGCTCGAATTCTGCCAGTGGCTTTGTCATGCTCCATGTAAGTCAGCTTCATGTTGGACCGATCGAATTCCACATCTCTGAAAATCTCGAACCCTTTCTGCAACTTACCGGTGTGGTCAAACCATGGCTCTGCGAACTCGAAACACGAAAAATCCTCGCCCTCCTTAACGAAGTAACTATTAAGGGAAAGGCGGTATGGTCGCATCTCAGGCTTTTTATGAGAAAGCCCCACTTTCTTAAGGAACTCTATCCTTTTCTGTTCTGCTTTGTCTTCGGGAGTGAGAGTATACCCAAGACCGAACAATCCTCGGTGATCAATCTCTTTAACCAGACTTGTGGGACCTTGCAAGCACTTACCTAGCCCCAGCCCCGGTATGAAGCCCATATTACGCAGTATCTTTACAACAGGTGCCACTTTATCCCTTGTTTTGGTGAGGTCGATGGTGCAGATCTGTGCTTGAGCGACTATTTCAAAGCCATTGAAGAGCCGGCTCTCTTCCCCATGCTGAATCTGTAAGATAGGAACGCCCTTGGTGTCCGTCCCTTGGGCAGTTATAAGATCGTTGTAGATGATGGTCACTTCATTACCAGATTGAAACTTCACACACTGGTGCAGGGAAGATGGGACAGCGCCCGACTGATGTAACCATGGCCGGCCAAGGAGGAGTGAGAAGGTTGCGGGGATGTCTATGACATGGAAGTCGGTCGGTAGGATCTTTGTTCCGATGGTAATGGGCAAGGTGGCTTCGCCTATCACGGCGCGGCATGTAGAGTCATAAGCTTTGATGGTTTGCTTGGATGGTCGTAAATCAACACCATGAACGCCAACCACATCAATCATCCTTGAAGGCAGGATATTAATAGCAGAACCATTATCAATGAATACACGGGGAATTTTCTTGCCATTCACCTCGACAGTGATGTATAAAGGCTCATTATGATCAACTCCGAATATTGGCTTGTCTAGCTCTGAGAATGTGATGATGTTCCCGTAGTGGATATTACCGATAATGTGGGTGACGTCCTCCGGGGTAGTAGTGGATGGTACCATGGTGGCGGCGAGGTTTTGCTTGAGTATGAGGCGATGGGCTAGGGAGGAGGTGAGTAGGGACCATAGTGAAATATGGGCTTGGGTCTGTTTGAGTTGGGTGAGGATAGGGTCTCCATTCTCGAGGTCGTCTTGCTCGGGTTCCTTCCCAAAGATTTTCTTTGCACCTTTTGGGTCGGATTGGTACACTTGACCGGATCTTGTAAGGAGACAAACTTCTGAACGTAGCTCCTCCAAAGACAATGGCGTGTCACGACAAGGGGGCGAAACTTTGGTCCTTTCGGCCTCCTCGAAGATTTCGGCCCAAGAAAGAGGTTGAGAGGGTTTGGGACTCTCTCCCTCTAGAGATTCGACTTCACTAACTAGTTCTTCTAAAGACAACAAGTAGCAAGAAGGTTCTTTATTATTAATCATTGAAATACAACCCATCTCATCACAGTCCGCCACAACAGGCTCGGCCGGATCAGTGATCTCACTAAGTTCTACCATGAGTACATTGCTAGCTACATAATCTCTAGGGTCTTCGACAACTCCCTTGTGGATGAGCCCCTGCATTCTTCTTGAGTAGTGTGACCGGTGCACTTGTGGTAGTGGCAAAACTTTGACAAATCGTAACTAAGGCGGGGGAGGTGTCCTTCTAATGGTTCGAGAATTTCTAACGTCACCAATGCCATGAAGATATCCACCATCGTGAGCCCTATCTTGTCAAAGGCATCCATGAGCTCTAGGATACTGATCTCGCATGTTTGCACCATATTCACCCCACCCCCATTGTTAGGAAGAGGGTTCTTCAACACATTGGGACCCTTCAGCTTCTCAATCTTCTTGTCATTGATCAACCCTTGAACTACGCGCTTCAAATGGATACACCCATCCGTCGTGTGCCCAATGTACTTGTGGTATTTGCAGAATTTGGATGCATCTAAGTCAGTCCTTGGGTTGGCGGGTTGGTAATTCTCTAGCGGCTTAATGAGACCTCTCTTGACTAACACATCAAAGACCTTCCCCATAGGCATACCAAAATCATCAAAATACTCCCTCTGTTGTGGAGCCCCATTCCTTGTTACGGCTTGGACATCTAGCGGGACCTCATTTTGGACCATATTCACTTGGCCGACGGCCTCCTTTCCACCCCTAGGAGGCGCAGGCGCAGTAGGAGCCTTGTAGCGGAAGGAGTTGTTGTTGTTGTTCTTTGGACTTTCCTTTGGCGGCACAATCCCAGTGAACCCTGATTCGTCCCTTACTCCGGCGTCAACCATTTCCCGCAAGTCAGGGAAATAACCATTGCCGATGGCTGCTTTCATCTCAGGCAATAAACATTTGTAGAATATCTGTTTCTGTTCCTTTGCTTTTGGTGGGTATTGGACCTCGCACAACCGATGATTCCACCTCTTGTAAAAATCATAAATAGCCTCGCCGGGCTTTTGCATAGTGTTCTCAATATCCGTTCGATTCACATGCCAATCCAAGTTAGCTTGATACTTCTCACAGAAAACGACACTAATTTGATCCCAAGTTTGCCTCTCGCCTGGTTCTATCCCCAAGAACCAACGCAGAGCTATACCATCCAAAGTGCTATGGAATACGCGAGCCATTTGTTCGTTGGTGCAGTCACGAGCCCTCATGGCCAACACATAACTATCCAAATGAGTCTTAGGACACGAGTCACCATGAAACATCGCCACTTTAGGCATCTTGAAATCTTTGGGGAGAGCCCCCACTTGGCTAGGGTTGATTGTCTTGGTAGTCGGTGCACTTTGCTTATCCACAGTCTCGATCAACTTGCGCATTTGCTCTTGCATGGCCGTGACCACAGGGTGATTGGAGATGTCGGGGATAGATTCTGACAGAATGACGGGAGGAGTAGTGGAAGTAGTAGCAGCGGCCATCCCAATACTCAGAGGCAACGAGGGTGCGGGTAGTTTTCTAGCAGAGAGGTAGCCACCAAGCAGTTCAGGAGAAGGTTCATAAACAGCCTTGTTCTTGCTCATGGTAGTGAAACCTTGTTGGGTGTAGAGAGAAGGAGGTGGAACATTGCGGTAGCTTGGGAATGGGAAGGTAGTGGCATTGGTGTTGGAGGGACAGTTGGTATTGACCTCTTCATCCTCAACATAAATGAAATTCTTACCATCGGGCACCATTCTAGTCCCCTTTTGCTGAATGTGGTCCTTCAACAGTTGGTTCTGGTCTTCCAAAATCTTGTTACTTTCCTCGAGATTCTTGATCTTGGCGTCGAGACCGGCGAGGAAGTTCTGGAGGCTTGGGGGAACAACATTGAGAGTAGCCTCAGTATTGAGTTCCGCGGCACTAGCAGGAGGAGCAGAGGCTGAAGATGAAGCGGGAGTTGACATTGCTGATGATGAGACTGAGAATGTGGACGGAGTAGAAGCTTCACGTTGTAGTCGACCACCCGAACAGATCCAAACTTGCTTTGCTAAAAGGTTGAAAGGGCAATGAAGCTTTTAGGAGAGGGGGAAGGCTCATGCAAAGTATATTTTAATTTACAAAAACATACCTTATTTACATCTTAATTGGTTGGAAGGGGTACCCCTTTTTCGCAACTAACTAGGAGACTACGATTAGTGGAGGCCATCACTACGTCTATAGACCCCTCGTTTTTCATCTGCATTGCACACCCCCAAACGGACAATTTGGGCGAGGGTCCTATAGGGCAAGCGGCTTCCACCAACCATCGGATCCTACGACTAACCCTTCCTTAAAGGCATTTATCGTGGTGTCTAGGTTACATCCTACATAAGTTAATGATGAGCGGATATCTTAACAACAAACACTCATTATTACTATGGCACGTCCCTTGTAGGGAAATCAATTTTTTATGCACTTCCTCTCAAAAGATCTCGATTCATCATTGACTTGGGGATGACTGACATGGACAGCACGTTAATTGACTATTAAGGAAAAGCTAGCCAAACCAACTGGTCAAAACCTAGGTGTGTTACCTACACTAGTGTGGGTTGACGTGGGTTAGGTAAAAGGTTCCCACCGTATACGGTGAGTGGAATAGACGAGTGACTCGAAAAGAGTGCGACAGTAGCGCACAAATTCCTGCACATCGAATACTCCGGGTAATGGGGACCTGTGCAGTGCTGACACGGACTAGTGGTAGTGTGAGGCAAGAAACTAATTCTTTTTAGGGAGAAAAGAGAGAGGTTTTGAACGTTTGAATGATGCGATGCAATGTAATGCAAGAGAGACAAAGGGGAGAGAATAAGGATATACAAGGGAGCATAGCAGAGTTTTGTTTGACCCTAATACTAAGACGAAAAATAACAAGGGTACATGGTACAAGGTACAAGTATTAACATGGCGGAGTGCGCGGGTGCATGTGTAAACATGGCTTAACTGTAGGGGGCACGTGAAAACATGGCAAGTGTGCATGTGTAAACATGGCAGGTGTGTGCGTGTGTAAACATGGCAGGTGTGTGCATGTGTAACATGGCAGGTGTGTGCATGTGTAAACATGGCAAGTGTGTGCATGTGTAAACATGGCAAGCATCATGATGTGACGAAATTTAGACCCACTAAGTTTGAAAAAGTTTCAAAGCAGTCCCCAGCAGAGTCGCCACTGTGAATACCCCTTTCCGATGAAGCGACGCATGAGAAGTATCTTGTGATTATTTTTATTTACAAAGGGAATATTCATAACGACATTAAAATTATGAGAGTCGCCACGCCGTTTTAATTAAAGCCAAAACATTGAAAAAAGCATTTTAGTGGGTTCGGGGGTCAAATTACAACAAGAGAAGAATATTTACGTTATCACTCCTATTGCCCGAATTGTTCGGTCTTTCTATCATGATGCGGTGTATGTAGTGTGTTAGTGATTTTGACCGGATCCGAAGATTGCCTACGTTCCTCTCAATGTGAGAAGTTCAGGTCAGCGTAGTTCGCACATAATTAGAATGTGTAGAGAGAATAGGGATCATGCATAATGAAGAGGGAGGAGAAAGAAACATGCAGGATGATCACATCCTAGAATAATGACTATGCCATCAATAAGATCTCGATGAACATTCATCACATTCATCATGGGAGGATTATTGAACATGGGAGTAATTATTTAAAGTTTAGGGTTTAGAAATAGTTCCTAGATCATCTTTGGGTTGATGAACCCTAAATCATCATCGGCTATAAAATAACATGCAAACATGAAGATCGCAACCCTAAATATAGCATAAATAAGGTTTTAATCTATGAACACGAAGAACATGCGAAGAACATATTATGAACATATGAATGAACATGCAAAGCATATGAAGAAACTATGAATAAACATGTAAGAACATGAATATAAAATATCTACATTAAAAATGATGCAAGAACATGAAGAAAAAGTTAGAAAACTTACCTATGTTGGCAAGAAATAAACCTTGATCTCCTTGAGTGTTTGAATGCTTAATTAGGGAACAAAATAATGTTTAAGAACTCTCAAAATCGGATTTAAGACTCTCAAACTCGGGATCCTTAACCAATGGGATGGAATGGATTTATATAGTAAATTGAGGGGAAGATCGGACGGTCAGGATCATCCGGGACAAGGTTGGCCGCCTGGCCATGATTGAAGACAGTGACAATGTTGGCCGCGTGGCCAAGGTCGGAGGCGCAGCAAGGTTGGCCGCGTGGCCAAGGTTGCGGGCTGACGTGATTCCTAAGCTAGGGTTTCTGCATGGTTTAAGGAAACCATATTTTGACCATATTTAGGGTGTTCTAGAATAATGAGACATATTTTGGGAATCCAGGACAACTCTTTGCAAGGTTTCTAATTCCTATAAAGTCCTTGTATATTTGGGAAAGCCCTAATAAACTCATTTTCAGATCGGGTACTAACAGGCGCGCAAAGGTATTGGGCGCGCAGAGTTTCCTTGAAACTTAAACTGATTTATCATTTGAACCTAGTATACTCATAACTCACTAACATAAAATCATTAGTATTGACAAAACTGTATTGAATTTTAGTTGAGTTCAAGCATACCCATTTCACCTCTCAAAAAGATGAACCGTTTCGTGTCAAGTGCTTTCATTAGAATGTCGGCGATTTGATAGTCGGTTCCCACGTGTTCCAAATGAATATTGCCTTTCTCCATGTGGCCTTTGAGGAAGTGATATTTGATGTCGATGTGTTTGGTCTTTGAGTGCATGACAGGATTTTTAGAAACGGCAATTGTTGAAGTGTTGTCGCAGTAGATGGGACAATTTTCTTCGATGATATCATAGTCCACCAATTGTTGCTTCATCCATAGTATTTCACAACAACAACTTCCCGCAGCGATATATTCAGCTTCGATTGTTGAGACAGATACAGAAGCTTGTTTCTTACTCGCCCATGACACAAGTCGATATCCGAGAAAATGACAAGTGCCACTTGTGTTTTTCCTATCAATTATGCATGCTGCATAATCCGCATCTGAATAACCTACAAGTTTAAAGTTCGAATCTTTGGTGTACCAAAGTCCAAAGTTAACAGTACCGGAAAGATATCTTATAATACGTTTCACAGCAATTAAGTGCGCTTCTCTAGGGTCAGATTGATAATGAGCGCAAACACAAACACTAAACATAATATCAGGCCTACTAGAAGTAAGATAAAGGAGTGAGCCAATCATACCTCAATAGAGCGTTTGATCAACACGTTTACCTTTTAAATCTTTGTCTAGTTTGTTGCCGGTGGCCATTGGAGTATCATATGCTTTGGCGTTCTCAAGTCCAAATTTCTTGATTAAGTCCTTTGTATATTTGGCTTGATTGATAAATATGCCTTCATTCATTTGCTTGATTTGAAGCCCGAGGAAGAATGTGAGTTCTCCCATCATGCTCGTTTCAAACTTGCTCTTCATTAGTTTCTCAAAGCGCTTGCACAACAATTCATTAGTAGAACCAAATATAATATCATCAACATAAATTTGAACAAGTAATTTATGACCATTATGTTTGGCAATGAAAAGAGTTGTATCGATTTTACCGCGAGTGAAGCCTTTTTCGATGAGAAACTTGGATAGTGTATCGTACCATGCTCTTGGTGCTTGTTTGAGTCCATACAAAGCTTTCTGGAGTTTGTACACATGATTTGGATATTGTGAATCTTTAAACCCAGGTGGTTGAGCAACGTAGACTTGTTCTTGGAGTTCACCATTTAGAAACGCGCTCTTCACATCCATTTGATATAACTTGAAGTTCTTGTGAGCGGCGTAAGCTAGAAAGAGTCTAATAGCTTCAAGTCTCGCTACGGGTGCAAAGGTTTCATCGTAGTCAATTCCTTCTTCTTGCCTATAGCCTTGTGCAACCAATCTTGCTTTGTTTCTTGTGATGGTTCCATTCTCATCCATCTTGTTTCTGAATACCCATTTCGTACCAATCACTCCTTGATCATTTGGTCTTGGAACAAGAGTCCAAACCTTATATCGTTCAAATTGATTGAGTTCTTCTTGCATAGCAATAACCCAATTAGGATCTTGGAGCGCTTCATCAGCCTTCTTCGGTTCAATTTGAGAGATAAAAGTAGTGTAAGCATCAAAGTTTGTAGCTCTCCTTGTACTAACACCAACGTTTAGATCACCAATGATATTATTGATTGGGTGACCTCTAACTTCACGAATTTCAGGAGGTAAGTTAGGTTGAGTCGTAGTAACTTGAAGGTCTTCAATTGGTACATCTTCACCAGATTCTAAATCATTAAAATTTGAGGGTTGAATTGGTGTAGAGTTGAAACTTGGGTTTACACCAGATGCAACAGTAGATATAGGCAAATGAGAGGAATCAAGAGGCGCAACATGTGAGTGAGGCGCAGCTGATGATCCATTTGGCGCGCCATATGAGGAGTTAGGCACAACTGATGTGGATGGATTTCCTTGAGTTGATAGATTCTGATTTTGAGTAGGCGCAACATAAATAGGAGCACCTGTATCATTAAGCTCAATAGAATCATCAGCAACATTTGGAGCCAAATGTGGCTCAAGGAGAGAATGTTCATCAAATGTAACATGTACAGATTCAACTATCACTAATGTAGTTCTATTAAAAACGCGAAAAGCTTTAGAATATTTGGCATACCCAACAAAAATACATTCGTTGGCTTTGGCATCGAATTTACCTCTATGTTTATTTCCGTTGTAGAGGATATAACATTTGCAACCAAAGATCTTGAAGAATGCAATGTTGGGAGTTCTACCACGCCAAAGTTCATACGGAGTCTTGTTATGAAGTTTGTTGATGAGGGAACGATTTTGAGTAAAACATGCTGTGTTGATAGCTTCTTCCCAAAAGTACTTAGGCAGTTTCGCTTCAGCTATCATCGTCTTTCCCGCTTCAATCAACGTTCTATTCTTTCTTTCCACAACCCCATTTTGTTGAGGAACTCCAGCGGTTGAGAAGTTGTGATCTATCCCATGATCGTCGCAATATCGAGCAACACCGTTGTTCTTGAATTCTGTTCCATTGTCAGATCGAACACTAACGATGTCATCTTCTTTTTGGGTTTGGAGCAGTCTGAATAAGGTGGTCAAAATGTCGTAACAATCGTCTTTTAAGATCATCATTTCCACCCATGTATATCTTGAATAATCATCCACCACAACTAGAGTGTACTTGTTCTTTCGAATACTTGCAGTGGTGACTGGTCCAAATAGATCAATGTGGAGCAGTTGCAAACATCTAGAAGTTGAAGGATTGGTCTTGCTGGAGAAATATTTCTTCGGTTGTTTGCCAAGTTGACACGCGGCGCACTTCTTGTCATGATGATCAGCAACATTGGGAAGTCCTTTAACAAGGTTATTCCTGCTGAGTTTAGATAGATATTTGAAGTTCAAGTGACTTAAGCGCTTGTGTCACAGCCAACTATTTTCGCTTACACTTTTAGCTACAAAACAAAGATTAGTACTAGAGTTCATACTATGGAAATCAATAATGTAAATATTTTTCTTACGATATCCCGTGAGTAATGTAGCTCCAGTTTTGCCATTCTTGATAAGACATTGAGTTGAGGTGAAATGGCATTCTAATCCTTTGTCGTAGAATTGAGATATGGATAATAAATTGTGCTTGAGTCCTTCGACAAGAGAGACTCTTTCAATGCACACTTTGTCTTTCTTGAGCTTTCCATATGCAACAACTTGACCTTTGTTATTATCACCAAATGTTACTGAGGGACCTCTTTCTTCATGGACATCTTCTAATAAGGATTCATCTCCAGTCATGTGTCTTGAACACCCACTATTTTGAATCCATTGATAATTTCTAGCTTTTGAAGATCCAGCCATGAAACAAAGAACCTGAAATATAGATATTTAAGCAGGTCCCCTTTATTCCTTTTGGGTCCTAGGGTTAGCAACTTTTGATAACCCACTCTTGCTTGACCTTAGGTTTTTTTACGTCCTTTGGCATTGGGAGTGAATCGCAAAAGGCATTCCACGGCCTTGTGTCCAGAACAATCACAAATGGAACAATGATGAATGCCACCAATCACATGAGTTTTCACAAACTCTTCACTTTTCTTTGGGATAGCATTCTTCTTTGGGTTAGATGGACTAGCCTTAATAAAATCCTTCTTTTGAAATTTTGGAGCGCTTGATCTAGGAGGGCGCATAGGGCTAGGAGGCACACGGCGATGAGGCGCGTGGCTCCTAGGCGCATAATGAGCACTCAGAGAAGGAGCGCACTTTGTTTCAAGAGGGATTTTGCTAGAGGATGATTCATCTGTAGCTATATCTTTCCCATTAGCTTTCCCAAATTGCTTCGTTGGGTAGACATAATGGAATGTTTGTCTCTTGACTTTTTCCTGTCCTTTACCCATTGAATTTGAATGTTTTTCCTTGGGAATTTCAAAAGTTTGCTGGTTTGTAAATTTACTATCTCTTTCAGCACAGATATCACATTTAAAGTTGTCACTAGTTGATGAGAATCCCAAGCCACTTTTATCACCACTGACTCTTTGGGACTCAAATATATTCTCCATAGTGACACGAGAATTGGACCACTCATTTGTAATCTTTTTAAGATCAGTAATTTGAGCGACTAATTCATCGTTTTGAACTTTAAGAAGTGAGTTCTGTTCTGTTAGAAAAGTGTTTTTAATAGTAAGAGGAGTCATGCTCTTTATCCGCTCCTTAAGGAGGGTGAGTTCAGATTTAAGTAGAGATTTCTCGGTCTTGAGTTGGGAAATTTCATCACGTGATAGTGCTAAAGCTTCCTTCATATTATCAGATCTAGTGATTACCTTTTCAGCCTTTTTCAACATTTTTTCTTGTTCAGCAATCACTTCATCATCATTGATTTTGGAGATTGGAGCAGTTGGTTCAACTTGAGGTCTGATGTAAGCTCCTTTTCTCAACTTGTTCCTTGCACTTAGATCACATCGTGAGAATAACAATCCACCATTGCTTTGAGCCAGAGTGAGAAATCCTTGTTCAACGAGCTCGCTGATGGTTGGTCCTTTCTTCCTTTTCACTTCTTGAAAACTTACAGATTTCTTGATAGGTTTATTCAAGACATTCATATCAGGAACATCCTTGGAGAAGTCATCATCAGAATCATAAGTATCAACTTCATTATCATTTGCCACCAAACAAACGAGTCCATCATCGGAATCTTCATTGCTCTTATCTGAGTCTGTTTCGATCCAAGTGTTCTGCTCATTTGCTGGTGATTCTTCTTCAGCAACCATTCCCTTGTGACGAGTGAATTTGGGAGTGAACTTGGGAGTATGGCTGCTCTTCTTCTGCATATATTCAAATTTTGGAGTTGGGCAGCTTGAAGCAAAGTGGCCTGGTTTCCTGCAATTAAAACAAACAAGGTCTTCTTTTCTTTTTGAGTCACTGCTCCTCGTGAACTTTGGAGGAGCTCTGCTGGTAGATCCTTGAAATTTGCTGGTTGAGCCGGGTCTTGAGAATTTTCTGAACTTTTGAAATTTCTTCACAAATAAAGCGAAGTCTTCATCATCCATGTCTAGTAGCTCAGAGGTAGAAATTTTGGGATCGGAACTTTTCTCTTCTTGAACCGGCGCAGGCGCATGGGCTTCTTCTCTATGCGCCACCATTGCTATGGATTTTGACTTTCCTTCAGTTTCACTGATTCGTTGGAGTTTAAGCTCATAAACTTTGAGATTTGCATAAAGGTTCCTTAAAGTCCATACATCTAAAGTTCCGGCGTCTTGAAGAGCGCTGGATTTATGTAGGTATCTTGATCCAAAATCTTGGAGAAAATTGACATTCAAATCCTTGTTAGAAAACTTCATGCCAAGTGAAATACATAGATTTATAATTTCATAGTAGCGTTCATAAGTTTGTCTTAAGGTTTCACCGGGGAATTGAGAGAAATTGTTGAATCTCTTTTGCACTCCATATTTCTTGTTCTCCTTACAAACAGTATCTCCTTCTATATGCTCTTCAATGGCGTCCCATAGCTCATTAGCAGTAGCACAATGCATGACTTGTTGTTTCATAGCCGTGCTTAGAGTGCTTAGGAGAATGTTTCTAGCTTTGCCATCATTTGCCACTCTTCTTGTTTCTTCCTCAGTCCATTCTTCCTTTGGTTTCTTGATGGTTGGTTGAACAGCAATGGTGTGCGAATTTGGATTCACTTTCATAGGGATGTAAGGTCCATAAACCACGGTGTCATGAAGTCTTTCATCAATTGAGTTGAGATGAGTTAAGATGCTGAATTTCCACACGTCAAAGTGATCTTCATCAAAGACCGGAACGTGAGTGTAGTTTGCAGTTGCTATAGGTTTTGAGTTTTCCATTTAGAATCGGCACCCAAGCTGTTAAGCTTGAAAAACAAAAGTATTTTATAAAGGTGTTTGCTCTGATACCACTTGTTGGTCCCAAAGGGCAACAAGGGTATGAAAAATAGCTAGAGGGGGGGGTGAATAGCTGTTTTAAAATTCTTTTCGTACCCTTGATAAACTCAATTGCAAATGCGCACTTTATCAAATAAGCGTTATGATATGCGCCTATATGAGTGAGTGAAATGCACAGCGGAATTTAGTAATGTAAATAGACGCAAAGTGTGATAAAGGGGGCGCACACACACTCTAAGTATTTTGGCTCAAAGTGGGTGAAATAAGAAACTAAGGCAAATGATATAACAAACACAACACAATTCAATCAATCAATCTACAATGAATAAACAATCAAATAGTTAGATATGATATGACTTGAAAGGAAATAGCAAGATAATAAGTACGCGCTATTTGGAGAGGTTCGATCGGTAAAATGATCTACGTCCTCTACCAAGATGGTTAGTCTTGGATTTCTAATGGAGATCTTATATAATGAGAGAGTGTTACAAATTACAATCGTTTGAGCTTATACACTAACTCAAGATCTAATATTCTATGAAAGAACAAATCCTAGACAATAACCGGTATATCTCTAAAAGAAAGATCTAAGTGATCAAACTTAAAGAGGTGCGTGTGTGATTTTAGATTCAAGGCTCTTTAGATCTTTGAGATTGAGAGCACAAGAAAACTAAAGTGTTATCGCTTGAGGATCTGGGCTAAGGATGAAGTTATGAAGATGTTCTTGAGAATTCTAGAAATAACAAAGGCAAACTTCAAATCTTCAACAAATGCTTGAGAGAGAAATTCTTGAAATTCTTAGCAACTTCAAATGGTTGAAGTTATGGGGTATTTATAGTAGAGCCCCAAAAACTAGCCGTTGGAAATCCTTGGTGAGTTAGAGAAAGGACGGATGTGCTGTCGCTCATTGAGTGAAGCACGTGTCCTTTTATAGCCGTTAGACACATAACACAAATATGACCGTTATGGACAGGTGTCCTTAGATACGGGTGCATACGTGTTATTTAACCACCGTTGGATCATTTGCGTAGTTTGAATCTTCTTCAAGTCTTTGAATCTTCAATAAATCACTGAGTGTTAAAAACATTCATGATGCGCGTTGAGCTAGAGAGGCGCGTAGCGTATGCGCGTTTTGAGTCATCTAAGGCGCATGAGCCATGCTAGGAGCATACTCATGCGCGCGCTTAAGGAGGCGCATGGCGCATGGGGTGAGGCGCATGGCGCGTGACTCAAACTCAAAGTGTGATTTTCTTGAATCTTGATCTTCTTGCCCTATTCTTAAGCCTATTCTATTACAATGGACAACCTAAAAAAATGAAGTATAAATACTTCTTACATGTGGGTCTAAAGTCCATGAAATAAAACTTAGGTGATGGATCAATCAAATCTAATCAATCCTATTACATTGAAACTGAGATATAAGTGGGCATACCCAACAATCTCCCCCTATTTGATTGATGCCATTACCTACTATATTAGGGACAAACATTATACTTGATAAAAACATGTCCAAATAAATGATATTGGTAAATCATGTCTCAAGTTAATGCACACACTAGTCCAAGATATAGATTTCTAATCTATTCCAATAAGGATAAAACATTACAAATGGAAAGATAGAAACAACAGCTTATAACACATTCAAAATGATATGAGTTTTAGTTTTGAAATGTGTTTAAACAAAGTTTAAACTCAATGCATAAAATATGAAGCAGTTCAAATATGATGTATATGATTTTAAACAATATTCAATGTTCTACAAACAAGAAGTTTGAGTGAACAAGTTTTGAAACAAAAGTGATGTTTTGTTCTCATTAATACTCAAGGTGTAAGAGTTACAGAGTACAAGTATTTAACAGAACAAAAACAAAAGGTGCTAAAACATGTAAGCACTAAATCACTAGTAAAAGTTTCTAATCACAAAAAAGTTCTAACAACTTACAAACAAACCAAAAACTAAGGGTTGGGAGGAATATACCAAGGATTAATCAAAATTAACCCTTAAAACAATAGGATGAAAGATCCCTCTTTAATAATCTTCGAGAAGACTATTCTGCAAGCTCAAAGGCTTAAACTCACAAAGGAGAATTATCTTGAAATTGCAAAGATTGAATTAAGAAATAATAATAATGTTTGAACAATGAAAACAAAGAGGTTTAATACCTTAGGAAAAATAAAGAAAGTCATATTCGTAAAAGGAAACAAAAACATAAAACAAGTAAGTAATTGTTTATGCAAAACTGGTAAAATTCGGAAAACATGTCTGGGATTAATGACGGGCACAACCGTGCATTGAATATGGCACGACCGTGCAAATCATTACGAACTGCTCCATCTTTTATTCTTTCCGCGCACGGCCGAGTCAAGGAATTTGCGCGGCCGCTCCACTCGCCGGCACGATCGTGCTTAACAATCAGCACGATCGTGCCATTCATGTCGAGCCTGGCTTGTCTTCAGCACCAATTCTGCACGGCCGAGCTTTTCTCTACGCACGGCCGCTCCGGGCGGGTGGCTGTCAAAACTAGATCGGATCCTTGCTTTAGTGTGACAATCCCGTGCTATATCATGCCACCATGTTGTTGAACGGAACACGGACCGTGAGATTCTTAAGTTTGGGGGTTAAGTTATGGATTGAGAAGGTCAAGGAGCACCCAATCCACCCAACCTAGGATTGGTCTTGCTTAGGTGTTTTTAATTAAATAAAGAACAAGTAATTAAAACAAGTAAAGCCAATAATTAATTTCTTAATTATTGGAATGTCGGATCATGTGCTTCGAGACCATCTCCATGGATTGGAGAGGCTCTAGGCTGATCCTTTTGATGGGATTACACTACTATAAAAACAAAGAATGAGATGAGAAGTAGAGATTAAAAGCGTAGGAGTTTACCTAAAGCGTTCTTGAGATTCCAATTGATGGCCTTGACTAAGGCCTTGATGATCCAAGTGTTTTGTGATGATTTTGACTTGAAAAGATGAGTTTTTGATGGTGTTTTGGTGTGAGGAAGGAATAAAAACGGGATTCTTTGGAGAGAGACTGATTTGGGTGTTGTTAACCTCTTTTTGTGGTGAAAGAACTCTATTTTATAGGTATTGGATTACTTAGGGACCAAGTCTAGGAGTTCTAAGTTTAGTAGGAAATAGAGTCCTTATTTGGAGAGGTTAAAGGAGGTAGGAAATCACCTAGGAAACTTCCTATTAGATATTCCCCGGATTAGGAGAGTATTGGCCAAGAAAGAGATCGGGACGGAGAATGAAAGTGGATTAATGCCCGAAACAGTAGGAGATGTCTCGTACGAGACATCAATATCTCGTACGAGATATCCAGTACAAAAGTACTGTTTTGTCCTTCTGTCAGTTTCATTTGTTCATTTTAGCCCCTGACTAACGGAGTCAGTTAGAAACTTAATGAAACATGACAAAACTAACGGTTTTTCATCCAAACACAAAGGCGAGACACGAGAGTAGTGTAATCATAAATGTGAGTTCAAAATGGGGTGTCTACATTGATACCAATCTTTGAGAGATTGCGAAACCCCAAATGTCATGTACTTGTTGTTTGCGAGCTTCAAGATGGTGGAATATGAAGACCTTTTGATGTAAATCCCCAAATTATCTTGGAATCAGCTCGGAATTAAGAGCGGATGCACTGTCGGGTAGTGTAGACACCCCGCCTTGGACAGCTCACCCCGATTGCACGGTTGATTTTCTGTTTCTCCCTCTTTTAAGTGTTTTTTGTTAGTTCCTGTTACTTCCATTAAGTTCCTGACTGACCCCGTTAAGTCCAGGGACTAAAATGAATAGCAGGGCTGACTTTCCAATCCATTCTGTCAAAAAATCCATCTCTGAGTCGCGCGCCTTCCACACCCAAGGTGGGAAGCGCGCGCCTCTGGGCGTCAGTTACAGATTTCTGTCCAAGAATCTCTCCCTTGCTCATTTTACATGATTTTGCCCAGGAAAGACTTCTTGGTGACTGAGTTTTGGCACCAAAAACTTGTATTTTACAACTATACTAGTGTTCCACCCGTGCTACGCACGGTCATATTTGTTACTTGCTCCGTCCTAAATTATTTGTAGATAAATTAAATGTTTTATTACTCACAACTACGTGGTCGTAAATAAGGTCATATTTGGTAAATAATGCTAAAGCTAGCATGGTATTAGGGAAACTTCAAATGTATAGGGACAAACTCGAACTCTTTAAATTGCAATTATTTTGGGGCGGATGGAGTAGTTATCAACTTATTGATGTAGTAGAAAAAGGTTTGGTAGTAGTAAGATTTACACAATGGTAAAATTACATTTTCAAATTCGTATAATAAAGTCATTTTGATAAAGTAAATATATTATTTGGAAAACATGTTATAATAAAATATGGAGTAGAAAATAAGGCAAACAATATAAATATACGAAAAGAAAATACATTAAGTTGAATATATTACATAGAGCTGATGAAGGGGAATAACACGACATTAAGAGACAATAAATAGTACAACATTACATGAAGTCAATTAGTATGATGACAATTAATTTACTTTCTTCATTTAACGTGCAGTGGTAGAAGTTGTAGGATCATCAGAGCAGTCTTCAACATTGATGAGCTTCTCACTATAGTTACGGTGCGACTTAATTTTGACAATAGGGTATGCACCATTATGAGTTCCATAGCATACCTTAACCTTGAAAAAAGCTTCAAACCAAACAACAGTGGTAATTTCTGGCGGAGGTATTTAACATGAAAAATAAGTTTGATGATTATGTAACTTGTAATCCAAGGCATAAATACTATATTTAAATATGTTCATACAAAACTTTTTGCATCAGTTATTA
Source organism: Campanula takesimana (assembly GCA_026119855.1). NCBI lineage: Eukaryota > Viridiplantae > Streptophyta > Magnoliopsida > Asterales > Campanulaceae > Campanula > Campanula takesimana. Next base: position 51,809 of record JAOWBW010000093.1, on the reverse strand, counting down.
TCTCCATTTTTTTTTCCAAACAACATCAAACTTTCTCTTTTCCATAATGAGAAATGTGCACTTGACATACCATCATTTACTTTGACAATGAGATTATACCTTCCATGAATATTTCATGTGAAGAAAAAGAGTTATAATCAAATAATTTTATTCTTAATAATATGTATTGAAAACTCAATTGATATAATAATTGAAATACTTAAATACAATATTAATAGTGAATGTCACATATTACAATTTAAGCATGTTACTTAAAAATCACCCTTTCAACTTGCTTCAATAAGAAAAAAAGTTCAAAAAACAAATAATAATAAAATAAAAAAAATCAACGTCCAACTTTTGTCGGGGTAAAAAGAATAAGATGGTCGAGTTAAATAACAATATTGTTAAATAATGTAGTGCAAGTAAAAAGAATAAATTTTAAAAAAATTGAGAAAACAATGTCATTAATTAATATAATAAAAGTTGAAACATTCTAAGAAAGTATACTTATTATAAGGAGGTAATTTGTAGTACTTGTACATAAACAATAGTCGACTTTAAAAAACACATTTTCTATACTTGTCACAAACCCGACAATCTCACCTTATGTATCTTTTCAAATCAAACCATCTCCCATTTTCAGCGTCGGCCGTCGCCAAGACCAATTAGAACCTTAGGCTAGGACGGAGGGAGTATTTCATAAATAAATGAGAAAAAATTGAGTGAAAAAATAGTTAAATGAAAACATTTATAAAAATAATAATTAATATTTGATATACACACCTTCCATTCAAATTCAAATAGTAAGCTTAGAAATCTTCCCAAAAATTTCTCAGAATAACCTCATTTTCTGCTTAATATGCAACTATTTCCATTTTCAAACCAAAAAGCTAAAACATCAGACATTAGTAAATTCAGCCCAAACAGTATTTCCCCTAAATCTCTTGGCCCAAACAAATAAAAAAATTCAACCAATGTCTGTACATTTCTAACGCTTAGGATTCCCACAAACACTACTCTGTCTTTCCACACACCACATAATTTTACAGAGTAGGCAGACTCTAAACATCACGCCATCACCGTTTACGCCATCGCTGCCGTTCGCCGCCACCGTTTACCCCACCTCCGTTTATGCCAACAAAGCCCTTTTCTACCGCTGTCTCACAGCAACACCATTTACGCCATCGCTGGCTTCATCGGCAAACATCGTTACGCTACAGATCTCGCGCCACCATTCTCCATAACTTCATCATCTTTCTTCTCTTATTTTTCTTTTAACCGCCAGTCAATTGACTTCTCCATGTATTCCATTCAAATAAGTTTAGCTCAACTAAAATAGAGAAATTTTATCAAGAGTGCAGGCTAAGAACTGAGAAAACAAATTGAGACACTCACCTTTATGAAGCATTTGTATACATCCATGACATTGCCAATGGACGTTGTCGTTTTTGGAACATAAATAATCAAATAGAAAAGAAAAACAATCTTAATTTCAAGTCACACACAACTGCAAAACAAACCAAAAAAAAAAAAAAATAACCTTGCATATGAAATTGATTTTCAAACCTTGCAATTGTAAACCTTATGAGAGGAGTCGGAGTCGGAGTCTTGAGCAAGTATGGAGGTAGGCTTAAGATAGCATGATATCATGTGAGGATGAGATGCTATATGCAAACATATTCATTTGTGTATATCTTTAATTGAACTTTAGTACTAAAGAGTTTAATAAAATCACACCCGAAACTGAAAGTCTGCTATACCCAAAGAGTAACATCCTTCCATTCATTTCTAATTTCCACTAATGCAAGCAAAGGAGTAGGAATGAAAAATAAGTCACTGTTGACATAATTAATAAGAACAATCCTAATCTACATTACCAAATTGGGTGTGGGTGGTTCACGTGTCATAAATACATTGATCAAGTCACCCGCAGGAATGCTACACCCAAAGATTAATCTCTTTTTCCTTAACTGAAAAACATAAGGCATGTCAGTCACCGTTGAAAATCAAAGTTTTTCAATACATGGCGTACATATTAAAAATCAAGAATTAAAGATCAAACAAAAGAGAAAAATTACCTAAAAACACCCATCCCAATATCAACACCATTATAAACTGAAGTTTATTTAGGGCACTGGATTGAACAACCAAACCAAAGGCAACACAGAATCAAGTTTCTTTTGAACAAATTTAAAAAGGGGGGGGGGGGGGGGGGGGGTTCATGTGCCATTAGAAGTCACACCCAAAGACTGCCACACAAACAACCATTAGAATAATAATAATAATAATAATAATAATAATAATAATAATAATAATAATAATAATAATAATAATAATAATAATATAAAAAAAAGGCTCACGCCACTGATAGAAACTAAAAGGAAGAAAAAAAATCCAACAACTAATTAAACCAAAGCTAGAATGAGGGTATAGTATTATAAAATCTTTTCAACAAAAAATAATTTTTTAAGGAAAAAATTGTAAGCTTAATTTTAAGCAACTGGAAAAGGCAGAAGGGCGTGTGTTTTTTTTTTTTTTTTTTGACGTGTGTGCTTTATTGCTGCTTACCAATCCATATCTAAATGATACAGGAAATATACTTGATTGCAAAACACGGAACTCTTCAATGTAAGACAATAACAGATTTAGAGTATTTACAAATAACACAAATTAAATCATAAGAGTTTAATATAACTACATAAAGTTAATTTAGAATATTCGATTTTTTTTTAAAAAAAAAGTCTATCCAACAAAAATATATATACTTGCATTGATAATAAAGAATACTCCCTCCGTCCTCGTTGAAACACATGCGTGAGTTAGAAACATCGCACCAGGAACGTAGAGACATTCTTTCTCTGTTCACGTTCGTAATGGAATATGCAATATTTTACAAAATTAACATGTGAACAACACCAGTATTAGCATGTATATAGTGATCTTTTACGAAACACTCACCATTGTCAGGAGAGCGGGCACGATAATAACAAAAACCCATCGTGGCGGGCACAAACCTGCTGCAGTAAAGGATGATGCCTAAAAAGAGTATTAAGCTGGATGTCTAGGTGTGTTCACCAAGAAGCTTTTGAAATCCAAGAGCCCAATGTTAGAAACCAGATTTTACCTTAACGCCTCATTAAAGCACCATACAAAATTAAAGTGCGGCCATTTTCACTCTTCTTAGTAACTTCTACTCGTTTAAAGAATCAATGAAGCAAATAGAACCAAGAGTAGTTGTAGTCATGTAAAATTATTACTTCAAAAAAGAGTGTACAGCATCTCGAAGAATCCTTAAACCTTAATATTTCTTCCACTCCGGCTTTCTCCTTCGCCCCCTCATTTTTTTCCTCCATCTCTCTCTCAATCATGCATATAATAAAATAATAATAACAATATCTTCTACCCCACTTTTTCTTTCCTACTCAACTATCTACATTCACAACGCATCATTTTTTTCACTTTTCCCTTTAATTCTTGTGCAATGGCTTTTTTGTGCAATTTAAAATGGGACGGAGTGAGTATTAAAATCTCATTGTACACCTAATATTTGTTTGGGTTTTTAATAAGTGCCAGCTACAATCTCACTGTTCAGGGGATAGCAATTGTCAAATTCTAAGAGTAATTTCTCTTATGCTTTTCTCTTATGCCTCAAACAAAAAAAATTCTCCTCTTCACTTTTCTCCGACCTCCATCACAAATCTCATGATAAGTAGACTCCCCTTCCCCTCCCCCTTTAAGAAGATTTGTTTTTTCCCAAAATGTGCCCTTTTAACACACACAAATTAGAGACTTAGAATCCAAAGAAATCAATGTATAGTTCAATTTATTCATTAAAAAAAATTGGTAAGTATTCGGGCAATTACATAATATAAAAATTATAGCAACATCAGTAGAAAATAATTTCTTAAAAATACTTCTTAAAATATGCCCTTTTAATCACACACAAATTAGAGACTTAGAGTCCAAAGAAATCAATGTATAGTTGAAATTTAAATTGAAGCCCGAAATTTAAAGATGTGAATATGTACCTGTTAAATTGAGTGACGACGATGGTGGGTGTAGGGGTTCCTCGTCGGGTGGAGCTCATACTCTCTCCACATCCTTTTCCTTCCCAGAAATCATAACTGCATATGCGAAACAGAGCCACAGATTTGTAATGGACACTCAATTCTTCACCTTTTTTAGAAACTAAAACTTTAATTTAAACATTTAAATTGATGTCTAGTAAGCCAAACATCGGAGATCTTTGACCTCTATAGCTCTCTTTTGCTGCTTTTGCTTCCTTGTCCTAGTGTCTTTATCGATAGCTATGTGGCTTCTCGCTCTCTACCGAAGCTTCTGAAATCGCCGACAAAATCCATTGCCTTCTCTTTCGTCTTCTTCTTATAAGGACCTATTTTTGCATAAAAAATAGAAATAAGTAAGATTTCATTTTATATTTCATAATTTCGCTTCTCAATTAAGTTCATTTCTTTTATCCATAACAACCAATGCTGCTCTGCTTCATCTTCAATCGCCGGAACTTCTGGAACATCCGACAATAATTCATTGCAATCTTCTCCTTCCTGTTTGTTCGTTTTCTCTGACAACCTGTTTTTTGATAAGCAAAAACAAAACAGAGATGAGTAAGCGTCGTGGTTTAATGGGGTGTGTGTATATGTGTGCTTTGGTGTGTGTAAAATGGGAAGAGATGGCAGAATCATGCCACAATAAAAACAAAATTGATCTAAGACACAGGAGAGAATTGATATAAGAGGAAGGGCAGATCACTGGAAAATGAGGGTTTTTCTTTTCATTTTTTCTTCAATATACTCGAAACAAATCAAGGTAGATTCAGTCCTCCGCAAAGTACACTACAAAATTGATACTCAAAACACATAAATGAAAACAAAATAAAAGAAAAGAAAACATACCTAATGGAATGCAGTTGTCAGTCACAAATATGCAAATAATCCATCCATTGCCGTCATCTTTTTCCTCTGGCTTCAGAACTGCAGATTAAAAATAAAATCATATTCTTATTCCATCATGAATTCAAACATGAATATTAAAACTCAAGTTAGAAAGATTAAAATCACTTGGAGAATGGGAATCATTAGGAGCTCCCACTTTGTTAGTTCTTGACGATTCTGTTCAGAGCCACGTTTCTTAACCGGCATTGTGAAATTATTGGATGTATAGATCCTTCCCAATACATACGATTTTTAGTCATACATTCCAAAGCAACAAAATTTCCAGTTTACACATAGTTCAATATTTAAAATATCACAATGAAGGCAAGGAATATTATATCCAAATCGTTAGTTGTATGTGAACATTAAAAAATATGCATACTCACCAATCTCATAAAACCCAGCCTTATAATCATTAACAACATCAGTTACAGCTCGGAGAAAAGATAAACCCCCTCTTCATGATCCAGTGTTTTCAACTATAGGATCTATATGATTTTCTAATATAGGACCCTCTCTACTTCTAATATAGAAGTATAGAATTTGTACCTTTTCGATGTTTGACTGGAAGACCCGGATAGTGGTAGGATCTTCAATCTGCAATCAGCTATGCCACTACTTCCATATTCTTCTTCTCATCTTCACCATCTGCGTCACCACAAGATTAGACGCAATTCAACATATTAAAAAAATAAAATAAAAAAAAAAACGAAACCAATAACCAAAATTTAAAAACCCAAATCATAAACCTAAAAATTGAACTAATCTGATAAGCATATCGAGAAGTTGGATAAGGAGAGAGAAAGTAACTTATTTGCGTCGGACTATTTTCCCCCAAATTCAGTTTCCTCCCCAAACCCTCCGGAAATCAGCTCATTTGAGGCAGATCATCGAAGATTTAAAGCTGCAGATTTATGTAGATCGGTTGATTTCGGCAGAGGTGGAGTCAGTGAATCGTTGGCGTTTGCGGTGGCGGTGGTAGTAGAAGTGGATCTGCTACTTCTTCCTATGGCGGAGTGGATGGCGATGTTGAAGCGACGGCGGCGGCGAAATTTAAGCGATGGCGGCGGCGGCGAAATTTAAGCGACGGCGGCGGCGACGGCGAAATTAAAGCGAGGATGGCGGCAAGGGAGAAATTAAGGCGACGGTGGTGGCGGTGGGGGAGTGAAAGATAAAGACGGTGATAGAGATAGAGAGACGATCGCCGGAGACAATGGGGAGAGAGAGAGATAGTGTTTCTATAAAGAGAAAGAAGGAGAGGAAAAATGAGGAGGGAGGAGGGGAGGCGAGGGTACGGACAACGAAAACCAAAAAGAAAAAAAAACGGAAACGACGCCGTAGAGTACTTCCGTTTTTGGCAGTGTGAAAGTGACGTTTTGGGCGCCAAATTGCCTTTTGTGGAATGTCTAGCCTTTTTAATATAGTATAGATAAACCCCTCTTCTCCACCATGGAAAAGGACCCCCTTTTGGAAGAAAGAAAACTATACACAAAGATATTCAAGGCATTTCAAAGGTAATTTCCCAAAGAATATTTGAAGTCATCTTGAAGCATAGGTAAAAAGGCCATTCTTTTCCCTCTTCTTTACTTCATCTTTCTTCTTCTCTTTTTATTACATCAAAAGTGCAATCACCCAAACATTTTGGGATATGACACCAAAGATTACTTCACTCCATTGAAGTTAGTCAAGGAGTTATCTCCCTACATTCTAAAAACCCCTTTTTAACCCCCTTTTATCATCATCGAAGAATAGGAAGAACATTTTGATTATGTAGATTTTGAATAATCAAGACCAACATTAGTTGGGCGAGATGGGTGTTTAAGTACTTCCCATCTGATAACCTAACCCCCGAACCTCATAAACAAGAATCTCCGTTTTCGTAAATCAAACTTAGGCTACACATTAAGTTTTTTTTATGTTTCCTCAATAACATAGGTGGCGACTCTAAACAATCTAAAACAAGTTAGACATCCTAGGATAATTCACCGCTCTAGCCAAGCCGTGGTTTCCCGGGGTATCTACAGGTAGAATTCTTGATAGAGATCTCCTTCTTACTCTTACTGGGGAGATGAATAGCCTCATTGTGGTCGGTAACCAAATGGCGGAAAGCTTATGTCAAAAGATGCAGTAATGTCTTGTGGTGTCGTCGAAGTCACGGATGATAAGGTCTTGGTGTGATAAGGTCCCAAATGGGTATGCTTGCTTGAGTCTTCTTGAGTTGAACTAATGACGGATCTTCGGATGCAACTAGTACTTGAGGCGCAACTTTTTCTGAGCCACACTTTTTGCTTTTGATCTTGGAGAAGGGGGTGGTGAATTGCAGAAACATTTGGATTGGCCATAACTCCGTTTGTATAGTTAACATATTGGCATTTCCTTGAATCCTTTTCTCTAAGACTTTCTTCATAATCTCATCGTAAGTCTCAACATAAGAATCATCAAATTCATTCATAACATCGGAGCCCTCCTTTCAAACCAGAAGACCTTTGACTTGAAGTACTGAGAGACCCTTTAAGTTTGGACCACTCCCCACATTGCATTGCATCGAGTATCATTGCCCAAAAGATTGTTGAAGCCCCTTAAAAAGACTTTTGGTGCCAAATTGATAGAGGAAGCTTCAAATGTTGCACATTTAGCATAAACACAAAAACCAGATTGCGATCTATAATCATCATTGTTAGTTTGGAAACTTGCATCTGTGTAACCCCTTACAACAAGATCATCTTCCAAACCTCCATATATCAAAAACGAGTCTTTAGTCCTTCTTAAGTACTTAAAAATCGCTTTGACAGCTATCTAGTGACTCTCACCGGGATCCGATTGGTATCTACTCGTCATGCTCAAAGCATAAAAGACATCAGGTCTAGTACATATCATGGCATACATAATGGATCCAATTGTAGAAGCATATGGGATTCCATTCATGCGTTATCGCTCATCAGTTGTCTGAGGACACTGAGTCTTGCTAAGAGTTTTACCATGTAACACTGGCAGGTTACCTCTCTTAGAGTCTTCCATATGAAATCTTTTAAGAACCTTATCAATGTATGTACTTTGACTTAAACCAATCAATTTCTTAGATCTATAATGATAGATCTTTATGCCAAGGATGTAAGCGCCTTCCATATCTTTAATTGAGAAACACTTTCATAACTAAGTCTTTACAAACTGAAGTGTAGGAATGTCGTTTCCAATGAGCAATATGTCGTCAACATATAGTACTAGAAATAATACTACACTCCCACTAATTTTCTTGTACACAAGGTTCATCTTCATTCTTGGTGAAGCCAAACTCTTTGACCGATTCATCAAACCGAAGAGTCCAACTCCGTGAGGCTTGCTTCAACCCATAGATGGATCTTTGCAACTTGCATATTTTATTAGAATTTTCTGGACTTACAAAACCTTCAGGTTGTGTCATATACACAACCTCAAGTAAGTTCCCGTTAAGGAACGCTGTTTTGACATCCATTTTCCATATCTCATAGTCAAAATATGCGGCTATGTCAATTAAAATCCTTATAGACTTGATCATTGCTACGGGCGAAAAGGTTTCATCGTAGTCAATACCATAAATCTGCCTATAGCCTTTCGCTACAAGTCTAGCTTTATAAGTATGCACCTTTCCATCCATGTTAGTTTTCTTTTTGAAAACCCATTTGCATCCTATGTTTTTTACACCTTCAGGTGCATCTATCAAGTTCCAAACTTGATTATCATACATGGATTTGATTTCAGATTCCATGGCTCCAAGCCATTTATCTGAATCAGGAGCGGACATCGCTTCTTGGTAGGAAGTAGGTTCATCATTCTCAATGATTTCTACTTCATTACTATCTGTTACGAGAAATCCATATCTCTCGGGTTCGGATCGTAACCAACTAGATTTGCGACGGACTTGTGTATCTTGAACAGGTTCCACAACTCCTTGTGTAACTTGTTTAGATTCCACCATCGGTTCAATGTTATTTTCGGGTTCTCGAACCTCTTCGAGATTAATTTTACTCCTAATGATTCATTTGGAAATAAACTGTTTCTCTAGAAAGGTACCAGTTCTAGCAACAAACACTTTGTTGTCTGTCCAGTTGTAAAAGTAATATCCTTTAGCTTCCTTATGATATCCCACAAAAATACATTTATCGGATTTGTGTGCAAGTTTGTCAGAGACAAGTCTCTTCACAAATGCCTCACTGTTGGGTTTCGTGCAATCATGCGCAGCCGAAGATAGACATGAATAAAACCCAATAGCCTAGATTCGCTATGAACAATAATTCATAATAACAAGATGAAGGAAACTAACCCTTGTAGATCGTTATGTAAAACTTGGATTAAGCGTTAAGACAAACGCCCTCTACCGGTGATCCACACAACGAACAGATTTCAAGAACGCCTTCTTGAACTTGACTGCTAGGTCTTCGGATTGATCAACGATGTTGAAGAACTATTCTTCAAAGCTCCTAATTGTTATTATGACTTGATAATTGAGATTAATCAATCACAATAACCAAAGAATATAATGTGTGATTTCTTTCTCTAAGAAAGACTTTGGAATTGATCAAATCAACTACAAGGGAACAATTCCCGTCAGTCTGTATTTATATTCTAGGGGTTTCAAAAACCCTTTAGGACTTAGGTTTTCTTGTCCAACAAGAGTTTTCCTAAAACTGATTCTGCCGGGCAAAACCATCCGTACGGATGTTTTCTGGAAGCATCCAGATTCAGCCGTACGGATCCTTTAGGCAGGATCCATTTTACTTCGTTTTTCGCTCCTTTGAATTATCCGTTCTGCGTGTGTGACCCAATAGGATTATACTAAGTTGGCAACGAGTCCGAACCAGTCAAACCTCGTAAGTCATAAGCGGACTCTAGCAAGCCATTATGACTACCCAATTAGTATAACTTTGAACTCCAAAGTTTCCTAAAATAGAACATAACACAATCTCTTTGTTACACGATGTCTATTGAACGTAATCCATGGTCAATGGTCAACTTACATTTGTTCAATGATTTCTCGATCCCGAATATATTGATAACACAAATCTTATTTGAGCACGGCCATGCATTTCATCAATACCATTCATAGAGTGGCCAAAGCTTGACATCTCTCTTGACGAGGAACAAATCCCATCTTGGCTTATTACTCTTCCTACATGATTCCGATTATGCCAATCATATTCTTTATAGCTATCCGGTTAGGGATAACGTTTGAATACGTCAAACATAATGTTCATCATGTGGAAGACTGTAATAACCTCAGGTCTAAAGATTCCAGTGATATAACTATATGAGACTTAATTATGACATTGTGACCATGACATAAATCTCATAGGGGTTAGTCCAGTATTTGTTCTCCAACAAATACCCATAAGTCTAATTGTATCCCATACACCATAATCATCATATAATTATCTATTAAACTTATACTAATAATTAATCATAATTATCAGGGACGGGGATTATTATAATAAACATGCAAAAGACATAATAATCAAACATTCAATATCTTTATAAATAATAACATTTGTTTAACAAACAACATGCCTAGGGCATAACACCAACACTCACAACCCCAAATCCTCATGAAAGAAAGGAAAGGTTTTTTTCAAGTCCATATCTCATATGGAGTCTTTTCAACCGATTTAGTTGGAACTCTATTAAGTGTGAACGCATCAGTTTCTAATGCATAACCCCAAAAGGATAGTGGAAGATCACATTGACTCATCATAGATCGAACAATATCCAATAAAGTCCGACTCCTCCTCTCGGACACACCATTCCATTGTAGTGTTTCGGGTGGAGTTAATTGTGAAACAATTCCACAATTTTTAAGATAATCGTCAAATTCTTGGTTTAAATATTCACCACCACGATCTGATTGAAGTGCTTTAATAGTTTTTCCAAGTTGATTTTGTACTTCATTTTGAAATATTCTAAATATCTCAAATGATTCACTTTTGTTTTTCATTAGATTGACATAGCCATATCTACTAAAATTATCAGTGAATATTATGAAGTATTAGTATCCGCCCCTAGCACTGCTACTTAATGGTCCGCATACATCAGTATGTATAAGTCCCAATAAGTCACTAGCACATTCACTATTCTTAGTAAAAGGTGTCTTTGTCATCTTTCCAAATAAACAAGACTCACAAGTTTCATATGATTCAAAATCATGTGAATCTAAAAGTCCGTCCCCATGGAGTTTTGAGATACGCATCTCATTTATATGACCAAGACGGCAATGCCACAAATATGTATGGTTTTCACCATTAGGTTTGGATCTTTTATTTACGATATCCTTATTATTTTGTTCTTCAAGATTTAGGATATAAAGTCCATTATATGAATCTGCAATACAATAGAGCATATCATCATAATAAGCTGCACATTTCTTGTTCTTAACAAGAAAAGAATATCCTTCATTATCTAACGAAGAAACTAAAATAATATTTTTACTCAAACTCGGGACATAATAGCAATTGTTCAGAACAAAGTAACTTCATAAGTCCCTACTGCTAATGCATCAACTCTTGCTAGGGATGACCAAACTGGCCCGAAACCGGAAAACCGGACTGGAGAAGCCCGGAACCGGAGCAAACCGGAACCGCCAGTCATTCGGGCCGGTTAAGGTTCACATAAATGGCGAACCGGACCGGAAATCCCTTGTTTTTCAATAATTTTTAACTTGTTTATTCATTATTGAGCAGAACCGTACCGGATCCGGGGTAAGCAAGGGCCGGTTAAGGTTCACCTATATGCCGAACTAGAACTGGCGGTTCCGAACTGGAACCGGAGTTGGCCATCCCTAACTCTTGCTCCATTTCCCACACGTAGGTCGATTTCACCTTTACCGAGTTGTCTCTTATTCTTCAGTCCTTGCACATTTGTAAAAATGTGGGATCCACATCCAGTATCCAATACCCAAGAACTAGGAGTAGAGAGATTAATTCTTGTAACATAAATATGCGAAGTAATAGTCTCAACATCCTTTACTTCATTTTGATCTTTTAGACACAGTTTACAATTTTCATCCCAATGGTCAATCTTATTGCCATTGTGAAAAATTGTACCTTTTGGAGTTTTATTCTTAGCTACATCCTCTGCCTTAGACTTGAAAACTCTTGTCTTATCTAGATATTTAAATCCTATTTCCGTCTCAAAACCTCTTTTGCCAAGCTTGCAGTAGGAACCTTTCCTTTAAGAGATTACTTATCACATAAGCATCTATGTGTTCTTTACACTTCTCAAGTATTGAACACATGGTAGCAAGCTTAATACAAGAGACATCTAAAGAATCATCAACATGTTTCTTATATATGTCTTTGAGTGTCCCAAGGACAGTGACAACGGTTTCTCTTGACTCAGGATTATCTAGAATGCATGACTCCCATTCTTGCTTAAGAACTTTTCTTAAGCTCATGATCAAATCAAGGAGTTTTGAAGCATTCTTATTTAATTCAAGGATAGATCGCAATGACGGGGTTTGACTGTTGTTTAATGCCATTATCTACACATATATACAAACATGTAACCGTACATAAGTACTAACTTAATTAAAGATATTATTAATAGTATTTCATAAATACTCCCACTAAATTATATAACCTTCATTAGCAATCATGCAAAATATAATTTAAATGAGATAAGATCCATATTTCACTTGATTTGTGAGTCTGCTTTGGCATGAACCTAAAAATCAAGTTGTTTATGTAGATAACTCCTTATTAATCATATCATATATGACTCTTAGATCCTTTTATGAGATTCCTTAGACATTTTATGTCAGAAGCATGTTTTAATCTCATCTTATGACCTAGGCCCAAAAATGTTTTGATAGCCTAATTAAGTTCAACCACTTTAAACGCATAGACAACCTTTGTAACATCTTGCTTCACAAAGATAGAGTGATGTGCCTCGCTTTGGCGAATAAACCACATCAAAACGATCAAAGTATTTGACAAGTGTTTTAATCGTGGATGGCACAGTACTTAAAATTTCAAGAAGGTTCGTACACATAAAATTTAATCAATTAACCGAATTAATTTTATATGACTTAGTTGCGCTTGTTATAGGATTAAATTCTGAAACTGAATCCGTAGAGCATCTTGAAATTGAGAGCCCAAAACGTACGGCCAAAACTAAGCCAAAAAAGGCATCCACATTTCCGTACTAAGATCAGGAAACCAAGCAACTTCTCTATACGTCCGAAACTAAGCCAAAAGGCATCCACATTTCCGTATAGATTGGTCTCATGTTTCAAGACCCTTTCATTGTCTCTTAATCTCACAGATTACAGCAATGCTAAACTCTTTAGAATTCTGATTTCTGCTACTTTTCTGGATTCCTCGATTGAAAACTGTTTCAGGAAACATGGTTTCGAAAACAAGCCGTCTGAAGCAGTTTCAGTTTCCAGATTCGAATTTTGTAAACAATTTACAGAAAAATCTAAACGCCAGAAAACTGAACAAGTTTTTGGAAACCGGGGAATGTGCCGTACGGCGCCCTAGCAGCCGTGCGGCGCTGAGGCAGCCGTGCGGCCGCTTTGTCCAGATTCTCAGTTTTTCAAAAATTCGATCAATCCTTTTTTTGTGTTCATACATAATTAGATTATAATAACAAAAAATTACAGATTACGAATTTTAACCAATCTAATTTATATAATCAATAACTAATTTATTCCACATACAAATTAGATCAATATCATCAATAAATATAATCCAATTATAACATGATAATCTAAGCATGCGATTATACATATGAATAAAAATAATATTACAATCACATAAACCCACCATAAACTAGCATGCATATTTTATATCTCATATAAAATCCCACCACATAAACTCATCTTATCATGATCATACCAATTAAATAATCAAATTAAATAATTATATCATGATAATATTAGAACTATTGATCATGAACGGGGCTCTGATACCACTGTTGGGTTTCGTACAATCATGCGCAGCGGAAGACATTACATGAAGAAAACCAAAAGCCTAGTTCCGTTATGTTCAATAATTCATAATATGAAGATGAAAGAAACTAACCCTATAAAGTCTTGGATTTAGATGCTAAGAAGAGCACCCTCTACCGGTGATCCACCCTTCGAACGGATTCAAGAACGATTGTTGAACTTGACTGCTAGGTTCTTCGGATTGAAAAACTTGATGAAGAACGATTCTTCAATTGCTCCCTTTGATTATTATGGTTTGATAATTGGGAATAATCAAACCTAATAATCCTAGAATAATATGTGTATTCTCTTTCTCCAAGAAAGAGTTTATGATTCACAAATCAATGTTATGAAAACAATTCTCGGTTGTACACATTATATACAAGAGGTCTCCAATACCCTTTAAGATTTAGGTCTTCTTTTCCAATGAGAAAATACCAAAAATAAACTGCAGTGTGGGAGGGGCGCCGTGCGGCTCCTAGGGAGCGTACAGCTCCTTCCCTTTTCTATAGCCTCTCTTTAACAATTGTTAAGATTGTCAGGTGAATAATATTAATTTGAATATTTATTAATATCATTATGAATCACTGACACATTCTAACATTAATCTAACATTTAACCAAACAAATGTGTGTTTATAAACCCAATTTTCAAGTTAAAAAGGAAAAAAACTGAAATTTTCACAATAGTAGAGATTTTTAACAAAATAATTAAATGTTAATATTTTTTTATTAAAAAACTCAACCGTTTTACACGTATTTGCAACATACATGACCAATGTTAATTATAATATAATATTAATATGTGAATAAAAAAATGAGTAAGTCATGAAAAACTATTTTTTTCACAACACTAAAAATTAGTTTTTTTTTTATTTCATGAAAAACTATTTTTTTTCACCATGAAAAACTATTTTTTTCACAACACTAAAAAATAGTTACGTTTACTTGTATAATAGTATATCCATATGTTTTCAAATAATAAGTTACAATGAGTTCAATTTGTCATGATACATATAAAAGTATTACATTATCTATAGAAATTTGTTACAATTTCGTATACTAAAGTGTTATATTTACTTGTACAAATAATTACATTCATGTATATAAGTTGTTATTCTTCAAATGTTACTTTCTTTCAAAAAATAAAATCAAAATACTCAGAAAAAAATCTGTAAAAGCACTATTACATTTCAGTATAACGATAATTATATTTAGTTATTGTTAGTGTTATACGTATTTATAGTTAGTATTACAGTTGAAAGATGAGTAAAATGGGTTATTTTTTTATTTTTATTTTGTAAAACAGGTGTTACGTTTAGTTATAAACAATGTACTTATAAGTAACACAGTTGTTATATTTAGTTATACTTACTACTCCCTCCGTCCCGGTTTAAGATTTTTAGTTTGACTTTACGCTTATTAAGGAATCAAGACAAATTTGAGTTAATAAGAATAGTAGTGTATGAAGGATATAATTGTCCATTCATAAAGCAAGTGGGTGAAAAATAGATGTGTATGTGATGGTTCTTTTATAATATATTTAGCTAGGGAAAGTCCAGAATCGATCCACGAAGAACGTTACTTGTTTACGTAATTGTCACTTGGCAAGATTGGGGGGAACTTATAATTATTGGGGGGAACTTATAATTATTAAATTCTAAAACAAAAGTTGAAACTAAATTAAATTGAGCTAAACAATAATTAAGAAATACTTTAGATTTGATTCCGTCCGCACCTAATTATTCAATTATCATTGATACATCTTTTCACTTTTTACCCTATTCACTTGATCACGAGATTTATTTCAATCTTTGTTTCTTCTTTCAAAATAGTTACTAGCAGTGACACACTCACTAGAAACCCTAATTAATAAATTAATCTAACTAGCACAGTCTAGATCGCAAAATTAATTGATGAACGATTTAAGAAAATAAGATCAAGAACACATTCTATAATTATTTCATATAGATAATCGTCTAATTTTACCCACTTCACAATTTACCATGGCACATGCATAAATCGTAAAGATGCTACTTATGAATTTCTACACTGGCACAGTCATAGAAAATTCTAGCAAAAATTAATTGACAAGGATAAATAGGTTGATCAAGTCTATAAACCTAGCAATCAATTTAGAATAAGCACAAGTAAAATTATGAATAGAATTAAAAGATGAAAAGAAAAATACTCAAATTAAATAAAAAGGAGTTTAAATTCAAACCCAAAGATTGGATTTAATTCGTCATCCAAAGAATAAAACCTAGATCTAAAATTATTGTATGTAGTTATGAATTCAAAACAATGAAAGAAACATAGTTTTTATACCTAAAACAAGACCTAAACTAATAAGGAATAATAAAAGAAAAAGAATAAGAAAAGAATTCGGAAACTAAAACAAAATCCTAAAAAAATTGAAAAGCTAAAAACCCTAATTTTCTTCCAATTCACGTGGCTGAGTGTTTCCTAGCCTTTTTGGACTGCATATCCCGAAATTCCCTTTTAGCCCATCATCTTTTGCAAATTCCAGTTTAGTCCTCCAGATTCCAGAAATTAGATATTCACAGTTTGGTCCTCCAGTTTCAGAACATAAAGATTGGTCCCTGAACACTCCAGAATTTTGCACAATAGCCCCTGTGAGAGCCCGCGCTAGAAAGCCGCACACCGAAATGATCGTCCCGCGAGGGCGATTCGGGTGATGCCTCGTGCTGATGCACTTTTGGAAATGCGCTCGGTTCCCTCATAATGGTTTCCTCATGATGGTATCAAACAGTCAAGAGTCGCCACCTCATTTTATTTTAGGAAAAACGAAGATAAAACCTTTTGTTTAGAGAAAGTGGGTTCGGGGGCTAATTTACGAGAAAAAGACACGGTTAGGCACTCTCCTCGCCCGTGATGGTCTCTAGTATGCATGCCACATAGATTCATTTTATGCCTTTTATACCTTGCTTTTATGCCCTAACAAAAATGATGATTAATATATGAGGAGGTCTTCCTATTCTAGGATTGTTTGCTTTAATTCACAAATGAGAGTCGGTTTGGGTGGACTCTCACTTGGTTTTGAAAATAGTTTAGCATTCACATCCAGTAAAGGAAACACATAAAGGGGTGGGGGATTAATATTTACAATGGTGAACAAAAAGGGAAACAAATGCCATATCAAATAAATGTCCAAAAGTCTGTCCCCAAATATTTTAGGGACTGTTGTCCGCTTCTTCTCTGTGTACCTACTCTTGTGCTTACACAATCTGGGAAGTAAAGGTCAAAAAAAGTCCCTAACACATCAAGTATCAACCATGATTTTTCCTCTGATTTTAGGAGCATGTTATGGTGTTCAAATGAGGCATGCAAGATAGAACTTTCAACAGCCATATCTGATAGATGCTCATATCTGCAGATCAAGAGTCTAAACAATAAATGGAAAGAAAAGTCTTTGCTCACGGGAAAAATATACTATTTACATTATCACTTCCCTCTTTTTGTCTAGAACAATATATTTTTGTGGTTTAAGACCAAAAACCCCGTTTCCTATGCATAAACAAAGCAACAAGACAGAAAGGTACAGATGGACAGTCTGCTAAAAATCTACAAATGGCATGAAAACTCACTCAAATGAGATGTTATGAACATGAAACTTTGGACATACATATATCTACATGTTAACAACACAAAACCACAGCCATTTGAGTATTTAATCATGGTATATCATCATTTAAAGAGAAGAACAACAAGAATGTCAATATTGTATCTTGGGACATCAAATGGAGGTCTAGCCTAACAAAGTGGCTAGGCCCCTCAACAAATTACATGATCAACTACATCTTACATTTAAAGAGATTACAAGATGAAGAGATTACCTAGGTTGTGCTTCCTTTGCTTCCAAGGGAAGACTTTTTTGGTTTTTTCTTAAAGTGTTTGCCTTTGTGATTGAATGAGTGTTTGAGTGAGTGTTTTGGCTTGTGTTTATTGAGTGTTTTGTGGTGGTGTTATGGTGGTGTGGTGGTGGTTTAGTGACTGAGATTTGGGAGTGTTTTTGGTTGCTAGAAAGAGCAAAAGAGAGTGGAGGGCTGAATATGGAGTGAGTGTTGCTTGTGTGAATTGTGTGTGTTAAGAAATAATGAGGGGGGGGGGTGGTAATATTGAGGAGGGAGGTGAAAATCTTTCAATTAGACCCTCTTGGTAGGTTTAGGGGTCATTTTAAGGGTCAGTCCCCGTCCCATTGCAGCTGTCATTGATCACAAATGTGATTTGAATGGCCAAGTTGTTGACGAACAACTGCAGGTCTGATCTTCCTATAGTATCCGTACGATTGGGCCTCTGTCATCCCTTTTCCCAAAGTATCCGTACGGGTTAACGTCGAGCTGCAGGAGAATCTTGATTTGCCACGTGTCGCGTTCTGATTGGCCAATCTGTTATCCAATTGGCCAACCACTTGCTGCCATTAACTGGATGGTAGTTGGGTCATCAATTCTCTTTTTTGAATTTTTAGACGTATGATAATCCACAATTCTTGCTCTGGTATTGGTTCCGCAATAGTCCAAGTTTTATCCGTGTGCGCGCACAACGGTGTCTCGGTTGTCTGCGATCCCAACATGGTAGTTGCTTGAAATAATCTCGTGATCACGTACGTCTATCTGAAACATGTTAATGAGCAAGGGATGATAATAATATATTTTTAATGCACAGAATAGATGGTAATGAGCAGTTCTAAGGGTGCGGGCCCCGTTTCAGGTCCTGCAGCTCAAAAATTGAAGTACATGCTTGTTTACTCGTTTTTTCGCTCTGATCATGAATTTGAAGTCTGTTAATCCATTTGATGCACCGATAAGGCTCACGGCACTCCCGCGTAGCTAAACCTGGGGCTCTAGGTCAATTTTAAGGTTTAGACCAATTAAAAGGGGTTTGATAAGGGGTGCGAGATCGGGGTGTCTACAGCCCCTCCTCAACTGGAAATTCCTATTAAGTCCCTGATCTTGAAAATTTTGCCATATCTCTTCCAAATTAGGTTCTTTTCACCTGTTTTCTAAATAAATACTAAAACACACATTAAATACTCAATAACCGAAGGATTTTGCTAAGAAAAAATCTAGAAAGTACCAAATAAACGAGTATAAAAACTCATTCATAAGCCATTTAAGGAATAAAACAACTAAGAGCCTCAAACTGGGACATACCAAAAAGAAAAGTAAGAACCTTAAACTGGGACGGTCATTACTTTTGACAAACGAAAAAAACTGTTAGAAAAAAAATATAAAAACAAAAAAAAATATTGTTTTTTTGTGGATTTTTTATAATTTTTTTTTAGCCATGGGTCGCTGCCACGTGGCAGATTTTGAGTGGAGCATGGGTTGCGATCCTATGCTTCGCGGAGAATGTTGTAAACGGGTCATGGGTTGACTCGTCTCTTTTATAAGACGGACCTAGGTATTCTCACAAGAGACAAATCGAAATCTTCTCCCTCCTTATGGTGCATCCCGTTGTCCCTCCTGAATTTAATTGGTCCACGTCATATATTGTAATTACACTTTCCCACCCCAATCTTTTGTCCATTATTCTAGTAAAAAACTCGTCTCTCTGTTACCTATCCATATTTAACCTATATAATCACATCAATCAAACTAAAACCCTAGTCTTCTTCTCAACAACAAATTGTCCTAGCAACCTTTTTTCTCAAGAACAGATTGATGATCTGTGCAAAGACCAATAAACCATTGCCTGATCACAAGAAGTTTCCACATTGTAAGGAAGGGTTGCACAAAAGGTAAGGAAAAGGCTATGGACATAATAATTCTCTAAATTGAAATTGCAGATTCATTTTTTTAATTCAAACTGCTGAATCGTTCTTTTTAACCCACTACTCAAATGCAAAATTTCCAGAATTTTTGCAAAACGAATTCCCTCAAATGCTACCTGCTGCTATGGTGGATTTTTTCTTAATTATATCAAACCTCTATATGCGAAAGTAGTACTACTAAATTTCTCAAAAAGAGTTATTTTGTGGGATAAAGAGAGAGAAACTTGGTTTGTGCGTTAGCATACTGACAAAGTGGGGAAGAATATGTTGACTGGAATAAGGATAAAATAAGGGGTAGGGAAGTGTAACTTGCATTTGATGAGCTGGACCAATAAAATTGAGGAGGCATAGTAGGAGGTACCCTAGAGAGGGAGGAGATTTGGACTCACAAGAGACCACCTCATACATGAGACGGTCTCATAATAGACTTCCTAAAAAAAATTGTATAGGATTTTGTGAAAACGAATATTTTACTTCAAATAAATATTCTTAAATTTAGAAAAATAATGAAAATTACCCCCATGTTATAAAACCGAAGAATTAATACCAGAATCTTAATAGAGAATATTTTGTTTCAAGACTATTATAGAGAGAGTATACAAGAGAGAGAAAGATAGAAGTTAGGAACTTCTGAGGTGTATTGAAATGAAAACTAGAGCCTACTATTTATAGGTGAAAATTGGCTTCCTCTGTAAGCTTCAATAAGGATAAACACTATCATTTAGTAAGGCTTCCTTAGTAAGCTTCTCTGAAGATATTTACCAAGCTTCCCTAATAAGCTTCACTGAAGATATTTACAAAGCTTCCCTAGTAAGCTTCGCGAAAGCTTATCTTGTAAATTTCCGGTTCAAAGGACATCCACACAATAATATATTATAACACTCCCCCTTGGATGTCCGCTGTTAAGTATCATGCCTCATTAAAACCTTATGCGTACAACATTCCCCTTTTGAGATTCTTTTTGAATGATATTTGTGTTGCACGTGTTGCCTCATTAAAAACCTTCCGAGCAAAAACCCTGTGGGAAAAATAATCCCGAAGAAAAAGAGTACAATGCATAATATTTTCAATCAACGCTCATTGCCTCGTTAAAACGTTGGAGGGTAACAAAACCCAGTGGGAAAAATAATCCCGCACGAAGGAAAAATAGTACAATGTAAATTAGTATCTTATGGATACTCCCCCTGAATAAAACATTACTAAAGATCTCTTAGTCGCGTCATTCCGATATCATGCAGTAATTTCTCAAATCTTGGAGTTGGTAATGACTTCGTAAGCAAGTCCGAAAGATTGTCATTTGAACAAACTTGTTGAGTATCAATTTCACCATTTTTCTGAAGATCATGAGTGAAGAAAAACTTTGGTGATATGTGCTTTGTTCTGTCTCCTTTGATATATCCACCCTTGAGTTGAGTTATACATGATGTATTGTCTTCAAATAATGTTGTTGAACTTTTCGCATCCAAAGCCAATCCACACGTCCCTCGTATGTGTTTAATCATTGATCTTAACCAAACACATTCGCGGCTTGCTTCGTGGATTGCTATAATTTCAGCATGATTTGAAAAAGTGGCGACTAACATCTGTTTCGTGGAATGCCATGATATAGCCGTAGATCCAGTTGTAAATAAATAACCTGTCTAAGATCGAGCCTTATGGGGATCAGATAAATAACCTGCATCTGCATAGCCAATAAGTTGTGATCCACAATTATAAGAATAAAATAAGCCCATCTCAGTAGTTCCTCGAAGATAATGAAATATGTGCTTTATTCCATTCAAATGTCTTCGGGTTGGCTTGAAACTATATCTTGCTAATAAAATTGAGCGAGAAGGCAATATCAAGTCTTGTATTATTAGCGAGGTACATTAATGCACCAAATGCACTAAGATATGGTACTTCTGGACCAAGGACTTTTTCATTATTCTCTCAAGGCTGAAACACATCCTTTTTCACATCAAGTGATCGAACAACTATTGGGGTACTAAATGGATGTGCTTTGTCCATATAGAAACATTTCAGAACTTTTTCTGTATAAGTTGATTGATGAATAAATATGCCTTGTTTAAGGTACTCGATCTGTAGGCCAAGACAAAACTTTGTCTTTCTCAGATCTTTCAACTCAAATTCTTTCTTTAAGTAATTAACAGCTATTGAAAGTTCTTCTGGACTTCCAATAATATTGAGATCATCAATATAAACAGCAATTATTACAAATCCTGAAACAGACTTTCTAATGAAAATACATAGACAAATAGGATGATTCTTGTATCCTTTTTTGGCCAAGTATTCACTAAGACGGTTACACCACATCCATCCAGATTATTTTAAACCATACAAAGATCTTTGTAATTTAATAGAACAAACTTCCCAGGAATTTGAATTGCATGCATCAGACATCTTGAATCCTTCTGGGATTCTCATATAAATATCATTGTCAAGTCTGCCATACAAATACGCAGTGACAACAACCATTAAACGCATATCAAGCTTTTCATGTATTGTCAGACTATTGAGATAGCGAAATGTAATTGCATCCACCACGGGAGAATATTGTTGGGTTTCGTGCAATCATGCGCAGCGGAAGACATCACATGAAAAACCCAAAAGCGTAGATCCGTATGTTAAATAATTCATAATATGAAGATGAAAGAAACTAACCCTTGTAGATCGAAATACGGAGCCTTGGATTAAGATGTTAAGATGAGCACCCTCTACCGGTGATCCACACTTTGAACAGATTCAAGAATGATTCTTGAACTTGACTGCTAGGTCCTTCGAATTGAATAACTTGATGAAGAACGATTCTTTAATCCCTCCCTATTATTATTATGGTTTGATAATTGGGAATAATCAAACCTAACAATCCTAGTATATTATGTGTATTCTCTCTCTCCATGAAAGAGTTTGTGATTTCTAAAATCAATGTTATGGGAACAATTCCTGGTTATACACATTATATACAATAGGTCTCCAAGATCCTTTAGGGTTTAGGACTTCTTGTCCAACAAGAAAAAACCAAAAATAAACTGTAGTTCATGGACCTCGCCGTACGGCGCCTAGGCAGCCCTATGGCTCCTAGGGAGCCGTACGGCTCCAGTCCTTTTCTTCCTCGTTTTCGCTCATTTAATTTATCCATTCTGCGAGTGTGACCTAATAAGATTATACTAAGTTAGAAATGAGTCCGAACCATTCAGACCTCGTAAGTTATAAGCGGACTCTAGCAAGCCATAATGACTACCCAATTAGTATAACTTTGAAATCCAAAGTTTCCTACACTGTTGGGTTTCGTGCAATCATGCGTAGCGGAAGATAGACATGAATAAAATCCAATAGCCTAGATCCGCTATGAACAATAATTCATTATAACAAGATGAAAGAAACTAACCCTTGTAGATCGTTATGTAAAACTTGGATTAAGCGTTAAGACGAACGCCCTCTACCGGTGATCCACACACGAACATATTTCAAGAATGCCTTCTTGAACTTGACTGCTAGGTCTTCGGATTGATCAACGATGTTGAAGAACGATTCTTTAAAGCTCCTAAATATTATTGTGACTTGATAATTGAGATTAATCAATCACAATAACCCAAGAATAAAATGTGTGATTTCTTTTCCTAAGAAAGACTTTGGAATTGATCAAATCAACAACTAGGGAACAATTCCCGTCAGTCTGTATTTATATTTAAGGGGTTTCAGAAACCCTTTAGAACTTAGGTTTTCTTTTTCAACAAGAGTTTTCCTAAAACTGATTCTTCCGGGCAAAACCATTCGTACGGATGTTTCTGGAAGCATCCAGATTCATCCGTCCGGATCCTTTAGGCAGGATCCGTTTTACTTCGTTTTTCGCTCCTTTTAATTATTCGTTCTGCGTGTGTGACCCAATAGGATTATACTAAGTTGGCAACGAGTTCGAACCAGTCAAACCTCATAAGTCATAAGCGGAGTCTAGCAAGCCATTATGACTACCCAATTAGTATAACTTTGAACTCCAAAGTTTCCTAAAATAGAACATAACACAATCTCTTTGTTACACGATGTCTATTGAATGTAAGCCATGGTCATTGGTCAACTTACATTTGTTCAATGCTTTCTCGATCCCGAATGTATTGATAATACAAATCTTATTTGAGCACGGCCATGCATTTCATCAATACCATTCATCGAGTGGCCAAATCTTGACATCTCTCTTGACGAGGAACAAATCCCATCTAGGCTTATTACTCTTCCCTACATGATTCCGATTATGCCAATCATATTCTTTATAGCTATCCGGTTAGGGATAACGTTTGAATATGTCAAACGTAATGTTCATCATGTGGAAGACTGTAATAACCTCAAGTCTAGATATTCCAGTGATAAAACTATATGAGACTCAATTATGACATTGTGACCATGACATAAATCTCATAGGGGCCAGTCCAATATTTGTTCTTCAATAAATACCCATAAGTCTAATTGTATCCTATACACCATAATCATCATATGATTATCTATTAAACTTATACTAATAATTAATCATAATTATCAGGGACGGTGATTATTATAATAAACATGCAAAAGACATAATAACCAAACATTCAATATCTTTATAAATAATAACATTAATTTTACAAACTATATGCCTAGGGCATAACACCAACAATCTCCCACTTGCACTAGGCCTAATTAATGTATCGAATACCCATAGACCTAACATGACCATCATGCTTTGCTTGCGGAAGACCCTTTGTCAATGGGTCTGCAATATTATCATCAGTTGGTACTCTGCATATATTTACATCTCCTCTATCAACTATCTCTCGAATGATATAAAAACACCTAAGTATGTGTTTGGATTTCTGATGCGATCTAGGTTCCTTTGCTTGAGCAATAGCACCATTATTATCACAATAAAGGTCTATTGGATTAGCAATGCTAGGAACCACCTCTAGTTCACCAATGAACTTTTTAATCCAAACAGCCTCTTTAGCAGCATCAGATGCAGCAATATACTCAGCTTCAGTTGTAGAATCTGCTACGGTACTTTGCTTAGAACTCTTCCAGCTAACAGCACCTCCATTGAGCACAAATACAAATCCAGATTGCGATCTATAATCATCCTTGTCGGTTTGGAAGCTTGCATCTTTGTAACCACTTACAACAAGATCATCTTCCATTCCTCCATATACTAAGAATGAATCTTTAATCCTTCGCAAGTACTTAAGAATCGTCTTGACTGAAATCCAGTGACTCTCACCAGGATCTGATTGGTATCTGCTCATCATGCTCAAAGCATACAAGACATCGGGTCTAGTACATATCATGGCATACATGATTGATCCAATTGCGGAAGCATATGGAATCCCAATCATTCTATCACGCTCATCAGTTGTCTTAGGACACTGATTCTTGCTTAGAGATATACCATGACCTATTGGCAAATTTCCTCTCTTAGAGTTTTCCATGCGGAATCTCTTAAGAACTTTGTCAATATATGTATCTTGACTTAAACCAATCAATTTCTTGGATCTATCACGATAGATCCTTATACCAAGGATGTAGGCGGCTTCTCCCATATCTTTCATTGAGAAACACTTTCCTAACCATGTCTTTACAGACTGCAGTGCAGGAATATCATTTCCAATGAGTAATATGTCATCAACATATAGCACAAGAAATAGTACTACGCTCCCACTAATCTTCTTGTATACACAAGGTTCATATTCGTTCTTGATGAAGCCAAACTCTTTGACCAATTCATCAAATCGAAGATTCTAACTCCTAGAGGCTTGCTTTAATCCATAAATGGATCTTTGCAATTTGCATACTTTGTTAGAATTTTCTGGAATTACAAAACCTTCATGTTGTGTCATATAAACATCCTCAAGTAAGTTCCCATTAAGGAACGCTGTTTTGACATCCATTTGCCATATCTCATAGTCAAAATATGCGGCTATGGCAAGTAAAATTCTTATAGACTTGATCATTGCTACGGGTGAAAAAGTTTCATCATAGTCGATTCCATGAATCTGCCTATAGCCTTTCGCTACTAGTCTAGCTTTATAAGTATGCACCTTACCATCCATTTCAGTTTTCCTTTTGAAAACCCACTTGCATCCTATGGTTTTTACACCTTCGGGCACATCAATCAAGTTCCAAACTTGATTAACATACATGGACTTAATTTCAGATTCCATGGCTCCAAGCCATTTATCTGAATCAGGAGCGGACATCGCTTCTTGGTAGGAAGTAGGTTCGTCATCAACTATGACTTCCACTTCATTGCTATCCATCATGAGAAATCCATATCTCTCAGGTTCGGATCGCACCCTACCAGTTCTGCGAGGAACTTGAGTATTCTGAATAGGTTCCACAACTCCTTGTGAAACTTGTTCAGATCCAACATTATGTTCCATGTTATTTTCTGGTTCTCGAACCTCTTCGAGGTTAATTTTACTCCCACTAATTCCTTTGGAAAGAAACTCTTTCTCTAGAAAGGTACCATGATTGGCGACAAACACTTTGTTTTCCGTGCGGTTGTAAAAGTAATAACCCTTAGTTTCCTTAGGGTAACCAACGAAAATACATTTATCGGATCTTGGTGCAAGTTTGTCAGAGATTAATCTCTTAACATAAGCCTCACAACCCCAAATCTTCATGAAACACAAACTAGGTTTTCTTTCAGTCCACATCTCATATGGAGTCTTTGGAACAGTTTTAGTTGGAACATTATTTAGTGTAAGAGCAGCAGTTTCTAGTGCATGTCCCCAAAAGGTTAAAGGAAGATCAACTTGACTCATCATGGAGCGGACCATATCAAATAAAGTCCTATTTCTCCGCTCAGACACACCATTCCATTGTGGTGTTCCAGGTGGAGTTAATTGTGAAACAATTCCACAATCTTTAAGATGATTGTCAAATTCTTGGCTTAAATATTCTCCACCTCGATCAGATTGAAGTGCTTTAATAGTTTTACCAAGTTGATTTTGTACTTCATTTTGAAATATTCTAAATATCTCAAAAGATTCACTTTTATGTTTCATTAAGTAGACATAGCCATATCTACTAAAATCATCAGTAAAAGTTATGAAGTATTGATATCCTCCCCTAGCACTGCTTCTCATTGGTCCACACACATCAGTATGTATGAGTCCCAATAAGTCACTAGCCCTTTCACTACTCTTAGTGAAAGGTGCCTTAGTCATTTTTCCAAGTAAACAAGACTCACAAGTTTCATATGATTCAAAATCATGTGAATCTAAAAGTCCGTCCCCATGGAGTTTTGAGATACACTTCTCATTAATATGACCAAGACGGCAATGCCACAAATAAGTATGATTTACATCATTAGGTTTGGATTTCTTATTTACATTATAAATATTCTCATTATTTCCATTCTCAACATCAAGAACATAAAGGCCATTAAATGGACATGCAGTACAATAAAGCATATTATTTAAATAAATAGAAAACTTTTTATTTTTAATAAGAAAACTATAACCTTCATTATCCAAACAAGAAACTGAAATAATATTTCTACTCAAATCCGGAACGTAATAACAATTGTTCAAAACAAGAATTAATCCGCTAGGTAAAATGACATCATATGTTCCTACGGCTAATGCAGCAGCTCTTGCTCCATTCCCCACGCGTAGGTCCACTTCGCCATCTTTGAGTAGCCTCCTATTCCTTAGTGCCTGCACATTCAAACAAATGTAAGATCCACATCCGGTATCTAATACCCAGGAACTAGAAGTAAAAAGTAGAATATCTATAACATAGATACCTGAAGTAGACGCAGTCCCACTACTCTTATTCTTCTTTAACTCTTCCTTGTAAACCTTGCAATTTCTTTTCCAATGACCAATCTTATTGCAGTAGAAACAGATTGCATCCTTTTGGGAAGTAGGTTTAGTCACAGTAGCATTGGCAACAATTGCATTGCCAATCTTGGGTTTGACAACCTTTGCCTTACCCTTTCTTTTGCCTTTCTGGCCCTTTCCTTCCTTAGACACTATGAGCACAGGAGCGGCCTCTTTACCGATTTTCTTTTCCGATGTCTTAAGCATCCCATGCAACTCAGACAAGGACTTATCCATCCCATGCATATTAAATTTCATGACGAACTGATTATAGCTTTTGGGCAATGAATTAAGAATAAAATCAGTGGCCAACTCAACATCAATTGGATGGCCAAGCCTCTCTAGATGCTCAAAATGAGCCTTCATTTTAAGAACATGAGGCCCCACAGCCTGCCCTTCGTTCATCTTGCATGAGACCAAGGCAGCTATGGTGTCGAACCTCTCTTGCCTTGCTTGTTCTTGAAACATATCGTTCAACGAATCAGCAAGGTCAAATGCCTCCAATTGTTCAAGAGTCTTCTGAAGCTCTGGACACATGGCCGCAAGCATAAGACAACCCACCTCACGAGAATCACTTTTGTGTTTCTTGTAGGCGTTTCTCTCATCCTTGAGTGCATTAGAAGCAGGTTCCTCTTCAGGAACGAGCTCATCAAGAATATAGAGCTTGTCCTCATGCTTTAGAAAAATTCTAAGGCTACGGATCCAATCCGTGTAGTTAGCTCAATTTTCTTGAAGTTTTTCCTTCTCAAGGATAGATCGCAATGATAAAGAACCACTACTTTGAGCCATTATCTACAATTATGCAAACATATAATTAAATATAAGTACCAACTTAATTAAAAATATTATAAGTATTTCACAAATACTCCCACTAAATTATATAACATTCAAATACATCTAATATATCATATAATTAAAATGGGCTAAGATCCATATTTCACTTAACTTGAATCGGCTAGGGCACGACTGCTCAAAATAAGTTATTTTAGGTAGACAACTCCTTGTCAATCATATCATATATGACTCTTAGATCTTTTATGAGATTTCAGACATCATATGTCTAAACATGTTTTAATCTCATCTGTGCTTTAGGCCCAAAACTGTTTTGATAGCCTAGTTAAGTTAAACCATTTTAAACGTATAGGAATCACTGTTTCCTCATCTTGCTTGTAGATGAATAGAATTAATGTGCCTTACGTTAGGGCGTAACCCACATAAACTACCCATGTACTCACAAGTGTTTTAATCATGGATTGACACATAACTTAAATTTTAAGAAGGTTCACACACATAAAGTTAATCAATTATCCGAATTAATTTTATGTGACATTAGTTGCGCTAGTTAGGGATTAAAGTCTGAAACCTTTGAGATTACTCCAATCTTAAACTCCTTTAAGATTCTAATCTCTATATCTGGACTTCTGAACTTACATCTATTTCAGGAAACACGGTTTCAAAGACCAGCCATCTGAAATGGATTAAATCAGTATAGTCCAAACCTTCTGCAGAGCATCTTAAATTTGAGAGCACAAACCATATAGTCGAAACTAAGCCAAAAGGCATCCACATTCCCGTACTAGGATCAAGAAACCAAGCAACTTCTCTATACGGCGAAACTAAGCCAAAAGGCATCCACATTCCCGTATAGGTTGGCCACTTGTCTCAAGATCTTTCATTGTCTTCTTAATCTCACAGATTACAGCAGTTCTAAACTCTTTGGAACTCTGATTTCTGCACTTACTTCGAATTCTCCGCAAAAAACTGTTTCAGGAAACACGGTTTCGAAAACCAGCCGTCTGAAACCAGTTTCTGTTTCCAGGTTCGAATTCTGCAAATAAATTACAGAACAATCTGAACATGAGAAATCAGAATAAAATCTGGGAGTGAACCAAAACCGTCCGTACGGATTTGTTTGGAGGCTCCCAAACCATCCGTACGGATTCTTAGGTAGAATCCCAGTTTTTTCCAGATTTTTCAGATTTCAGAAATTCGATCAATCTTAATATTGTGTTTATACATAATCAGATTACAGAAACATGAAATTGCAGATTACTAATTTTAACCCATCTAATTCATATATTCAATAACCAATTTATTTCACATACAAACTAGATCAAGATCATTAATAAAATAATCCAATTACAACATGATAATCTAAGCATGAAATCATACATATTAATCAAATCAATATTACAACCACATCAACTAGCATGCATATTTTATATCTCACATAAATTCATCTATCTCATGATCATACCAATTAAATAATCTCATTAAATAATTATATCATGATAATATTAGAATTATTGATCATCAACGGGGCTCTAATACCACTATTGGGTTTCGTGCAATCAAGAGCAACAGAAGATAGACATGAATAAAACCCAATAGCCTAGATCCGCTATGAATAATAGAATTATTAATCATCAACGGGGCTCTGATACCACTGTTGGGTTTCATGCAATCATGCGCAGCGGAAGATAGACATGAATAAAACCCGATAGCCTAGATCCGTTATGAACAATAATTCATAATAACAAGATGAAAGAAACTAACCATTGTAGATCGTTATGTAAAACTTGGATTAAGCGTTAAGACGAACGCCCTCTACCGGTGATCCACACAACGAACAGATTTCAAGAACGCCTTCTTGAACTTGACTGCTAGGTCTTCGGATTGATCAACGATGTTGAAGAACGATTCTTCAAAGCTCCTAATTATTATTTTGACTTGATAATTGAGATTAATCAATCACAATAACCCATGAATATAATGTGTGATTTCTTTTCCTAAGAAAGACTTTGGAATTGATCAAATCAACAACTAGGGAACAATTCCCGTCAGTCTGTATTTATATTCAAGGGGTTTCAGAAACCCTTTAGGACTTAGGTTTTCTTGTTCAACAAGAGTTTTTCTAAAACTGATTCTGCCGGGCAAAACCATCCGTACGGATATTTCTAGAAGCATCCAGATTCATCCGTACGGATCCTTTAGGAAGGATCCATTTTACTTCGTTTTTTGCTCCTTTTAATTATCCGTTCTGCGTGTGTGACCCAATAGGATTATACTAAGTTGGCAAAGAGTTCGAACCAGTCAAACTTCATAAGTCGTAATCGGACTCTAGCAAGCTATTATGACTACCCAATTAGTATAACTTTGAACTCCAAAGTTTCCTAAAATAGAACATAACACAATCTCTTTGTTACACGATGTCTATTGAACGTAAGCCATGGTCATTGGTCAACTTACATTTGTTCAATGCTTTCTCGATCCCGAATGTATTGATAATACAAATCTTATTTGAGCACGTCCATGCATTTCATCAATACCATTCATCGAGTGGCCAAAGCTTGACATCTCTCTTGACGAGGAACAAATCCCATCTTAGATTATTACTCTTCCCTACATGATTCCGATTATGCCAATCATATTCTTTATAGCTATCCGGTTAGGGATATCGTTTGAATATGTCAAACGTAATGTTCATCATGTGGAAGACTGTAATAACCTCAAGTCTAGAGATTCCAGTGATATAACTATATGAGACTCAATTATGACATTGTGACCATGACATAAATCTCATAGGGGTCAGTCCAGTATTTGTTCTCCAACAAATACCCATAAGTCTAATTGTATCTTATACACCATAATCATCATATGATTATCTATTCAACTTATACTAATAATTAATCATAATTATCAGGGACGGGGATTATTATAATAAACAGGCAAAAGTCATAATAACCAAACATTCAATATCTTTATAAATAATAACATTAATTTTACAAATTATATGCCTAGGGCATAACACCAACAAATAGAACATAACACAATCTCTTTGTTACACGATGTCTATTGAACGTAAGCCATGGTCAATGGTCAACTTACCTTGTTCAATGCTTTCTCAATTCTGAATGTATTGATAATACAAATGACATTGATCCAATCAATTCATTTAAGTATGGCCATGCATTTCATCAATACCATTCATCGAGTGGCCAAAGCTTGACATCTCTCTTGATGAGGAACAAATCCATTCTTGGCTTATTACATTTCCCTACATGATTCTTATTATGCCAATCATATTCTTTATAGCTACCCGGTTAAGGGTAACATTTGAATATGTCAAACATAATGTTCATCATGTGGAAGACTGTAATAACCTCAGGTCTAAAGATTCAAGTGATATAACTATATGAGATTTAATTATGATATTGTGACCATGAAGACATAAATCTCATAGGGGTCAGTCGAGTATTTGTTCTCTAACAAATACCCATAAGTCTAATTGTATCTTATACACATAATCATCATATGATTATCTATTAAACTTATACTAGTAATTAATCATAATTACTAGGGACGGAGATTATTATAATAAACATGCAATAGATATAATAATCAAACATTCAATATCTTTATTAAAGCATAAAGCAAATGATAACATTAATCGTTCTAATAACGTGCCTAGGGCATGCCTAGGGCATACACACCAACAATCTCCCACTTGCACTAGCCATAATTAATGTATCGAAAACCCATACACACCAACAATCTCCCACTTACACACCACCAATCAACTTCTTAGATCTATCACGATAGATCTTTATGCCAAGGATGTAGGCGGCTTCTCCCATATCTTTCATTGAGGAACACTTTCCTAACCAAGTCTTTATAGACTGAAGTGCAGAAATGTCGTTTCCAATGAGCAATATATCTTCAACATACAACACTAGAAATAATACTATGCTCCCACTAATCTTCTTGTATACATAAGGTTCATCTTCGTTCTTGATGAAGCCAAACTCTTTGACTGATTCATCAAATCGAAGATTCCAACTCCTAGAGGCTTGCTTCAATCTATAAATGTATCTTTGCAACTTGCATACTTTGTTGGAATTTTCTGGACTTACAAAACCTTCAAGTTGTGTCATATACACATCCTCAAGTAAGTTCCCATTAAGGAACGCTGTTTTGACATCCATTTTCAATATCTCATAGTCAAAATATGCGGCTATGGCAATTAAAATTCTTATAGACTTGATCATAGCTATGGGTGAAAAGGCTTCATCATAGTCAATACCATGAATCTGCCTATAGCCTTTCGCTACAAGTCTAGCTTTATAAGTATGCACCTTTTCATCCATGTCAGTTTTGTTTTTGAAAACTCATTTTGCATCCTATGGTTTTTACACCTTCGGGTGCATCTATCAAGTTCCAAACTTGATTATCATACACGGACTTGATTTCAGATTCCATGGCTCCAAGCCATTTATCTGAATCAGGAGCGCACATCGCTTCTTGATAGGAAGTAGGTTCATCATTATCAATGACTTCTACTTCATTGCTATCCGTCATGAGAAATCCATATCTCTCAGGTTCGGATCACACCCTACCAGTTCTACGAGGAACTTGAGTATTCTGGATAGGTTCCTCAACTCCTTGTGAAACTTGTTCAGACCTAACCATCGGTTCCATGTTATTTTCAGGTTCTCGAACCTCTTCGAGATTAATTTTACTCCCACTAATTCCTTTTGAGAGAAACTCTTTCTCTAGAAAGGTACCATTTTGAGCAACAAACACTTTGTTGTCTGTGCGGTTGTAAAAATAATACGCCTTAGTTTCCTCAGGGTAACCTACGAAAATACATTTGTCAGATTTTGGTGCATGTTTTTCAGAGACAAGCCTCTTAACATAAGCCTCACAACCTGTAAGTACCCCAATCTGAACTGAAAGCAGCTTAGAGGAATTCTTAGGACTATTCATGGTTAAAACTGATAGGCTAGGACCTTACTAGAATAAACCAAAACTCTAGGACTATCCTGGAATTAAACTTACAAAAATCCGAAAGCTCGCCAGGCTGAGCCGTACGGATAGTATGGGTACTAGAAGGGCCCAACCGTACGGCTGGTTTGGGTGCCTTTAGTCCCTATAAATTGAGCCCTTGCTGATCATTTTAGGGGGGAGAAAAATAGTTTTGAGTGTTGAAACTCTGTTGAAATACGAGCAAAAACACAATATTTATGAGAATTGAGTGAAAGAGAGGAAGATAGGATAGAATAAAACATTTGTGAGGCCTCCTTCTCCCAACCTCGTTCATATTTTATGCAATGTCTTTATATTTCTTGAGAAATTATTAAATGGAACCAAGTCTTGAAGTGATTCATGGTGCCCTCATGCCTTGTGCATGATTAAGGGTTACAAACCAAGGATGATCAAGACTTGTTATGATTAATGTAATTTACTTTTATGTCATTTACTTTAATGTCATTTAATTTTATGTATTTACTTTTGACTTGGTGATCCATTGCACATATGGAGAAAGCCCTTGCATATTTATGATATCTATGTTTATGTTTATGTTTATGTTTATGTTATGATGATCATGTTTGGGTGGTAAAGTCTCCATCTTTACCATCTAAACTTTGATTCTAGCCATAATAATGTCCCTTTGGATGATAAAGACTCATTTTTTATCCATCCAAAGGTTGATTTTTGAAGTTTTAAGGCTTTGCCTTCGATGAATCATTCATTTGGAGGGTTAAAGTCTCCATCTTTAACCATCCAAATAGTTGTTTTGGCTCAAAAAGCCATATTCATCAACTTTGTTTTCTTTCCCCAATTATTGCTTTGATCATACCCAAAATCATGTGTTTTTGGTGTCTAATTGATGATCAATGGCATAGTGATGATTGGTATGTATATTCTTGTACCACAAAGTAATCTGAAAAGGTCACATTCTGTCCAGTTTCAGCAGGATACTCTGTTTCTGCCTGGAACTGGACTGTTTCTGATAAATCTGTAAATTCCCAGGACAACCATCACCAACCGTACGGATGGTTTGTCCAGGGAATTGTTTTTTTTCATTTTAATCCCATTATGTCAAAACTTTTGCAAATAAAACCATTTCTGTTAACTTTTTAACTGTTTTCTGTTAAAAGTCAGTTTCTCCCATTTTAAAATACACACACACACACACACACACACACACACTTGAAGATTTTTGTCAACGAACTTAGGGAGACTCGGTTTGTCACGACCCGAAATATAGGCTCTATTTTATTAGTAATTAAATGATTTTTATTTGATTATTTGCGTATTTATTTATTTAGATTATTATTTATTCAAATAATTATGTGTGCATTTTATGTGTTATAATAATTATGCCTAGCATTTTAATTGGGTCATTTGGGTTAGTGTGGTATTGTTGGGTCTTAATTGTTAGTTGGGAGTGTAGTTTGTGTGTAGTGTGAGAGAGGGGGCCTTTGTGTAAATCTTTTAAACATTTTTCATACTCCCTCCCTACTCCCCTCACCTCCCTCACCATTCTCACACTCCACCTCCCTCTCTCTCCCTGGAAATCTCTCTCTCTCTCTAAGCAAAAGTGGTAAGTTTTCTTCTCCTTCTTCTCTCTTCATTTTCTCCTTCTTCCTCTCATCTTCTCTCATTTCTTAAAACGTGAACATTGTTTAGATCGTCGTTAGGATCGCGTAGAATAAAAAAGAATCGAATTCCGTCAACTTTCATTATTTGCAGGTAAGTTACTTTTCCCCCATTTTAATGCTAAAATGTTCATATCATGCTTAGATGATGTTTGATGTGTTGTATGTGAAGTTTGGTTGGGTTTTGAATTTATTTGGAATTTATTTGGGTTTTTGGTCAAAAATGGTGAAATCTTGAATGTTGGTTTGATTCTTGATTTTTGGTTGTTAAATGTTGTTTTATGAGTCTTTTTAGACTTATAAGTCGTTTTAGTACATTGTGTGCTAGTTGGAATGTTGGATTTTGGGTGGGAATGTGTTTTGGGTATTAAATGGAAGAACCCATGTTGTTCTTCCCGATTTCCAGAAATTCAGACTATTGGGCGACCGCCCAAAATCTCCTGGGCGACCGCACAACATTCTGAAAGCTTTTGGTCGTGGCGAGGGCCTTTTTGGGCGACCGCACATACTCTTTTGGGCGGCCGCACAGTCCTCTGAAAAATTACAATTGTTGTCTGGTGTGGTTGAAGATCGTGTTTTGGTCTAGGTCTTTGGTGTCTTTCTAGTTGACCCTAGTGATCATTGTTGCACACTTTAGTGATAGAATTGGGTCCTTTGTCATCAAGTTTGTGTTTGAAATTCATTAATGGTGAATTGGGATTTTGAAGCACCTTTATTGTGCATTGTTTGTTCATTTCATCTTCTTGGTGATTAATTGACGTGATTCCCTACTTTGGAATCCTTTGTTGTTTATCGTGCTAGTATTTTATTACTTAGCCTTTACGTGAAATTCCAGCTGGTATTTTGTGTGTGTTTGGGCGATGGGAAAGATTATAATGGCAAAGCCAAGTCCATTATAATGTTGACCATTGTTTTGCCCCCTTCTTTACCCCTTCTCCAGATTGGCCTTGGAAAGGATAAGTCAGCGTTCCTTTGTGAATGTATCTGGCTAGCGGGCATGACTTTGTGTGATGGTCCTTGTCCTTTGTGACACTGTTATGATTATTGGTTCCGGTACCGGGGTTTCTCTTCGGCCTTTATGCCATTATGAAGATGATGATTGGTTGATTATTGAAGCTGCGCAGCGATCCTTTATTTGGATGTTCCGGTTTGGAAAACCTTGGCTATATCCTTTGTTATGTGTTTATTTCCGCTGCTATCTGTTATGTGATAATTGCTATGTGCTATGTGATATTTCTCATTGCTTATTGCTTATTGCATCATAGCATGTCATGTAGTTGCATTAGTAACTTATTGAGATTTATCTCACCCCCTTTTCTTTTATCCTTGTTTTTCCTTAACCCCCCCAGGTGCTAAGGATTAGTCTCGCTGATCACGAGAAAGAGGACGTCGAGTGTGGATCCATTCTTTTGGGGAAGGTTGATATAGGTTGGTTTACATTATGTAAATGTGTAACCATTTTGGGGTAGTTGTACCAAGCAATGACGTCACTAAGAATTGTATAATTGTAATTGATTTTTATCAATCTTGATTTTGTAAAACTTTGGATCTCTACCTTTTGGTATCAAATGGAATTTTTAACTTCAGTATTTCACAGTTTTGGTTTTAGAGTCGACGTCCAGCTCGCGGTCCCGGGGCCCGCGGGGTCCGGGGTCGCGACACGGTTCTTCCGAGGCGGATTGGGTGAACGATGAAAAGTTCTTCCCAAGACGTAACCTGACCTCCGAACTCATTTTCTCAAACATTTTCCGTTAAATTGGGTTTAAAA
Organism: Campanula takesimana; assembly: GCA_026119855.1. NCBI lineage: Eukaryota > Viridiplantae > Streptophyta > Magnoliopsida > Asterales > Campanulaceae > Campanula > Campanula takesimana. Next base: position 15,069 of record JAOWBW010000093.1, on the reverse strand, counting down.
ATTAATTTAACGTGGCTACTCCATTTTTTTGAACATAAAGTGCCGTGTTTGATTCTCGAGGGGAAATGTTTACGATGTTTTTTCCCGCGGGTATCTTACACAACCCCAAATTTTAATGAAAGAAAGACATGGTTTCTTTCTAGTCCATATCTCATATGGAGTCTTTTGAACCGATTTGGTTGGAACACTATTTAGTGTGAAAACAACAGTTTCTAGTGCATGATGTCCCCAAAAGGGTAAAAGAAGATCAACTTGACTCATCATCGAGCGGACCATATCTAATAAAGTCTTATTTCTCCGCTCAGACACACCATTCCATTGTGGTGTTCCAGGTGGAGTTAATTGTGAACCAATTCCACAATCTTTAAGATGATTATCAAACTCTTGGCTTAAATATTCTCCACCATGATATGATCGAAGTTCTTTAATAGTTTTGACAAGTTGATTTTGTACTTTATTTTGAAATATTTTAAATATCTCAAAAGATTCACTTTTGTTTTTCATTAAGTAGACGTAGCCATGTCTACTAACATCATCAGTGAATGTTATGAAGTATTGATATCCTCCCCTAGCATTGCTGTTTAATGGTCAACACACATCAGTATGTATGAGTCCAAATAATTCACTAGCCCTTTCACTACTCTTAGTAAAAGGTGTTTTAGTCATCTTTCCAAGTAAACAAGACTCACAAGTTTCATATGATTCAAAATCATGTGAATCTAAAAGTCCGTCCCCATGGAGTTTTGAGATATGCTTCTCATTAATATGACCAAGACGGCAATGCCACAAATAAGTGTGATTTACATCATTAGGTTTGGATTTCTTATTTACATTATAGATATCATCACTATTTCCATTCTCAACATCAAGGACATAAAGGTCATTAAATGAACATACAGTACAATAAAGCATATCATTTAAATAAATAGAAAACTTCTTATTTTTAATAATAAAACTATAACCTTTATTATCCAAACAAGAAATTGAAATAATATTTCTACTCAAAATCCGAAACGTAGTAACAATTGTTCAAAACAAGAATTAAACAACTAGGTAAAATGACATCATAGGTTACTACGGCTAATGCAGCAACTCTTGCTCCATTCCCCACACGTAGGTCCACCTCGCCATCTTTGAATAGCCTCCTATTCTTTAGTGCCTGCACATTTAAACAAATGTGAGATCCACATCCGGTATCTAATACCCCAGAACTAGAAGTAGAGAAGAGTATATCTATAACATAAATACCTGACGTAGAAGCAATCGCATTGCCCTTCTTCTTCTTTTCTTCCATGTGAGCCTTGCAATTGCATTTCCAATGATCAATTTCATTGCAGTGGAAACATATTACATCCTTTTGGGAGCTTGGTTTAGCCACCGCAGCATTGGCAACATTTGCCTTGCTTATTTTGGGTTTGACAACTTTTGACTTACCCTTTCCTTTGGCTTTAGAGCCCTTTCCTTCTTTTGAAACCACAAGCACAGTAGAGGCTTCCTTAATGATTTTCTTTTCTGTTATCTTTAGCATCTCATGTAACTCAGACAGAGATTTATCCATACCATGCATATTATAGTTCATTACGAACTGATTATAGCTTTTAGGTAATGAATTTAAAATCAAATCGCTCGCCAACTCAACATGGATGGGATATTCAAGCCTCTATAGATGCTCAAAATGGGCATTTATCTTCAAAACATGAGGACCCACCAACTGTCCTTCACTCATCTTGCATGAGGTCAGAGCAGCCATGGTTTTGAACCTTTCTTGCCATACTTGCTCTTGAAACATATCTTTTAACTGAGTGCCTATATCATAGGCTTCCAAGTGTTCAAGAGTCTTCTGAAGCTCAGAACACATGGTAGTAAGCATGAGACAACCGACCTCACGAGAATCACTTTTGTGTTTCTTGTAAGCATCCTTCTCTGCCCTAGAGGCATTGGCAGCAGGTTCCTCCTCAGGAACGGGTTCATCAAGAATGTACTTCTTATCTTCGTGCTTTAAAACAATTCTAAGGCTTCGGATCCAATCCATGGAGTTAGCACCATTCTTTTGAAGTTTTTTCTTCTCAAGAATAGATCGCAATGACAGAGATTGTGTGTTTTGTGTCATTTTCTACAATTATGCAAACAATGTAATCATACGTAAGTACCAACTTAATTAAAGATATTATTGTAACGCCCGTCCTAATTCATGTTAAATTCTTGACTTGCATATTTATATGCTATTTTAATTGAGTTAATTATTTAACTAATTGAGGAAGTTTAGGTCCTAATTGTTTAAGTTGAAACTTTAGGGTCATTTGTGAAAATTAAAGTTCAGGGGCTAAAATGCTCAAAGTGGAACTTGAGGGGCCTAATTGCAATTCTTGAAAATATTATAAGGAAAATCTTGTTTGCCTGGATGGAGAATGTTCTGCACTTTCTCAAATTCTCTCGTACGTTCTCTTTGTCTCAGAAAGAAAGTTAGGGTTTACCCTATTCTCGATCCCTCTTGCTTAATTATGCCTCTGTTCGAAAATCCGACTCCGCATAAATGATTAGGGCGGTGAGTATAGCATTTCCTGCCGAACAGAAATTAGTTTGGGTGGATTTGATTTCGGAGTAGATAAGTCACTAGCTCCCCCTTGCTTGTAATAACATGCCTATGTGTTATTCTTGATACTTGTGCTTGTTAATTTCGTGATTTGGTTGAATTTTGTGATACTTGTAAATTTGGGACGAAGGGAGTATTAGTATGAATTACAAAGAGTTAGAAAAAGTATACTCCTACTTGTGAGACGGTGAAATATTAACTTGACTTAAATGCTTATACAAGTATATCAGAAAAATTATACTTATACTTTTGGGACGGTGAAATGAATGAAAGTATCTCTAAATGAGTATATTAGTATATTAAAAAATTATACTTATACTTGTGGGACGGTGAAATAATGAAAGTATCCCTAAATGAGTATATTAATATATTAGTATAATTATACTTACACTTTTGGGACGGTGAAATATTGAAATGGAATAAAAGAAAATTATTCTATTATTTGTGGGACGGTAAAAAAAGAATGAAATAAACTTGAAAGTAATGTTTTGAACTTGTTTGTATGTCCTGGGTATTGCCTAAGTATTAGTAAAAGTATACTCCTATGCTTGGGACGGACAATTGTAAGCCTGGGAAAGAAATGAGTATTTGCTGGAATTTGTAGTGTGCGACCGCACACAATGACTTGGGCGACCGCCCAAAAGACTGAAAGATTTCCCATATAAAACGTGCTAAGTGTGCGGCCGCCCGGTCTGTTTTGAGCGACCGCCCGGTTGTCTAAAAATCAAAAAGCTTGTTTAAAGTGAGATCAAGCTAGAAGTAACCCTAGTTAAGGTATATAGCCTTAGTATAAGATGTCCTAGCAAGTGTATATGTACCTTTTGGGGCATTAAAACTTGGTCTTGAACATGAGAACTCATAGAATTAAAATGAGAACTTGAGTATAAGAGTAAGAACTCTTTTATATGTCTTGAAAGTGCTAAGAACAAGCACTAATGTGTTATATGTGTCTTGAATCCAATGTTTGTGTACCTTATGGGCCCTAGAACAATGTCTTGAACTTGAACATCCAAAGTATAGGATTAAGAACTTGTAAGTATGAGATGTATAACTCATCTACTTAGCTTGAACTTGAAGTATAAGACAATTCAATCTTGTACATGACTTGAATATCCAAAGATTGAAATAATAACTTGAGCATAAGATAATTAATTCTTGTACATGTCTTGAATATCCAAGAATTGGATTGAGATCTTGAATGTAAGATGATAAAATCTTGTACATGACTTGAAATCAATACGTGTGTATGGTAATGAACTTGAAACAATGTGGCTTGTTGATTACTTGATACTTGGTATTAATAACCAAAGAGTTAGAATGTGGAACTAGATAGAGAATGAACAACTCTAAGACATACTTGAATCTAATACGTGTGTATTGAAAGTGCTATGAATAAGCACTAATGTGCTAGTAATTGGTTTTAATCGTGCATATACTCAATGAAGTATATAAAGTATAAAGAAGATATCTTGTTCTTGAGTTGAGTTCCTAAAAGATAAGGGACTACTGTAATACAAAGATAATTCATATAACTATGAATCCTACGATTTAAGTCAACAATAATGATTATAGAACACAATATGTGTTGGAAAATGTATTCGATTATTAACGATACATATACGCGAGATATGATTGTGACTAGGTACAATACGACCTATTCGACTACGTGCTTAGAGTTTAAGATGTTCGGCTCTACTTGAAAGTAAGGGTATCGTGATAGACACATTAATGTGTTAAAGATTATATGAATATGTACATGCAAATAAGGCATATGACAAAGTGGCATAGAATGATGTACCCTACTACTTGTTTGGGGACTGTTAGTAATAGACTCTAACTTGGATTGATTGTGTTACGTGGACACATTACGTGCCATTGTTATATTGATTTGTATTCGCAAATATTGCATACGTGTACTGGTATTTGGTGAGCACATGATTACATGGTTCATGAAGGACTGGTCTACTACTTTTGGACTTAGTTCTATTCTCGTTAGTTTTGGGTGAGCACATAATTATATGGTTCATGAAGGACTGGTCCACTACTTTTGGATTAGTTCTACTCTCGTAGTTCAAGTAAATACCTACTTGTGCATTCTTGTGTGAGTCCAGCTGGTTCTCCTTGCTTGTTCGGAGATATATAGGTTCATGCTTATCGCGAGTGCTAGGGCTAAGTGATAATCGGGGATCTATGTATCTGCGCTTAACCCCTTACTACAGGCCATAGTAAGGGCATAACTTCCTTTATTAGAGAAATACGCCTGATAAAAGTGAATGCTAAACTCGTGAACACCTCGTGAATCTTGTTCTTGTAAGTGACACCGGTTACCGGGTATTCTTGTGTACTGCACAACAGCAACTTGATTGATCGTTATTTGTCAACTGTAATAAGCAACGACAACAATGGTTTACTTGGGAGGACTAAGGGTGGAATATCCTTTATAACGTGATAGTTTAGCTTTATGTGCTAGCTACTTGATGAGTTGGCTTAGCCTCTCATATACTTGTTACTTGATGACATCTTGAGCATGATTACTTGATAATCTTCTTGATTTGCATGATTACATGATAATATGATATGTACTTGTATCTAGTAACTTACTGAGATTTATCTCACCCCGTTCCTTGTTTATTTGTTCCGCCCCCCCCCCCCCCAGGAAAGCAATGGTAATATGTTGTGAGGCTCGACTTAGCAGGGGCCTACTTGGCAGGTTGTTCTTGTTGGGGATTGTTATCCTTTCCAGTTTTGGTGAGGACGATTTTGTATCAATTGTTTAGACTCAGTATCTTGGGTAGACTTGTATAGTTCTTGTAATGCCAGCTTATGTGCTAGGCATGTTTTCCGCTGTGTATAACCACATTTGGTTTAAATTTCTTGGTATAGAACTTGTGGTGAGATATTTTAGCTCGTTTCTCTTGAGTATATATGATACCAGTTGATTTATTCAGGTGTCATTCCCGTTTTTCTGCTTCTTGTTAGTTACGCGCACCAGGTTCGAGGTTCCATTATAGAACCCCGGGACTTGGGGGTGTGTCGGTTGGTATCAGAGCTATGGTTTAGCTCTAAGCCTGGATAGGGTCTATGTCATAGGTTGGGTTAGTCTTGGGTATGTTTTTGACACCGAGTGCTTCGTTACTTGTTGTTATACCAGGCATAGGACTGGTGTTGATAGCGTTGATCCCAATTGGAATAAGATGGTTTGAGAATCGAGAGCGCGAGTCTTTAAAGACTTAGGCATATCTATCTTGTGCAGTGGACATTGTTTCGTGCTATATGCATGCTTGTCCTCATTTCTTGATTTACGTGAAAGTATATTCTCTAGTAAAAGACTACATGATTAATATTGTTATTTATAAGAGTTTGATAGAAGTGTGGGTGATAACACCCTATACGTTATATGTTAACTTGGTCATGTCACATGCATGGGGCATTGATGTGATACGTGTTATGGCTTGGCTTTTACGTGTTATGATTTGGCTTTCTATATGTTATGCCATTATTGTTTGCCACAATAGATGGTGAATATTTCTATCCTAGTATGCTTCACTATTTATATGTGTAGATACCCCGGGGGAACCACGGCTTGGCTAGAGGGCGTGAATTACCTAGGATGTCTACTTGATTTTAAGAGTCGCCACCCACATTTTAGAGGAACGCGAGAAAACCTAAGAAAAGCCAATTTTTTATGTACGAAAACCAGAGATTCGGGAAGAGAAGGGTTTGGGGGTTAGGGGACGGAGTGGGAAGTACTTAAATACCCACTCCGCTCCGCTTACGCGGGTCTTGCTACTTTTGGTGTTCTAATGTTTACATGTCCTTCAATTTAATAATAAGAGAAATGTGCTAACAATTATAATGAAAAGAAAGGGGAAATTTATAGAGGAAAAATAAAGGAGAATTGTTTATTTATAATGTTGAAATGTTGGGATGTAACCTTGACCAAACTTCAATAGTGAAGTGGATTTTTGGTTGTATCCCTTTTTATGGAGATTGCATACTAGTAGGACACAAATAAAATAACAGAATAGAAAAGTTGTACCTTTAGAAAAGGGACTTTGAACTTGGACTTGAAAATGAGTTTTGTGTGGAGAAATTGTTGTAGAACAATTTGTGTAGAGTCTTGTCACAAAGAACTCTTGTAGGGAGAATTTTTGTATAGAATTGTGTATAGTATGTGTGTAACAAAAGTTTCAAGTCTAAGAAGAAAGTCCAAGAGAGGTAAAAGAGGGATGAAAAGAGATCAAAAAGAGATGAAGAAGAGGCCCCTTCCAATGGTGGATTGGAGGGGTTTTTATAGTTGAAAGGGGATGTTTTTGGTGCCAAGACGGAGTCACAAAGATCAGTTTCCCAGGCAAAATCATATAAAATGAGCAAGGGAGAGATTCTTGGACAGAAATCAGTAACTGACACGCCCAGACGCGCGCGCATCCCGTATAGTTGTCGGGAGGCGCGCGCTTCTGGCCCCAAAGGGCTGAGGCGCGCGACTTTGAAATGGCGATTTTGACAGAATGGACTAGAAAGTTAACTCTGTTATGCAGTTTAGTCCAAAACTAACGGAATCAGTTATGAACTTAACCGAACTAACAGAAATTAACAAAAACAAGTAAAGTAAAAATACTATGTATGCAATCGGGACATGAGAGGTCCAAGGAGGCGTGTCTACAGAGCCCCTCGGCGACGTGGATTGCGAAGCAAAACGCGTTGACGAAAGAAAGACAACCGCCGAGGACATCGACAAGAGAAAACAAAGACTCGATAAAGCAGGAATTTGAAATTACAAAGGATAGGAGTGCGCTCCCTGTGTGAGCGGCTTAATTGATATAGAAAGGATATAGCGGGATCCGTTTGCTGAAGCGGGATCCGTTTGCTGATTGCGGGATCCGTTTGCTGAATACGGGATCCGTTTGCTGAAGTGGGATCCATTTGCTGATGCGGGATCCGTTTGCTGAATACAGGATCCGTTTGCTGATGCGGGATCCGTTTGCTGGTGCGGGATCCGTTTGCTGATTGCGGGATCCGTTTGCTGAAGCGGGATCCGTTTGCTGAAGCGGGATCCGTTTTCTGATTGCGGGATCCGTTTACTGATGGCGGGATCCATTTGCTAATTGCGGGATCACCGTGGACCAAATTGCTGTCTAGAGCTGCAGTTGCTGTTGACTTTATCGTGGGGATGCGGGCATGGTTGACTGTGGAACATTTTTTGCTGGGGATGAAGTGCCTTGAGTAGCAGATGCTGTTTACTTCGTGGTGGCACCTGTTATGTGTGTGCTTGGCAGGTATATGTGTTTGTGCAAGAAGATGCATGAAGTGTGAAATGAAGGGAGAAATTGTGCTCGTGGTGCGATGTGATTTTGAAGCACTTTTGCATGAGGGAGAAGTAAAGTGATTTTATGTGTGAAGTGATTTTTGAAAGCAGAGATTGCTTGAGATGAATGATGTTCATACCTTCACTTACCATTGCCGCTTGATTGGGGATGGATTGCTGAAGGATGCTGATGCTTTTGATGAAGAATGTCCATGCTTTGGATGGACAATGATGATGTTGATGATGATGAATTGTTCTTGCCTTTGAAGGAGTGTCGGCGATATGGTGTTCCGGATGATGGGTTGGTCGTGCCGAAAGGCTGCCTACGTATCCCTTGAAAGGAATCAGACCAGCGTAGTTCAAGGATGCTGGGGGAGAAGCTAGGAGCACAGCAAAGTAAAGCACATACTTTTGCACAAGAAAAGAAAAAAGAAAATAAAATCTTTTTTTTTTTAATTAGAAGGAAAAGAATATGCACACACGTGAGAAAAAGATTTTTTTAATTCGTGGGTGAACCATTTTAACCATTGTGTGTTTGTAAAGCCAACCCAAGATCAAGTCATGTTCGATCGAAGTCCGGATTGCCTCGCTTGAATGTTGTCGTCGTTGCCGTGGTGTCCAACGAAATTGATGTCTAGCGCCAAGAGATTTATCGTTTATGGGGCTTCAAAAGGACTATTAATGTTGAGATGCCAAGGGGTTGTTGACTGTAAAGCCCCTCGAATGCTGAACTTTGAGTGGCTTATGAAGCCCCAAGATGAATCAACTCTTAGCCCATTCAAATAAACTTTCTTTTGTTGTCGACGTGGGCAAGCCCCAAGAGAAGATCATTGATACCAAGCTTTGAGAGATTGCTAAGCCCCAAATGTCATGGGCTTATCAAGTTTGTAGATGGCGGGATGTGGAGAACTTTCGATGTGAAGCTCCAACTTATCTTGTCATTGTATTGAGAGCGGATGCCACATCGGGTAGGACTCTTGAAGGCAATCTCCTTCTTTCTCTTGCTTGGAGATGGATGGCCCTTTTTGTGGTTGATACCCAAATGGCGGAAGGTCCATGTTGAAAATGTAGTACGGTCTTCGGGAGACGTCTCGTGGGAGATGGTGATGTTGTTGCAGATGCTAAGGTCTTGGTGTGATAAAGTTTCGAACGGTATGTTTGCTCGAGTCTTCTTGAGTTGAACCGACGGCGGATCTTCAGATGCAGCCTGTGCTTTTGATCTTGGAGAAGGGGTGCAGTACTTGCAGAAACATTGGGATTGGCCGTAACTCTGCTTATATAGTTAACATATTGGCGTTGCCCTCTATAACTCAGCCGGGTGAGTCTAGCATATTGAATCTTTTTCCTTTTCTCTAAGACTTCCTTCAGAATCTCGCTGTGAGTTCTAACAAGAATCATCAAATTCATTCATATCATCGAAGCCTTCATTTAAAACCAAGAGGCCTTTTGACTAGAAGTGTTGAGGGACCATTAAAGTTTGATCCTTTTCATGGAGCCATAAAACTACTCCCAAATTGCATTGCTCGGGTACCACTGCCTAAAAACTTGTTAATTGCGAAGCCCTAATATTTCCCTTTGCTTATATCACTGTAATGCCGTAGCCCAAAAGATTGTAGATTGCGATGCCCCTTGAGACCTTTCGGTATAAAGCTTCAAATGTTGCTGGGGACATTGAAGTGAATTGCTTCTTGCCGAGGGAGCCTTTAAGGCTTTACCGTAGCCCCTAGAGTGCCATCATTGATTGCGAGAAAGGTCCATCCTTGATTGGGGGAACGAGTATGGGCACACATGACAAGAGGGCTTTTTGACATCCCTTTTGAGAGACTTTGAGGATAGTCACACACATCTTTCTCGAGCATAGCCCCTAGGGCTTATTGATTGTCAAATGAAGCAAAAGAAGCCCTTGTTCTTGAGTCACATAGCCCCTAGGGCATCACCATTTGTTAAGCAAAGCAAGAGTGACTCATCCTCATGCGAGGGAACAATCATGAGAGGACATGGCAAGAGCTACTCCATTTCTCAGGAGCCTTTCGGCGTACTTTAGAAGCACATACTTGCAGAAGCTTTAAAAACTGAGACACATGTTGTTGCTATTTGCTGCCCAAGCCAATTGACTAGCTAGGGATTATTTGTGCAACCTCGTGCCCTTTTATGATGGGCTCGTTCTTAGATGGGTCTTGATTACCACGGGCCTTCTTTTCATGAACCCAAAAATGCACACTGCTGGAGAATGATGCCAATAACCCAAGACAACCTTTGATGGTGCCATATCTTGTCGAGCCTTTTGCAATCCCAAAGTTGACTCGGTAGGGAATTGACTTGCTGAGGAGACCCAATGTAGAACTTGTGCAGTTGTCTTCCTTAAAGGACGGAGATCTCCATTTCTCTTTCCCTTCTCTCTCTCACTCTCTTTTTTTTTATGACACACCCTGTTTTTTGCCAAGACCGCCCTTTCAGATTTTCAATCTAGCGGGCATCTCTTTTGGGTCTTTTTTTTTTTTGACTTGATTAATAAGGAAGTGTGCATTGACTCTGGCTGAGGAGATAAGACATGTGATTTTTGCGGTGAAGACCTCTTGTCACTAAAGATGAGTGACATTGACTTGACTAGGGAAGTGTCCCTAGTATTGACTTCATGTATGTATATTTTTTGAATGACTCACGAAGGCAAGTAAGTCATTAAGAGAGAAGAGAAAGAAAGCCCCAGTTTGACTGCAAGAAGCCGGGAGTATCGCAAAAAGAAGAGAAACCCCTAGACTCGACAAGGAACGGAAAGCGATTCCAAATCTAAGAAAGTTGTTCAATCTTTTGGTGATTAATTCATTGGGAAATGAATCGTACAAAGATGTCTTGACAAGTTCGAGATGAAGGCCGATCACCATAACGCGCTAGGGCTAAACATATCTTCTTTCTTGCATGAGACCGGACCCGAAGGTTGCCTACGTTCCTCCAGTGAAGAGGCTCAGGTCACCGTAGTTCTTGTGGATGCTCCATTCGTCGAGATGGTTGTTACTTCATCCTTCATCGGTGGAATGATGTTGATCTTGTACTTCTTTGATTGAGGGGGATTTTTTTTTTCTGTGCTCTAAATTTTGCCTAGGTTGATTTGAGGATTTCAACCTAGCGAGGTTTTTTTTTTTTTTTTTTTTATATCCCCTTTTGAAAACTTTGCTTTATGATTGTTGCTCCACCTTTCTTTGTCTTGATTTCGTCGTTGATGATGTCTTCGTAGTTGATGCCGTCGTCGATGTTTAGCCCCTAGGCGTTCAAGCGATGGCCTTCATTCCAAAACTTGTTTAGACATCTTTTCATCATTTTGCCAAGAATTAGATTGAACAACTTGGAAGAGTGTATGGGGACAAGACCGACTTTTATTTAATGATTGACTCAAAATTTAACATTGGACGAGAGGAAACATTAATGCACACATTAGAGGACTTTTGACTCTTTTTTTTATCCTATTTCTAGGTAGAGAAAGAGAAACGGAGATTGTTGTTGTAGTCTCCATTGTCGTTGTAGTCTTTCATGTGGCATGATCTATTGTTGAGACTCTATTTCAATTCTGAGCCCCTTCCTTGATGAGTTCTTGCATGTTCTCACTCTCTAACTGTTGTTATTCAACCACGGTAAACTCACCATTGTCAATCAAGTCTTGGATGATGTTGCGGATGCAGAAGCAATCCTCGGTGAGGTGACCGCTGCATAGGTGATAGTCACACCACTTGTGGTGGGCATGGTTGCGACGCAATGGTTGTGGTTGCTTGTACCCTTGGAGAAGAGAAATTTGTCCCTTTGCTTTGAGATCTTCATAGGCCTTGGTGACGGTGATACCTTGGAGGGGAGTGTAGACACGGTCGTTGGTAGAACCTTTGTGACTTTTGAGAGGCGAGCCACTTGAACATGCCTTATCGTTGACCTTTGCCTTTTTGTTGGTAAACTCTTGCAAACGAGCCTTAAGTTCGGACACTTCTTCCTCATGAATTCTCCTCTTGAGATCAAGATGGTCTTGCCACAAATCATCCTTGCGGCGGGCATCCTCGACAAGTCTATCCATTTGTTCCCCCATGGCTCTTATTATGTTGAAGAGCCTTTCGTTGGACACGGAGATGTTCTCACCCTTGTTGTTGTTGCTGTTGGAAACCATTGGACCTTTGGAGAGAACACGATCGATATTAGGATGGCCCCACAAACACCTTTTGGATAAAATTATTTCACCCACAAACAAAAGTAAAGACTCAAACCACATAAAGAAAAGACTCTTTTTTATTTATTTATTTACAAAAGTCGAAAGGATGTGGTCCTTTTTGGGGTTTCTAGAAAGAATAGTGGAATCGTCACACTAGTATATAGACCTTCTCGCGGTCCCATATACTCATCGGATTCCACCACGTTTGTGAATCCTACATGTGTCGGGATTAAACTAAATTAATGTAGTAAATCATACATGCGGGGATGGATTTTTATTTTCGTCCATAATAACCATTTGGGGACGGAGTTTTATTTCGTCCAAAACAACGAGTGGCATGTATGATTTGAAGACATTAGTTTAGGGAAATCTCGGCACATGGAAACCGACTTGAGTCACGGAGTGTTAGACCCTAACTAGAATTGTGTGGTTTGTGCTCGGCTAAAGAGAGGCTTAAACGTCACCCCCGGCATGTAGTCATGAACTACGCCACGGGCTGAGGTTGACCGCTTCGGAAGAGTCAAGGTCGAGTGGAGCTTAAAACTTCCTAGGACGGGCCTCGACGGGTTTGGGGTTGGACTTATGCAACTCGATAGTGAGCAGTTGATAAGAATTGTGCGCGTAGTGTGAGGTCTAATAAGTGAGAAAATATTATTTTTTTCAAAAGAAAAAAAGAAATAAAAGCAAATAAGCACATAATTTACAACTTTCGAATCACCCGTGGGACCGATAAAAATGAAACATAAAATAAAAAGCAATTATGTGCAGGCCTGGTGCCCACACACTGTCAAGACTGTCCATTCTGTTCACTGTTTCTATTCTGGAAAATTTCCCAGACGCGCGCGCTTTGGGCTTTGAGGATGGGAGGCGCGCGATTACATGGTTCATGAAGGACTGGTCCACTACTTTTGGACTTAGTTCTATTCTCGTTAGTTTTGGGTGAGTACATAATTATATGGTTCATGAAGGACTAGTCCACTACTTTTGGATTAGTTCTACTCTCATAGTTCAAGTAAATACCTACTTGTGCATTCTTGTGTGAGTCCAGCTGGTTCTCCTTGCTTGTTCAGAGATATATAGGTTCATGCTTATCGCGAGTGCTGGGGCTAAGTGATAATCGGGGATCTATGTATCTGCGCTTGACCCCTTACTACAGGCCATAGTAAGGGCATAGCTTCCTTTATTAGAGCAATACGCCTGATAAAAGTAAGTTCTAAACTCGTGAATACCTCGTGAATCTTGTTCTTGTAAGTGACACCGGTTACCGGGTATTCTTGTGTACTGCATAACAGCAACTTGATTGATCGTGATTTGTCAACTGCAATAAGCAACGACAACAATGGTTTACTTGGGAGGAATAAGGGTGGAATATCCTTTGTAACGTGATAATTTAGCTTTATGTGCTAGCTACTTGATGAGTTGGCTTAGCCTCTCATATACTTGTTACTTGATGACATCTTGAGCCTGATTACTTGATAATCTTCTTGATTTGCATGATTACATGATAATATGCTATGTACTTGTATCTAGTAACTTACTGAGATTTATCTCACCCCGTTCCTTGTTTATTTGTTTCCCCCCCCCAGGAAAGCAAGTGGTAATACGTTGTGAGGATCGACTTAGCAGGGGCCTACTTGGCAGGTTGTTCTTGTTGGGGATTGTTATCCTTTCCAGTTTTGGTGAGGACGATTTTGTATCAGTTGTTTAGACTCAGTATCTTGGGTAGACTTGTATAGTTCTTGTAATGCCAGCTTATGTGCTAGGCATGTTTTCTGCTGTGTATAACCACATTTGGTTTAAATTTCTTGGTATAGAACTTGTGGTGAGATATTTTAGCTCGTTTCTCTTGAGTATATATGATACCAGTTGATTTATTCAGGTGTCATTCCCGTTTTTCCGCTTCTTGTTAGTTACGCGCACCAGGTTTGAGGTTCCATTATAGAACCCCGGGACTTGGGGGTGTGTCGGTTAGTATCAGAGCTATGGTTTAGCTTTAAGCCTTGATAGGATCTATGTCCTAGGTTGGGTTAGTCTTGGGTGTGTTTTTGACGCCGAGTGCTTCGTTACTTGTTGTTATACCAGGCATAGGACTGGTGTTGATAGTGTTGATCCCAATTGGAATAAGATGGTCTAAGAATCGAGAGCGCGAGTCTTTAAAGACTTAGGCATATGTATCTTGTGTAGTGGACATTGTTACGTGCTATATGCATGCTTGTCCTCATTTCTTGATTTACGTGAAAGTGTATTCTCTAGTAAGAGACTACATGATTGATATCGTTATTTATAAGAGTTTGATAGAAGTGTGGGTGATAACACCCTATACGTTATATGTTAACTTGGTCATGTCACCTGCATGGGGCATTGATGTGATACGTGTTATGGCTTGGCTTTTACGTGTTATGATTTGGCTTTCTATATGTTATGCCATTCTTGTTTGCCACAATAGATGGTGAATATTTCTATGCTAGTATGCTTGACTATTTATATGTGTAGATACCCCGGGGGGAACCACGGCTTGGCTAGAGCGCGTGAATTACCTAGGATGTCTACTTGATTTTAAGAGTCGCCCCCCACGTTTTAGAGGAACGCGAGAAAACCTCAGAAAAGTCAATTTTTTATGTACGAAAACCAGAGATTCGGGAAGATAAGGGTTCGGGGTTATGTAACGCCCATCCTTAATCTCGTTAAATATTTGACTTATTTGTTAAATTTTTGACTTGCTTGTTAAATTTTTGGCTAGCATATTTATATGCTATTTTATTTGAGTTAATTATTTAACTGCGTTAGAAAGTTAAGGTGGTTAAATGTCAAAGTTGAAAGTTTAGGGGCCTTTTGTCAAAGTTAGAACTTAGGGGCCTAGTTGCAATTCTTGGAAACTTCAAAGTATATCTTGTTGCTTCTTTTCTCAGAGGAAGCAAACTTCATTTTCTTCTCGTTCTTTCTCCTTCTGTTCCAAAGCTAAGTTCAATTTTACCCTATTCTCGA